>JAULUF010000044.1:26720625-27398750 GCA_031834385.1 Semotilus atromaculatus
CCACTCCGCAAGATTACTGTTATAAACATGAGCCTCGTCCGAAAGGCAAAGGGGGAGGTGTTGCTGTAATTTATAGTAATATTTTCAAAACCACTAAGAAATCTAGTTTTAAATATACTTCTTTTGAAGTGTTGGTGCTTAATGTAAAAATATATAGTGTAAACAATAAATCACGTTTGAGAATTCTGCTGGCTACTGTATACAGGCCACCAGGGCACCATAAAGATTTTATCAAAGAATTTGCTGACTTTCTATCAGAATTAGTATTGGCTGCCGATAAAGTCCTAATTGTTGGTGATTTTAATATACATGTAGATAATGAAAAAGATGCATTGGGATTGGCATTTAAAGACATTATAAACTCAATTGGAGTGAGACAACACGTGTCAGAACCTACTCATTGTCGTAACCATACTCTAGATCTAATATTATCTCATGGAATAGATGTTGATGCCGTTGAAATTCTGCAGCAGAGCGACGACATCTCAGATCATTATCTAGTCTCGTGTAAATTACATTTAGCCAAGGCTGCAAATAAATATGTTAGACCTTTCACTTCTGCCACTAAAGATGGCTTTATTAATAATCTTCCTAATCAGTTTCATCATCTCAGCATCCCGGATAGCTTAGAAGAACTTGATATTGCAACAGAAACGTTTAAATCTCTCTTTTCCAGCACTTTAGACATAGTTGCTCCGTTGCGCTTAAAGAAGATTAAAGAAAATAGTCCAACGCCGTGGTACAACGAGCACACCCGGGCCCTTAAGAGAGCAGCCAGAAAAATGGAGCGAAACTGGAAGAAAACAAAACTAGAGGTATTTCGGATTTCATGGAAGGAGAGCTCGATTGCTTACAGAGAGGCATTAAAAGATGCTAGAACGGATTATTTTTCAACCCTATTAGAAGAAAATAAACATAATCCTAGGTATTTATTTGAACAAGTGGCTAAACTAACGAAAAAGAAAGCTTCAAGCCCAGAAGTTTTCAAGAAACACAGCAGTAATGACTTTATGAACTTCTTCACTTATTAGATCTATAATATCAGGGACAAAATTATAACTATGCAACCGTCTACTACAGTAGCGCATCAGGGAGTGCATTGTAGTCTCCGTGAGGAACATTTTGATTAATTTGTTGCTATAGGAGAGGAAGAATTTTACAAACTTGTTAATTAATCTAAATCGACAACTTGTATGCTAGACCCTATACCGACTAAGCTACTGAAAGAGATGCTTCCAGAGGTCATAGATCCTCTTCTAAATATCATTAATTCATCTTTGTCTCTAGGATACGTACCAAAAACCTTTAAGTTGGCTATGATTAAACTGCTTGTTAAAAAAACGCAACTTGATCCGACAGAATTAGTCAATTACAGGCCAATCTCGAATCTGCCTTTTCTGTCAAAGATACTAGAAAAAGCAGTATCATCACAACTGTGTTCCTTTTTAGAAAGAAATAATATCTGCAAGGATTTTCAGTCCGGATTTAGACCGTACCATAGTACTGAGACTGCTCTCATTAAAGTCACAAATGATTTGCTCTTATCATCCGATCGTGGTTGTATCTCTCTATTAGTGTTACTTGATCTTAGTGCTGCATTTGATACTATCGACCACAACATTCTTTTAAATAGACTAGAAAACTATGTTGGCATTAGTGGAATTGCACTAGCATGGTTTAAATCATACTTATCTGACCGTTTTCAGTTTGTAGCAGTAAATGAAGAGATGTCTTATCGATCACAAGTTCAGTATGGCGTACCACAAGGCTCAGTACTAGGACCGCTGCTGTTCACTCTGTACATGCTACCATTATGCTACGTTCACACCAGACGCGAATAGCGCGTCAGGCGCGAGTGATTTCAATGTTAAGTCAATGCAAAGACGCGTTACGTGCGTAAAAAATTCCTGCGGCGCGAATGAGGCGTAGAGCACGGCGCGGTAGACGCGAATACGCCTCATTCGCGCGTCAAGTTTGCACGAATGGCGCGAATTGAGCGTCTGGCGCGTTATGCGCGTTACGCGCGAATGGTGCATTTTGTGCATTCACGCGTTTGACGTGAATTCGCGTCTGCCGCCCGAGTTGAAAAATCTGAACTTCTGCGTCAATTCGCGCCGCGTTAACCAATCAGGAGCCTAGCTGCTTGCTTCTGTCATGTGGTGAAGCATCTGGATGCTTCAATAAATTATTTTGTAATATGACGGTGGTAGTTCTAATGCACAACAAAGCAAATATTTTATCACATAAAACTTGATTTCAATATAGGCCTATGAGACATTTATTTTGTATTAAATGCTATTTATTCCATATCTAGATTATATGAAATATTATTATAATGTAAAGACAACCAACATATAAGTTCGCGTCTGGACAGTGATGTGTGAGAGAGAGAAAAAAATCACAGGACAGATTAATCACTTTTGGAGGCTGGCTCCATTTATCATCAAAACAAAAATAAATGACAGATTAGGTGGATGAGGGCGAGGGTGATCCTCGCTCCGATGCGGGACAACAGGTCATCATGCTGGGTGCGGGACAGGCGGAAGTACCGCTGACAGCGGCCGTCATCCAGCCGCAGCTCCTGGAGCGAGCAAATGGTGAAACTCGCCACACTGGGTTCGCCTTTGAAGGGTCTGGTGGACACAAATATGGCGACGATTACCCCTACGCCGCCGTTCTGCTCTCGTATTCAGAATATATGCTATTCAGAGCAAATACAGAGCGGTGACTCTCTCGATGAATGCTCGATCAACATAAAAAAGATGGCCGCCAACGGGTTTCGATTCTAAATTTCGCTTCAAACTTTTGTTTTTTACGCGCGTCAATTTCGCTCTTGACGCGCGAATGGATTCAAAGTGGTTAAGCGTATAACTAGACGCGGTAGGCGCGGATTTGACGCGCTATTCGCGTCCGGTGTGAACGTAGCATTAGGATATATCATTAGGAAATATGGAATTAGCTTTCACTGTTATGCTGATGATACTCAGCTGTATATTTCTTCAAAACCTAATGAAACTTACCAATTCTCAAAATTAACAGAATGCATAGCTGATATAAAAAATTGGATGACCAGTAATTTCCTACTACTAAATTCTGAAAAAAACAGAGATTCTAATCATTGGACAAAAAACTGCCACACGTAATAACCCAGAATACTGTCTAACAATTGATGGCTGCTCTGTTAAGTCTTCGTCGTCAGTTAGGAACCTGGGTGTGCTCTTTGATACCAATCTTTCATTTGAAAGTCACGTGTCTAGTATCTGTAAAACCGCATTTTTCTATCTTAAAAATATATCTAAATTACGTCATATGCTCCCACTGACAAATGCGGAACAATAAGTTAATTCATTCATGACATCAAGGCTAGATTATTGTAATGCTCTACTGGGTGGTTGCCCTGCACGCTTAATAAACAAACTACAGCTAGTTCAAAACGCAGCCGCTAGAGTTCTTACCAGAACCAGGAAGTATGACCATATTAGCCCGGTTCTGTCAACACTGCATTGGCTGCCTATTAAACATCGTATAAATTTTAAAATATTGCTGATTACTTACAAAGCACTAAATGGTTTAGCTCCCCAGTACTTGAGCGAGCTCTTAACGCATTATAGTCCTTCACGTCTATTGCGATCTCAAAATTCTGGCCAGTTGATAATACCTAGAATATCAAAATCGACTGCTGGTGGTAGATCCTTTTCCTATTTAGCACCAAAACTTTGGAACAATCTTCCTAACTCAGTCCGGGAAGCAGATACAGGGCCCTATCTTGCACCCGGCGCAAATGACTTTGTACACTGACGCATGTATCATTCGTATTTTGCACCCGCGCAAAGCGGACTTTTCCCTCCACAGACGCACGCCGGTAAACTAGAGAATGAACTTGCGCTCCCTGGGCGGGTCGGCGCAAAAAAGGAGGCGTGTTCCGGCGCAAACAATCCCTGGTGCTATTTTGCAGTTCCAGAAAACAATTGCGCCACTGACCAGAAAAAAACTAGTCTAAAGTCAGTGGCGCGTTGCGCGTTGTTCATAACGCTATTTTAAGTGCGCATGCTTGGTCATAATACAGAGTGTGAACAACGCGCATACACTGTAGATGATTCTCTCATCTACACAGATGCATTTTCCTTTTTGCAAATGATACATTATTATAAGGAAAAATATTAAAACAGGAGGGAAATCATTGTTGTGTCCATGACGATGGGAAAAAAAGGCATAAAGCTTACATTTTTACCCAAATTATTATATGCATGTAGGCCTATAACCGAAGCTAATTTGGGTGGGTTTGTCCCGTCCCAATGTCACTTCTCTTTTTTTTCGGCCCTGACGAGAACATCGATCTCCTCGGCTGTGAACCGATTCTGAAGCGCTCCTGGTAAATGCGCCGTTATAATAGTATTGCGCCATGGAACAAGCGCACCTCGTTCATCATGCTCTTAAAGGGAATGTGATATGACGCTCTGATTGGTTTATTCCAAGTTACGCCCAAACCACACCTATGAATAATGAAGCTACTTCAGACCAACCCCCTTTAAACTTGCGTCGGGCGCAGGAGTCATTTATCCCGCCGGGAAAATAGCAACAGCGCCGAGACCCGCCCACAAAGTTACTTGCGCTTTGCGCTTTGACACTTGCGTTTCAGATCGTTAAAATAGGGCCCACAGTCTGTCAGTTTAAATCTAGACTAAAAACACATCTCTTTGGCTTAGCATACACATAACACATTATAGATTTCTATAATTCAATGTTAGGCTGCATAGTTTAGATCAGCCGGAACCGGGAACACTTCCCATAATTCCTGATGTACTTTGTACATCATAAGAAGGATGGCGTCTACGCTAATATTAGTCTCTCTCTTTATCCCGAGGTTTACCGCGACAACGCATCCCTGATGAGCCAGCCCCATCAACACTGTGAAGGCCCATGAACACCCAACACACTCATCTTCTCACCGGCCGGATGACCCAACCTCCAACCAGATGAACTGGATAAATATCGTGAAAGTTCTGATCACATCTGACTCCTGACATTATGCTGCCTAACTCATAATCATACACTGTTCGTTCGTTGGCCAAAGGAGGACTGGCCCCCTGACAGAGCCTGGGTTCTCCCAAGGTTTTTTTCTCCATTCTGTCACCTGATGGAGTTTTGGTTCCTTGCCACTGTTGCCTTTTTCGCCTCTCTTCGCTTTTGTCGCCATTGGCTTTTGGCTTGCTTAGTTGGGGACATTTAACATTTAATTTTGAATTTAACAATACTATTACAACATTGTTTTCCTGTTATCTCTGTAAAGCTGCTTTGAAACAATTTGTATTGTAAAAAGCGCTATATAAATAAAGGTGACTTGACTTGACTTGACTTCTAGTTTGGAGATGGATTCGGCCTCCGCATCTTTAAGAAAAGACGAGTGTGTGGATGGTTAGTGCTCTTTAGTGGTCTCCTGCAGGGACCACTTCGGGGACGCACAGTTACATCTGTTTGCCTTTCCGGATTCGTTCCTCTGCCGGTTTAATTTTTTCTGTCCAAGTGGATATCCCTTGGACAGACACTGGCTCTCAGCTGACCCCGGGGCTCCGCAGAAATGCGTTCCCCAGTGAGCCTTCTAAAGCGGCTATCCGACTCATTATCGCTTGGCGCCCTCTCAAGTCAGTGATTTTTATCACACTCGGGTGTTGAGCAGGGATGCTCCTGTAGCTCAGTGAATTTCATCATACTCAGGTGTTGAGCAGAAATGCTCCTGAAGCTCAGTGATATACTTCACATCTAGTGTTGAGCAAGGCTCCTGTCTGGTGCACACATGTCGCTTGCACATACTGTGCTAGGTCAGGAGTGGAGCAGGTCTTGATAGTTGCCCCTTATTGGCCCAATCAGACCTATTCTCCCCTCGACAGCCCTTCCTGACTTCCCCTGAAAACATTCTCAGGGACGGGGCACGATGGCACCCGCGTTCGGACCTCTGGAGGATTTCAGATCGGTCCTAAATTTGGACGCGGTGGTTCAGGTAGCTACCACAGGGATTACGTGGTAGTCACCATCACTTCTGCGAGAGCACCCCTGAATAGGGTGTTGTGCTTACACCAATTAGAAGTGGAACTTATTCGTTGAGTGAGTCTTCTCTCCGTGAGGAGATCCTGAAAGCGTTCGGTCATTTCGGTGCTCTCTTTCCTGGAAGATGGGTTGGAGTAGGGCTGTTCCCTCCACCCTCAAAATTATGTTGCCTCTATTTTTGACGCACATCATGATGCAGTGGCATGGGAAGCACATCTGATCGTCATGTTCCTGAGGGGAGCAAGGGAAATGAATCCCCTTGCGCCCCTCTTTATCCATTTGGGCCTTATCTCTGGTGCTACTGCACTGCAGAGTCAGCCCCTGGGCCACTGCAGGCAGTGAGTTAAAAATTCTGTTTTAAGAAACAGTTCTCCTGCTCGCCTGGTTTCTACTAGAGGGTAGGGACTTGCTCGCTTTCGGTCAACAAGTTGTGCTTGGAATTCGGGCTGGCTAACTCTCACAAGCTGAGACCCAGGCCTGGATGTGTGCCCAAGGTTCCTACCTCTCCCTAAAGGTGGGACCAGGTAGTGAGCCTGCAAGCGCTGCCTGGAGGAGGCAGACCCAGCTTTGGCTTCTCTGTCCGTCCGTTTCATCAGTTATATGTGCACAGAGTTTAAGCTTAGTATTTCAGACCAGCTCTTGTCTGTTAAGGAAATCATCAGAAGGGAAGGCTGTTTCCAAGCGAGGTTGGCCCACTAAAATTAGTGGTTGCCTTCATCTCGGTGGAATTCCAAGATGCACGTGTCCACTTAGGTGGTGAGCGTGAAGTGAATGTGTGCTCTCGCCTAGGCATTGACATAAAGTGCTTCGCTGACAGATATGTTAGAGTTGGGGGCTGGACGACACCTGTAGTCGAACCGCTGCTTCTCGTGGGCTCTCTTCTTATGAAGCCAGTTTCACTGTGAGCCCGGTTCGAAGTTTCGGCTTGCTGCGCCATTCCCCTCCTATGGACTGGATACGTGCACAATTCTTGCTCCAGTAGAGTTCTCCTTAGCTGAACCCTGTCAAGTTCCACCATACCCTTCGGCTACGGACGTGGCGGAACGTCCGAAGCCAGGCCTATCACTCGTATGCACTGGTGGAACTTTTTTGGTGGAATTCCAAGATGCACGTGTCCACTTAGGTGGTGAGCGTGAAGTGAAGTGAGTGTGTGCTCCCGCCTAGGCATTGACATAAAGTGCTTCGCTGACAGATATGTTAGAGTTGGGGGCTGGACGACACCTGTAGTCGAACCGCTGCTTCTCGTGGGCTCTCTTCAGCTGAACCCTGTCAAGTTCCACCACACCCTTCGGCTACGGACGTGGCGGAACGTCCGAAGCCAGGCTTATCACTCGTATACACTGGTGGAACTTGTGTTAGGCTGGGTCCATATGTTGTGATCCCTTCGGCGGTCCCATATGTGTATTCTTCCACGGTACGGCTCCCTGCGGCGAGCCCGTGTCATCCCTTGGCAGAGCTTGCTCTGCCGTCACTGTCTGGTTGAGGCTGGAGGCCCTGTCATAGGCTGGAGCCACCTCAGTGACATTCCATATGTTGTACTGCATGGTCATCCACCCAGTTCATATGTGTATTCCACATGTTACCTCCTTGAGCAGGATGTGGTTCCGCAGTGTCCCTTCCTTCCATGTATAGGGAACGCTTTCCCAGTGACCCTGCAGGAACAGCAGTGACTTCCCTGGCCTAAGCCCTGTCCCGTCTCCTTAAATTGGGGGGTTCAGTTGGCTCAGTCTAGGCATTGGAAGGTGGCAGCACGAGTGGCGGTTTCAATTTGATCCCCATTCAGTCGACGTCGACTACGTCTGACGTTCTCGACTGAAAGGGAACGTCCTGGTTGCGTAGTCCCTGACTACATCCTCCGTTCCCTCCTTCAGGGAACGGTGGGTTGCATACGCAACAAGGACGTTCTGTTTAGAAACATCATCATCATACGTAAATTTGGGAGATATCGTGTGTCCTCGTGACTTCAACTGTCAGTCATGGCCGCAGCCGTTCCGCAACAAATCCGGATCTGGTAGGTTTTAAAGGACGGCGGAGCATGGATCCGACACGCAGCAGAGCGGATCCGCAGCCGTTCCGCAGTTGGTGGAAATCTGGGGTTAGCCGCATCGCAGCGTAAATAAGTGTTTTTTTACAGTGTAAATAAGGAAACGGCCGTTACAGGTAAAATTAAAGAATTTATCCTAACTAGTTTTGTGGTGTAGGTCTACATATTTTATAATGTTAACTTCAAATAATACTAATAGTAATTTAAAGATGTGGTAGCATTGGATCTGGACAGGATGGATAACTCTGGGAGTTTGAAGGGGTGTGTCGCGATTCTGCATTCTAACACCGTGACACAGGTTCGTGGATCTGATCAAAAAATTCTAAAAATTCGGACTAAGGATGTATTTACATCTGCCTAGATTGGTTCGATTGAAACTTAAGTTCGTTTCCCCCTTTGGTGCGGATCTTTTTTTGGGCAGGTGTGAACACAGCAATCGCACTTGGGTGCGGACCAAAAAACCGTACTGAGACCCAGCTGAAAACGTGGTCTCAGTCCAGTTCCAAACGAACTCTGGTACGGTTTGTTTAAGGTGTGAACATGAATCGACCCAATTGCAGAAAGCCAATTGTATCTTTTTTGACAGGGTCAGATTTTTACTATGTAATTTGGGGAGATCGTAGTTGATCCGTGAACCGTAGGGACCAGCTGCCCAAAGGTTTGGGACACATGTGATTCACGGATTAACTGCTAAATTTAACCATCATAGAGTGAAAGTTGATCATTTCGACGTGTTTTTGTCTTGCAAATTTACACATTTAAACAATTTAAACGCAGAAGAAGAGGCGAAAATCTGGACTTGCCAATTATCTGTGACCAGAGCCGTGCACTTAAAGTGTCAGCAGACACCTATATTTCTACTGTTGTCTATGTCATAATAAAACAACAAAATACAGCTTTAACAAAGATGAAACTATATTTAATAATTTTTTTTATTTTAATTTAATTTTACATTTGATGTAATTAATGTAAAGACTCATGGGTGGATCTGATTACGGGGAATTTGCATATCATAATTAATAATTAATAATTAATAATTATTCATACAGGTTTGTATCAGATCAGTCTTACATGTTAATACATCTCCCGATAAGGGATGATATGTCCTGTTACCTGCATGCATGTGAATCCTTGCGATTAACCACAAGTTGATTGCAATTATTTACACGGACCACATTTCACAAACAGGTAAAATTAATTAGCTCGATTAATTTATAGAGTTTAGGAAAATTAATTCTGTGGCCACAAGAATTAGCCTTCCCGCCCTATAAACAAATACTCTTTAAAGTATCTTTAATTTGTAAAGCTCGTAGCTTTTGATCTAGACATTTCAGTGACCCAAAGTATGAGCAGACAGTCAATCCATCAAATGAGTATCATGAATTTTAATAAGAAATAACTAGCCTATGTATTTACTACGTTACAGGAATATATGTATTTACAAACATGATAAACAACGAAACACAAACATTACAAACATAATAAACAACAAAACACGATAAGGCATCGATGAACGAGAAATGCATAGAGACAGGGAGAGGGAGAATTTTTTGAAAGTTGCAGTTATGCACGAGGGAGTTTTAGAGAGACCCGAGGATCTTAACTAAATAGCAAATTCGCATAGACACGGGACTTATCTAAGACTGAAAAACATAACCTAAACTAGAAACAAAACAAAAGAAAGAGATCCCCAAAGGGAACTCACGAAGGAATCAAATTCTGGCGAGAGTGGGAGAGTAAGACAAGAGAGAGAGAGAGAGGGAGAGAGAGAGAGAGAGCGCGCATTGGTAATCTTCACCCAGACAATAACCTCTCTGAAACAACACGAAAAACATCATCTTAAAGCTTCCTAGAAGCAGATACAGACATATACTTGCACAGTTTCTTGGTCTCTCTGTGTCTTGTTGCATGTTCCTAAAACGGCCTGTCCCGGCCGCGTGCAGGAGCGGACGTTCTTTGTTCCGTGTGCGCGCGTGACGTGGCGTTCGGCGCGCGCGCTTTGAATAGAGGATTAAAGTCTTTAAGGTAACATTACCAAATTCGGCTGAATTCATCTCCTCTCCTGTGAGATGAATTAGGTTGGAAACTTAAAGAAAACAAAACTTTTAAACAAACAAAAGAAAGAAAGAATTTCCCGAGGGGAAATCGTATCGGAGACTACATGACTAAGGCAGACGTAGGCAAGCAAAGTTATAGGCAAGAGAGCGAGTTGGGGCTCGGCGCGTCTCTTTGAAGACATTTCGGTTCACGCCTCTCCTGGCGTGAATGCACCAATCAGCTGGGAGAAAAGTGCGCGGCAAAGGTTTTCCTTTGTCTCATCGAGATCGACTTTGCATGTTTTATGACGGTGACCTAGAATGCGTTCGATTTTACTCCAGAGATGATAAAACATAGTAACACATATCTGACTGTTTGTATACATATATATATGGTTTGGTCAGATCAAGAGGATTCTAAACATATGAAGAACGACTTATAAATTGGATGACACAGCAAAGTTACATTTAAAAGGCATACTTTCCAAGCATTTTGTAGTTATTTTAGACCTACGATACTATCACAGGTAACCATAGGACCTGGTTAACCAACGCATTCTCATCCCAAGGCGTAATATTCGGACACTTTGACAAAGCGTCTATATCGAACGCGCATGGCACCCTTTAGCGTCAATATAACACGCAGAGAGATGGGTAGGTTTAGGTATGGTGTAGGGTTAGGGTTAGACCGCTAGGAGGCGCCTTCTGACCCATATATTTCGGCGTCTCATATTGACGCTAAAGGGTGCCATGCGCGTTCGATATAGACGCTTTGGCAAAAGCGTCATTATATTACGCCTTGGGATGAGAACGGGCTGGGTTAACACACACACATACAAGCATATCAAAATATATCTCAGTAAAGCCTTTATATGATGAAGATAAAGGTTTGTGTATGTGTGTGCGTGTCCATGAGTGAATGTTCTTCTGAGTGGTCTGCCCTATCTCTCTTGGTAGAAGAAAGAGAGAGAGGGGGGGGGGGGGGGGGGGGTATTCATGATAGTATGTAAGTCAAAGAAACATTAACCCATTAGAGTCTTCAAGGACGCACAAACCAAACACATAAAGAAAAAATCATGAGATGAACATTAGATGCATGTATCACATGGTTATGCATAGAATATATAAATATAGGATTACACAGGTTTCATTTCTCCTTCTCCAGGACTCAAGTCCATGCACATTCCTTTGGGTCGTAAACTCGTAACAGGACACTTTCAGCCAGTGTTAGCAGTTTGTGTATGTGCGTGTGTGTGTTGAAGTCCCAGGGTTTATGGGAAGAAATACATTTAGTTATTTGGATGATCCTTCATTCCGCTCAGTCCTTACATGAATTAAGTTCTGTACCTGAATAGCCTATAGGCTACTGTTAGACTTTCATCTCTGCTTGTAATTTTTTTATTTGTTCTGATTTTATTACTGACAGTTCACTTGCTTTTAATAATGTGTGAACTTTATCAGTTAAAGAGCCCCTATCATGGATTTTTGAAAATGACTGTTCATGTAGTAGGCTATGTAATATAGCTCTAAGTAAATGAAAACATCCTGCAAAGTTTTATATCTGAAAGTGCACCGTATGTAAAGTTATTGTCTTTCAAAAGTGAGAGTCGACTCTGAGTCTATGAAATTAATTGTTTTTGAAACGAGTCATTAGCCGTTTCGTAGTGATACGAAACATTAGCATATTGGCCGCGCCCAGTTATTGCACGCGCAGACGCAAGTGTAAACTTGAAGTCTTGAACACATTCAATACTTCAGCTGAATAGCATCATGTCGAGAAGATGCTGTGTTCTACAATGCAAAGATAGTAGCTACTACAGCCACTCCAAAAAGCAACTCCAAAAAGGAGGACAAATGAGTGTCTTGATGCTGCGCCGGACGCCGGACAGGGGGCTTAAAATCCTTAAAACCCTATATTGTGTGTTTACCACCGAGCTGTGGGCTATGGTCGACTCGCTAACATAAACTGGGTCATTTGACCAATCACCGCAGATTTGCGTCACGCAAAGGAGGTTTTTGGGAAAATGAATCGTTAAACGAATCATTTGAGAGTCGTTGAGCAAATCAGGTAACAGTGTTTCCTCTAGGATTTTTTCCAACTGTGGTGGCAGGCCCATTTCCCCAGGGGGAGGGGGCGTGGCCCATGAGGCCATATTCCCATGGGCCACGCCCCCTTGCCCCAGGTATTAAAACCTCCCCTTAAAGGGATAGTTCACCCAAAAATAAAATTTCTGTCATAATTTACTCACCCTCAAGTTGTTTCAAACCTGTATGAGTTTCTTTCTTCTGCTGAACACAAAAGAAGATATTTTGAAGAATGTTGGTGAACAGACAGTTGCTGGACCCCATTGACTTCCATAGAAGGAAAAAAAGATACTATGGAAGTCAATGGGGTCCAGCAACTGTCTGGTCACCAACATTCTTCAAAATATCTTCTTTTGTGTTCAACAGAAGAAAGAAACTCATACAGGTTTGAAACAACTTGAGGGTGAGTAAATTATGACAGAAATTTCATTTTTGGGTGAACTATCCCTTTAAGCATTATACATGGAAGGCTCCAAGAGCGGCAAAGCGATTATGCGCATCTTGTGCGCAGAATGATGCACTTGAAGCAACACAAAGTCACAGCGCGCAGCGCTTCGCATTGAAAAGTTCAAAGCACAACGCGAAGAGAAGAAATGTATATCTATCTATGCTTAGTGTATTCTATCTATGCAACAGTTTATTGAGCCTTTTTATTTTTTTACAGTTTAAAATTTCAGTTACAGTGCGCATGAAGAACAATTCATAGCGCTCTACTCCAGTGCTGTAATCTAACAGACACCCGGGAGAAAGGAATATGATTTAAAAAGCGCAAAAAACTCAAGCAAGATAAAGTCATTTTATGCAAAACCATAGACCTTTATCTACAAATAAAGTATAATAGTGGGAACATTGATCTTGAAGAGAGTGTCGTCGTGTTACTGTGGTAACCGAACGCGACGCACTATTTGAATGCTGAATGGAGAATGACTGAGGAGAGATGAGTTTCCATTAACTTTAACTAACGACTTAAATATTCATTTTTACCTCACATTATGCTATTGAATGACTTTAGAAGTCTTGGAATATAGTGCGAAAACTTTATTGTGCTTTACAATGTTTTTTTATGCCTTTAGTGGGGCTTAACAAATAGTACAATATCGGACCTCGCTGAGAAGCTGCAGCCATGGCGGGATGATTTTAGGTGTCGCGGCCCGCCACGGCGGAATGAATGTAGCGGAAACACTGGGTAAAAATAAATGCATATTATAAGCATGTTTTTTGTCCTTGCATGCATGTGAAACTGTTTTTGGGAACACCCAAAACAAAAATAGGAACATTTCAAATGCCATGACAGGGGCTCTTAAGAGCATGTTCTCTCCAACGCAAACGTCTTGCAGCACATCTTCGTCTTTGTAAATTCCTAATTAAAACATTGTATAGATGACATTGTATCATATGATGCTCATAAGTTTCTTCATTTTGCGTTAGTAGCTGATAACACCAAATCAGTAAAAGAATAAAAATGTTGTACTATGAAAGATCTCCATAAATTGCCTGTTTTTTGCACTTCCTGCTTTTCCCTGCTAGAGAATTTTTGTCCAATGAATGGATAACCATAGCTAGCACGTGTGGTTTTGTTTACATATTTAGGTTCACTTGCAAAAATGGCAGTGTGAAAGCGAACCACACCAAACAAAAAACAACAACACTGTATTTGGTCCGGACCAAATCAAGTGAACTAGCGGACTTTCCTGGTGTGAATACACACTAAAATGACTTTTAATTACTGCTGTCAACATTAACGCATTAAACGCATGAGATACATTTAAAAAAATATATTTATTGCAATTAACGCAGCATCCGTTTTTTCTATGGCTAGTGTTATGTTATCACGCTCTTATTCATGCAAATGCTTTTATACCATTCAAGTGCGACAAGAACGTGATCTCTGTATGTCTATGTGACATACACATACACTTAATGTGTACACAAAAAGATGCACGCCAGTTTAGAGTTCTCTTTCACACTTGAACAAACAATAACGCACACAATTATCACAAAATGCCTGTTTTGTTGAGTATCCTCAAAAGAGCAGTCTGAGTTAAATAAACTTTCCCAGAAGGGAAAAATGGTCGGTGGCAGGGCTTGGTCTAAAAGGGTTGTCCCTTTTCTCTTAAAGGGGTCATGACTTGAGAAACCAAATTTGCCTTGATCTTTTGGTATATAAGAGATCTATGTACTATTAAAACTTCCTGCAAGTTTCATAGCTTAAGATGTCCTCCCCATTATAAACAAAGCATTTATTTAATCAAGCTCTAAATACAGCTCGTTCTGGATCCATGGTAAGAAGTGATGTCACGTACCAGTCGTTTGCATATGACCGCCTCCAGCGCAGGACAACTACGCCTCATTTCGCATCATCGCATGCGTTGTCGTGCAGCGAGTGGGTCTGTTTACAAGATACAACATGTTTGAATACGCTGCCGAACGATCCAGACGTCAGGGAAAGCAGTTGGATGCAGTTTATTTGCAGCATATGCAGCCCGCCAAAGCTTTATTTGAACGGTGAGTGATCAGGGCATGTTACTAAAAGAACGAGCAGAGAGAGAGAGAGCCCCGGCCGCGCGCGCCTTCAAACTGTCTTGCTCTCTCTCTCTCTCTCTCTCCCTCCCTCCCTCGCGCATATGAATCAAAATCAATTGAGAATTGACACGATGGTAAAAGATTGGAAGACCGAAGTTTCACGTGGTGGTGGAGCATTGTGTAGTCTACATGTGATACAAAATGATTTATGCCAATGCCATGGGCAATCAGGCAGTCCTTATTTTCGAGCCCTGAAAAGACATGCAGAATATGAGCAAATAAGCAAAAAAGGGTAAGCATTGTGTCACAGAAATAAAGACATCACACTAAGGGAGTAATATCCCTGCTGGGATAGCAACATGTCAGATAGTTCTTCAGATCTTTTATGACAAAACCAGTGATGGGATTAACACATATTAATAATATCATTCCAAAGTTAAATATACCTCCCTTGTCTAGAGCTCGACTAACTGTGGACAAAAGAAACAGGATGAGGAAGGTAGGAGAGGATGAGTGGCGCTTACACCGTTTTCACACACACAGAGTTACAGGAGTCATTCCAGTCTGCTCCTCTCCACTGGAGAGAGATATGTGAGGTAATGGAGCACAGTGAGGGCTCTGGAGCAGTATCCTGATCCCAGTGAGGGGCCGATGAATGTCATAGGAGGCCAGCATTTAGTGTCAGCATGCCTCAGACTTGTGGAAAGGCTTCTGTTGAGGAAACGGAGGGGGATGATATTTGTCAGCTTGGCTGTGGTTTCTCACCCTACAGGTTGCCTGTAGTTTGAGGGCAAGCGCACATTCTCCGAAGATCTGATAGAACATTTATAGCATGGGTGTTTTGCCTGGGGAGGCCTCCTCTAAAAAACTGTGATGAAAAAATAATTTATTGTGTATATATGAGATCAAATAATAAGCAAAGTGCATTAGAACTTATAAGAGAAATGTTTACACGTACAGTAGCACATCAATTTGCTGAGACTTCGATTTAAAGGGACAGTTCACCCAAAAATGAAAATTCTGTCATCATTTAGGCCCTGTCCCAAATGGCACCCTAAGCACTCGCAGTCTTCCTACGAGTCCGCATTTTCGTGACGTAACGCCGCTTTAACTGTTGTGAAGAAGTCTACTGCGGAGCGGGCTCGGCAAAAGTGCGCATCGATGGCGCATATTGACTGCAAAGGGGGCGCTCGCGAGCACCCTTCTGAGACCTAAAATGACATGGGACACCCTACGGTGCCAAGACAGAAAGTTAATATGAAGTGTGCCATTTGGGACAGGGCCTTACTTACCCAGTTGTTCCCAACCTGTATGTAGGGCGCGGTGAAGGAATTTCCCTTGCGGTAATTTTGAGTGCCTCAGTAGCGCAATATGCAGTATTATCACCATTTATTTATTTTGATTTATATTTATTTGTTGCTAAATAAGTGTTACGATGTGGTCAGCATGCACCGAAACTAAACAGCGTCTCTGCGCATTGAAAATCTGTCACTCAGCATTGTTAGCCTACGGCATCGGACTGCTTTGAGTGAGTCATTAAACCGTTCAAGATATTAATTTATTTTTATTTTTATTTGAGCTCCACTTTTCAAGGCTCAACTGACTAGCAATGCTTTGCATGGTTAACGCTGAAGCTGATAAGTCACTTTATAGAGACCGACCAATGGCATTGATTCAATGCGTGACTCGCGGATTTATCTTCCTCGCGCTGTGGAATGCCAGCACTGACGCTGATGCCATTCATGGTAAATACAAATATTTCGCTCTTCTTGGACACCGCAGCCTTTTCACGAATATGACTCTGACCTCAAAGACAGACGCTAATTACACGAACTCAGTCGATCTTTCTCATTTTAGGCTTTCTCATTTTTGTCTGTTTATAGGCTTAAAGTGCAAATCCACGAAGCCTCTGTACAAATCATTATGATAAACAGTCTTGTTATCATTATTAACTTATTTAACATTCAATACATGCTCGAAGTTCAAAACAAGAAGGGTATAACCTTATGAAAAAAAAAAATCAAACGCGCGAATATCGCGGTTGCTGCTACAATATTGCGGTTATCGCCACAGCCCAACCTGTATGAATTTCTTTCTTTTTCTTAACACAAAAGAACGATATTTTGAAGAATATGGGTAACCAAACAATTGATATAGTAGTATGGAAAAAAAGTCATATGAATATAGTATGCAAAAATATACTATGGAAGTCAATGGGGCCATTCAACTATTATAACCCATATTCTTTAAATTAGGCTATCTTCTTTTGTGTTCAGCAAAAGAAAGAAATTCTTACAGGGTTGGAACACTTGATGGTATCATGTAATTGATGACAAGAATTTTTATTTTGGGTGTTTCCATTTAACTTTGCTTACTTCAGAAGATCACAGATACTCCACTGTTCAATATTACTATAGCTAAATAACTGGTGAGCTCACTGAGAACCCTGTTAAGCATGTTGATAAAACTCATTAGTAAGCAGTGGTGTTATTGATGACCTCATAAAACATCTTATTTCTTAGATGACTGACTTGTCAATTTGTGAACAGTTAATAAATAATCATACCTTTGCACATAATGATGCAGATCTCCCTATAATGCTTTGAACATTTGCAATATGTTCACTATATTTAGTAAGTTATTTTATCTTAACTAAAGTAAGGATTTGTTTTTCGCTGGCTCACACTCATCCCCAAAGTTTGTACAATTTAATTTCAGCCAATTCAGTGCAGAAAAAAGCAGTGTGGTTGGCACAAACCATGTTTATCTTCAGTGCAAGTGAACTTGTATATAATTTAGTCTGAGTTTTTTAACCTTGCAAAGTTTTGTTTATGGTTTTTAAGGTTGAGGGCATATCATCCAACCTGTTCATGTTGGCATCTGTCTATTTTGGCTACTCCAACCAAAGTAACAAATACATTTTTGCCTAAATGAAACAGTTGACTGGGATACAGGATGCATTTTCTCCGTCCGTTTAAAAGCAGAAAAGACCATTTATTTTTCTATGATAACTATGCAAGATTAGATTTGCATTTAGCATTGTTTTCCCATGTTGTGACTTATTTTTAGGTCATAACCAGTTCAATAAAATGTGGCTGTTTTATGATTTTATTTGACAGTGTAAGTGGAGAGAGACAGGGAACATGTGGAAAGAGAGTAAGGGAATGACATGGAACAAATGGTCTGGTCATTGCTCAGGGTATATGTGTCCATGTGGTATGTGTCCTAAACACACTTTCATGTAACACTTTTAAATGAGGGGAAAAAATGACTAAGTGCACCTTTACAAGCCCGCATCTATGATATTCAGTAATTAACTTATGTTGTAAAGAACCTGTGACATAAGAGACACTCCCGGGAGTTTGATTTAATTTTTTATTGAATTTCACATATTCTGGAATGGATGTTCCTGATCACCCAGCAGGCTGAACAAATGTTCAGAAATATCTCTCTCTGTGACTGGACAAAGAAAACACAAGAATGAGCTGAGGAGTGCTGTGACACTAGCTGTGTGCTCTTTGGGGGCTGATATTGTTTCATCTGGTCAATCAAGCATATCGCTTTACTTTACATGCATCCTGGGAGTCCTCCGCGGCAGGGAAGACATATTCACAACTGCTGACCGATATTACATCTATCAAACAGGGTTGTGCACAGACATTTTGGGGAGCTGGTGCTCAAGTGAAAAAATGCCACCCCTCTTATAATTTATTTATAAAAATGATATGGTTGATCATCTTTTAATTAATTACACTATTTAACACTATAGGGCTATACCAATTAAATAAAATCAGAATCAACTAAATCTATCTTAAAATGTTATCGACATCCATTTACACTGCAATTACATTGTCTTAATAATGTTATGAGATTAATTTTATAAATGTCATATTTTAAATATAAGCATATATGAAGTGGTGGGAAAAATAAAATGATACTATTATACAATGAAACTAAAACAGCCAGTAGGTGGCGGCAAGTCGTAATAAGTGAATCATAGGCCCTGTTCACACCTGTTATTAAGATGCATTTTGGTATATTGGATCACAAGTGGACAATGCTAAATACAGGTGTAAATGGGGTCTAAAACGTTTTGACTTTTGACCACTTCCAGAGGCAGTCGAAAACGCATTAGACGGGATTGCTTTCATAGTGTAAATGCTCATGTGGTTGAATGTGCTCGAACAGCCACAAAAGACTCTCCGCCTATTGACTTAATTCGTAAACTTTATGGGAAGCGCACTAGACAGACTGGTTTTAAACTTTGTTGGCTCAGACCCAAGTTTAGTTTGACGATGAAAAACATACCAAGCACAATGTTCTCTCACCATTCCATATTTCTAACACGAACTTACAGCGTTCGCCGTGGTCTTGCTATCAGAGCAAAAATGAAAGCTGCTGCACTCTGTATGTTTTTCCATCGTCTCTGGGCGCATTCATAATATTTAAATTGTGTACGCTTATTTTGTCCATTAGATTGTAAGATCTGAAAAAGCTCATACATTTACACGCCCATACCCTGTTCTCGAAGAAAACCAGACAGAAGTTAAAAGTGGACAAATGAGATGGATTAAAACGCCAGGGATAAACGGGTATGTGTCCCTCGTCTACTTGTGTTCCGATCGACTAAAACACATCTTAATACCAGGTGTAAGCAGGGCCATAGAACTATTCATTCAACCATTTTGCTCAAATTAAAAAAAACAAGTGTCCACTAACTTTATGAATGGGTCATTGAATTATTGACTCACCGGATTTCGTTCAAAAGCGATGAATCATTCAAGAACAAAACACTGCTGTGTGTGATGGGAGTAAAAAGTAAAAAATAAAATAAAATAAAAAAGTCTTACAAAAAGAGCACTTATCTAGTCAGAGGCCAAAAGGGCAGGCACTTGACCACCACTTGGGGGATACCTGTGCATATGCCTGCTATCAAACCACTCTGATGGGCTACCACATTATTTTGACTAAAGGAATAAAAGAATGCATAAACCCACACACGTCTTCTTTTCTGAGAACTTTCTTTCCTGACTTCCATTGTTTTTATGCTGAGATAATGGTATCTTCTACGCTCACAGAAGTCTTTTTGCATGCTTACATTTTCATTAAGACATTTTTAGTATGTTTATTAAGCTTTTTTCCTCATGGGAGCCATTAGGTGATTTCAGGTTTAACTATCCTTGTGGGAGTATTTGGTCCAAAATGCCATTAAAAACTGACCCAGACATATTGTCCTGCTTAACTTACACATAGGCTACTTATTATTAAACAATGCTTGTTTACAGTGAATATAATTTTTTTTTTTTAAATCTAAACATTCCATGAAATCATTATGCAATTTGAAAAGTAGGCCTAGTTTCCAAAATCAAACAAAATACTTTCAGTTTTCTTTTCAAAGCTAGCACACTTAACCCTATAAAGCCGGACATATACAATAATCAGTTTTTCTTTTTTTTAAATAGACATTTATTTAGACACACACACAAAAAAAAAAGTTTGCATTTGAGTTACATTAAGTTTTGTATCATATTTTGATACATCAGTTTTTTAGTATGATATGGTGAGAAAACGAGGCTCACATTCAGGGGCCAAACTGCAGAAATATACAATTTGGTGCATTTGTTTATATTGCCAAAAAATAAAGTAAGATGATATTTGTAAAATAACTGTTGAGTTTTATAACAGTTGACACAGTATATTTTCCAATAATAGGCTATGTCTTGGTAAGATTATATGAAAATGCATAATTGTATGATCAAAAGCTTTGTAGTTTTCATTTCATTATATCGAAACATAATGAAATGCAATTTAATGATGATAGAGAGATAAAGTAAATATTCCTCAAAAGCCTGGACATTTATTATAAATGATGTATGGATAATCAAGTAAATTAAGTTAATTCGGTCCAGTAAATGTTAATCTTGAAATATTACTACCAAAATAAAAGTTGTTCTTACATTTATTTTTTATGAAAATCATTTAAAATTTCTCTGCAAAGAGACACGTGATCTGAAGGTGGAGATTTTTATATTTACAAGGCCTTTTACTTGTTAAAATGAACTATCAATCAGAACCAGAAGGCATGTAGAGTGTGTGACAGATTTTTCAGCAAAATAACAGGTTGCACATATTGTGGCCTTAGAAATTCATAAGCCTTTCAAATCTGATATAGGCTTTATAGGGTTAAGGTTGAAGGATATGACTGGAGTCACTGCAGACTGCAAATTCAGATGTAAAGAAGGCTCTTACCTCAAAATGTATTCTGCAAGTCAGGTTGAGGAATACAGGTGGAGAAGCCCTTTAATGCTCCTAATGTATGATGTGAAACAACTCTGAGATCTGAGGCAGACCACAAGAGACGGCGCTGTAGACTCCACAGAGGCCCCTGACACAAGACTTCTACAACCCTTCAGCTTCATTGTCCTCACTTTGGAGAGGTTTGTTTATTTTCCTTTAGCGTGTATTAACAGCCGGAGAGTAGACTCCCATGAATATTATTTGTCTTTATGCTCATTATACATCTTCACAAACACCTGAGGGAACGTGTTTTATCGCAAGATGAATACTAATGTTGCCATCAGCTCTTGACGTTCGTACAAGTTTTCAGCAGGATCGTTTGAGATAATAAAGTTCAGTACAGGACCGATTGTCGATTGCTCCCTGATCTGCATGCCGACTATACAAACGCTGACCCATCTGATGTAAATGAACAAAATTCGTTCATCTTCGGGACACAAATAAAGATATTTTTGATGAAATCTGAGAGCTTTCTGTCCCTCCATTGACAGATACGTCACTGAAACTTTCAAGGCCCAGAAAGGTAGTAAAAACATTGTTATAATAGTCCATGTAACTACAGTGGTTCAACCTTAATATTATAAAGCGACAAGAAAATTTTTTTGTGCGCAAAGAACCCCAAAATAACAACATTATTCAACAATAGCTCCTGGGTCATCACACACATGACCAGCGTCGGCTAATAATGAGCCGACGTTTTGACGTAGAACCCAGAAGCGCTGCACTGTTTACACTACATCAACAGTGTAGGAGAATGATGTGGAAGAGAAGAGATTGTTGAATAATTTAGTTATTTTTATTGTCAATGGAGGGACAGAAAGCTCTCAGATTTTATCTAAAATATCTTTAATTGTGTTCCGAAGATGAACGGTCTTACAGGTTTGGATTTTTGGGTGAACTAAACCTTTTCGGACACAGGCAATGTTTAATGAGCAGTAGGATAACCATATTCATCTGCACAGTCATGTAGAGCTGAAGCAAAACCAAAAAAATGTTCTTCTTTAAAACAACTGATTCATTCAAAACACTGATTCATTCATGAGCAAAAAACAACACTAATGTTTGTCCTTCGGAGATGCCCGAATCGCTTTGGTTTCCTATGGTACTACTTTAATTGGTGGGGCAAAAAATACACAAAGTTGCAATTTTATAACTAAAATGTAAGTTACTAAGAAGAACACAAATGTGATACCTTCCTTATTGCTTGCATAGATTGCTGGTCCACTACCAGAAGAGGGGATTGTCCATCTTAAACGCTTTTTTGATCCCTTCCCTGCCTGCAACCGCCTACTCTCGTCTACTTTCAAGGTGAGGAACTTGAAATCTCAAATGCTTTACATCCTAATCTCCTTTTGAAAAAAAAAAAAAAAACCTGTCCCTTTCCCTCTCTTCTCCAGTATTTTGTTTAAAACTCATTTAAGTGAACTTGTACTCATGTACCCATTACATTGACATGGAGATTTTGCAGAATACTTGCAGAATACTTGCAATCACTTATATAGGGGAATAATAGCTCTTTTTTTACCCCAAATAGCTATGTCTTAAAATGATTGCCTTTTGAGTTCTGAAAAAGAAATTTTTAGTCCACTGTATAGACCTCTTTTCAATTAGTAAACATGGTGATGTTTTTTTTGTGGGCGGAGCTTAGATGGTGACAGAACGATTCCTCTGCTTCCCTAACGTTAGTTTGCAAGTTTTGTTAGCTTGTTTTTTGCAAGTTTTGTTAGCTTTGTTTTTTAACAATGACTGGAGAAATTCCGATTGTATCTTAATGTGCAAGGTCACTTACTGTCCAGGGCTGCGTTTCCCAAAAGCATCGTAAGCCTAAGTTGATCGTAGAGACCATTGGTGGCAATTGTTCTACGATCAACTTAAGCTTACGATGCTTTTGGGAAACCCAGCCCAGGACCGCAATTGTTATTTGCAAAAGTTCATTTTAACGGACGGAACCAGATTGGCTGACCCGTACACGCTCACTCAATGGATGGACGATCTGACAGGATTAAGGTTAACGCTACCTCCGGTTGAGTGGCCTGACTTCTAAACCTATCCGTTATTCTCTATAGATAGAGAAACCGAGCGTAAAGAGAAACTGAGGACATATAAATCTTTAGATGACTATAACTATGTGCTGAATGGTCATGTACAAGACTTGTGTGGTACGATCCGCAGTTCTGCCAGTGCCAAGAAGACGACAATGTAAAGAGTGACATTACGGTGCAATTTTAATGATGTGAATATTTTCTAGAAATAAAAATTCCATGATACAGCATATTCATTTTTCATTGATTCTTGCACCCAACAATACAACAAGACAATTAATAATAATAATAATAATAATTCAAGCTCCTTATTATGTAGCCGAATCTGTGCTGGTTTGTATTGGCCACCTCCAGTTTTACCTTTGTTTTGCCTCCAGCTAGCGCCGTGATGTAACCTAACTGTGACGTCGGCTCAAAATTGGTCTATATGGACAATAATTTCCACAAATTGTGGTAAACTAATCCATTTATGTCTTGAAGCAATGCCAAGCTATTGTATTGCTTTGGAGACATGGCTTATGAACCTATTACGCTATGAGGTTCAACTAATAAGGTTTTATGATGTCATTCGTTATTTTTCTTTGTTACTTTTCATATAATATTTTTTATATTGACAAGTACTCTATGTGAAACATGTACTAATTATTATAAGACTCTTTATATGGTTCTGATTGTTGCAAAACTGATTGTTGCAAAATCTCTAGTAAGTACATGATTTAGCAACTGATTGCTAATTGTCGACACAATGTTCAGTTTGTCTACATACAGCACATGCTATGCTACATGTGCATATACACAGAGTAACGTGTTTCATGCTTTCATTCTTCATTTCTTTTTTCACGCAGCATTTTATACTTTGGATATAGGCAAGTATCCAATCCATATTAAAATACTCAGTTTTTTACTAAATCTGATGCAAATATTTTACATTTGCCTGTGCACACATATTGGCTCTGAAAATATGAGTTATGATCCATTTTCTGCACTCTTTGTAAGTGACATTTAACCATTTTAATAAAATACTGGCTTTTGCCCCTTTTAATTTGTGCATTCTCACAGATCTCTCCTGTGATGGAAGGATAGTGTTGTAGTATGTGTCATAGAGTCCGTATTATCCAAGTTATCTTTTTGACATTTTAGGGATGAAAGAGGCCCTGCTGTAGACTTTAATAACAGAAGGATATATCTGCTTCAACAGTTCTGCCTCAATCAGAAATGCAGACCAATTTGTAATTCTTTCAGGGCTAGAGTTATTGGGTTGAGTCTTGTGAGCCAAGATGAAAAAATAAACATGAATTAGAATTCAATGATTTAGTTTGCTAATGAGGCAGAGGACATGCACAAGGTCTTGCTGTAAGTCATGTATTTGTAAAACTGTATATATATAAAATGTATATAAAACTAAAAGTGAAAAGTGGGTGCTTTTTCTTTTGCAAACAAGGTTTTGAATAAGCAAATGCTAATTTTGTGAAAACCAGACTGAGATGTTGGCAGGGACAACATTTATTTTGACTTATGCCAAGGTCAAGGGTATTCTGAACTTTCTTTACTGTTTACTTTCTGAGGTTAGGGGCAGGAAAATGTGTTACTGTACACTGAGTAAAATCTAATTTACTCATTTAATAACAGATGTCTGCATTTTGATAGCTCATATGAGCTGTAACCTATGTATATTGCAATATTTAGTGTCTCTGAAACTAGCACTTTATTTTGATGGTCCCTTTTGAACATTCTGTTGACTACATAAGTAACCTTGCAACTACATGTAAACTAGAGTGTTAGTAGACTGTCTGCTTAATATCTGCTAACTCTTTATTGTGATGGTCCTACAACAGACATTGTAAGAGTGTATTCACACCTGACTTGTTTGGTTCGATTGAATCGTCATCGAACTCAAGTTCATTTCCCCCTTTGGTGAGGATCTTTTGGGCAGGTGTGAATACAGCAATCGCACTCGGGTGTGGACCAAACAACCGTACCAAGACCCCGCTGAAGAGGTGGTCTCAGAGCCACTCCTCAGGGAATCAGACCCCCCACCCCGCCTCCCGCCTCCCGCCTCCCGCCTGCCACCTGCCGCCTGCCGCCTGCCGCCTGAAATAGCATTGACTTGGAATGAAGTTGGATCAATATAAAAATGAAATTTTCAAAAATAGCTTAGATGTAGTAAACTACTTTTGCCATATTGCTGTAGCTTAGCTTGCTACATTTCCCAGGGTGGTAGCTCCAGTGTAGTGAAGCTACATTTAATGTAGAGTAACTTCTAGCTTAGCTCACTACATTTTCCAAGTAGCTTGCCCAACACTGACGGTATATCTCTCAGAGAACCTGTGGGATTACATTGCATATTATTTTATTACAGGCCTACGTGCGACTTCAAGTCATATTTACAGCTCAGAAATATCAATGAGAATATGTTCTGTCACATGGCAGGCTTGCTAGTAAATATTGAAACGACTGCTCCATTATGCTAGTTTCCTGGAATAAACACAATAAGATTATCCAGCATAAATATGGATTTCATGTCTCCGGGATTTGAAACTCACAGCAAAGTACCTGTGTGTCAAATGCCTTTGACAGCAAGAGTTATGTGTTGCCAGATATTAAAATGAATGAATACTTCACAGCTCCACTGGCTGTGTTTAGCCATGGGGGAAAATTTATTTGAACATGAAATCTGAAAGAGACTTTCTTGTCTTGTTAAAAATGAATAGATAAACTAATGGCAAAAAGTACAAATTAATGTTGTAGCATTTCTGGTGTGGTCTTGAAATGTATATTTATCAGCCCGATCTCACGGCAATTCGTACGAATTTTACGAGGTTGGTAATTCGTAGCAATTCATACGACCTCACTCGCACGAATTTGTAAGATTTTTCCTAAATCGTACATATTTTACGAATTGGCAAATTTGTATGAATTCTTATGAATGACCTACCCCTGACCCCGTCCCTAAACCTACCCATCACGTGGGTTTAGACAAATCGTACGAATCCGTACGAGTGAGGTCGTATGAATTCGACGAATTAGCCACCTTTTAATCACTCATACAAATTAGTACGAATTGGTTGTGAGATAGCGTTGATTAAAATAAATAAATAATTTTATTAGTAGTGAAAAAAAAATCAACAAAGGGATTAATTTTTTTTTACTTAAAGAGAATATAACACTTTTAAAAAAATTATTTATACTGATTTCACAAAGCTTTTTGCTGTTTAATGGCTGGAACAACAAAAGTACTCTTGCCTGCCTGTGATTTTGTAATTTAACTTTTCTCTGGTTAGGTGCACTTCTAGCTGTATGTCCTCCTACTGACATCCTGGGGGAACATAGCTATAGCCCCTGTAATTGATTCACTTGTTAATGCTGACGCTTAGAGACAAACAGGAGCTCTTGCGGACTTCCTTGTTCAAGCTGGAAACAGTTTAGGACTTCCAACACTATGTGTCCCACACCCTTGCAGTAGGGGAATCGACTTGGTATTGATATACCTTCCCTCTCATTGAAGCCAGGGAGATAGAGAAAAATCAACAGCAGTGGGCCTATGGGAGAAACTTTTGAAGCAAGATTGATGCACCCCATGTTCACAATCCCTGTTAATTACAGTCCTGTTGCTCCATAGATCAGTAATTATCTTTTATTGAAAGCTTGTGGATTGCAATGCTTCATGTAGTCATGCAAGCCTTCTCACAGCTGACTGAACGCTCTTCACCAGGTCACAATAGGGTCATTCCATGTCAAATCAACCAAATTTTGGAAACTTTCCAGACTCAAATTTTTTATTTTATTATTTTTTTCTGAAGAAAGACACACATAAATATTGATGAAAGCTAAATTATTAAATGTCATGATTGTATATTTACTGAGTAATCCAATATTTTGTGACAAATGACAAATTTGGGGACAAATTACAGGGGGGAAAAATGACTTTAGAAAGATGGCAGCATCTTTATTTTATTTTTGCACAGATATTGGTAGGTTTATTTGTAAAATATGTTTACTTTAGCAATCTTTGTTAAATGCCAACGGTGACCGTTCAAAAAAGGGAAAACACTTCTTGTGTTTTTTGACCGAAGTTTGCATGCCTGTAACTCAAAAAGTATTAAAGATATTTAAATGTATTACTCATAGCGTCTCCCGGATGGATCAGCAGCAGGAGAGCATCTCTAACACCGGACTCGCTGTCCAAGTGCTCATGACGCAGGTGTCCGAGCTCACCCAGCAGATCCAACAACTTAGCATTCCCGCTACGGCGCCCACACCGCTTGTTCCCCTTGTCGCATCAGAGCTAAGGAATCAACTGGAGCCACGCTTACCTGTACCTGAGAGTTATGCCGGTGAGCGATTTCTGTAGAGCATTTCTTACCAGATGTTCAATGCATTTCTCGCTACAGTCCAAGGTGGCCTTCGTGCTTATTTTGCTGATGGTACGAGCAGCTTTGTGGGGAACGGCGATGTGGGAGGACCAGGACCAATGCTGCACTTCATTCCACGCACTATCCGCCGAGATGAGGAGGGTCTTCGACTGATCTGTGGCCTGCAAGGAGGCTGCCAGAAGACTTGCCATCAACCTTAAGAGCCGCTTCGTTTCGGCTCCCATCTTAGTCGCCCCTGATCCCACACATCAGTTCGTAGTGAAGGTCAACTCGTCAGAGGTGGGGGTAGGTGCAGTTCTTTTCCAACACTCTTCCTCAGAAGACAAGATGCATCCTTGCGCGTTTTTCTCCCATCGTTTATCACCTGCCGGGGTCTTTGCCTATACTGTGGCAAGGCGGGCCACTTCATCTACTCCTGCCCGGTAAAAGACCAAGCCCGGTAGTAACTATGAGGCTACTATCGGGTGGGATCTCCGCCGAGAAGACCTCATCATCGTCAACACTCCTCCCAGTAAGACTGAGGTGGACAACTCACATCCACGACACTAGGGCTTTACTGGACTCGGGGGCTGAAGGTAATTTCATGGACTCTAAACTTGCTCACCAACTTCAGATCCCCATCTCCCTACTCACTCACAAGATATCCGTCACCGCTCTCAATGGCCAGGAACTTCCCATCATTTCACACGCTACTAGACTTATCACACTCATCACGTCTGGCAATCACACAGAGACAATAACTTTTTTCCTCATGGACTCCCCCCTGGCACCTGTAGTTCTTGGTCACCCCTGGCTCACTCAGCACAACCCTAGAGTCGATTGGGGTCACAGTTCTGTGTCCGCTTGGAGTAATTCGTGTCATGAGTCATGTCTAGTGTCTGCGTGTTCGTCTGTACCTGTTTCTATGTTTCAGGAGGAGGCAGTGAATTCATCTAACGTGCCCGAGGAGTACCAGGACCTGAGGGAAGTGTTCAGTAAGTCCCGTGCTTCTACTCTTCCTCTGGATCGTCCCTATGACTGTGCCATAGATTTAGTGTCGGGTAAGTCTCCTCCTAAGGCTAAGTTATATTCGCTTTCTGTTCCAGAAAGGGAGGCTATGGAGAAATATATTTCTGATTCTCTACCTTCCAAGTTCATTCGTCCTTCCTCATCTCCTGCGGGGGCGGGGTTCTTTTTTGTGGGGAAGAAGGATGGGTCTCTGCGACCGTGTATTGATTACCGGGAGCTGAACAACATCACGATAAAGAATACCTATCCTTTGCCGCTGATGTCTTCAGCCTTCGAGCGATTGCAGGGAGCATCCGTCTTCACAAAATTGGATTTACGCAACGCTTATCATTTGGTCCGCATAAGGGTGATGAATGGAAAACTGCGTTTAATACTCCCAGGGGGCACTTTGAATATTTGGTAATGCCTTTCGGGCTGTCCAACTCCCCAGCGGTTTTCCAGGCACTCGTCAATGACGTGCTGAGAGATATGGTTGATCAATTCATATATGTTTACCTGGATGACATATTGATTTTTTCGTCTTCTCTCCAGGAACACGTTCAGCATGTCAGACGAGTGCTGCAGAGGTTGCTAGAGAATGGGCTTTTTGTCAAGGCGGAGAAATGCGTTTTTCATGCACAGTCTGTTCCTTTCCTAGGGTACATCGTCTCGTCTGAGGGAGTACGTATGGATCCTGACAAGGTTAAGGCTGTGATACATTGGCCAAGTCCAGATTCCCGTAAGGCCCTAAAGAGGTTTCTGGGGTTCGCCAATTTCTATCAGCGTTTTATTCGCAATTTCAGCCAACTAGCCGCTCCTCTGACTGCCTTGACCTCCCCCAGAACGACGTTCAGGTGGTCTGATACAGCCGAGGCCGTATTCGCTAAACTGAAGGGTCGCTTTGTTTCGTTTCGGCTCCCATCCTCGTTGCCCCTGATACATCAAGTCAGTTCGTGGTGGAGGTCGACGCATCAGAGGTGGGGGTAGGAGCAGTTCTTTCCCAACATTCTTCCACAGACGACAGGATGCATCCGTGCACGTTTTTGTCCCATCGCCTATCACCTGCCGAACGTAACTATGACATTGGTAACAGAGAGTTGTTCGCAGTCAAGTTAGCGTTGGAAGAATGGCATCACTGGTTAGAAGTATCAGGGGTACCTTTTATCAAATGGACCGATCACAAGAACCTTGAATATATCAGAACCGCCAAAAGACTCAACTCTAGGCAGGCTCGGTGGGCACTTTTTTCCGGACATTTTGATTTTTCTCTCTCGTACCGCCCGGGTTCCAAGAACATCAAACCTGACTCATTATCTTGAATTTTTGACCAGTTCGAACGCCGTCTACTCCCGAGTGCATTTTGCCCGAGACCCTATTTGTCTCCACACTCAGATGGGAGGTCGAATCGAAGGTCTTGTCAGCCTTAGAAGGGGTAACGCCTCCGCCCGATTGCCCACCGAATCGTTTGTTTGTACCAGAGGAGTGTCGGTCCGACGTTATTCAGTGGGGACATTGTTCCAACATAGCGTGTCATCCAAGTGTTAACCGTACCAGCTTTTTGGTAAAACAACGATTCTGGTGGCCATTAATGGCTCGTGACATCCGCAGTTTTGTTTTGGCTTGCTCGATTTGTGCCACTGGTAAGACTTCCAATCGCCCCCCTGATGGGTTACTCCAACCGCTGTCAGCTGTCCTTCGAGACCCTGGTCCCACATCGCACTAGATTTTATTACCGCCCTCCCGCCCTCCCAGGGCAAGACGGTCGTTTTGACTGTCGTGGACCGGTTCTCAAAGGCGGCTCACTTCATTCCCTTGGCCAAATTACCCTCAGCCAAGGAGACAGCGGTTACTGCCATAGATCACGTCTTTCGCTTACATGGCCTCCCGATGGACGTGGTATCTGACAGAGGTCCCCAAGTTGTGTCCAAATTTTGGCAAGAATTTTGTAAATTAACAGGGGCGAGTGTTAGTCTGTCTTCAGGGTTTCATCCCCAGAGCAATGGTCAAACTGAGAGAGCCAACCAGGATCTGGAGAGAGTGCTACGATGTTTGGTCTCCAAGAATCCTTCCTCCTGGAGTCAACAACTCTCAATGGTGGAGTACGCCCACAATTCGTTACCAGTGTCATCCACGGGCCTTTCTCCGTTTGAATGTAGTTTAGGTTACCAGCCACCAGTTTTTCCCAGTATGGAATCCGAGGTCGCGTTTTTGTCCAGAGGTGCCGCCACACTTGGAACAGAGCCCGTGAGACTCTTCTCCAAGTGGGGGCGCGCACCAAGGCCGATCGCCACAGGTGGAAGCCTCCCGTATACGTTGTTGGTCAAAAAGTGTGGCTTTCAACTAAGAACATTCCTCTCCGATCCATGTCTAACAAGCTTGCGCCTAAATTTATTGGCCCGTTTACTGTCACCAAAATCATTAGTCCGGTGGCAGTCCGACTCAAACTTCCTCCTGCGTACAGGAGAATTCATCCCGCCTTCCATGTTTCTAAAATAAAACCTGTGTTTCACGTACGCATTAATCCGCCTGTCCCGGTTCCCCCCCCCACCACCGCGACTCGTAGACGGGGAACCAACTTATTCAGTGAACCGTCTACTCTGGTGGCGAAATCCTATAGAGCTGCGGGCCAGGCCGCTGCCTCCTTGCATGCCATGGCCATCCTGCAGGTCTATCAAGCCAGGATGCTCAGGGACATGCACGAGGGTAGAGCTGACCAAGGGCTCTTCGACGAGCTGCGTGCCGCCACTGACCTTGCTCTCCGAGCGACGAAAGTGACCGCACGCTCCCTTGGCCAGGTGATGTCCACAGCTGTGGTCCAGGAACGACACCTGTGGCCTAACCTGGCTGATATGCACGAGGCAGAGCGGGCTCGTCTCCTCAACTCGCCCATATCCCAGGTTGGCATATTCGGCAGAGCAGTCGAGGACTTCGCCCAAAAGTTCTCGGCTGCGCAGAAGCAGACTGAGGCTATAAAGCACATACTGCCCCGGCGGCCCGCTGCTGCCTCCACCCAGCCGCCGGTTCAGTCAGCTCAGCCTGCTCGCCGCCGAGGGCGGCCCTCTGCAACTCCCGCACACTCCTTCCCCTGGTGGAGGGCCAGGGGAAAATCTTTTGTTCTCCCGCCGCTGGCCAGCCGGTCAGCGGCACCCTAATGTGGTTAAAAGACAGAACTGACTTACCCATCTCTGAGTTTCCAGAGGGCGCGCACGGCGGTGTGTGCCGCTTCCGAGCCTCACCACTCTCGTCCCCCCCAGTGGAACGCACGTCCTTCCCTGGTCTCCTCAGTCAGGACGCGGTCTATGACTGTGCCCCCACACCAGGACGCTATGCCTCCCCAGTCTGGGCCAGTCATACCGCTTCGCTGCCCCACCGAGGGTACGTCTGTGGTCCCCATGACCCCGCTGTGCAATGGACATGCTGCCGCGGGCTCCTGGACAGGACCCCAGCGCCTATGGCATGTAAATTGCCTCGAGTTGTTGGCAGTACATTTGGCTCTGCATCGCTTCCAGCCATGCTCAAAGACCAACATGTGCTACAATACCGCGACCGTAGAGTACATCAACCATCGAACCATCCGAGAGCACGAGCTCTCACGGATTCAGCCACTCTCTGGAGAATGGCGACTCCATCCCCAGACGGTCCAGCGGATTTTGGAACGGTTCGGCGACGCAAGTATGCGTTTCCCCCAGTGAGCCTTCTCGCACAGACCCTGTGCAAGATCAGGGAGGACGACGAGCAGGTCCTTCTGGTTGCGCCCCATTGGCCCACCTGGACTTGGTTCTCAGACCTCATGCTCCTAGCTACGGTTTATTGCCACCCCTGGAGTTGAAAGATTCCACCCTGCGGACTGGACACGCCAGTGTTCTTCCATATGCATCCCTCCGGGTCATATGTGTATTCTGTAAGTCCTCCCTTCGGGCAGGCAGTGTGTTTGCATATTTCTACTGAGATATGCTTCCCAGTGTACCTTAGCATTCCTGTGCTAAATAGGAGTCCTTCGTCCGTGCTAAGTTTTCACGACAGGGATCTCAGATTTACGCAGGGCACTGGAAGACAGCTGTGAAGGTGGTGGGATTAGACTGGTAACCCCAATCGTCGTCATCCGACGGAACTCGGAGTGACAACGATGGGGAACGTCTCGGTTATGTATGTAACCCTCGTTCCCCGAGTAGGGAACGGAGACGTTCCATCTTATGGCCACTTCCGCTGTTCCGCTGGAAATGCCTGAGTTCAGTCTCGGCTCCTCAGCAGGAAAACATGACTGTGTTATGACAGCGTACTTCCTTATATACCCACAGTGTGGGGCGGAGTTACGCTATGCAAATTCCGCAGACCCATGGCATTTTCTTGCCATTGGCTCGTTTTGTAATACTCGAAGGTGATAGGCTTCTAAGCGAAACCCCAATCGTCGTCATTCGACGGAACGTCTCCGTTCCCTACTCAGTGAACGAGGGTTACATTATGTAACCGTAACGTTTTTTCACATTTCATGGAAAGAAAGCACGATTGCGAACAGAGAGGCCTTATGAACTGCTTATGAACTGCCAGATCTGCTTATTTTTCAACCCTATTAGAAGAAAATAAACAAAACCCTAGGTATTTATTTGAAACAGTGGCTAAATTAACAAGAAAAATAAAATAAAGCTTCAACTCTAGATGTTTCCAAGCAGCACAGCGGTTTTTATGAACTTCTTTAATTACAAGATTGATGATATCAGGGAGAAAATTATAACTATGCAACCGCCTACTACAGTATCGCACCAGGCATTACATTGTAGTCTCCCTGAGGCAAAATTTGAGTTATTCATTGTTATAGGAGTGGAAGAATTTTCGTTAAATCATCTAAATCGACAACATGTATGTTAGACGCTATACCGACTAAGCTATTGAAAGAGATGCTTCCAGAGGTCATATATCCTCTTCTTAATATCATTAATTCATCTTTGTCATTAGGATACATACCAAAAACTTTTAAGCTGGCTATGATTAAACTACTTGTTAAAAAAACGCAACTTGATCCTACACAATTAGTCAATTACAGGCCGACCTCGAATATACCTTTTATGTCAAAGATACTAAAGACAGTATCCTCACAACTATGTTCCTTTTTAGAAAGAAATGGTATCTGCGAGGATTTTCAGTCAGGATTTAGACCGTACCATAGTACTGAGACAGCTCTCATACCTTAAAAATGATGATTCCAAAAGAAACGTTTATTAAGAATATAGAAGGATATTAAGATATCTTTAATACTTTTTGAGTGACAGGCACGCAAACTTAGGAAAAAGAGTATTTATTGTTCTCAGACAGGTGTGTTCTATGCAATTGTGTTGACATTATTTGTTTCTACATTATTTGTTGTTCAGACATTCCTCTTTAAAATAAAAAAGTATTAACTGCATGCAATGTGAGCCAGTGGGTTTTTGCCAATGAAAAGGTGTACAATTCAACAGTTTACTCTAGAGCCATATTGAGATCCAAATAACTTTGGAATTGAACCATACAGGGCCTTAAAATATGGATAGCAAAAGAAAAGTTTGTTAAAAACAAAAATATAAAAGGTTAAGATATCTTTAATACTTTCTTGAGTTACAGGCATGCACATTTCAGGCAGTGTTTTCCCCCATCTTTGAACTGTCACCGTTGGGATATAAAGATTGCTTAAGTAAATAATGTTACTAATAGATCTACCAATCTTTGTGTAAAAATAAAATAATGATGCTGCCATCTTTCTAAAGTAAGTTTTACCCCCCTGTAATTTACCCCCCCCCCCCCCCCCCCCGACAAAATAATGGATAACTCAGTAAATATATATCCATGACATTTAATATTTTGTCTTTCTTTTTCAATGCATTTCTTTCACCAGAAAATAGATAAATAAATACATATTTTTTTGGCATAGGACCTCTAGTTGAGTTGACACGAAATGACCCAACAAATGTCTCACATTTTACCTGCTGCAACTATAGTTATTTGAAGTGAAATCAATGTACATTTAAAAAAAAAAAGGATACTGTTGCCATGTTGCATATTAATGTTGTAACAATGTTATTACGTTCCGACCAGACTGGCTACTCAAACAAACAAATAAACAAACAGGTTACGTTTCTCTGTCGTTTCACCTTTAAAAACTATTTCGCTCAAAATGTGTGTCATGTATATTTATGCTTATTAGATTCTCTTCCATGTCTGCAACTGTTGGCTTCCGGATGCAAGTCTCATTCATTTTCTCCATAAGGAAATAGATTTTTAATGATAGCTTTTTGTGATGATATACTCACCTAAAGGATTATTAGGAACACCGGTTCAATTTCTCATTAATGCAATTATCTAATCAACCAATCACATGGCAGTTGCTTCAATGCATTTAGGGGTGTGGTCCTGGTCAAGACAATCTCCTGAACTCCAAATTGAATGTCAGAATGGGAAAGAAAGGTGATTTAAGCAATTTTGAGCATGGCATGGTTGTTGGTGTCAGACGGGCCAGTCTGAGTATTTCACAATCTGCTCAGTTACTGGGATTTTCACGCACAACCATTTCTAGGGTTTACAAAGAATGGTGTGAAAAGGGAAAAACATCCCGTATGCGGCAGTCCTGGGCGAAAATGCCTTGTTGATGCTAGAGGTCAGAGGAGAATGGGCCGACTGATTCAGGCTGATAGAAGAGCAACTTTGACTGAAATAACCACGCGTTACAACCGAGGTATGCAGCAAAGCATTTGTGAAGCCACAACACGCACAACCTTGAGGCGGATGGGCTACAACAGCAGAAGACCCCACCGGGTACCACTCATCTCCACTACAAATAGGAAAAAGAGGCTACAATTTGCAAGAGCTCACCAAAATTGGACAATTGAAGACTGGAAAAATGTTGCCTGGTCTGATGAGTCTCGATTTCTGTTGAGACATTCAGATGGTAGAGTCAGAATTTGGCGTAAACAGAATGAGAACATGGATCCATCATGCCTTGTTACCACTGTGCAGGCTGCAGGTGGTGGTGTAATGGTGTGGGGGATGTTTTCTTGGCACACTTTAGGCCCCTTAGTGCCAATTGGGCATCGTTTAAATGCCACGGCCTACCTGAGCATTGTTTCTGACCATGTCCATCCTTTTATGGCCTCCATGTACTAGGGCTGTCAATCTTCCTCTATAATACCATTCGAATTCCATTCCTTATTTTATTTAATATTCGAATAATATTGAATATTAAATGCTCAAATTCATCCTATTATTAATATTTACGACATTACACAGGCTTATGGATTGCCAATGCACTAGTGCATGTGGTTGTTGTTACACGTTCTGTCCACTAGAGGGACATCTAACAAACGTTTATTCGTGCTGAATATGGCTGAAGCGCTTCCGATGATTTTCGGCTAATATCTCCGCGAAAACTCCACCAACAATTCTGAAATTCATATCGTTCTTTTCAGTTCGACTAGACGGTTCAAACTAGCTCGGTGCTCGCCGAATCCGGTGAGATATGTGCGCTTTTCGCTTCACGGGCGCTTTGGGGGGGCTGTGATGGAAACGCGACAGCGTTTAACATAGACTAACTTCTCAGAGTTGTTTTGCAACCGTGTTCATTATACTAACAATCATTCAACTCCAGATTGATTCTGGTGCGTCAATCCGTCCTCCAACGCATGCTCATGTTTTGAGATCGTGCTCGAAGAGGAGGGGCTATTCGCGCGCGCGCCTTCGTTGTAAGCTTGTGAGAGAGAGAGGGAGTGAGCTGCGTGCAGCTCTACAATAAAATACAATTTTACCCATATTAAATAGTTTAAAAATCAATCCGTGGCGGTCAGCGTTGATATTGTGGCGGGCCGCCACAAATTAATGATGTATGGGAAACCCTGGGGGCGCTTTTACGTCGTTAAACATTTACCATTTTGACAGTATTATGATGATACAGTGTGGATAACGTGCACACTTGTGTTACGATTAAAAAACTGTATTGTTCATCAGACGAAACAAAAGCATTTCATTTTTCACATGCGTGTAAGCTAAGGCGGCGAGAAAGGCAAGATTGCATATAGGCCTAAATTTTTAAAAATATATACATAAAGCAATATTCGAATAGTAACTTCAGCATTTGAATAGTATTGATTTTTTTAATATTCGAATTATATTCGAATTTCGGAATTCGTTCCAACAGGCCTACCATGTACCCATCCTCTGATGGCTACAACCAGCAGGATAATGCACCATGTCACAAAGCTCGAATCATTTCAAATTGGTTTCTTGAAAATGACAATGAGTTCACTGTACTAAAATGGCCCCCACAGTCACCAGATTTCAACCCAATAGAGCATCTTTGGGATGTGGTGGAACGGGAGCTTCGTGCCCTGGATGTGCATCCCACAAATCTCCATCAACTGCAAGATGCTATCCTATCAATATGGGCCAATATTTCTAAAGAATACTTTCAGCACCTTGTTGAATCAATGCCACGTAGAATTAAAGGTCCCATTCTTCATGTTTTTTTTAAGCTTTGATTGTGTTCACAGTGTGCAATATAAAATGTGTTCATGTTTTGCGTGTAAAAATACCACAGTATTTTTCACACAATTTACTTATCTGTATACCACTGGTTCTCTTACGAGAGGTTCTCTCGTATTGCGTAAGCTAGCTTACGCTACGGGAAAGATTAATCTTTTCTGAGAAACTGAAACCAAAAAATTATCATATAATTTGTATCCATTGTCAACGCAGTTCAGCTGCAGCAGACCAGGAGCGGGCTAGCTAGCGGCTCATTGGTTCGCTCACAGGGAACTGCTTAAGCCTATGAGGAGACGCGAATGAACTCTCGGCCAATGAGAGTCAGACATGCTCTCATTGCGTCAGAACCCGCCAAGTAGGGCGTGGTCAGAGAGTATAAATATCGGCGTCATAGGCTGTAACTCTGATTTTCATCTCTTCAGCGACGCTACACGCATCTGCTGATCTTGAGAGAAGCCGCCGTCGTTGAAAAGGCAACTTAGCGAGCATCTGGGAGACTGAGGAAGCCGGCCGTCTTCGCCACCTTCAGCCGTCCTGCGAGCTAGCGCCATCCGACGGATTTGTATCCTTTTTACAAAAGCTTCCTATATTGTATCCTAAAGAGCTGAGCGTCTTTTTCAAGATGTCTCTAAAAATTTTCTTGCCGCGCTCCCCTCGAGGGCGGAGACCGCCACGTCATCTGCGCTCTCTGCCTCGGATTGGAGCACGCCGAGCTCACCCTCGCCGATGGCGGCTGCGAGCTCTGCGAAAACATGCCGTTGTCGACCCTGCGGGCTCGACTTCAGGTCACTAAACATGCTTCCGCGCCGCCTCTGACTTCGCCGCGGAAGAAGAAACGCCGCTCTCAGAGGCCGCCGGAACCCCAGCCTGAAGCGTTCATCCTGTCGCCTGTCGCCTCCCGGTCTCCGTCTCCTCTGGACATACAGCTGCCGCCGAGTGGCCGCTCTGTTGCCTCCGATGACGCCGCGGACATCAAGGAGACATGTTCGCTTCTCGCTTCAGACAGTGAGGAATGGTCCGGTTCTCACGGTTCCTCGGCCCGAGAATCTACCGGGACCGGCGCTGGTATCGAGGAGGGATTTATGCACTCTCAGGCCGTCCTCCTCTCTCAGGCCGTCGAACGCCTCGGGCTCGAGTGGTCCCCTCCCCCCGAGCAGACCACCAACCGTATGGACGGCAGCTACTTCCGCCAGCGTTCGACTCCCGCCACTAAGCGGGCCGCGCCCTTCCTGCCTGAACTGCACGCGGAACTCGCGAAGTCCTGGAACGCCCCGCTCTCTGCTAGAACTCGCTCTGACTTCTAGCTTTCACGCCCGCGCTTACTCAGCCGCCGGCCAAGCAGCCTCTGCACTTCACTCCATGTCCGTCCTGCAGATTCTACAGGATGACATACTTTGCGAATGGGATGAGAGTGGAAGAAATTCCCCTCCAGTCGCGGATTTGAGGAGCGCCACGGACCTTGCCCTTCGCGCTACAAAATCTGCCGCTCAAGCCCTGGGGAAATGCATGGCCGCCATTTGTGTGTCTGAGAGACATTTGTGGCTCACACTCGCCGACATGGGAGATTCTGAGCGCGCGGCTTTTCTCAACGCCCCGCTCTCTCCATCTCTCCATTCAGATCTGCCGTCACGGGTATCGTCGACCGTTTTTCCGAAGTACAGAAAGCCTCCCAGGCCATGAACCTCTTTCTGCCTCGTCGCGCTAGCTCCTCTGCAGGCCACTCACGTGACCAGCCTCCTGCACGAGCCCCACCCCAGCGCCCAGCTCAGCACAGTAAGACTTCTCAGCGGCGCCAGGGCGGCCGCTCTCGCAAAGTCTGCCTAACACAGCTGAGAAAAAGACGGCGCTCTCCCGCCGCGGCCGGACCGCCGTCAAAGTTTCGCCCTCTGTTAGTCCCCGCTCACGCGGCTACTACAGCAGTGTATTCTGCCATTACCAAGCCGGTCTCTTTTCCCGCTTGCATGAGCACAAACGCCGTTTTCACGGTGACCCAGAAAAATCGCAAAAAGAGCATAAAAGCCTCTTGTGTAGAAAATGTGCCCACAACACGGTGTTCACTCATACACAAAAGCACTTCAGTTCCCGTGTCTCACACAGAGTCCACTCCCACGAGCCTGTGTGCGCGTCCTCCCTCTGTTCACTCTGTTACACGGCCCAAAAACTCCTTTCTGAGCATAAGTCCCGCTGTCATAAATACTATGAGCGTGCTCACGCAGCCCGCTATGTGCAGCGACGGGGACCATGTAGCCATTCACCCCCTAGCGTTACGCTTCAAAGCGTGGGAAGCTATTCCGGGAATTTCCCAGTGGGTACTAAACACAATAAGGCTAGGCTATCGCTTACAGTTTCACCGCCGCCCTCCACGTTTTTGAGCACGGCTAGAAACTACTGTGAACCCAGAAGCAGTGATGCTGCTCCGTTCAGAGATAGCAAAGCTTTTGTGCAAAAGGGCTATAGAGAGAGTTCCTCTGTCTATGAGCGAGTCAGGGTTTTACGGCCGTTATTTTCTTGTTCCCAAGAAAGACGGCAGCCTCAGACCAATCTTAGACCTCAGATTTCTGAACAAAGTTCTCATGAAGAGACCGTTCAAAATGCTCACTATCAGAAAACTCCTCACGCATGTGCGCCAGGGGGACTGGTTAATTTCACTAGATCTGAAAGATGCGTACTTTCAGATCCAGATAAATCCCCTTCACAGGCCATTCTTACGTTTCGCCTTCGAAGGCCAGGTTTATCAATACACCGTCCTTCCGTTCGGCCTATCATTAGCGCCCCGTATGTTCACGAAGTGCATGGATGCGGCGCTCGCCCCCCTGCGGAGTCAGGGGCTGCGAATACTGAACTATTTGGACGACTGGCTGATTTTGGCACAATCACAGAGAGAGCTACTGTCTCATCGTACAGTTCTCCTCGACCATCTGAAAGCTCTGGGCCTCTCTGTCAACTGGACAAAGAGCGCGCTACAACCCAGTCAGACTATCTCCTTCGTGGGTATAGAGTTAGACTCGGTCACGATGACGGCTCGTCTGTCAACACAGCGTGCGCGCCGCGTTCAGTGTCTCGCCGCATCTTTTCAGATGAACAGACTCACACCTCTCAAAACCTTTTAGAAGGCGTTGGGTTACATGGCCTCAGCCTCCGCGGTGCTCTAGCTGGGGTTACTGCGCATGCGCCCGCTTCAGTTCTGGTTGAAGAGCCGTGTGTCTCACCGCGCGTGGACCACGGGCCGCCAGCTGATAAAGAGTAACGCAGACCTGTATCACAGCTCTGCAGCCATGGACTGTGGCAGAATGGTTTCAGCGGGGCGTTTCCATGGGGACCTTTTCTCGACAAAAAGTTATCTCGACAGACGCATCCAACACGGGTTGGGGTGCGCTCTGCGAGGGCTCACCGGCCTTCGGCCCCTGGTCAGCTCAAGAGAGCCTCCTCCACATAAACTGTTTGGAGATGTTGGCGGTCGAGAACGCGCTCACGCGCTTTCTCCTGCGCATTCACAGTCACCACGTGCTGATCCGTTCGGACAATATAGCCGTGGTCTCCTATCTAAACCGTCAGGGCGGAGTCAGATCCAGGAATCTCTTCCGGCTGACAGAAAGCATCTTAGTTTGGTCTCAGTGTCACCTGCTCTCGCTCAGAGCGACGCACGTGCCGGGCCATCTGAACGACGGTCCAGACAGTCTGTCCAGGAACCCCATTCCCCCCGGGGAATGGTCCCTGCACACTCTTACAGTCCAAAAAACTGTGGCGAATATTCGGCAGAGCAGAGGTGGACCTCTTCGCCTCAGAAGAGAACACCCACTGCCCAATATTTTTCTCAAAGAGCCAGGACGCGCTAGCCCAGACCTGGCCCAGCCGCCCGCTTTATGCATTCCCTCCGGTTTCTCTACTACCACAGGTACTTCAGAGAATCAGGGAAACACGCCACTCTGTGCTCCTCATAGCTCCGCGTTGGGAGGGTCAGACTTGGTTTCCGGAGCTCACTCAGCTGTCACAGACAGCCCCGTGGCCCATTCCAGTCAGAGTAGATCTCCTCTCTCAAGCTCGCGGCACGATCTGGCATCCCCACCCAGAGCGCTGGGCGCTACATGCGTGGGTAATCAACAACTACCCGTTGCTTTGCCAGAGGGAGTGTTAAACACGATCATGCAGGCTAGAGCGGCTTCTACCAGAAGGCTCTATGCGGCTCTTCAGGTCTGAAGTGTCATGTGTGCACCGTTTTGAAAGGCAAACTTCCCTGACGTTTACGGCAAGTCAGTCGAAAGTGTCAAGTGCACTAAAAGATGTAACAACAGAAAAATTTGCATTCCAGCTTCCAGCACACCATCGGAAAGGGCTTTCAGTATTTGCGGTCGCTTGCATACTGGAGCAGAGACGGATTAATCTGAAGCCCTCATCAGTGAACGACATGCTATTCCTAAAAAAAAAAAAAAACTAGGCGGGATTTTGCGGGCGGGAGCGGGACGAAACTTGATTGTCGCGGGCGGGAGCGGGAGAAAATTGTCGTGAAGCCTGGAGTTAGAGATGAGGAGGACTCAAATGCAGTGAGGAGTAGTGAAAAGTTTATTGGAAAACTTTGTGAACAGTATAATCAATTCTGTGACACAGTGAATAATAGAGAAGCCTCTCCGATCGACGGTTCCAGTGAGAACAGCCCGCAATCATGCAGACGTGAAGAAGCAGAGACCACCGTCAGAACAAAGAGAGTCCAGGAGTGTACAGCAATAGACGAGGACATGGACCAGCAGGTGAACAGTCCAGCATCGATCCACACGTCTAGGAATCCTGAACACAGATCACTGGTAAGTAGCACAGCAAACACAAACAGACCAGAAAGGCACCCGCAACATAAAACAATCCACTGACAAACACTGGAAGACACAGCTGGGGATATAAAGGGTAGAGGAAACGAGCGACAGGTGAGGAAGATCAGCTCGTGATTGTGCTAATTGCCACCGTCACGAGCTGCAGCAAATGACAGGACCAAAACAAACAACAGAGAGGAACTGGTGACACACCCTGACCCGTGACAGAACCCCCCCCCCCCTCAGGGACGCCTCCTGGCGTCCCCGGAGGACTCAACATGACGCCGATGGAATTGGTCAATGAGAGCGCGGTCCAGCACATCACGAGCCGGAATCCAGCATCTCTCCTCCGGACCATAACCCTCCCAGTCTACCAGATATTGATGACCTCTACCCCTCCGTCTCACATCAAGAAGTCTACGCACCGTGTAGGCAGGCAACCCCTCGACGAGTCTGGGAGGCGGCGGAGCAGAGGTCTGGGGCTGAAGTGGGGAGCGAATAACGGGCTTGACCTTGGAAACGTGAAACACCGGGTGAATTCTCTTAAATTAGAGGGGTAATTTGAGCCGAACAGTCACCGGGTTAAGCACCTTGGTTATAATATACGGTCCAATAAATTTGGGTCCCAGTTTACGTGCGGGAAGTCTGAGGGGAATGTCCTTGGTAGACAAGCAAACCTTTTGACCAAACACGTAAAGTGGGGGCCTAGACCGGTGACGGTCCGCCGATGCCCTGTTCCTTTCGCCAGTCCGGGAAAGGGCTTCTCTGGCGAGCCTCCACGTACGAAGGCATCTCTGAATGAACGTCTGCGCGGATGGAACAATGGCGTCGGTTTCTTGGGAGGGAAATAACGGGGGCTGGTAGCCTAAACAGCACTGGAAGGGCGACAATCCCGTAGACGAGACCCGGAGTGAGTTATGTGCGTACTCGACCATGGTTAATCTAGAACTCCAAGTCGACGGTTCTGCCGACGCCACACAGCGCAGGACTCTCTCCAAGTCCTGATTTGCTCGCTCAGCCTGACCGTTAGTCTGCGGATGGTAACCGGAAGATAAACTCGCAGTCGCCCCCAACTGTCGACAGAATTCTGTCCAAAATCTAGACACAAAGTGGGGACCCCTGTCAGAGACCACGTCCACCGGGAGGCCATGGATGCGAAAAACGTGGTCTAAGACAATGGCCGCTGTCTCCCTCGCTGAAGGTAATTTGGGGAGGGGAATGAAATGAACCGCCTTCGAGAACCTGTCGACCACAGTAAGGACCACGGTATTGCCACTAGATGGGGGTAGACCTGTGACAAAGTCCATGGCTATGTGTGACCAGAGTCTCGAAGGGATAGACAATGGCCGGAGTAGCCCTGCTGAGGGTCGATTCGAGCCCTTACCCACCGCACACATCGGACAAGCCGAAACAAACTCTCGAGCGTCCCGCGCCATCGAAGGCCACCAGAACCGTTGCTTGATTAACGAACACGTTCGAGCAGCTCCCGGGTGGCAAGCTAGACTGGATGAGTGACCCCACTGAAGTACGCTAGTTCGGACCGGCTCCGGCACAAACAACAGACTTGCTGGACACCTCGCGGGAATCGTGACGTCGCGTAACGCCTCACGGACCCTGGACTCCACCCCCCAAGTAACCGCCGCAACCACCCGGTTGGGAGGCACGATGGTTACTGGAGAGGCGGATCCAGCTTCTACTTCAAAAACCCGTGAGAGCGCATCGGGCTTACCGTTCTTACTACCGGGGCGATACGAGATGTTAAAATCAAATCGGCCAAAAAATAATGCCCAGCGAGCCTGCCGAGAATGTAGTCTCTTAGCGGAACGGATGTATTCTAAGTTCTTATGGTCGGTCCAAACTATGAATGGAACCCCTGCACCCTCCAACCAGTGACGCCACTCCGTTAAATCCGTCCCGCGCAGGTCTCTACCGTGGACCTCAAATACCTTTCGCTCAAGGCCGTTTTTCTGCTCGCATCAGTAAAACGTGTGGGAGACCTTCACGCGCTGTCCACTAGCGCGTCCTGTCTCGAATTTGGGCCCAATGACTCCTTAGTCGTTCTCAAACCTAGACATGGTTATGTCCCAAAGGCGATTGGTACCCCGTTCAGGGCACAAGTTATTTCCCTATCGGCTCTGCCTGCATCCAATAGCGAATCTGACTCTAATCTCCTGTGTCCGGTCAGGGCCCTGAGATTTTACATTTCTCGCACTGCTCCGGTCAGACGATCTGAGCAGTTTTTTGTTTCATTCGGTGGGCGCACCAAAGGGTTGGCCGCTTCGAAACAGACCCTATCCAGATGGATAGTTGATGCCATTGCAGCTGCATACGCATCAAAAGACCTGCCATGCCCTCTGGGCATCAGGGCTCATTCCACTAGAGGCATGGCCTCATCGTGGGCATGGTCCAGCGGAATTTCCATTCATGACATTTGTGTGGCAGCAGGATGGTCTTCCCCCTCCACCTTTGTCAGATTTTACAATCTGGAAGTTCCCGCCTTGCAGGCTCAACTACTAGCAATCTAGTATGTTACAGCTTTTCTGGTGAGCTGCACTAAATAAGAGTTATTCACACAGACCGGTTTCCGCTCTGTTCCTCTCTATCAAGTGCCTAAGTACTACACAATCACCGCGCTGCTGGCCTTGTCACATGTACTTATATTAATTCCTACTCATATGGGTTCCCCGGGTCTCCCCTGGGACTCATAGTGGATGCTTAGCATGCACGGCGTTGACCAGGTGTTCCCGTAGCGTAAGCTAGCTTACGCAATACGAGAGAACCTCTCGTAAGAGAACGAATCGGTTACCTAACGTAACCTCGGTTCTCTCTAGATGAGGGAACGAGTATTGCGTTCCTGGCCGTGCTTGTGCTACTAGCGTTCTCGCTTCATTCTATGAAAACCAGAGTTACAGCCTATGACGCCGATATTTATACTCTCTGACCACGCCCTACTTGGCGGGTTCTGACGCAATGAGAGCATGTCTGACTCTCATTGGCCGAGAGTTCATTCGCGTCTCCTCATAGGCTTAAGCAGTTCCCTGTGAGCGAACCAATGAGCCGCTAGCTAGCCCGCTCATGGTCTGCTGCAGCTGAACTGCGTTGACAATGGATACAAATTATAGGATACTTTTTTGGCTTCAGTTTCTCAGAAAAGATGTATCTTTCCCGTAGCGTAAGCTAGCTTACGCAATACTCGTTCCCTCATCTAGAGAGAACCGAGGTTACGTTAGGTAACCGATTCGTTTCACTGTCCAAAAATGAGCCGATGATTTCCTTGTTCTATGAAGTCCCTCCTTCAGAAATACGTAAAGAGTTCTGATTGTACCAGCGGTTCCTGTGTTGTGATTCGACAGCAGCTTATCGCACGTTGTCCGGAAAGGTCACGCCTCTTACCATAAATTGGAGATGCATGCGCTGATTGTTATTGTAAAAATGTCAAACATATTACCTTATCAATTTGAGCCGGAATCAGACCCGGAGAACATAGATTAAGAAACGATTAGAACCTGTTCAAACACGACTTTTGCAGGATGTTTCACAGTGGTAAGCTGTTTATTTAGTAGTTCTCATACTTTTAATTGGTTAAATTGTAATGTTAAATGTTACAAACTGTTATAAAAGCTTGTACGGTTTTGTCCGTCTGTCGAATTAACAATGGTGTTGTTGAATTTTTTAAATAAGTCCATTGTTTATTCCTACCTTAGTTACACGTATGCATGAGTTTTGATTAGTAATATATGTTTTATAGGTGTACATGTGGTGACTGTGACAAAATGCCAACTGAGGTTGAAAACATCTGCTGCAAAGAAATACAAAAAGTACTGTAATACCTCCTAATTAAACAATTTTTGGTTGTGTATAGTTCTTTTGAAATTGTTTTCATCCAAACAACTTTATATAAATACACTTTATTTTTAATATGAATATAGCCTTAAAAGCTGCCAAGTTGTGTAAAAGAAATCGTTGCCATGCATTACAATAATTTATTTATTAAAAGTTGAATGTTACGTGACTGCACGTTAAATTATTACTACCTCACATCAATGTATAGGTTTGTTGACGAATGATGCAGATTGCAGACCCTCCTACATGTATGGTTCATCACCTGGGCTTTGAAGCAAACTGCTTAAACCCATATACCTTACAAAACATAAATATAAAGTCTCGACGACATGGCGACAAACACACTCTACAAACGAAACTCTTCTCCGTGGGAGTGCAACAAGACCACGCCCCATTTTTTATGTATTCCTGTGGGCGGAGATTAGTCAAAAAACTGTTCAAGTTACGTCATTAAAAAAGGAAGTAGAGGGATGTAGTCCAAACCGGACGTTCGCTGTAGGCTTTGAAAGGGGACTTCTGTTAAATAAAATAGCTAGGCATTGAACTTTGAGCTTTATAATTTTACAGGTATTATTTATGCTCTAACAGCAACATTACACACTAACTAAAGTTTGAAAAATGGAATCGCGAAGAACGGGACCTTTAAGGCAGTTCTGAAGGCGAAAGGGGGTCAAACACAGTATTAGTATGGTGTTCCTAATAATCCTTTAGGTGAGTGTATATTGACCTATTATGAGCTATAGATGATATTTGCTTTTGTGTTAAGCCTGAATTGTGATTAGCAGTAGAATTCCTGGTGAAAAAATAATTAGCTTCTGCAAAGAAAGGTCTAACAATCAGAAAATCATAGCGAGCAAATCACTGCAAAACCACCCCCTTTCAAAGCACTGTGAATGAAGTAATCTCCCTTGGCTCTCAAAATAATTTTCTGGAACCAAGGCCGCTGAAAAAGTGAGCAGGCACTACATCCATTCAGTTGTGCATGGCATCTCCTGTGTGTTTCGCAGGCGATCCACTATTTGTGTGGCGCATGAAGTTTCTTCCCATAGAGCATTCCAAACCAGTTGTTTATTAGGCTCAATTACAATGTCCATTGGATGCTGCTTTAGTTGCTTTTGTTGGCTGTGAGACAGCTCTTGGAACATAACTACTTTGTACTTTTCCATCCTTCTCCATCACCTCAGCTTGTCCTTTGAGGAACAGGTCTTAATTACTTCCCTCAGTAGTTAATAGGGAGAAGCTTGGTGTGATTGCAAGGTGTCACTTCCAGAGTTCTTTGAGGCTGTCTGCCTCATCACACACACTCACACTCACTCACTCACTCTCTCTCTCTCTCTCTCTCTCTCTCTCTCTCTCTCACACACACACACACACACACACACACACAGACACACACACACACCATATTCAGTGCCATAACTTCCACTCTTTAAAAGATAATTAGGCTTATTAGAATTTTATCCCGTTATTTTTTATCTTAGCATCTCCATCCAAAGTGGTGTGATTGTTATTCAACACTCGCAGACTAAAATTAGAATTAAGGACCGGTAATGTACATGAACTATTATTTTTTCCAAGCTTAGAAAGAAGCATTTTAAATATATTTGTGTGCCTTTGTAATAATTGGTTAACTAAAAAAACAAGGGGGGAGCTGGGGGGAGCTGGATTCAAATTCAGTTATTTTATTAACAAAAAATAAACAAACAAATCAAAAAAGAAAACAAGAGAACTAGGAACTGGATGAGCACACCAAACATACTGCCATTATGTTTTTCAGCGTCTTTCAGCGGATTGGTAGCCTGGTTAAAACCAGACCCTTCTCAGTTGAAACTGAGTTAGGGTCTGGCAAAGCTCCATAGACAAATCATTTCCAAAGGGGCGTCACCAACGGACGTCCCTCAAATGCCTCTTTGCGCAATTGGATAGACCTAAAAACCAATCAGAGCGATGAAGGAGATGACGTATACAGAGGGCTCTCGCTAAGACAGTCTATGGCTAAGACCCACCCATTCGTTTAGTATTGACCAACGGGGCCCGTTGTTATGGGAAGGAGGAGGCGGAAACCGGTGAAAATTCACACATTTTAATAATAAAACAAATACAAAGTCCCTCACGGTCGACTGACTCCACCACACATAATAAAACAAAACATCAAATAAAATTCAGGCCTGTTTTTGCTTAAAACAGACGCTATAGCGGATTCGAACGAGTGATGTTCCACGGCGGCATCCATCTTTGTAATGTGCAAAATCTGCTTCACAGTTGCTGGCTGCGCTGTCGTCATCGTGTAAAGCCCGCCCCAACGTTTCTGATTGGTGCCGCGATTTCTGCGGACTGGAAATGGGCTTGAATGAGCTCTTTGCCAGACTAACTTTCAGAGCAAATCTAAATTTGCCGGAAGTTGTCTGGGTTTTCCCAGGCTAGCGGATTGGTCTATCAGTGGATATATTAGGGATCCGCCTGCTTTCATACGCTCCCGTGTGTACCTGTGTAAGTGCTCTGTAAAGAGCGTCAAATATGTCTATTTATAACATGTTTTGGAAGCGTTGATCATTGTAGCCAATCACAGACATATATGTTGAGCGCGTGAACACGATGGCCAATCAGAGGTGTTTTAGAATCCGCTCAAAATGCTAGGGGGAAATGCTGATAATGTCACATTTTTTAAATGTCTAAATACCCCAGTCAGTACCTTTGATACACGCTATTACCAGGTTTATTTTAAGGAAGCTGGTAAACATTGAGATGTTCTCAGGTTTAAATAAAAGAGGTTGGTACATTTTTAAATGTATCTATCCAGGTTTATATAAAACAAGTTGATAAGCAGTTAAATGTGTCAGTTTACACACAAAGAAAAGTTTAAAGGGATACTTCACCACTGTAAAGATAAAAGTGTATTTAAAATGGGTCATTTATGTAGAAGAAATGTGAAATTATTTTAGAATTTGGAGCTTTCTAGACAGAGAAAAGCCAGAAAATTTATTTTTGGCTTATGTGGATGAAAGACAACATATGCACTTGCTTCGCTGCCCTAGGAGGCCATGCCTACCGGTAACAGAGCGCAGTAGTTAAACATCAAGTCTAGGCTACTAGTGAGTCTCCGTGATGAGTCTGCTCGGGTTTTCGAGATCGGGTGACCGGGATTCGGCTTTTGCGTTCTACAGTTGCCATTCATTATGTTTACTGTGGCGAGCAGGACGAGACTGAGGGCCGCGGGAGAACGCCGTGAGGCCGGTGGCGTGATTACTGATGAGCGACATCTGTGAGACGCACCGGTCTCGTATCTCTCACGGAGGAGCGGGAATTTTCTTAGCAATGTTAAAACACTCATCAACCAATCACTTGTTTAGTGTTCATGTAAACACTACATTCAGATTCACCAGTCGGAATGAATTCAGTTAGATTGAAACAAAAGGTTTGCATGTAAACAATGAATGGCGACTGCAGAAAGCAAAAGCTGAATCCCGGACATTTTGGATGATCTTGACGACCGGACATGTCCGGGAAAAAGAGGATGGTAACCCGTAACCCCTACTACTCTTTCACCTACTACTCCGCTTTCTCCACAGAACAAGTGCCTGCTAGCTTAGCTTCCAAAAAAAGATGGCTGACACTATGTGTACATTCTGTGAGTGAGATCCCACCCTCTATGGGCGGGTTGAGAACATGCGGGACAGGCCCTACTACTGGCTGTAGTCTTTAGCCTCTGTCCAAAAAAATCAATGACGATTTTTGCGTCATCTGAGAATTTTTTCCAGACAAAAAATACATAAATCTCTCGTCTCAGGGGGATATGAGGGTGGAAAGCATGGTAATTCGAAAATACTACAGCTTTTCTACTAACTCAAAGCTTAAAGCTAAATCCTGAAGTATCCCTTTAAGCTTTTAAAAAGTATAAGCATACAATGTTTAGTTTACTTAAAATGTTACATTTAATTTACAGACTAAAAACTTTTTGTGCTTTAATAAAGAGAGAAAACCTATAGGCCCACACTTAACTTTATCACAGGCATTTTGTTTTCATAGTTAGAATGATATCTTGATGTATCATTATTCACCTTTTTCTGCTCTAAACAATGCGCGCTGCCATGACGACGACTCTGGTTGCCAACTTCCGGTTCGAATCTGGTCTATATGCTTTTGCCTTGTGTTTCAGATTGTGTCATCCCCACATCGCTAAACTAAATCGAAATAAATATACATCAAATGTGATCTGATCACGTTATTTTTTATTGAAGGGACTATAAGTAACTTTTTAGGTAATTTATTATCTAAAATCAATATTTGTATTCATAAATATGTCCCCAATGGTGTACAAATACCTCTGCCAATTATCTGATTTAGCAAAAGAAAACATTGCACTCTTAAACATTTTCTATAGCTCTCTTTTTTCATAAACAATCAATTAGCTCAAGTTGTGAATATTTTGCTACGTGCATAAGATTGTACAGAGAATGAAAATGAATTGCTACAGTTACTGCTAGCCACATAAATTGTACAAACCTCGGTCGCTTCTCTTCCCTGCCTTTGGAAACTTTCAATTCTATCAAGATCGTCACTTGTAACTGCAGGGCATCTTTGTCGTCGTTGTATTGACTCTCGCTCTCCTCTTCCTTGCCTAGATCCCACTGATCCACTGCCTCTCTGTCCTCTTCCTCTACCTCTACTTCTTCCTCTCCCTACTGTTGAATCATCTGATGATGATATCTAACAATGCACGTACTTCAGAAAATATAACGAGTAAACAAAACTACTAATTACAATAGTTCATGTTTTTGACACTCATTAATTCATACTGTAACATTCGTTTGTTCGTTGTATCAATTCGAAGTTTGTTTGAAATAACAAACCTGTTCACCCGAAGGAAAACTCGACGAAGTGCTATTAGAAGACATCCTGTCATAGCTTTTTGGTACATAACGGCTACCGATGCAACACGCATTTGAAAACGCGAGGCGCTGGAGAGCACAATTCGTTTGAATGCAAAATACAATTTCACCGCTAGATGGGAGTAATTTTTATTTTCTTCATACCTTCCAAAGGATAGCTGCTGCACAATCTCCCTAATAATGAACATCTGACAGTCTCTATCACCCCCAACTGCAGCATAACCCAAGCAATAAGCTTAGGCTGGTTATCACTATGACTCCTGTCTACCTCTGCTTTCAAAAATACATAACGTTAGTCTCTGTGCTTCAGTAAAGAAATGCGCTATACGCTGAGTTTTGGTTCATTAATTAGACGAGAGTTCAGTTCACGCGCCGGCGCCTCCGTGTCATGATGATCTATTTTCTACTATGTTTACTTATTTATTAAATCCAGGCAATTGGTTGATGAAAACATTGATTAAAATGAAGACACAATTAATAAAAAACTAAATTCACTTTAAAGAAAGGCTTTGTGCTTCTGTTTGATGTCTCTGTGAAAGTTTTAAAGTCGCTTTCAGAGCGGTCATGTCCATAAAACTGTCACATCCATAACATAGTTTTTTTTCCCTCATAAATGTGAACATAAATGTAAACACGGAAAATACACATATGACCCGGATGGATGCATATGGGGAACACTGAGGTGTCCAGCCACAGGTGGAATATTGTAGACACTGGCGTCGACGTCAGCAGTGCTGGAGGAACTCAGGGCTGACGGGGAAGCTCAACTGAGGAAATGTCGCACGTATCCAGTCCGTGGAGTGGAATGGCGAGCAAGCGAAGACACCTGAGCGGGTCCGGTACTAGCTGGTTGAAGCGAGTACATGAGAGGACACAGGCTCCACTCGGAGATTATAGAATCTGGGGAATGAGTTCGGTGTCGCTCAGCCTGCAGCTCTGCAGATGTCTGTTAGCGAGGCGCCATGCGCTAGAGCCCAAGAGGACACCACACTCCGGGTGGAGTGGGCAGTCACACCAAGGGGGCACGGTCGACCTTGCTGCTGGTATGCCAAAGCAATGGCGTCCACTATCCAGTGAGACAACCTTTACTTGGAGAGAGCCTTTCCCTTCAGCTTCCCACCATAACAGACAAAGAGCTTCGTCAGCGGAGAATGTGTGCAGGTCCCCTACCCTCTTGGTGGAGGCCAGTGCACTGGCTCTAGCACTATCTCCACTGACTGCAAAGGCTCAAAGGGAACCCTCTGCAGTGCAGTTAGAACCACTGCGAGGTCCCAAGAGGGAACGATAGGAGGGCGAGGAGGATACAGTCTCCTCGCTCCTCTCAGGAACATGACGATCAGGTCGTGCTTCCCCACAGACTTACCTTCTACCGTATCATGGTGTGCGGCAATAGCGGCAACATATACCTTGAGGGTGGAGGGAGACAGCCTTCGATCCAACCCTTCTTGAAGGAAGGAAAGCACAACACCGATCGAGCATCTCCGGGGGTCTTCTCGGCGAGAAGAGCACCAGTTAACGAAGAGGTTCCACTTCAACGCATAGGCGTGTCGGGTAGACGACGCTCTAGCGGAAGTGATGGTAGCCACCACCGCTGGTGGTAGGATACTCAAACCTGCCTCGTCCCGTCCAGAAGCCACACGTGGAGGTTCCATAGATCGGGACGAGGGTGCCATAGGGTGCCCCGTTCCTGAGAAAGGAGGTAATTCCTCAGAGGGATTGGCCAGGGAGGTGCTGTCGTGAGGAGTACAAGTTCGGGAGGTGCTGTCGTGAGGAGAACCAGATCCGGGTGGGCCAGTGCGGCGCGACCAGAATGACCTGCTCCTCGTCCTCCCTGACCTTGCGCAAGGTCTGCGCAAGAAGGCTCACTGGAGGGAACGCATATTTGCGACACCGCGGCCAGCTGTGCACCAGTGCATCCGTGGCGAGCGTGCCCTCGGTCAGGGAATAAAACAGGGCGCAATGGGTCGAGTCGTGAGAGGCAAAGAGATCTATCTGTGCATCCCCGAACTGGTCTCAAATCAGCTGAACCGACTGGGGATGGAGTCGCCATTCTCCAGGGAGGGGCTGAAGCCGTGACAGCTCGTCGGCTGCACAGTTCAGGGCTCCGGGAATATAAATGGCTCGAAGCGACCTCAGATGCTTCTGACTCCATATGAGGAGGTGGCGGGCGAGTTGCGACATACGGCGGGAGCGTAGACCACCTTGATGGTTGATGTACGCTACAGTGCTGCCCTACTAAGGCAAAAGACCTTAACTCACCAGAGTGTGAAACTGAGAAAAATGACTTTAAAGTTATCTTAATGTCCTGACAATTGAGTTATAGGTATAATATTGTAATTTTCACATTTTGTAGTGTATACCTGTATTGACCTATCTACAAAAAAAATTTGAACTCAAATTTGACCTTTGACCCTTTTTCAGAAGTTACTGTATTCTGCCTTAGCATTGCCCACAAAATGACAATTGGTCATACCAAGGCAAAAGACCTTAACTTCTATTTTATAGCACAATGTTATGATAACACTTACAATGTAAGCAATATTAACCCTATTGGACTCATGATAAAAATGGCTTCACATGTATCAACAAGAAGTTGAAGTAGTAAAAATAGTTGGAAAGTATGAATGGTTTTAATTAACATGAATTTCATAATTGTGTGTGTGTATGTGTATGTGTGTATGTGTGTGTGTGTGTGTGTGTGTGGATCAGAGCTGTGCGAGTCTGCAGAAGGGCATGAGGCCTGATTGTTCCCCTCCCTATTCTTCATTCTCACATTATAACATTTATTAATACTAACTTTATTCTCATCTGAATGAAAAATAATTTATTTCTGTATAAAATAATACTACCATTAAAAACACATTTGATTTTATTTTTTAATCAATGTAGAATGTGTAACGTAAAAAAAAAAAAACTGAAATTAAAACCAATGCACAATGTTGTGTTTTCTTGTGAGTGTACACAAATATAAGCAAACTCTTTGCAGTTTGAATGATGTCCTGAATGCACAAAATTATGGGGTATGTTTTTATGTTTCCATTGTTCAATCGCGCCCGCGCCACTCTCTCTCTCACATACACACACACATGCGCTTGAGCGCACACACACACAGACACGCGCGCGCGCACGGTAACCGAACTGGGTGAGGCGGGGCTGTAGTTCTTTGTTGTATTCATCTGCTACGGCGTGTGTAACATTTTTCTGTCAACTCTGCATATCATTTACGATGATATATAGCCTATCGTTTGTCGATGGAGCGGGTTCAGACCATACTACATGTTCTGACCGCATTTGTGCAGGACAAAGCTCTGAGGACATCAGAAGTTACAGAGACTGTTGGCAGCTGTAAGTAGGCTACACACGCTACATCGTAATTGAAATTTTAATGGAGAGTAAAACAAAGGCAGAACACCGTACAAATACAATATGAAAGGTAGGATTATTTGATAGAACACCGGCACAGTAACTTCATATTGACGCGCGGCTAAACAAAGGCAGAGTAGGCCTACCGTAACTCAAAATGATTGTCCAAATCAAAGCCAAAGAGCCGTAACTGATGTTACGGTGTTCTGCCTTAGTTTCTCATGGGCTTTTGGAAGTTACTGTTAAGACAACCCATAATTTTCTCTTAAAAACAAAATAATTGACTCAAGATATTTATCCACATGATAAAGCAGGTCTTGAATGTGCCAAAAATATAAAAAACTAATTTTCGACCAAACACGAAGTTACGGTCTTTTGCCTTAGCACGGCAGAGTGGCGGTATTGTCTGACCTGACTAGTACGTGTTGACCCTTGAGCAGCGCTCGAAAGCGGTGCAGAGCAAGACGTACTGCCAGCAACTCGAGGCAATTGACATGCCAAAGACGGTGGGGTCCTGTCCAGGAGCCCGCGGCCGCATGTCCATTGCACATGGTACCCCAGCCCGTGGTGGAGGCATCTGTTGACACAACAACATGCCAGGAAGCTCGTTCCAGGGGAACACCAGCCCATAGGAAACTGCGGTTCGACCATGGGGTGAAGGTCTGACGGCAGGTCGGAGTAACTGGTACTCGGAGTGTGCCTTGCTGCCATGCCCACCTCGGGACTCGGTCGCGAAGCCAGAGCTGAAGCGGTCTCATGTGAAGCAATCCGAGCGGCGTCGCCTCGGCTGCAGATGCCATATGCCCCAGGAGCCTCTGAAAAAGTTTCAGTGGAACAGCACTCTTGCCCTCGAACTGTCGAAGACAAGTCAGCAGTGACTGTGCGCTCTCGCTCGTAAGCTGCGCGGACATGGCGACCGAGTCGATGTCCATACCGAGAAAAGAGATCCTCTGCACGGGGCAAAGTTTGCTCTTCTCCCAGTTGACCTGAAGGCCCAAACGGGCTTAGTGCAGGAGGGGGCAGAGTCGCAGGAGGGTGCGTTCAGCGGCGAGCGGACTGAGGCGTCTGAGCCGGCGGCCGGGTGGCAGCAGCTAGCCGCGGGGTCAGCCACAGTCCGCTTCTGGGCGGCCGAGAACTGTTGGGCAGAGCTCTCAACCGCGCCGCCGAAAAGGCCAGCCTGGGATATGGGGGAGTAGAGGAAACGGGTTCACTCAGCCTCGCGCACATCAACCAGGTTAAGCCAAAGATGTCTGACCACAAATGTGGACATCACCTGACTCAGGGAGTGTGCGGTCACCTTCGTCGCTCGTAGAGCAAGGTCGGTGGCGGCACGCAGCTCTGGTATGAGCCCTAAATCAGCCCTACCCTCGTGCACGATGCATGCAGTGAGTCGGCAGCCAGCCCCGCAGCTCTATAGGTATTTGCCACCGGAGTAGACAAAACCTACAGGCATTGGGGGGGGTGCTAGGGCCGCCACGCCAGGTGGAGGCGCTGTGGGGTCACAGACGTGTCGCCACAGAACTCTCCACAGGGGGAACCCCAGAGCACCCTGGGCCGCGGTCTCACAAGGGCAGAGAAGGTGGAAGAGGCTGCTGAGCGGTCACAAAAGTCAAAAGAGACTCCCACGAGCTCATGACCTCTTCATGCACGTCCAGTAAGAAAGGAATTGGGGTCGCCACCCCCAAAAACCAATCATCAGCCATGAGTACTCGGGACATGGGAAATGTCCACACAAGCCCAATACTCACGGCAGCCCGGGAAAGCATAGCTGTCAACTCTGGATCAGACTCGACAGGCTGACGCACCCGGAGGTGGCAGCACAGCCGAACCGTCATCTCCAGAGGACTCCAGCTCACCTTGTGATGCGGCGATAGACATGATTTCATCTGCCAGGGCGCCGGATGAGCTGCTGGAGCTGCCGGCGTCCTACTGGACACGGGCAGTCAGCGAACTCATCCAGACACCGCACGGGTTGCAATGTGTAAGAGGGCAGGTGTGGACCGAGGATAAATCGTCGGGTTTTGTTCCACACCATCAGCCTCAGGTCACCCTGGCCACCAGCCAAAGTATTCCCTCACGTGGAGAAAATAGATTGGGGTGTGGATGAGGGGACTCTAGCTCTGTAGAGCTCATTGAGTCTCGACCATAACACTGCGATGGTCACGTTCGTAGAACATGACGCACCCGCGATTGCTGTCTGAGCGCAGCCCAAACACAACAAACAGCGATCGCGCCCATCAGCTGAATCTATCAGACTATCGCACTCAGAAATACACGGGCAGAGCGTCTTTAAAAAGACGTGCCGCGTGCAAGCTCTTTTTGTGAATGAAAGCTCTTTTTGTGAATGAAAGCTCTTTTTATGAGAGAAAAGCTTGCAGCAGTGCTGATGCGCCCAGGGAGAAACACACGCGCTGTTGCAGAACACTGCACAGATCAGCAGGCAGGAAAGTGAAACTCGCTGGAACACGCCATCACACCAATACCGACTTGAAGCTGCTCGTCTAGAAGATTCTCGAAGATAATCAGAGAATAGACTACGGAGTGAAGAGGACCTCGTGGCTCCGAAGCAAAAATATGAGCTGCATATTGCCGGCGTCCTCCTTTTATACCCACGAGGTGGGGCGGAGATGCGCCATGCAAATTCCGCAGACCCATGGCATTTCCCTTGCCATTGGCTCGTTTTGTAATACTCGAAACCCCAATCGTCGTCATCCGACGGAACATCTCCATTCCGTACTCGGGGAACGAGGGTTACATACGTAACCGAGACGTTTTGCACAGTGTAATTCATAGAATTACTAAAAAAATATTTTGCCACCTAAAAGTTAAAGATTTGTTGTGTCATGTCACATGTGTAAAACGCATGTGTAGACTGATATTTTTCTAATGTCTCAACTAGAGTGCTAGCATTGAATGTAAACAAACACTTCAAACGGAAGTAGAAAACTGTTTAGTCAGTTGAACCCGCTATGAATCATGGGAAATAGAACGGGCAAAGAAAAAAGTGGATAGGATTGTCTAGCAATATATTGATTATCACAGAATTGCTGTATCGCGTTATTATCGGTATTGTGAGCTGTGTATCATATCTACCCTGTGGCTTACGCATGTGGCTACCCTGGGATTCCCACCCCTAAGACCTAAGACACCTTGACTAATCAGCAAGAAAACTACAAAGGACTACAAAACATAGCACAAAACAGGAAATAACATAAAAGTCCACACAAGACCAGGGGAACACAGACTGGGATAATGACAGCCTTCATATAGCATTAGAATTATTACCAGCCAATGAAAATCTTAACAATGTTATGAAATAATAGACAAAATACAGGTTAACAAAAAAGCCAAAGCTATAAATGAAGCAGCTGAAAAATACTTGTATCACCTACTAATTTTTCCTTATGTTGAACTTCCCCAACAATTACTGCCTAAAGTATAATAATTATACTTTAAGAATTCAAATCCCTGAACCCATGTCATACACCTTTATATTAGTATAATGATTAAACTTTTTTTATGATAAACATCTCTTAATAAAACGTGTGACTTTACATTTTACAATAAGATCCTATGTGTTAACCATATAGCTAACTATATTTTACTAAAACTAAATGAACTAAAAGTGAGCAATATATATTTTAAGCATTTATTAATTTTTTGTTAATGTAAAATAAAGTTATTGCATATTGTATTACATAACATTTAAAAAGCAATACAGCTTCAGATATTGTGATTTTCTTCTTAGCTTATTGAAATGCCCAGGAATTAGTTTTACAGTCACACAACCAAGATATTAAATCAGTAAAACACATCACTAAACATTACCATAGTGATTCATCAGAATGGATCTCATATACTGTTTTAAGAAAGTGCACTCATTTTGCATTTTGAAAATAGACTGATGTAGATGAAATGCTTCAAAGACCTTATTAGCATCTCATTTCGCATTTTTACACTTATATTGTTGTGCATGTCAGAATTCACATAACAAACCAATATGGAGAATGGCTTTGCCAGAGCATCAGCATTTCCTCATAAAGCAGTAAATTTGCCCTGATTCCCTGCCTCAATTATTTTCTTAACAGGACTCGCAGCTTGAGAAGGGATGAATCATTCTGAATAAGGTTATGATGTTCTCAATCAAAGGCAGATCATAGCTGAAGATTTCATGCTTGATTATATTTGTCCATTACAGAAAGGAAACAGGATCCATTCCCAAAAATTATGCAAAACCCCAGGTATTCACCCACTGCATTTATTATTAACCAGGAAATGGGAAAGGTCTACAATCTAGAAAAATCCTACAATCCCTAAACTGATACACCAAGATGAGGTTTCTAAGATTATGTATATTTTGTACTTTTGTATTTTTGTATTCCATTTTAGTGTTTTCCTATGTGTGAAATATATCCTAAGTGTGATCCTCTTAACAAAATGTGAAAAATATAAATAATCATAGCAAGGTATATGTTATAAAGCTGGAGTTTTGTTAGAAAATGTGAAGTTTTTTTAAAAAAAGAGCTAAATCCTAATTTGCATACTTCTGTGCACTGTAATATCATGCCATTGAAATGCATCTTACATACATAGACCACGTTGTTCTAAGTGTTTATTTACTCTAAATTCATTACTGTAAAGTGATTGTATCATGATGAATCAAAATTAATTTATCTTTTGAAATAAAACAGGTCACTATTTCTGATTGCACTATATGAAAATGTAGAACTTCATTAAAATTTCTTCTCCAGAGGAAAAAAAACAACAACATTTATTTTTATTCCAGTTTGCAAGTATCTGCAACTTCCTGATCTCAGACAGATGAAGGCCAACCACCCACATTTAATTTGCCAATCCCAATTTGATGTCCGGAAACTTGGCCCACCCAGTCATGATGACATAATATATGCAGGATAGATACAGTAATATCATTGCTAAAAACCAGGAATAAGTAGATTGCGAGAACGCCTGTTAAACCTGGCTGTATAGCACTACAGCAAACTTTAAGAAAGAGTTTATTTATAATGCTGTTTTTTTAAAGAATATATCACAATTTAATGCAGAGCTGTTTTGTTGAAAACAGAATTTTAATCTGATTTGGTGGGAATAGTTTTGTTGTGAAAAACTGGCATATTTTGCCTACAATTTTGTATTTTGTTACACGATAAAAAATCCACTCTCTAAAAAATAAAGGTTCTTTATTGGCATCTAAGGTTTCATCCATTAAATATTTTCATTGCAATAAGGGATCTTTATAGTGTAAAGGGTTCTAGATTATTAAAAGTATACTATTAATAGTTCTAGTATAAATGGTTATTTTAAGAACTGTTCACTGAAATATTCGGTAACACTTTATAAAGGTCACTATATACACTATATAATAACTGCACGCTATTAATCATTAGTTAAGCATTAGTAAACAGTTAATTCATCATTTAAAAAGCATTAAAGGTGCCCTAGAATTTGAAATTGAATTTATTTTGGCATAGTTAAATAATATGAAAAATAGGCGAATCTCCACATTACACCGACTGTGACGCAACAGTCGGATCATTAATATGTACGACTCCAAAAATCTGCATATGCCAGCCCATGTTCAATGACAGGTGGAACTGTGCAGCCGAAGCATGGCAGTTGTTCAGTGTTTGGATGTACAAATGTACACAAAAGTATTTAGTTCCTTCATCCGAGCCTCTGAAGAAACAATGGGTTAATTTTATTTTCTCTGGAAATTTCCAAACATTTCACCAACGAGTCTGTTTCCTCAACTTGGGCCAATACAGAGCTGGCCTCGACGAACGTCTGAAAAAATATCGATCGAGCTACCAAGCAACAGATGTGTAATTTCTGATGTGTAATTGTTCAAGTTCAGACAGGTCTTTCTCTTTAAATCTTTCTCTCAAAATCGTTCAATACTGTATTTACATCATCGTGTTTGCATTGGTGAAAGCATTAGAGAGAGTGCAGAAACTGCGTTGCAATGATAAGATCTTTATTCTGGCGATCAACACACAGTCATCTGTTTGCTCAATGCTCATCACGGCAATATTTTATGTAATGGGAATCGATCTAAATACTTTAAAAACATCTCACGATTCGTTAATCTCGATAGCTGTAATAGTAAAAACGTATAATATCTGTAGTAAAAGTATTCGAGAGAGTTTCACATGTAATACGTAGCTATTTCATATGCAAGCATGTCAGCCAATCACAGCAGAGGCTGGTTACACACAGCAGACACGCCCCTTGAAACAGAGCATTCACATCAGAGGCTAAAATCACGCTAGGAAAAATGCCTTTTATTTCTAAATTATGACTATTTTTTATCTAAAAAGCATACTAACATTATAAGGGCAACCCAGAAAACATTTTACAATAAAAATAAAAACCATTCTAGGGCACCTTTCATATACATTAATAAGCTGTTTATAAATACAGCTATAAATGCTTTATTCTTGATTCAAAAGCATGTTTTTAATAATTGTATTTTCATACTTTCAGGTAGTTATAAAGCATTTAGTAGAGGTCAGTTAACTATTTTGTGAGCTCATTAAAGTGAGGACTTATGCCTTGTAAAGCATTTACAAAGGAGATTTAAAGGCTGTTAATATTTCTATGTTCTGTGTAACTGTGTTGTGTTTGTTTCTTTTTTTCTGTTTAGAAGATAAATTAGTCTTTAAATCTCCTTTATAAATGCTTTACAAGGCATAACTAGTCCTCACTTTAGATGAGCTCACAAAATAGTTAACTGACCACTGAATGCTTTATAACTATGCATTTACTTCATTTACTTACAATTTCGAAGTTATCTTATGAATCACTGACAACTCCTAAATACATTTGCTAATACTTAATTTAGGAAAGATAAATTGATCATTAATAAAGTATGACAATACAATACAATTATTAAACACATTATAGATATGATTATAAATCAAGAATAAACCATTTATAGCTGTATTAATTATACATATATAGCTCTATTAATGCTTTATATATTGTGAGTGCAGTTATTATAAAGTGTTACCCAATATTCTTTTTGGGAACCTAAAATGGTGGTTCTATGGCATCACTGCCTTTTTGGAACCTTTATTTTTAGGAGTGCAAAGTAAAGGAATGTGACTGCAAAATGTTTACAAAATCCGTCAGTAAACTGAAAAAAAAAAAAATCTAAAGAATCTAAGGGGGAGGGGAGACTTGGGGGCTTTTAACCTTTTCTGTGGTGTGGCCAACCAGTGACTGTGCATTTGGGTGAGGGAATTAAACCAAATAGTTAATTCCACCCCTTTTGTCACAGAACCGAGCTCTCTAAGCTCTGAACAAACTTCACCTGCTTCTCAGTTCATTTTGTTTTTTCAATATAACAAAAGACTTGTCTGAATGGGTGAATCCTTTCATAGTCCTGTTGTTGCTGATTATTAACCTTCCACTGAACTCTCAATTAATCCACCAGAGGGTCATGTCAAGCAGAGCAAGAGTACAACAGCCCACTGTAGCCGGACAACCTTGCTGCTTTCGAACAGCCTGATAGCAGTCTGCCGACGACTCTCATTGGTATTCCACGCAGCAGCGAGTGTGTGTGGAGAATTAATTTGTTACATATGTCATGTTCCTCATGCAGTCCTGGCACACATTATGGCTGTGTCTTCTGGGACTACCCTCAAACCATGCTCCAGGACAGTTTCCGCGCTCCCAGGAGGCCTGGATAGAAAGAAGAGTAAGAATTAAGAAATTAAAATGATGCATGGCCCTGGAGGATTAGCAGCCAAGGCCTGGTAGCTCTGTGGCAGGGAGAATGATGTACATGAAGCAAAGCAAAAGCAATTCACTTTGAAAAATAATCAAAATAGTGCAGCGTAAGCAAGGTAATGCTTTGTCTGATATTGATATGTTGGACTCCTCACAACACGAGAGAAGAAAGACAAAACTGAGCAATGACGCAAATACAGCCATCAGCAAAATTTCCTCCATGGGCCGAGTGAAGATTAGGTCAAGTAGTATTTTCTGTACCTCATAGTGTAATCAATAAAAGCAGAAAGAAGGTCCCGCTGCTGGCCTATTTAAACATCAGTATAAATGCACGCTTAAAAATAAAGGTTCCAAAAGGGGATTTTGTAGCGATGCAATCGGATATACAGTACGTTATACATTAGGCAGATAAACATCCTATAATTTTTTTCTCTGAAATAATTTTCAAACAACTATGTATGAATTTGTGTCCAGTCCAGTTACAGTCTTATCACAAAGTTCTTTGGCATAAGCCTCGTCCTTAGTTCAGGTCTTGACGTAAACTGGCAGGTCCTGCCTGAAGATGAAGACAGGGGTGGATCCAACCCTGGACAGGAGTAAAGGGCCAACCTAGTGGTGGTGGTGGGGAGGATGTATGGGAACTTCGGCCACGTCTTCAATGCCAATAAATTTTTTTAAAGAGTGTGGTTGCATAAACCTATTGCACCATAACTTGAGAAAAGCATAGAAGACAAGATCGATCTCCACAGTGATGTGAAAAAACTAAACGGGAAGTGTCTAAAAAAAGCTCAATGTTTTTTCTCACACACCAGATGATTGAATGCCTCCAACACAGGCCCAAAATTTTGAAGCATGCTTCTCCTGTAATGTAATTTCTCTGTCTTTCTGTCTGGCGAGCTCCCACCCTATCTAGGGTGAGATGAAGTGCTCTAACTCATTAGTGTCACATCTGTTCTCACTGGCTGAGGTGAAAGTCCGTCCTTCTTGGCCACTCCTCTGGGTGATTGACACATTTCGTTGAGCTCTGGTTGATCGATTGCTCTTAACAACAAATCACAATGAGGGCTCGGCAGCAAGACCTCTTTGAGTTTTGGCTCCGGCTCAATCAGAACACAATGACAGAGTGTGTCTCAGTGATGCTGTCCCTGGCCAGTCTCTCCTATACTCTCATCACCCCATGGGACTCTTTTTAAGTGATATTCCCACAATGAGGCTTCCGATGTCCAACAGCTTTAGATGAAGAGGATGGCGTTCTCATCAGAATGACCAAGAATCTGCAGGGAATTGATTTTTGTCTCAAGCTGTCCCCCTTTCTTCCTGCTGTATATTTAAATCATTTGGGTCGTTTACTGTAGCAAGAAATAGAAAATAATGCGTAAGAAAAGTTTTGTGGAACATTAAGGTCACTATACTCGGTTTCGTTTATCTTCCCCTAGTTTAGTAGCCTTTCAGACCTCAGCTGGAAAGAAGTTGAGACCTATACCTATTAAATATAGGACATATCTACTTATCTACTGTATGCCAGATTTTGCCTGCAAGGCAACTTGGATGATAATATTACATAAACAAACGTTTTAATCAAAGAGCACAGAAAAAATACATATTCATATCAGACTGTAAGAAAAATAACACTTCTGTGTACTAAAGATCATTGTTTCCATTACATACAGCATACAAGAATAGAACCAGATTGAATGTGAGTTGTGGAATGTGGTTAATATTTAAGCAATGTCACACAAGCAATAGTGCTGTAATATAAAAATAAATAAATGGAATGTGATATTGGGGACACAAGAAATAAAACCTATACATTGATGACTAAGAAACATGTCTTGTTAGAGAAAATATTTTGATTAGAAAAATACACTGCCCGGCAAAAAAAGCAACAAAAAAAAGAAAAAAGCTTAATAGAAATAATATCACATAATTTATTTTCATCAAGAGGCGCATCAATTGTTGGTCAAGATCTTGCATTGACAATGCAAGAGTCAAGGACTCTGGAAAGTCTACTCCAGCACATCCCAAATACTTTCAATGAATTTATGATCTGGACTATTCATGTGTGAAAATGATTTATCATGCTCCCTCACAACCATTCTTTCACAATTTGAGCCTGATAAAGAACTGTTGCCAAACACATAGCATGTTAGAAACATAATAATCAGTGCAATAATGATCCAATCATTGACTCTAAGCATTTTCCTATATATATAGATATGTGTGTGTGTGTATCTGCTGAAAAAATCCTTGAAAAGTACCCACTGCTAATATACCCACAGCCAGTCTAGAACACACAAAGTGATACAAAGAGTGAAAAGTTGTTGAATATCAGCACTCTTGGAACGCAATTTAGCTGAGGAAATTAGGGGACATGAACTAACTGGTAACTATAATATCCATGAGTTCTGGAGCTTTTAGTTATGTATATCCCACAATTTATGGAACTCGCTTCCACAGGATATTTGAAATAGTGATAGTTTTCTTGTTTTTAAATTTCGTCTTAAAGGAGCTGTATGTAAGAAATGTATTTCAATTAATCATAAATTTTACCTGATATGTCACTAGACATTAAGAAATCATGTTCATTTCAAATACTTATATCACTGACAGTCCGGCCAGGATATTGTCATTTAAAAATTGAAGTTGCAGCCCTCAACTGATGTTGATGTTGTCATGTTGTGTTTTGGTCTGATGCTCCACCCTCCACCGATCTACCAATCACGAAGTCAGTAGTGTTGCGGCATCCGGGTTGCCAGCTCTGCTCTAGTTACCACAGCTGCAGCTACAAACGTGTCAGAATCGGATCCTGCAGCCTATCTGGCAACCTCGAGTCAGTAATTTGAAAGTGATTGCAGTACCAGTTTTGGCCACAATCTTACATACAGCTCCTTTAACTCTTTTTTTAGACAGGCTTTTATGTGATTGTAATATACTACACACCCAGCTTACTGAATGTTGTGGTTCATTCCCTATATTTTGAAATGTGCTTTAGTATGCTTGCAAGGTATCCTTGAGTGTCAAGAAAGGTGCCTAGAAATAAAAAATTATTATTAGTATTATTATTAAACAATGTTGGTGGGAAAAGAAGGAAGTTATTCCTGTCAGATAAAGTTATTACTGTACATTTTGATTCAGGATGACTAAAACCATAGAAATAAAATACATTTTACACAGAAAAAACTTGCATTGATTAATTATTCAGAATATGTGTAGAAAATTGCATTATAAAGTAGGCTACATAAATAAGGTTTTGATTTCATGTTGCCTTAAAAACAACAGCTCTTAAATGCTTTCATCAAGGGCACATTTTTTAAAAGGAGGATATTTGGGTAATACTTGACAATGTTTTGAGAGTTGCTGATGTGTAGGTCTTATTAAACATGATATCAGTGACCTTTTATGTGTGCCAAGACATTTCCTGTGGCAAGACCAAGCAAAGGACTCAGCGTAGAGAAAGGATGTGCTCAGTATGGAAGATGTTTGGCATAATGGGGGGTTGTCTTTATATGCTGGGCTGTTGTTACATATAAGCGTTTTGACCCGTGTCACTTGCATTATGGACCAAGAGTGTTATGTGACCTTTTTTAGTCATTTAATTACCTATTTCTTGGAAGAACACTGATTCTTTTTTATAAGAAGGTGCTTCCTTTAATAATGGCCGTGACTGTCTTACACTGTATCCCATGGAGATCAAGGCAATGAAAATCTCTAGGTTTAGTCCCTTCTTCATTTTAGCATTATTCAATGTGTCATCTGCATTCTCAGACTTTGCAGACACAGTTATAAATTAGATCGGGGAGCTGGTGGCAAGAGGCCGGTCACTCAAGTACAGCGCAGCAGTGCCCTGTCTACGGCTATAGGGACCTAATGTGATTTAATAAAGATTTCTATTGAGGCAAGGAGCTTGATATTTCAAGCAGTGCTATGATGTCAAAAGCGCCGTGACTGTAATGAACCTTTATGACCTTGTGTAAGGGTATAGACGTCTTGGGTCTTGTTTTATGTGACCTTGAGCTCTAGGCTGTATATCCAATTCATTTCAGCGTCCCCGTTAAACATCACTCTTAAGGGACACTGGCTCACATTCACCATTTTTTATCATTACTTTATTTAATCCACAACAAGCCAAAAGCAATTAATTTAACAATAAATTCCTACAGTACATATGTTAATAATTAGTCTTGCATTGTGCAGTTCTATAGACTATGACTCTAATGATTGCGAGCGCAACAAAAACACAAATTTGCATCCAAAACATTTTATTTGTGTCCATTGGCGGTTTCAGATATGATTCAGATTGCGTTCCATGCATGCATCAAATAACAAAATTGACTCTTTTGAACTGATTCTTTTTTAATGACCAAGAAAAAGGGGTTTGGATCCCTGAATGACTTGGTTTGTAATCCATACATGTGTGCACGTAATAAATTGATATCCCTGAGTGCATTGTTTTGTAGCATTAACTATAGACTGTAAATTAACGCTGACCTCCACTGCATAAAAGGTTAAGAGGATTTTACTCGTCCAGATGTCGATAACTAAAACAAGCAGCTGGGAGAGGGACTGTGGGTGAGCAGATTTAGGTGATAAACTCTGTGTGGAGTCAAAGGTCCATTGACTTGGATGGAGGGGGTAGTAATTCTCTAGCTGCTGGTGCAATAGCCTCGGACGCTGGTTGATAGAGACTAACTTGGGGATCTTTGATGTGGAAGGTCACTGTAAAAGTCCTCATTAAATAGAGTTTTATTTGCCTCCCAGTCGCCCATCTCCCACCTCACTAACCTCTGCCACTGTGTTCCATTTGCATGATACTGCAACAGTACTTTCTATCTGGGTTGCACATTATCAATAGTTTCCTCTCCTGGAGTGTCTTGTTACATGGGCATTCATTGAGATGTCCTCAAGATAGAGGCTTTGTTGCTGTCCCTTTGAACCATGTTCATCTTCTCAATGATAAGTCAAAGGAACCCCCTGGGTGAGATATGATATGTGGAATGAACTGCAGATTTTCTTGATGTTCAGATATAGAGAGGTATATGTGGACTGGTAATTGTCACTTTGTAAATGGTGCCTCCGTATGGATAGAGATTGGATTTGGACTGCATAAAAGGTCATGCAGTAAAATGACATGCTGTGGCTGTTTATGTGATGTGACAAATTACTATATTTACCAAAAGAAATGCTTTGGAGCATTAGGCCTATATTCAAAGTGGACAACGAGCAAGTTTTGATGACTGTACTTAATGATCGGAGTGAAAATAATGGAGACGACATGGGGAATGTGTGGGTCATTCCTGTTATGCAATGCCTTCTGAGCTCTGTAACTTGAATGAATATGCTTGCGTTGTCATTTATATACAAATATTTATATACTGGGTATGCAATCATTTCTGAACCATGAGGGTAGTGCTTCCAACATGAAAGGACACATTGTGATTGTGGGGAGCTGGGTTCAGTCTGGGTCACGACCTATTCATGTTCTATCTCTCTCTCCTTTTACTTTCCTTTTGGTTTTCCACTGTCACATCTGATAAAGGATAAAAAAAAAAAAATCACTGGGTTATTTACACAATGTCAAGAAAATCCTCAAGGTACAATATGTAAGATTTTTGTAAAATATAATAAAATACAATATCCAAAAATCACTTGCACAGTGTGATATATTTCCTGAAGTTGTGGATTTACAATCTCCCAAAGATTTTTAATTTAAGAGAAATTCCATTTGTAAATAATGGCATTGTCGGCCTGTCAATGATGTAATATCTGCGTTATCCCTGGTTTCCACTCGTACTGCCATTATACCATGGAGACAGACGAGGACAACTGCATTATGTCGCAAGTTTTCATTCATCAAATAAACCTCTGCGAGTAGTAATTCAGCACTTGCGGATAGTTCGGTAGAATGAAATGTCCTTATTCCTTTATATCCGTGGGACTCGCGTGTGGCGCTAATATCTGTCTCTTATTAGCAATCACGACCTGCTTCATACCACAGTCATGTTAAAAAACATGAATGTATTCACTCATCCATAAACCTTATTAGATCCATCAGCATGACAACAAGTTCCATAATTCCGCTTATGCGTCATCAGTTTGTTATTGTAAGAGGTTAGCGACCCATAGCGGCAAAAAATATTACATATTGTAGCTTTAACAAGATTAAAATAAAGAGCTAAAGTTAGCCATTGCTCAGTGAGCGATTGACAATTTGATTAAACGGGGGTGTCGATTTGAATTTACTTTTGATATTTTTACCTGTCTTTTTAAGTTCTGAAATGATCACATCAATTTCTGTGATTTTTACTAAACTATGGAGTTTTTTTAGTGTAAAATCTATAAAATCTAGTACTGTAGTATCTAGGATTTTATTGATGTTCATATCAATAATGTCAGACATCATGTACATTTCTGGAGAACTATGTCAATGATATGGCATTTGTCAGTTAAAACCAAATGGAAAATTATTTTAGAGATAAAAGAAATACCTATAAATTGATTGCCAACAACAAAGAAATATGTTTTGTTTAAAACACATTGATCAGAAAAATAAAATGAGATGAGATTAAAATTACATTAAAATTAAACATTAAAATGTCTTAATATAAGTTTATCTATGTTGTTAGTGTCTCAAACCAAAGATTTTTTATTTTACATATTACATCATTATATTCACAGCACAAAGACGGCACTAAGGCAATAAGTCATGCCAGCGTGGCTGGGAGTATCAGACCAACTGCAACAATGAGCAATTAAAGACATATTAAGATGACTTTAGGCAAAATGGCTGGAATATCATGAATACAATCACTAGTAATGTGATTTAATGGTTCATCACTTTTGACCAGTAGATGGCACTGATACAAAATTGATGTGGTGTGGTTAGAGTTAGGTTTGTTGTCAATATGCCAAAGCTTTGGAGCAATTGTTTTGGTATCATGCCATCAAATGTGTTGATGCGGTATATGAAAACGTTTTTGTCTAATCCATTTTCATTGCAAGAGGCTAAAATTAATCAAAAGTAATTCGCATTTTTGGAAATTTTATTAATAACTTATGACCACAAAGTGGTGCTGTCTTGAAACGGGAGTACCTTCAGGCCATGGAGCCAATGACACTTACCAAGTTTTGTAACGATATACTAATGTATTCGTAAAATATAGCATTTAATGACTAAATTCAAAATGTCCGACCCCTAAAATGGCAGATATGGGAAAATTGGGTGTTGTTAGACTCGACATGCTGCATCAAATCTAAAGAGACCGGTTGTGATTTTTGGCCAAACTGTTCAAAAGTTATAAGCTAAAATATAAATTTTTCATATCCCCTGACCACTAAGTGGTGCTGTGCTGAAACTGTGCAGGTCCTCACAGGTCATGGTTGTCATAACACATTTGGTCAGAATATGCTAAAGCACTGTGGAGATACAGTCTCATGTTCATTTTGGCATGATCTTTGTTATTCAAGAACAGTTTGACGAAACAAATTTAATTCCATAACTTTTTGTCGTCATGGTCTGAAGAAGACGTGATTCCATTTTTTTGGAAAACCGGACGAACGGTCTACAGGAATTAGAAAAAAGTTTTTTAAAAATGTATTAAACATGACTCCAAAATGTGAGATTGTGAATTTGTTCTACAGAGGCATGTTAAGGGTGGGTAGGATATAGCACGACAGGGCTTCTGGCCCAATAGTGGAAATGCAGCTTGATTTTGGCCTCAGGGCCCAAGATCCGAGGCTATTGGCCCCGCCCTGCACATTGTTAGCCCTGGCTCGCATTGACCAAAAGTGGAAAAGCAGCTACTGTTCACGACAAGCCTGTGTGACTACCTTAGACTACCTATAGTTAAACACCTACCTCACAGACCCCTGACCTGCTCTCACAAAGGCTCAGGGTTTCTTCAGAATTATTTTCTACCTCACTGAATTTATCGAAGCTAACATTCAAAGAGTGACCTGCAGCTCTTGATCATTATATTGTGTAGAGAGGTTTTTTTTTTCTTTAAACTTACATGAAACTTTTCTACAATGGGATAACTATGTCGGCAATTTCTGTTCCTCTTTAGAAAATCAATGCAGTCTAAGTAAAAACTTGTGTGGTCGTCTTTGGAATTGTTTGCTTTTCTAAAGCTCTGAAGGTTGCTGTAATTATCTGCTCCTAAATGATAATTATTAAAATGTCTGTTAAAAAAAAAATGAAGGGATTAAACACAACACAGGGATTATAAGGGATGAGGCAATTATGAAAACGTGTTCCAAACTCAAAGTAAGGTCCAGTGTTCAATTATTTGTACCAGTTTTATCAGGCATCAGGTTCAGGAGGGGCAGGGGAATGACTAAGCTCGGCCAATCGCAGCTTCTCTGTGTAGTTTCTGGTCAACTTGTAATGTTTCTTTTGGAGAAAAAGATGGTTTTTCGAAAGCCGTAAAATCTAAGTGCCTCTGGGTGATTTCTGAGAAAGAAAATGCACAAAATCGAGTATTGTCCATAATCATCTCATTCATGCTTATTTGAACTCATTTGAGATGGTTTCACAAATAAACGTGAATTATTGCAGTCTTTTATATATGTAATCTATATTGTTGCATATACCAGGCATCCGATTCTCATTCTCATTAGAGCCTTCAAAGCTCATTCTACCCTGTGAATAAAGTATTCTATCAGTTAGTGCAGCCTGCAGAGAGAGTGTTATGATGTGCCATGTCATATAATTAAATGTTTCCAAACACACAAGCAGTCATTTCAAAGTGCAGTCTTGAGACTGTCACCACCGAATCGTCCTGATTGTGTTTCCTGCGGTAACGAGGCGAGCTGGGAGTTATCGTGATCTAATAGAGCGTGATTGAATAAGAAATAATTGAATTATGAGGGGACAAATCTTCACAGCTGAGAAAATAAATCAAGGCAAAACGTCTCAGCTGTTGACTGATGAGCAAAACTGTTTAGAGCTGTTTATGTGTGTTTCTGCTGCTTTTGACAGATGCAACTTGACTCAATCCCTCCAATCCCTCTCAAAAACCGAGAAAACTCAACCAGAAAGGCTTTGCATATTGAGGTGCCTCTTCAACTTATTAGTCTCATGAAGGCCAAACTCTATTAAGTGAAAAGTCACTTCATTCAGTGATTCCTTTACAGAGTGCAGTGGCATTAATATACTCCCCACAGCATGCTCTTTAGAGACTAATACCTTGTTGATCTTGGCTTGTTCAATAAGATCAGTAGCAGAAGAGAAGGCTTTGTGCATTATCACATCACCCGCCGGTTACCCAACCTTCTACCAGCTTTCATTATTCACATTTATTTTTTGAGAATTAATTACTCAAATTATGTTATCAACATCAATCTATGAGATATACAGGTCCTTCTCAAAAAATTTGCATATTGTGATAAAGTTAATTATTTTCCATAATGTAATGATAAAAATTAAACTTCTTATATTTTAGATTCATTGCACACCAACTGAAATATTTCAGGTATTTTATTGTTTTAATACTGATGATTTTGGCATACAGCTCATGAAAACCCAAAATTCTCAAAACATTTGCATATTTCATCCGACCAATAAAATAAGTGTTTTTAATACAAAAAAAAAGTCAACCTTCAAATAATTATGTTCAGTTATGCACTCAATACTTGGTCGGGAATCCTTTTGCAGAAATGACTGCTTCAATGCGGTGTGGATTTGAGGCAATCAGCCTGTGGCACTGCTGAGGTGTTATGGAGGCCCAGGATGCTTCGATAGCGGCCTTAATCTCATCCAGAGTGTTGGGTCTTGCGTCTCTCAACTTTCTCTTCACAATATCCCACAGATTCTTTATGGGGTTCAGGTCAGGAGAGTTGGCAGGCCAATGGAGCACAGTAAACCATTTACCAGTGGTTTTGGCACTGTGAGCAGGTGCCAGGTCGTGCTGAAAAATGAAATCTTCATCTCCATAAAGCTTTTCAGCAGATGGAAGCATGAAGTGCTCCAAAATCTCCTGATAGCTAGCTGCATTGACCCTGCCCTTGATAAAACACAGTGGACCAACACCAGCAGCTGACATGGCACCCCAGACCATCACTGACTGTGGGTACTTGACACTGGACTTCAGGCATTTTGGCATTTCCCTCTCCCCAGTCTTCCTCCAGACTCTGGCACCTTGATTTCCGAATGACATGCAAAATTTGCTTTCATCCGAAAAAAGTATTTTGGACCACTGAGCAACAGTCCAGTGCTGCTTCTCTGTAGCCCAGGTCAGGCGCTTCTGCCGCTGTTTCTGGTTCAAAGGTGGCTTGACCTGGGGAATGCGGCACCTGTAGCCCATTTCCTGCACACGCCTGTGCACGGTGGCTCTGGATGTTTCTACTCCAGACTCAGTCCACTGCTTCCGCGGGTCCCCCAAGGTCTGGAATCGGTCCTTCTCCACAATCTTCCTCAGGGTCCGGTCACCTCTTCTCGTTGTGCAGCGTTTTTTGCCACACTTTTTCCTTTCCACAGACTTCCCACTGAGGTGCCTTGATACAGCACACTGGGAACAGCCTATTTGTTCAGAAATTTCTTTCTGTGTCTTACCCTCTTGCTTGAGGGTGTCAATGATGGCCTTCTGTACAGCAGTCAGGTCGGCAGTCTTACCCATGATTGTGGTTTTGAGTAATGAAACAGGCTGGGAGTTTTTAAAAGCCTCAGGAATCTTTTGCAGGTGTTTAGAGTTAATTAGTTGATTCAGATGATTAGGTTAATAGCTCGTTTAGAGAACCTTTTCATGATATGCTAATTTTTTGAGATAGGAATTTTGGGTTTTCATGAGCTGTGTGCCAAAATCATCAGTATTAAACCAATAAAAGACCTGAAATATTTCAGTTGGTGTGCAAAGAATCTAAAATATATGAAAGTTAAATTTTTATCATTACATTATGGAAAATAATGAACTTTATCACAATATGCTAATTTTTTTAGAAGGACCTGTAATTATATAAATAATCAATAATCTAGTATATTATGTTTATTAAATTAGTTTTAAAGTCTTCAAATGGATTCAAACATCAATATAAAACGATATATATTCCTTTGTGAATGTTTAGTGTGTTTCTAAACGCACACGCATACATCTTCTGAAATCACAAAATGGATCATGGTTCATTATGTTAATACTGTATATCAACACTCCTACTTTCTGTTAATAAAATAATCATTTGAATTGTCATAATTACAATAGAAATATCTTAGCTAATATGGGGGTCTTCAAATATGGTTTTGGGGGCCTGGAAGTCAAAATGGCACTATTAGGAAGTCTGTAAGTAGCAATTAATGATGTAACTATTTAAATTTTGTTACAAAATGTTTTGAACTAATGAAGTACAGTTTTGAATGACTATGTCGAATTTCTTTTTACAATTGAATTTCACTGCATTTAAAATGCATTTTTTTTGGCCAACTCATGAATTAAAAGGGAGTTAATTCATAAATTCCAAATTTTGCTCATCCACACACTGATGCTCACTTATAATAAACACGTAAAAGAGGGCTGATGCATGGTAAGTGGAGCAATCTGCATTTCTCTTCCCACTAGAGAATGAATTTTCACTTGATAAATGCTCATTATATTTTAGACCTGTGAAAGATTATACATCTTTGTTTTCTGTATCAGTGGTTGTAGCTCTCTCTCTATTGGTTTGTTCTAAGCAGGAATCAAGCTCACAGTCACGCATATGGGTGTCAGGCGCTGTAAAGTAGTAAGGCAGAGGGACAAATGAGGCTTCATACATAACATAAAGAGGTGGACAGCCAGGCCCTTGAAAGTGTTTCTGTGACATGAACAATGCCTGCTTTGCTGCATCCCTCATTATTTCCTAGTGTGGTCATGTGTTTGGCAAAAACAGTCAACCTGCAAAATAGACACATGTACACACACATAAACCCACCGGCCCCCTTTTAAGTGTCACACACACACACACACACACACACGCACGCACACATGCACGCACGCACACACACTTTATTAGGTACACCTTGCTATTAACACGTTGGACCCCCTTTTGTATGTATAAATATACTTTTTTTCAGGATTCTTTGATGAATAAAAAGTAAAAAAAAGAACAGCATTTATCTAAAATAAAAAATATTTTGTAACAATTACCGTGCAAAATGTTGTGGATATTCATTTTTTCTTTCTTTCTTTTTTTAAAAGAAATTAATACTTTTATTCAGCAAAGATGTAGAAAAGATTTAGAAATTTAGATATTTATATTAGAAAATATTTCTATTTCGAATAAATGCTGTTCTTTTTAACTTTTTGTCCATCAATGAATCCTGAAAAAAGTATCTCAGGTTCCAAAAACATATTAATCAGCACAGCTGTTTCCATCATTGATAATAACTGAGTATCAAATCAGCATATTAGACTAATTTCTAGACTGTAATGATTAATGAGTAATGATGTGAAAGCAAAATCTTAAGGGTACATAATATTAAAAATGTATATGAGCTGAGGTACAAAGTTGTTATGTATGTATCAGTGTTTCCCATAAATTGATTAATCTTGTGGCGACCCACCATATCAACATTGACAGCCACAAATAGATTTCAGTGCTTCCCATTCATTACAGTAACTAGACTGTTGCGGTCAGACATTTTTCAGTGCATTTGTTTGACAATATATGGCTTTTGCTGTCATTTGAATTAATATATTATTAGTAGTAGTAGTAGTAGTAGTATGTAGTGTAATGTAGACTGAGACACTAACAACTTAAAAGAGGTTTGAGTCTCTGTTAAAATTCAGAACTCAATGCACTGACTTTGTTCAAGTTGCACACTGAATATGTGTTGGAGTTCTTAACTTTGAACTCCCAAAGTGCACCAGATTTATGAATTTAACTTTAAAATGTAAAAAATATTCTATTGGGGGGACAAACCCCAAACGCCCCTTGAGGGACCAAGGACCACCCGCCACAGTTTAACAAAAATCCTGTGGGGAAACACTGTGGTGTATGTATATGTATGTATACCTATATATATATATATATAATTTGTGTGTGTGTGTGTGTACATGTTTGTTGAGTACATGGCCATCACTCATAAATTATACATTTCACAACTAATTACAAATAGCCTAATTCACAATGTTGAAAATTAAATTTTATAGTGTACTATGTGTTTTACAGGTTCAAATTCGCTTTTAAATCGCAGATTTCACTCAAAATCTTTTGAACCCCAGTGTCTTTTTGGACACAATTTGTCCTTATTTGTTACGGACGAGTCGGGAAAAGTCCTCTTCACCCTTCATGGAAATGCACTCATAGATTTCACAAGATATTATTCCCCAGCGTTTAACTCACACGCTTGAAAAAGTGGCACACCTGAGATACAATGGCTCGCCTTATTCCGGAGTGCCCAAAGGCAATGACAGCAGCAGCAACATCTGGGAGTGCTTTTCAGATGTGTTTTCAGATGTGTTGAGTGTTTACTCAACACAATCTTGTTACTGATGTATTCAGACAGGCTTCTGGAGAGACACTTTAGCAACAAAGCAGACATGCGGGGTTGCCTGATATATATAAACACCCATTTTTATCTGGGTGCTTTCCTTTTGGGTGGGGATTCGTGGTTGGATTACAACTGATAAAAATTAGAGAGATCAGTCAAAAGGGATTCTTTGGGGCTTTCGCACATATTAGCCATGTTTCTGGCCTTACACTAATCTATCCTTGTTCCTTTTCATCTCGGCCTTCCTCTGACTCTCCCCTTGAAATGGATTTTCATGCTCTAATTAGGTGTATCAGCGTAATCTCTGTAGCCTCCTCCAGCGTCATCTTGGTGTCATTTAGAGATGCTCACTTCATTGTATCCCTGACAGCCCTGGTTCAAACCATGTGTACAACATGGATCCATATTGACTGTATCAAATCCAATCCCATGGTGCTTTGTTGAAGTGATCCAAAGTGCGTGTAAAAGTGACTTGAATGGCTGCAGCTAAATATGTTCACACCCTCAGTTGTGGCCTGCACTGCTCTGATTGGTCACAGTGCATCTGTTTAAAGGGTGCAGATACAGAGAGTGAGTGGTTAAAGATGAGGATTTGTTTGGATCTGCGCAAGCATGATGACGGGCCCAACCGTGTGAATAAGAGAAAGACGGGACCCCAGGTCTTTCAGCACGAGCGCTGAAGCATGTGCACAAGCACACGCCCCGCAGGAGATAAAACCATAGACGCACAAAGCCGCCCATCTTAAAATCCGCCCTCTCCCTCTGTGCATCTCCTGATCAATAGAGGAGAGAGATGTGTGCGGTACGGGGGGCGGGTCACCGAGTTGCTGCCACAGTGTTGATGACATCTGCTGCCCTTCAGTAAGAGCCTGATTGATTGAAGACACGGTCAGTCTCCCAAAGAAAGGGAGTATTTGTTTGAAGCAAAAGAAAAAGCATTGAGATAACCAAAAAGAGCAGTGACAGTTTTGTTCTCCCCCTTTTAAACCATGGGAGGAGAATGATGCAATTTTCTGTCTTTTGAGTGCCAGTAGAGTTGGGTTGGGGTTTATTGTGTTCTGTCTGTCACTCCATTCACTCCTCAGACTCTGACGAGAGTCGTGTGAATGCCCCCCTCCCCCATCCACTCAAGGAAATGGAGGAGAAGCAAATCATTTCATTATGAAGTTTAATAAACTTGATCTGAAGGGAATACTTATTTTTTTTATTAATTTACTTACTTATTAATTTACTTTTTTTGCTTTCCTTTGGGCATATTTCTGCTTGACACAAACACATCTTTAAAATATTTTCACACTTATTACTTTGTCACCTTTGGTGTTTGGTGCTATTGTAGTGGAAAGCTAGTGAAAAAAAAAAAGTTTTTATCCTCCGTCTCATGAAAATGTTGTTTTGATTAACCTCCAACACAACATTCTGGTGCTTATTCAGTTTTTTGTTTTTTTTTGCAATGTGTTGTTGTGCGACTACAGATCGTAATAATGGGTTGACAGACCGTATGTGAGAACATACAACATAGTGTGATTGAACGAAACATCTGCACCAAGGTTAACAGTTTTTGCTATTGTGAACCATATAATTTTCAGAAAACAGTGTAGGTAGTGTAGCGAGCGTCAAAGCCGAGCTCAATAGAACCTATACGTGTGGTCGAAATGTGTTCTTCTAGGAATACATAAGTGCTGTCTCCAAATTATCAGTCAAGACTGTGGGGTAATTTATGCTGCCTGTGAGCAGGACTTGAAGAAAAGAGATAATTGATTGACATGGCAGACATTGTTACACCCATTACCTGTTCTATAATACTGGGCAGCCTCTCAATGGAGTCTCATTGTCCTGTTCCAAGCTCCCTCCATGGACTAATACGAGCCTCACATCAGGAAGCCCAAAGTAGCCCAGCAAGGGGACTGCGGTAACCACACTGATACAAAAGAAGCATTATTTTCACTCTGTTGCTTAACCTCAGAGACACAGGGTTTCCATGGTGCCGTATGCTTCTGGTGTGTGTGTGTGGGGTGGGGTGTGTGTGTGTGTGTGTGCGTGTGGTGGTGGGGTGGGGTGGGGTGGGGTGGGGGGGGGGGGGAACATAAGTAGACTTAAACACAGATGGAGTGAAGCTGGAACAAAAACACATGAGGCTGTGGTATGAAACGCTTTGTTAAACTGGTTTGAATTTAATTATGCCATTTTTAATAGTTTCAAACCTCAATACATTACAATGATGCTTTCCTTCCTACACATAATTTCAACATATTACACCTCAAGGAAAAAGCTTTAGTTGTTGATAAAACAATTATTTTTAATGGCTTCACCTGAACCATCAATATATCAGGCTTTAAATGCTTTAAAGGCACAGGTTACCAAAACATGAAAATTCTGACACCGTTTTCTGTCTCATGTCGTTCCGAACCTTTTTTGGACCTTTTTGGACCTTAGTGACTTTCAAAAGATCTTCTTTTGTGTTCCACAGAAGAAACAGTCATACAGTTTTGTAACGACATACGGTGACAGAATTTAAATTTTTGGATGAACAGTCAGTATTTCAATTGTTAAATGGGACATGGACATTTCAAAAGGACATGGATTGCTTTAAGGGCAGAGATGATCTACTAATCAATAATCTGACAGATACCAAAATGATGCCAAAAAATCCATCCATCCAGTAATCATCATTCAGCTTTATCAAATAATCTGACTTGGGTTAAGCAATGTTTCTCTCTGCGAGCAAAGGATCGAAGCTAAAGGTTTATTCAAATATTGAGTGAATATTCGGTGTGAACGAGACAAAATCAATTCCAATTGACTTATTTACACTAGGGATGAAATTTGACAGAACAGGTTTCTGTATCACAGTTTTAGCAGCACAACATTTTTCAACATTGATGATATACAGTATAGCAGATATTTTTATCCAAATCAAGAACAATAAGACACATCACAAGCAATTTATGATAAAACAGCCAATAATTATTAAGTTTTAAGTGCAAGCTTAAGTAGCAGAAGCTGGAGTTTTAAAGGAGAGTAGAACAATAATAAAAAGAGAATTTAATTTATTTAAGTTTATTTATAGGAAGTACCTTTGATTATGGTTGTGGTTTACTGTAAGTGATCACAGAGGTTGTGTGCCTTCAGCTGTTTCTTGAATGTTATGGTCTGATTCAACCGGATAGACGTTGAAAACTCGTTTTACCACAGAGTAAAGGTTCTGGGAATCAACTTCCCCTCACTCACACAGACTATAGAGTATTGGAGAAAACATTTGTAAGTGTGTTCAGGTAAGAGGCTGTTTCAGTACCAGTCTTGAAGCACCAGTGCTGATGCTATAAAGCAAGACCACGATGACCATTGAGGGGTTCTCAATTCAATTTAATTTGGTCACTAAACAATACCCCCATATACCTGGCTGTCCTGGTTGGCTTTAGTGTTGTAAAACCCAGCTGTGCAGTGATGTTGTGGACAAGTTGTCTGTTGGCATGGCTGGGATGGCACTTTTGGGTAATAATGTTTCAGGATTCACCAGAAATATTCCAGACAGTCCAGCTGTTGATATTTTTGGTCAACAAGCACAAGGAACATATACATCAAGTTATAAAGTGATATGCCAAGTCCTGTCATGACAATAGAGTAACCAACAGGACCACCAACCGCACAATAACATCAACACTGAATAACATTCAAATAACAAAACAGATAATTTTGCAATTATTTGTTTTTGCATTCTCCTGCCCTTTGTTATTATTATTTTATTATTGTGTGTAAATGTGAATGTCTGTAATTTAATGTCACCAATGCTTTTGCAATGTAAAGACTTTTTCTTTTACCATGCCAATAAAGCCACATAGTTGAATCTGAATAAGCAATGAAAAGCAATTACTCACAAAATGGAAACATTTACACTATGCCATACTTACCTAGCACCATTATTTTAAAACAAATGTACTATTAGTATTAATAGTACATTTCTTTTTATGCAATTATACTTCATATCAATTCTGTTTGTGTGTTATCTTGGATTAAAGCATGTGAATGACAATGGCTTTTTTCTTCAAGAAGTGAATAGAAAACGTTCCATGTCAGTCCATTTTACTTTTTCTTTTTTTCTGTAAACACTGGCCTTGATTAATTGAACTTTATCACAACAATCAATCAATCACTACAAATGGTTTACATAAAAATAATAGGTAACACTTTAGAATAATGGTACGTAGTTAACAAGTAGCTATGCAGGAAGTAATAGGTAGTACTGCATTAACACCGAACTTAATTAACTAATTAACTATTAACTAATATGGAAGCAATATTAACTAAGCAGTAAGTAATAGGTAATTTAGTACAAAGGTAGTTCCTTGGTAGGTATTTGATTATTACTAAAGAAATATATCCTCATTGAGAACTACTTGTGAACTAAGAAATAATAACCAATTAATTACTAATCACAAAAGTAACATGTCTAAAAAGTGAACAATTGTTAATTGAGTTGAGTTGTTAGTGAGGAGTTAACATGTTTTTCACTTTAGAATAATGGACCACATCACTAAAAGTTCCTGTGGGATGACAAGGTAACGCTTGAGTAGTTAGTGAGGAGTTAACATGTTTTTCACTTTAGAATAATGGACCACATCACTAAAAGTTCCTGTGGGATGACAAGGTAACGCTTGAGTAGTTAGTGAGGAGTTAACATGTTTTTCACTTTAGAATAATGGACCACATCACTAAAAGTTCCTGTGGGATGACAAGGTAACGCTTGAGTAGTTAGTGAGGAGTTAACATGTTTTTCACTTTAGAATAATGGACCACATCACTAGTAGTTCCTGTGGGATGACAAGGTAACGCTTGAGTAGTTAGTGAGGAGTTAACATGTTTTTCACTTTAGAATAATGGACCACATCACTAAAAGTTCCTGTGGGATGACAAGGTAACGCTTGAGTAGTTAGTGAGGAGTTAACATGTTTTTCACTTTAGAATAATGGACCACATCACTAAAAGTTCCTGTGGGATGACAAGGTAACGCTTGAGTAGTTAGTGAGGAGTTTTCACTTTAGAATAATGGACCACATCACTAGTAGTTCCTGTGGGATGACAAGGTAACGCTTGAGTAGTTAGTGAGGAGTTAACATGTTTTTCACTTTAGAATAATGGACCACATCACTAGTAGTTCCTGCGGGATGACAAGGTAACGCTTAGTGAGGAGTTAACATGTTTTTCACTTTAGAATAATGGACCACATCACTAAAAGTTCCTGTGGGATGACAAGGTAACGCTTGAGTAGTTAGTGAGGAGTTAACATGTTTTTCACTTTAGAATAATGGACCACATCACTAGTAGTTCCTGCGGGATGACAAGGTAACGCTTGAGTAGTTAGTGAGGAGTTAACATGTTTTTTCACAAATAATACAAGTTATTTAATTTTATATTTGACACATATTGTACAGGTTCTGTGAGGCACTAATATATAAAAATGCAAATTGTTTTTGACAAGAGAACATCAATGTTTATATTCATATCCTAAAGAGAAGTCCCCCTCAGGCAGCTACTGTAATATAAAGGTAGGTCTTTGGAGTCTGAGATATATTGAACTGACACTCAATAGAGCTCATAATAGTGAACTAATCCAATCATGAGAGTGTCAGCATCACTTCCTAATAAGATTTTAAAAAACTATCATTATTAGTATTATTCTATGTTTAAGTTTGAAATAAACAGAGAACATATGTCCATCCTTTGGCAAGAGTAGTAGTCACAATCTCAACATGTAGCTAATGTATTTGGGGGGATATAATATTCATAAACTGGTTTCCACAAAGAACCCATTTGAGGCACACGCTTCTGAAATGTTATGACCATGTTAAGAGTAAAACCCCCACAATTGTTCACTTTTTAGACATGTTACTTTTGTGATTAGTAATTAATTGGTTATTATTTCTTAGTTCACAAGTAGTTCTCAATGAGGATATACGTCTTTAGTAATAATCAAATATCTACCAAGGAACTACCTTTGTACTAAATTACCTATTACTTACTGCTTAGTTAATATTGCTTCCATATTAGTTAATAGTATTCGTTCGGTGTTAATGCAGTACTACCTATTACTTCCTGCATAGCTACTTGTTAACTGGACCATTATTCTAAAGTGTTACCAAATAATATGATCTGTAAAATCATTGTACATAACAAATAGACTTATGTTATAGATCATTGCAAGGTTTCAACTAGCAGAGTACAAGCATATTTTTTATAGTTAGAGACCAAACTATACCAAGTATTTGTATGAAAAAGCTCAGCTGACGCACATGCAAACAGTATACTCATGATGCTTTATGCGCATGCACTTGTAACTTTGCGAAACATTAGTAAACCATGGTAGATCACAATCGTTATTTAGAGCTGGTGGTCTTAAATGAGCCCAAACACAACATAAGACAATGCGTAGATCGCGGAGTGACATGACATGCTGCTTAGCTAAAGCTATAGACCTTATGTATACCCGCCCCTTTTCAGCGCGGCACTCGTTGTGATCTGTCTTCTGATTTTTATTTCCACTGCATGAAGGTATGGATTTATGAATGAACCGCTCATTTTAAAATCTTCCCGATCTACTGACATTTGTTATGACATTCACTTCAAACATGAAATGCTCATGATAACTTTCATTAACTCTACAATAAGCAAATCCACTTCACTAGCTTTACTCTTCAACAGCAATGCCATAGAAACATACAGAGCTACCGCAAAAGCTTATTTTTCCGCGTGTCAAAACTGCTCACTTTAATTATGAACTGATGAAGTTTTATCGATTAAATTATTATCGACAATTAATCGATCGTCGATTTAATCGTTATCCTGACATCCCTAGTACAAACAATTCTCTAAAAATGTATGTCAGGTTAAATGGATGCTTTTTTGGTTGCTCAAGAGACAGAAAGGCGAGCTTGTGTCTTTGGAGTTTGAATCGTGTTCTCCAGAACAACACTTTACCTTTGAGGCAACCCTTAAAAAAAACATTTCTTAGCTTCTATGCAACCTCACAGTGCTCTGTGCACTTGCTAGCTGTACTTGTTAAATTGTGCACTTAAAGCAAATGCAATATCACAAGGCCGACACTTACTTGGATCGCAAACTCACCCACACTTTGACAATGTCCTTTAGAATTAAGGGCAAGGTTCTATCTGTGAATGTTATGCACTGGCACAACTGTACAACAGCAAAAATGAAACCTTTTCTAAATATTCTGCCTCCCTTGGTTTAAACTAGCTCGGTTGCAGCCACACTTATGAACTTGAGATCTGGTCATACCGTGCACTTCTTCAAACAAATACTCTTCTCCTGTCTCAGCGCTTCTCAACTGTGGGATTAAATGCAAGAACATTGGACTCCTAGAAGCTCAGTGAAGCTCAGGGCTCTAGCTGTCGCCAATGTTTGTTAATCCAGGGCAATGTGACACTGCAGAGTGTCCTACTGTAATTGAGGAGTTGTTGCATTTGTGTAGTTTTGACTGGCTCAGCACTGCTGTTGAAAGCATAGGTCTATTGACGGTGACATAAGCCAGCAACAGTTAATTAACTTTTTCATAAAGTAATGCTCGCAGCTGGATTAGAGGACTCTCTTCGATATAAAGTTTCTCTTGTTTGTTTTAGGTCACAGAGGGATTGAGCCAAAGGAGCCTTGCAGCTATGTGACTTAAATCACACTGGAGTCGCGGATGATAGACACAAGCACACTTTATCTTTGGGAGCTTTTTTGGACATGTCGTAATTCCATTAAAAAACTTGACTCTTTTCTTTCTCAATGTCAGAAAAAACAGGCATGCTATTACAAACGAAGGAAGATCAAAATTTCAATTATTACAACAAGTACTGTAAATCTTAGAGGGTGGAAAGGATGAGATAGGCTACAGCAGACTTCAGCATTTATGTAATGTTTCATTCAACCATGCCAATAAGCTTTATTCTAATGATATGCAATACAGCTCATGTCCAAATGTTCGTTTTACAGAGTAGATAAATTTTTAAGTTAATTAACACCAAATTTAAAAAGCTTGATCTGTATTCATATGATTCCAGGCCATATTGCACTTGCCCATATGAAAATCTACTGTAATTATTGTGCAGTATCTATAGTTTACCTGTATTACTTAAAATAAATAAATAAAGATCATGCATCGACTGTTGTATCTTGTAGCATTTAAAGTACTGGGTTCATATAACTAAACAATATACCACTCTTACTTAGGTTACATCAGTTCTAAAATAGAATAAATTAATATTACGTAAGTAACTTTCTGACAAAAACTGGCTAGTTTGTATATCTCTTATAATCTAGAAGACCAACTAAAGTACCGGTATTTCCAAAATAGGCCAAAGCTAAATAAATCTCCTCTCTGCTCAAAGCGTCCTCTGCCGTAGCTACACTCCATGTTTTCCATTTTACGCTCCCTGTTTACTTTTAAGAGAAACCCGTTCCAACTGATGAGGCCATGGAAAAACGCAAACAGTTTGCCTTTCAATAACCAACACGCTCCTCCTCGCTACAGGGAAAAATTACACATACGCTTCTGTTGTGAGAGAGAAAACGGCAACTGGAAAGGCAACTATGTGTTTCAACTCTTCACTCCAGGCAAATTCACTTCCTCTCAGCATCGCACGAATTAGCTGTGTCCTAATTCGGAGGCTGCATTCTTCTAAGGTTGTGAAGGTGTGTTGTTAAAGTCCCCGTGAACCAGAAGTTGCAAACAACATTTCTCCAGTGTTGTGACGTATTTCCGAGAGAAACGGAATACTAAATGAGGCAAAATAGTGGGCGTGGCTTTTTTTCCAACTGGCACCTGATTGGATCTAGAAAAGTAGTTCTACCAAAAAGACTCTGGAGGAATTTTGTATGGAATTAATTTTATTTAATCAAATAAATTTACAGACGATAAAATACAAATAAAGTAAACCCTCAACGAGCTCCGTCTCAAAGTTCTTTGGCGTAGGCCCCGTCCTCCATCCAGGTTTGGAAGTTAATTGGTAGGTCCTGCCTTATGATAGAGGGAGGTGTGGAGCCTACCCCCGAATGAGTGGACAGGAACCATCCTGGTGGTGGTGGGGAGGATGAGGGGAACTTCGCTTCGAAACCTATAGGCAACAAAATAGGAGGGTAAGATCAGTCTTTTTATATTTGATGTCGAGGTGTGATTGGCTGCACGAAATTATGAATTACGTGGCAGAGGAGCCTTTCTGATAGAACTTACGCTTACGCTTTCATGTGTTTCATTCAGAAATGGAGGCAGTTTACAATCAGTTGTTGAGGATTACTCACTGCCTGAAACACCGCCAGCATTCACGCGGGAAGTGCTTCGAGCACATCCGTGACCTCTCTGTTATCCCTCCTTCCTCGAAATGTATAAAAATCAAGCCATCTGGACCGTAACTAGGGAATTTTAGGGAATGGGAAAAGTGTTCCGTGAGTGCCACAACCAAAACTGCACCTCCTTGCCATCTCTCCTTTTAAACGCTGTCAATGCTCGCAAAACACACAGGCAGCCTGTCTACTGTCAGTTGGAGGGGCGTGGTTACGGATGTGAAGCAGACACCAAAACCGTCAAACCTACCTCATCAGTGAAGGTCCTCCAATGCAGAGGGGATGGGAATTTTCAGATTTTGATTAAAGATTACGAAGCCAAAAAATTTTTTTGTGTGGATTGACTTGCATGGATGAATTGTTCACCACAAAACGATCAATTTAGGCAAACAAAGTAAGTATGGTAAATTTTGATTTCATGGGGACTTTAAATGAAACGGTCTAGCCTACGGAGAATAGTTCTTGTCGCACAGCAACTGTGACCGCTGCCAGTGATGAGTAAAAGTAACGTTTGTACTGTATCGGCCCAATATTGCACTCGTTACTTGTTCTCGTACTCAAAAAAATTTTCCGATACCAGGCAGCGTGGCCTAATACTTAATTGAATTATCTTTCACGTCTTGCGCTTGTACAAAGGAATTCACACACAATTATATAAAAACGTCAGTCTTGGCGAGTATCGTACATTCGGTCATAAAGAGGCAGCGGTCTAATAACCCTGCTGCTGTGTTTTAATGCTAATCAAAACAAAGGTCAAAGAAATCACTCACTGCTTTTGACTGGAGAGTGGGACACAACCTAACGCGGGGCTAGTTGCCTTGTTTTAAATAGGCTACTTCCACACATGCTAGCGTGACGAAACTTAGTGTAGCCTAACTACACCCCATTTGTTGGCATAACTCTTTCTAGTGGAGGAAGCCCTAGCACTTAGAATGGTCTCAATAATGTCAGTGATAAACTAAATAACTCCTAACAAAGATCTGTAGTAGATAGAGAGGAGATAAATGCTTGCACACCAAACACAGAGAGGTCGCTGAAGACAAAAAGACCTGACGATGCACATGAGGCTCATCTAATTATAGCCTCGTGACACGGGTGCGCGCCAATGACGTCATCGACCGAGGCTATATTACCTCTGGGTCAATCCTATCGACGTGTTTACACACTATATTCACAGCAGGTCACGATTAAAGACATTCCCAATGCGCTAAGCAGCGACGCATCGATTGTAGCTTTTGAAAGGGAACGGTGCATCCCTAGTTTAGACTTCCAACTGCAGCATCCAACTGCTTTCCCTGATGTCTGGATCGTTCGGCAGCGTATTCAAACGTTGTTTGTCCACAGCAGGAACAGCAAATCTGCGTGGCATCGCAGTCATCTTGTAAACAGACCCACTCGCTGCACGACAACGCATGCGATGACGCGAAATGAGGCGTAGTTGTCCTGCGCTGGAGGCGGTCATATGCAAACGACTGGTACGTCACTTCGTATCGTGAGGTCACTTAGGCCTTGTCCACACGGACACGGGTATTTTTATAACCGTGACATTTCTTACGCGGTTCGGCCGTTCGTCCACACGGAAACGCAGTATCAGGTCACTGAAACCGAACATTTTTGAAAACCCCTGCATGCAGGGTGAGTATTTTCTGAAACGTCGGTTGCAGTGTTGTCGTGTAGACAGTAAAACCGGAGTTTTTGCGCCGCTGACGGCTTCTGATTGGTCAACGTGGCTTTACGGTTAGGGTTATATCGCCGCCTGCTGGTGTTGCATGCTCTTGACAGCGCTTGATAGGGTGTTTTTGCATTTTCATGTGGACTGAGTTTTTTTTTAAAACGCAGGGAGGAAAAACTCAGGTTATAAAAATACCTGTGTCCGTGTGGACAAGGCCTAGGTTCAAAGGATCTAGAACGAGCTGTATTAAGAGCTTGATTAAATAAATGCTTCGTTTATAATGGGGAGGACGTCTTAAGCTATGAAACTTGCAGGAAGTTTTAATAGTACATAGATCTCTTATATACCAAAGGATCAAGGCAAATTTGGTTTCTCATGTCATGACCCCTTTAAGTAGATTGAAAAAATGTATAATTGTAAGTGCTTGAACCCACATTTCAGGAACACCGAATCATACTGACGAGATTTTAATTTAGTTCCTCTCCACACACTTGGGCCCCTCTGTGCCCCCCTAGAATCCTGCCACGGCTCCTTGGATACGCTGACTGACATCGGCACCTCCCCTCAGTGCAACGTTTCCCTGATGAGCAATGCTCCTATAGCACACTAACAGAGACTTGTCCATTTTGTCAGCCACTTTTCACTAGAGACAATAAGTTGAGCGTTACCACTGTTTTCCCAGAGTTTGTGGGGACTGTGACTCCCGAGGCATGCTTCACGGATGGCCGACAGTGTTGTGGTCCCTTTGTGAGTTTCTCCACAGTGCTCTCCCCTGGCTGAGGTTCGCTGCAGCTGTGGCTTCTCAATAGGGCTTATTGTAGACGCGCGGAGTGTGAGCGAGCAGCGCAGTGATTGAGCGGAACGGAGGGAAAGACGCCTGTAGTGCAGGGATGCTCCTGAATATGTTTCCTTCACTCATTCGGGAAGAGCGCGTCTAGAGCGCCTGCGACGTGACGGAATCCTTCTGCATTTTCACAAGAACATTGACAATTTATACGCACGCGAAGGACCAAGAGGAAAAGGTGAGCGTGATTTTTGCGTTACTGAGGTGCAATACCGTACAGACTGAGTGTATTTGCGGTTCCCGTTAACATACGGCTACAAAATTATTATAGAATGATATCTAAAAGTTGAGAAAGGGCAGTAGGCTACTGTTTGTTATTCTATGTATTTATTTTTCAGAAAATGTCTTTTTTATTTAACGGACTGCAATGAAAGTATTGCATTTGCTATGGGGAAAATAATAATAAAAAGGAATTAACGAAGGCTTTTTAATTCAATACAATATTACATTTTATTTCATATTATTCACGCACCATGCAGCTTCAAATATTGTTGAACAGTGTGGTCAGCATCAATATTTTAAGAGCCGCTTCTCAAAGTTTCTCTCACTGCCTGTGATGTTTTAATATTCAGCGCTTTTTCCTCAGGAGCATATGTGATGTCCAAAAGTTAAGGTCTGGGAGTCAGCATATTAATCGAGCCGCTGCTAAGTACAATTTCTCAGTCCTAAGAGCAATAGTTGGAACCTTGCCAGAGAGTCACATTTGTGATGCAAATACTGTCGTCTGTAGTGTGACTGTGAAAGATTTATTTTTGATGGGCAAATAGCCCAATGTTAGTTAGGCCTTGCATAGGTTGTTGTTTTAAATTTTCTGTGTAGTATTATACCAAAACAAAGGCAGATATAACAGGTACAGAGGTGCAGATTTTCCTCACACCTCCGTATCGATATCAAATACCCTCTGTCAGGACGCCACTGCAATGCCAACAGCACGGAGGCTCGTAGTGGAAACTTCGCTTGTAATGTGAAGCTGGCGTCCGCTAGGTGGCGCGTTGAGTGAACTGTTTGTGAGGCCAACTTGATTTAGCTTATCAGGCTGTCCAAATATTAATTGTGGATTTGGGTGTGTGTTGGTCAGTAGGTCCATAAAGTAATTTTCAGTATTTTTTGCAGAATATGTTCAGTTTCCTTGTGCTGTTACGATTGCTTACTTCCTGAAAAAAATCATTATTATTATTTTTATTTTATTTGGCTGGGTCACCTATAAACTGTTTGTACCAGGAATTTTAAATTAACTGTGTTTTGCATTAACATGATGCACTTTTATGAAAATATAATAGAAGACGGCTTTTTTTTTAGAAGCATGTAATGAAACAGTGCCAGAAAAATAGTCTTTTAATAAATTATAAATGTATTCTTTATTAGAAATTTTCATCACGCATTCCCATAAGCAGCCATATCCAGCCCAGATCCTTTCATAATCTTGTCATAGTCACCCTCAAGAGTCTGCACAGCGAAGGGCAGCCATAATAAGAAGGCCATATGCTACCAGTCCGCAATGTGCTGTGTTTGATGTCCAGATGCCAGGAGCCTTGCTTTGCTCTGTGTTCGAGCATACTGTCCCTGGTGCGTGCCACAATCGCTCTTTCACTGCAGGGGGGCTATGACTAGATAGTGTGTTGAGATGGGTTTTTGGAGCTGAGTCTCTGGCTGTGGCTGTGGGCGCTCTCTCACAGGGCGGTCTGCACTGAAGCCTAAGCTCCTCTCGTCAGATGGCATGAGGGGCTAATGAGACTTCATCATCCTGTCCCAGACCATTTGGGCGATCTGTGCTGAACACAAAGTCCGGGGCCTCAGCCAAACCTGACAGCGAGCAGATTCGGGCGGGGGATGTTAGTGGGGGGCTGGAAGGAGAAGAGAAACAAATATAGTACACTCTTGGCATGGCATATAGTCACCTTGTAATGTACAGTAATTTGTATAGGCTTTTAGTCACAATCCATTATTTGATCCATCCAAAATAATCAGAGAATAATACAATAAAACCAAAAAGGATTTGTGATGGATACTAATACAGATAGTTTCAAAGAAGCATCAAAGTGAAAAATAACATTGTAAATTCATCTATTATGAAACAATTTTCAAATTTAGCTGTAAAGGAGCTCTACAGAAGATAATAGAGTGCAAGAGTTGGGTTGCAGAAGTAAAAGCTCCATTCATTTTCTCCATTGGGGAACGACAACAATAAATTGTTAAACTTTAAAGACAGACTGGTTGTGAGCTCATAGGTTTGCTAATTGATATACCTTTGTTGAAGCCATCTGTTTCTATTATTTCAACTTTCAGTTTATTCAGTTCAATAACTGTGATGTGTTGTTAGTAATTTTTTGTGTTGTAATTTTCCTTCATTATAGTTTCAGTCCTAATCTGGGTAATTTTTAAGCAATTTAGCCCTGCAAACTTGTCCTAAGATATTGCTTCAGACACACAGCATTAAAACATCCCTGGGTTTGTTTCCTATGTCCTTGTTTGCTGTGTTTTAATGCAAGCGAATGATAAATGATCCATATCACCTTCCAGCTCTCTATTAGCCTACGCTACGCTATAAGCATTCCAGGCTCAATGCTCCTTTTATTTTCCAGCGGTGTCATGTAGCACTTCAATGAAACTATTGGAGGTCAGAGATAATAGAGATGTGGATTATTTTGCCATAACTGTGCTTTCTTGATACCCATCATCAACCATTCTTGAAAACTTTTTGTTGAATCTACTCAGTCAAACGCATAGAGATCTAATCAGCTGCTAAGCACTTGTAATTCCCCTATAAAGTGAAGCTTATGATAGAGATTACAGGCTTTAGATGAGACTTTTCCCCACTGAAGGGTCCTGGCACTGTGGTCTTCTGAAGCAAAGCGCAAGACGTTCTGTTCTTCTCCAGCAGCGCTGGTGCTTTTGAGTTTGGAGAGAATACAAGGAGGGAATGCAATCCCAGAGGGATGCTTTTTGATTTACTCTTCTGTTCACCTTCAGAGCTCGAGATTCAATTATGCTATTATTTTGCAGAGTTACAGTATCTCTCAAAGCTTTAATGTTGCAGATGTGGTTAACACCTTTTTTTAAACCCTATTATTACCATCAACACTTTTTAACAATGCTAATGTGTTTTAATGCAAGGAGCATAAGAGACTTATGCTCTTTTTACACTTTTACACTGAAACTGACATCATTTGATGCCCACCTAAACCTCCAAGAAATAAAGTGAATCTTATGCACATGCTGCGATAATTGCGTATAGTTTTGAATTGCCACGCACTCTAAACGCAATATGGAAGTTGTACTCTGTAAAGCGTAGGTCAGATCTCATCTTTTCTCGGACAACGAAGGATTTCTGTGGAGATTTGACATCCCGTTCAACATCAAAATAAGCTGTTGAGGCGTGAATCCTGCTGCTGTTGGTTTGAACTGCTGGAAGGACAGATTTCTCTAGAGAACGTATATGTGCTCTACCCAAATCCCTTTTGAACTGTTTTTTCCAGACTTGTAAGTGTTTCACTTTAAAAGGATGTTAGAAACACCTAAAAGGCTCTCTCGGACCGAGAAGCTCCAGGGACCCCTTAGGAGAATTTTGTGCCTGGAATTTTGTCACTTCAACTTAGAGTGCACACTTTTAAATTGTAGTTCTCCTTTGCAATTTGGAGCAAGAGGGTTTTTATTCAATATAAAAATCCAGTGTCACTTACATAACACACTTTTAAGGTGCAGTGCAGCTTTGTAGTTCTTAGTAGCAGCTCTTGAGTTGGAGGTTGTAGGTTCAAACCCCAGATGGGTCCATTCATGAGCCACTGCCATTGTGCTCTTGAGCAAAGAGCTTAACCAGCCCCAGGAAAAGTTTCACACAGTACAAAAGTCACATTAGATTAGAAAGTGACTGGTAAATGAAGAATAATAAAATGTGAAATGTGATGATGATAAACTGTGGGTCAAAGAATGTTTTATTTTGTCAGGAACTATTAGTTTATTTAAAAATACTTTACAATGCAATTCAAAAAAGTTAAAAATGGTACAACTCTTATATCATAATGAGGAAAAAAGCCTAATTAAAATAATTAAACATTAGGTACTTGGCATAATCTTTTGTTAGTATTTCTTTAAAAGAAAATGAACAAAGATGCTTCTCTGCTCTTTAATATTTATTAATAAGATAATTTGACCTGTTTATGACAAAGCAAGGTTAGTTAAGGTTGTAAAATGTCATGTGTGTTTACCTTTTTACCCTAAAATATATTTGAAAGTTTTTTTTAATGATTAAGATATGTACACACATTCAGGATTGTAAGGTATATGTAATTACGTTTTGCTTGATAGATCACGTGACATTATTATTATTAATAGAGCATTAAAATAAAAACTTTTACTTTATTTTTATTATTATTATTTTATTTTTTTGAGAATGGTAAAAAAGCCATATAAAATGGTTTCAAAACCATATGAAACCATCATGAATACAGAGAACATGTATTTTAAACTTATTTGACATGACCCATATGCTGCCTTGCATAAGACAAGTATGCGCACTCCTTTGTTGGGACTTAGGATGGTACATATTTGCTTTATTTCTCCAAACCTTTGCATTGGAACTCTATCCCTCTCCTTCCGTCTGTTTCCCCCTCCCTCCCTCCCTCCACGGTTCCCTTCAGCCCTAAAGATTAATGTGCTCCACTTTCAGCAGTGCTGTCAAATGCCCATCCAGAGGAAAGAGCTGAATGTCCATTTTGCTCACCTAGTGGTCTGCAAGCACCTGCATCTCAGACTGCAACCTCTAAAATGGCAAAAGTCATGTTGTCTAAATCTGTGGTTCAAATGTGAAGTGATATTGTAAAAATGACGGTAAATCAAGTCTGTTTCTCTGGTGATAAACTCTCATTTTGTATATTTCTTTGACTCTTTTTCTCTCACTCTGATTTTCTTCAACCTCTCCCCCTGATGTCTGTTTTCACCGCAGGTTTGAGAGCTTCAGCTACAATCATCGTTCATTCCTGTGGTCTCTCCCATCAATCACCGGTCAGACGGTCTCCTCTATCCCGATACCCGCGCCAGTTCTGAGGGTGGTGCACAGTTTCCCAGGAGCAACGTCTTAGCCTCAAGAACTCTGGTGCCCGTTCAATACGGAGGAGTGTATTTTTTTTTTTTGTTTCCTTTTTTTACTTTCATCCTTTCATCCAAATGATGCAGATAGGCTCTGCAGTGTGGACTGGACTGACCGTGATGACTATTCTGCTGTTGGCCCAGTGGGATGTGGGCTGCAAGGGGATGACACTGAACTCTCTCCCACTCCGTCCGGCTTCCCTGAGGCCCATCAGAGCTAGTGTGGGGGCATCCCTTCAAAGACACAAGCGCAACTGGGTGTGGAACCAATTCTTCGTCCTGGAGGAATACATAGGAGATGAACCTCTCTATGTTGGCAAGGTAAAGCAAAATATATCCTCTGGCTCTGATATTTTATATGTACCGAGTCTAGTGGGGTTAACAACTAGGGCTGAGCACTATTGTTCAATTATTATTTTCATTCTATGCTGTATTCAGTACGTGAAATGCATACATTTAACAAATATCATCAGAAAGGCGAAAAAGTTTGAAAAATACTGAGAAGGCTAAAATGAATACCTGGTATTGTTCAAATATTTGGGGTTATAGGATTTGGTAAGTGTTAAGGTTATAAGATTTGATAAAAGTGTTTTTGAAAGAAGTCTCTTATGCTCACCAATGCTGTATTATTAGATCAAAACAGTAAAAACAGGTGGAATATTATTACAATGAAAAATAACGTTTTTCTATTTTAATGTATATTAAATACATTAAAGATTTAAAGTAAGATTTTTATGCATAATGATGCTGAAAATTCAGCATCATTACTCCAGTCTTCAGTGTTGTTCTGAAATGCTAATTTGGTGCACAAGAAACATTTCTGATTATTATCAATGTTGAAAAGGGTTTAATATTTTTTGTGGAAACCGGGATGCATTCTTTTCTTGAATAGAAATAAAAATAGGACTCTTTTGTAGCATTATAAATGTCTTTCCTGTCACTTTTGATCAATTAATTGCATCCTTGCTTAATAAAAGTTTTAGTACAAATAAAAAAATCTCACTGACCCCTTACACTACCCTTTTGAGTGCATCTTAGAGGTTTAGGTGTGCATCTCCTTTGACTACTTTGGTCAGATACACTGTGGTCACTTTTCGGTCAGTGTGTGACTACGTTCACCTCTGAATATACAGTAGTTGATGTTGCACAATTAAAAAATAATAATAATTGGGCTATTGTTTTCACTCTTATTTAGCATTGTTCTTTTTCAAAGAAATCACCCTGAATGTATGTCAATACCAGGTGTAAAAGGGATCTTATCACGTCCTTGGCTGCCTGTTAACTGAACTGACATTATAGATAATGTAGCTACTTGGGGTGCCCAGAAGCCAGTAGAGATGTCCAGTCGCAGACTTATTTCTCTGGAGTGTCTGGCAATGTCTTGTGCCTTAGCCGCACATGATCGCTATTTCTGCTAAACACGTGATGCTAATTAAACATGACTAGCAAGCTATTGTGCATAGACCTGGCATACGCAGGCCTCTTAAAACAGACTCTTGCTTTTGTGAGAAAGTTTTCATTTTAAAGGAGTTGTATCATGAGGAAGATATGTGGTACAAAAATATACAGAACTCAAACATTACTCTTTACTGTTGTAAAAAAAAAAAAAAATTATTTGCAACTGGAATCATAGAAAGGCTGCACAGGCGGTTTGTTGAATGCATCGAAACATCAGAGAGAGTGATAAAAAAATGCATATGATGTGCTTAAAAGTTTAAACTTTTTTGAATGTCATATTTGCTGAACTGATGTTTTGATATAGCATAATTATATCTGCCAATTAGAAATTATTTCTCATTATGGCACAGTGAAACAGATACCCTTGCATACACATGTCTCATGTTTCTGTCATGATGAGGTTTAATAGTACTTTGTGAAGATGTGTCAATCAAGCTCCTTAATTAAGTGCATGTGAAGAACAGATGCTCTGCCTGCATATTTCCTACATGTGAAATTTTGAATCAGTAATATATCATTACTCTGAGGTTCTTTTAAAAGCTTTGCTAATATTAATTTACAGAGAAGACAGGGGTTGATGCATGCTGTCCCATCAAAGCCCAGGCTTTGGCTTTTAAAGTATTTTAGTAATTTTCCCTTATATTGATGACAGTCTGTAGATGAATGTGTAGCTTGTGAATATGTGATGCATTGTTTGATCAAAACTCTTTGGCATGTGGATAATCATGTTTTTAATGAATATCACATGTAGTGTTTGATCAAACCTCTTTGATGCGATGTGGATTTTATAGTCTTACTGTGATCTACAGTAAATGAGCCACACATAGAGGAAAAAAAGCATCATCACAAAAGGAAGCATATTTTCTTTTATGTATTGGCTCCAGTCCGCTAGCAATGTGATTGCTTTATACGCACATGCTTGTAAGTAGTTAGCTTGATGCTAAACGCAAAGACAGCCAAAATCTTTCCTGTTTTAAGGATAATGAGCCAGATACTCCAACAAGCCACCTGCTATACTATCCTTGGCTTTTACAATACATTATCTCTTAGCCACTACATCACATACCTCTCTACCTTCACACACTCAAAACCCTGACAGCCAGGTTGAACCTTATTAGATTTTGGCTCATCTCCAATTCACTCTAGCCGGAGGGATCCGGGCAAAAGAGAAGTGACTGAACACAAATGTTTCCCCCGTTCTGAATAATGATCAGCGGACTAATGTACAGTATAGGGTGGCTTATTATCTCTATCATCCCATAGGAAAGAGAAGTCGCAAAATCTCTTGAAGCTCTCAGATGTTTCTCCTGGACCGTTAAAGAGATTATGCTTTGGTTCTCATTAGAAAGTGGTGCTAATTTTATACCTCTATTGCTATATGTCAACATATGACAAATTTGCATCTATTTTTAATTGATTTGAACAAATTCCACGATAAACATCTGAGACAAAGTTGATGAGGCAGAACTGAGAACTCCATTACGCTATGAAAGGGCGACCTTTGAGCAATAACATTTTCCTCCTGGTTTCTCTTTCAAATTTCTTCATCTTTCAAGTCTCAAGTGCTGAATGTATTGTGTATGATGGTCATTGGCTGGCTGCTTGTTATCATTTCTTGGCTTTTATGTAGACATTCATCCTTTGATCTCTAGTGAGCATGAAAGATGGTCTTGTTCATCAAGATAAGAGTGGCATAATACAGACATAAAAGACAGGGTCCTCTTAAACAACTACCATAAGATCTTTAGACCGTTTTCATATTTTCTTTCTTTTCATGCCTTATGCCCCTTTTGATGGTATCAACAGCAAAACAATAAAGATAAGAGTAGTGGTTGACTAGGATGTTTCTTTTTTCTTTCTTTTTTCTGGGGGGCAGGAAGGCTGGTATGTTGATTTATATTTACATATTTTATGTTAATACATATTATTAATTGTAATTAAATGATGAGATGCGCACAAAAGTGCTGAATGAGCCCATATTTTTTGTAATTTAACACTATATTAAAATGTAACTTTTAATTGGCAAAAAAATAATTGAAAGAAATTAATACTTTCTTTCAGCAAGGACACATACATTGATCAAAAATGACAGTAAAGTCGTGTATAATATTATATATATTATGCAGTATAATATAATATTACAAAAGTTTCCATTTTAAATAAATTCTGTTCTTTTGAACTTTTTTCTCTATTCGTCAGAGAATCCTGAAATAAGTTTATTACGGTTTCCACCAAAAAAATAAGCAACACAACAACATTGTTTTCAACATTGATGATAAAAAACAAATGTTCGTGAGCATAGGTACACTCTCAGAAAATATGGTACAAAAAAGCTGTCACTACTGAGGTACCCTTTAAACATTTTCTAATGTACAATTTAGTTACTAATAACTTAATAATAACTAATAACACTTTTGGTACCAATATGTACCTTTCTAAAGAGTACCGCCCCTCTTTTTTCTAAGAGTGTATGACAGAGAGTAAGTGTACCGCTACTCTGCAATTACCATTGGACACAATTGGATAGCTGTTGTATTCTTGAGGTTTGAGGCAAATAGAAGAGCAGGAGATAAAGTCTGGGACCCTAAAGCTTTTATTGATCTTCAATGCACAGTTTCATGGAAATTGCAATTACAAATAAAAACTTTACATAAAAGGTAGACATGCATTCTGTTGCAAGGTTAGGCATAAGTTCTGGCTTCTGACCTTTTGACCCTGATCTAACTGAGAACAGAGACTAAAGCCATTTGGCTTGATGGTGCTCTTAACTTCTAATAACCAGATTTTTATGTTCATGCAGAAAGTTGAAAGATGTGTTGTTCTCCTATGAAGAGACAAACACACTTCCTAGGCATAGATTTGATGTCAAGACTCCAGGCTGATTGAAGAAGGACTTTGATGCTTCCAGAGAGTAAAAGAGTAGAACTTTTTGAAGCAATTTTCACATCAACTATCTTCATCTTTTAATTTATATCTTTTTTTTTTTTTTACCAGTCTTTGTAAGAAACATAAGGAAACTTTAATTTCCATCTCTAATTAACTCTTGAAATAACATTTTCTTCTCTTGGTTTTATGCTTTTTTGATTGTCTCTCTTTTTGATTCATGCTGGAAAACAAGATTTTTCTGTTACCGAGAACAATGAGCAGAGAAGCGTACAGAGCGGCTTATTCATAATCAAACAAGCAGTCTGACATACAGCAGTCCAATCTGCTCACCCGTTATTATCTGTGAAATTATACCAGAATGAATTTAATGAATATGTCTTTGCCATCTTGATATCGTACCATCAGCGACTGGGATTATTGCCCATGGTGACCTCTTTGCAGCCTGATGAATATGGATATGATAGGTCCAGCTTGAATAAAATGCTCAAACGAGAGGGATGTCAAAGAGAGCGCGATGAATAATGCATATCCGTGTCTCCGGGGTGAGTTCAGTAATATCAACAATTATTAGAAATGACCCCAGTGTCTCCACTGAAAGTACACATTCATTACAGTACTTCCAGGCGAGTTCACTTCGGAATAAGCATAAACAAGTGTCCGATGTCATTAATAGTTCCATCACAATTCCAAGTTTCCTGGACTTTTATCCTACCACGTAATTAAAAATCTTGCCTCTGGTTCGGAATCACGCTGATTTGACGACTCGCAGCTGCTTGTTGCCCTCTCATTCTCATCTTTGAGCATCATAAGACTTGCAGGGCCTGTCGGTTTAAATCCCTCAACTGGGTGTTGAATGTCCAATCATATTCTGCCTATATTTGTTGAGTACACCAGAGAAAAAGGCTTTGAATCCAGCTCTAATTGGGGGGGGGGGATCCTTTGATGGTGCGGTGTGTGCAATAGCAAGGTGGGGAATGTTCCCAGGTCGATATCCGTCATGGCACATTTGCATTTCCTTTTTCCTAGCCTGCCAAAAACAACTCGTAGCTCACCTTCTAAATGCGCGCTTAATAAGAAGCAGACCAGGAGTGCCGCTGTAACCCCGCGGCGAGGATGAGAGATCTAGACATTTCTCCCCTTCTGGCCACCGGGAAGCCTTTCGTCAGCCAGGCCGAGCAGATTAAACGCGCCCTCCATCGCGCCCGCCCTCCCACCACATCAATGATTTGCGCAAACTGAATTAAACAAAATGAAACAGAAGAGAAAGAGCTCTTTTCATGTTGCAGATCAACAAGCGTTCCCCAAATCCTCTTTGGAGTGATTTCTAACATATGCTGGGTAATTAAATGCAGTGCGGGAAAAGATGGGCCGCTTTTCATCTGCTTCCAGTCCGTACTGGTCCATGCCACGGCCATTTGTCATCAGTGCAGATGAAAGTCATTGGGTTGGCAGTCACGGCCTGGGCTCTGGTGCCAACCCTGCGAGCATGTGTGCGCGCACATACAATCAGCAAGTATGGGTTTGCACCCGAACGCACACAAATGGAGATGGTAAAGAAAGTGAATGGTGTCTTTTCAGATAATTAAGGCTGAGGGCATTGAGGGTGTCTAGTCGCAGAGGTGCTTTTTAATAGAATCTGGCAAAGTCTTTCTCATATGGAGAGTGATATGAGCTGACACCACTGAATGTAATGATAGGGAATAAGGAATCCTCCACAATAAGAGAGAGAGAGAGATGTGGCTCGTACCTCCTTGGCGAAGAGCAGCTCCACAACACAATAAAATACCATTTGCATTTATATAGCACTCTGCAGGTGTTGATTCAGGTGAAATATTACAACAGGGGGAAGAATCCCACACCACCAAAGCGTAGTGAAAGGCACAGGAAAATAGATCCAGTATGTAAAAAGCTATCAAGTACAAATGACTGCCTTTCCTCACAGAATCAGTCGTTTGCCTTTTATTATAGACTGGATTTTAGCCTGGCTCTTGATTACCTGGGGTGGTAAGATGGTTTTAAAAGCAAAGGAAAATGACATTGGAAAGCACTACATCATCTGAGCTTGGAACAGGGAAGACAATGCATGTCTCGGTTCTGTCGTTATCCATAAGAGTCGCAAACAGCAAGCGTTGATGTACAAACAGCTCTGGAATACCAAGCTAGTTTTTTTTTTTCACCTTTAAATGGTGAGCCACGGGTATTTCTTAGGTAATTGTCGCTTTAATGAGACTGTGCGTGTCTATGCTTATGTGCTTATGCAGCGATTATTGATAGCTGACAAACTAACATGCCTCAGTTCAGTCCTTTATGCTAAAAATATGAGTTTGGATTTGTTTAGTTGGTGTGAATGCAGTTTTTTTTTTTAATCTAAATGTGAACCATTGATTTATTGATTATTAATGAAGGGCTCCAGTAACATTTGAGAGCAGTGGCACCAGATTTGATAGTGCCAAGGGAAGGGACAAAACGAATAATCCTAATTCGAATATTAGTATTTAATTTCACAAATAATTACAGTTACTAATAATACATCATTTATCAAAAACACACATTTTCTTTTTAATACAGGTGAAATATCGTGCAAAAGTTATCATTTGATGATTATAGCTTACAGCTTATGAAAACCCCAAATTCAAAATCTCAGAAAATTTGAATATTACATGAAATCAATAAAAAAAAGATCAGCCCTCTGAAAAGTATAATTATGCATATGTAGTTATATACTAAATATATTAGTTTCACCTTTTAATTTGCATTACTGAAATACACAGACTTTTGCACGATATTCAAATTTTTCGAGTTTCACCTGTATATATTAGCAAGTGTAGTAGTTTAAAGTTTCAAGTTTAAAAACCGAATTATTATAGGGAAATAATTAAATATTCGGATGGTGTGACTAAGTTTGTATTCTACAGCCCTTGATTGTACTTTGTACTTGTTTTTCCATACATTTGGAGTTCATGGTATCATGGGTAAAATCATGTATGGCTCCTCACTACCATGGAAAAAAGTAACTATTTGGTTTCTAATTAAAATACTGTAAATATATTCCCTTACCTTTGTTATACATAATATACATGCCTGTCTTAATAATATAGTAACATTCAATATGTCTATACCATATTTTTGCCAAAATACCATGGTTACAGTTAATGTTAGTACAGTAAATCCATGGTAGATGTAGGTGATTTGTGGATTGATCAGCCTTCTAACTTTGATCAATTCAATATTTCCACTTTAAAAGGATCATGAATTGAGAAATAAATTTTCCTTGATCTTTTGACATCCAAGAGGTCATTGTACTATTAAAAACATCCTGCAAGTTTTAGAACTCAAAACTTTCTTGTTCATCCAAAAACATCTTTTATTAAAACTAAGCTCCAAAAAACGACTCATTTCAGATTTTGTCACATTATGACGTAATAGTGCAACTGTCACGCACTCAGTTTTGTTTGTTCTTAGTTTCTGTTTTCATGGACTTTCAGTTTGTTTTCATCTGTCACATGTGTTTCTTTGCCTTAGTTTCGGATTAAATCTTGTATAAATTTTAAATCTTCAGTCTTCTACATCTGGTGACAGAGACGAATGATTGCCTCTACTGAATCAGATCAACACTTTTTTTCTATACACCATTGCATCTTTGGCCCCTCCCACAGGCGCAATAGTGATGCTAAGGAAATAGAGGATCATTGGACTAAAAAAAGAACATTCCTTATTAGCAGTGGGAGAAATAAATCGATGCATTGCCATTCTCTCTCCAATGATTCTGGATCGATTGCGCGGTGACACTGCATGTGCTTTAGAAACATCTGTATTCTGCTTGCTTCCAATTCTTCAGAACACCACTCGAACTATCCATAAAATAATCTTGTATAAAGTTCTGAAAGGTTGAAACGAATTATAACAACATTCGCTGGCTTCATTGCATAAGATATGCGCTGTGAAAAACACGCTTTGCTTTGTTACGCTTGCATATAAAACTTGTGTACGTGCGCAGTCTTGCCCGCCGGTATTTTTATTACAAATGCTCTACGAAAGCATCAATTATGTCGTTTAGAATGCAGTGGGCTTCTATTTAAAAATATGAAACTCACTGACATAAGGCTCCTTTTAATTTCAAATGTTTGTGCGCTTTGTGAAGAGTGCTCGCACAGGCGGCTGTGTGCGGCTCCATTTAAAAGGTTAAGGTTTTTTTTGACGTGAAATGAATGTACTGTAAACACAATCAGTTATGTCTTAAGGAATCAAAACAGACAGGACAAACCACATCTTATATTTCAAAAGATATATGTGTATTAGTGTGAATGCAGCTTTTTAGATCTCCTGCTGTCTATGATGTCATCAGTAATAATCAAATAACAGTAAAGATCAGAAAGAGAAAAATCCCATTCAGATACTCTTAAATACAGAAAGCACTCTTTGTTTATTGCATGTAATGTGTTTTTTTTATTGTTTCTCTTCATTATCTTCCACTTGCTTTTATTTTTTCATATGCTATGTTAGCTTATATAATTAACTTTTAACATACAATTTTTTTTATTTAAAGTGTAATTTGTCATTAAAAAGTACCAGTACTTATAATTACATAGCCTATGTAATTTAAAAAAAATAAAATAAAAAGATTTACAATTATTCAAGTTGGTAAACACCACAGTAAGACAATGGTATAATGCAAGACCTGTGGTAAATTATCATAAAATAACTGAATGGCAACAGTAGGCCTACTTCATGTTCATGTTTCTAGTCATATTAGCTTCAAGTACTGGATCAAACAACCTTCATTCTTTCTGTCATTTCCTAAAGGAGACGATAACCTATTTTTGCAGTGATAGCATGATTAGCATTGCTCTTTGAGGATGCCTGCGCTCTTCTTCAGGCTGATGAACAGAGCAGGAAACTCCCACACATCGAGGTTAGCACAGTGACTCAGCATCTAGTTTGTTTAAGAATCATCTAACATTACAAGTTTTCCACATGGCTGCTGGTTAGCATTATTGCAATTAGCTTTTGTGCTTCATTAGCACCACTGTTCTAAAGCTAGGGGATTTAAGTCTAACTGATTAGACGCATTAAAATGTCATTATCTATTTTGTTTCATAAGGTTTTGTTGGTGGATACTTCATTTTTAGTTTCTTTCTTTTATATCGGATCCCATTCTGACTTTATTATAATAATAATAAAAAAATCATATTGAGCTAATTTTGTCTCTTTAAAAAGCATCATCAACATGAGGACCACTGTGAGTTTAGGTGAAGCTTTAGCTACAGTAGGAAATGGCTCAGGATGGGAAAATGCCACTTCCCTGTTTTATTCATATCTTTGTCACCTTGGATTTACCATCAAAACTTTAAACACAAAAAACGGCACGGCACTTGCATTTGTCTGCAAAGACATGCAAAGGATGCGAGCTGTTATTCTGAGACAAGAAGCGATGAGAAATGCTTTACACTATAATAAAGGTGCAGGCACATGCAAAGCATACATAAACAGGGCTCCTGACTGTGAATAAATGTTTGCATTTTGTGAACTTTTTCGCTGCATTTCAGTTTTGTTAGAGGTCCCACTGGTTCCACTGCAAATTAAGTTGCCCAACTCTCTTAGATTATAGGCTGACATTCGTAAGGCAAATAAGAAACATCAAATGGCAAAGAAACAGCGCAAATTGTTTGAATTGTGCAGCACAGACCATTTATAAGACAGACAGACAGTGCAGCACAAGCTCAGAGCAGATGCATTTACTTGCAGATCGATCACACAACATCTATTAAACTGTGCTGCGACATCCAGTGAGAAGCATTTGAATTTGGCACAATTTTTTTTTCATAAACCTCAAATGTCTTGGTTTAAGGTTTTAACTCAAATTTAAGTTTAAGTCCAAATGAAACAACGTTGACTTTCTCAGCAGCACCAAAAGCATTTTTTTTTTTGCATTTTTTGTAATGTTTCCTTAAGGGTGCACTTATAATGTTAGTATGATTTTGACATAAAAAATGTCCATAATTTAGAAATAAAAGACCATTTTCTACCCTAAAAAAGTTGTATAATTATGGTCTGTGATACTGTGATACTTGTGATAAATAATAAGCATTGTTGTTTTGTGACTGTGGGTAGCCTAAATACGGTTTAAAAACTATAAATGCTCTATTGTGTTGAAAAATATATATTCTTTAATTCTCTTAATAGATTATTTAGTATGAGTCTTCTATATTTATTGGCAAAATATCATATAATGCAAAAAGCTATGCATTTGTCTCAATACAGATCATACTGCTCATAAAGTTTGGGGTCAGTAAGTTTAAAAAAAAGAATAATATGCTTACCAATGCTGCATTTATCACAGAAAAAAATACTGTTTTCTACTTGAATTTATTTTAAAATGTAATTTATTCCTGTGATGTCAACGCTGAATTTTCAGCATAATTACTCCAGTCTTCAGTGTCACATGATCCTTCAGAAATCATTCTAATATGAAAACAATCTAAGTTGAAAACAATTGTTCTGCTTAATATTTTTGTGGAAACCTTGAAAGCCACTTTTATTTGAAATAGACATTTTTTTTGTAATAATACAAACGTACTGTATCACCTTAATTGTCCTGTGTGAATGTAAAACTAAGCAATTTCTACACATCTATATGATGCAACTTATTTTGCAGTGCTTAATTCGCAGACAAGGAGCAGGTTCATTGCTTTGATTGAGTAGATGTAGTTAATTAAGGGAGGCACCATCTGTAATATATCTTGCTGTGCAATTTTAGTCACAGCTTCTGACTCGCTATGAAGAAATTACACTAAATCAGAGTGAATGCCTCGCAAGTGCCGATCACTCCAGCAACAACACCCATATCAATTGTGTTATTTATTATGAAGTTCGTTTCAGATCGACTCACATTTGCCACATCTATAATCTCTCCGTATTTGGAGGAAGAGAGAGTGGCTAAGAGAGGGAGCATCATATTAAGGGCACCCCTGCAGGATCCAAGAAGGAGACAGATGAACATAAATTATCTGTGTGTAAAACAGGCAGCGTTTGTAATCTCACAACGTAATTGGGCTCGCTGGTTTGCCAGAGACAGATGACAGGGATGTAATGACACTCTTCATTTATCTTCTTTATTGTGGTGGAATGCGTTGGCAGCGTGAGACTGGTCCCGGTCCAGATGAAGGAAATGTTACGTTGCGCTATCATCCACGACAACAACAACCCACATTGCTGATTTACAGAGTCAGACATGGCATGACTCAGCCGGATAGTTCGTTAGGGGTGGTGAGATTGCCGGCAGGTCTTACTAAAGGCTGAGAGAGAAAAGGTGAGCACTCATCCCAAGACTTCACAGTCCTTACTGGCTTCCTCCAGTATAGTTTTCTTCCTCAGGCTCAGTTCTTCCTTCCTCTCGTTCATGTTTTAGCTTCTTGTTCTTTTTCTCAGAAGCCCATGTGCACGTTTTGTCAATCCTTGGTTCTTTATCTCTTTCTCTGAAAAAGAGCCAATGGTCGAGAGATAGAGGACTATATCTCAAGAAGCGACCCCAGCATTGCACGCACACACACACACACACACACACACACACACACAAACAAACAAACAAACAAACAAACAAACAAACAAACAAACAAACAAACAAACAAACAAACAAACAAACGTATACAATGAGCTATGCTCAGAGAGCTGATAATATTGATTGAAATACTTGGCACAGATATTCCAATATTGTTAAGTCTTTATGTTGTTTATATTTCCTGTGTTGCCGTATTTCCTATTGAAACAGGAAGACTGGGCAGGTCATATTGAAGGTTTTGAAGGATTTGGTTTCTTCTTCTTTTTTTCTTACATAGCCAATTGATTTTAGTTCCGTCATAGCCATGAACCATGATTTGCTTCTTTGAAGTTGGTTGCTTTTGATATTAAGGTGAGGTACAATTACATTTTATTGGACAAAAATCTGTTTAGTGCGGAAATGAGTCATCAGTTATTTCATTTATTCTTATGTGTGCAATTTTTGCTCCTTGGTGAGCATGACAGACTCAGTAATATATTACATAGATATGTATCATGCTCACAAAGGCTGCATTTGTTTGATAAAAAACAGTAATATTGTGAAATATATATAACTATACATAAATATATAAAAATATAACTGTTTTCTTTTGTAATATATTTTTAAATGGTATTCCTGTTATCAAAAAGCTGAAATTCACTGTCACATGCTCCTTCAGAAATCATGGTGATATGCAGATTTTTTGCTCAAGAAACATTTCTTATTATCATTAATCATCATATCATCAACGCAGTTGTGCTGCATGCGTTATACTTTTGCGGAAACCATGATACTTTTTTTCAGGATTCTTTAAATAAAACGTTCAAAAGGACAGCTATTATTTTAAAATAGAAATAATTTGTAACATTATAAATGTTTTTACTTTTGATCAATTTAGTGCAGTCTCTCAAAATAAAACCATTAACTTTTGAACAGTAGCAAAAATACATTCTTTATCATATAGGCTACTGTTGGAAAAAGAACCAAAAATGTGTTTGCATTGTTTTTGGATAAAGTTAAAAGGCAGTAAACGATTTTTAACAACCACTTTACTAAAAAGTCAGTGAACAAACTTTTTTAACTTCTGCGAATGGTAATATGTTTGACAGCTTTATTCAGATGAAAAGATGTATACATTTATTGTAATCATTTTAGATGAGTTTGTGAGCTGGAGCGATATAGCTGAGCACACACAATCTAATGATCTGCAGTCATCATCACGGTGAATTATGGTCAGAATAAACATTTGAAAAAAGAAATGCAGAGCCGGGCCACACAACAGTCATCAGACTGGAGTTGGCCTTGGAGAATTGCCAAGCACTGACATCCAAACACACATTTACTTTGATTAATTAGCCTCAAATGTCATTAGCACACTCGGTTTCTGCACTGAAACCATTGTAATTTTTGATTAACTCACATCATATGTGGAGCAGCGCTGTATTATTGGCAAGTAAACTGCAACCTAAACCAGATGTGACTAGATGGGAGCTTTTTTTTCTTTTTTCCAGTCATGTGGTGTGAAAAATGAATTAAAAGTACAATTCCATATAGAGACTCATTTCAAATGTGGTCATAAACTGCATGCGTAATATAAAATCATTAAAATAATGGTTTTAGATGAATTATAGCATGTCACACCACAGGACACTGCATGCCTTCTACCCAAATACAGTCGTTCATTCACTTTGTCCCATGAAAGTAATGTACTATGACACACCAGCCAATCATTCTGAGTATGTCTGTGAGAAACAGCATCATAAATAAATACAGGAATGACAGGAATGCTTAATTGAAGCAAACAAGTTGTCTTTTCATACCGGCAAGATCCTGTACATGAAAGTATTGTTCAGCAGTGAAAGGCAGGCATTGTGAAATGTGGATTTGAAGTCCAAAAATGTTAGATTTATATAAAGGAAAGAAAAGCAAAGGGTGGGAAAGCTAAGGACTTGGCTTATAATCCCCAAGGGAGCAAAGTAAAGTCTTTCAAGAAATAAACAAGTAAATAAAATAATTCACTGCTGGTGACAGAAATACCAAGTCAGTTTCCATAAAATGGTAACGGCATGAGAAAAAGGCTCATAATGAGGATTTCTGGACTGTGAATTAAATTGGTTTATGGTTTATTATGGATGTGCATTGTTGGCACTATTTAAGCACAGTGGTAAATATAAAACAACAAACCATGTATAATTGTCATGCTTCTCGCCAAACAACTCTACACTCATAAATCTGACCAAACATTTAGCACAAAACGACTGACGTCAAATAACTGAGATTCCCTTACTGTTGTTCAGGTTTCTTTCTTTGTTGGAAAGGTAACTCACAGCAACAGCACCTCAAGCCATATTCTGTATAACAAGAAAGATAGATTTTTGAGATTTGTGAGGAAGAATAACTTGAGTTATGACATTTATTGAGTCCGTTCTCTCCTGTGAGATGGTTTATCCCCATTTATTATTTAAACCACTGCAGAAGTACCTTCACATGAGTAAACAGAATTAATGGCATTATTCATTGCTAAGCTAACTAGACAACCGTTAAAATGATGATAGATATGAACAACTGTTTTCTTCTTTCATCTTATCCTGTAGCTTCATTCTGATGTGGACAAAGGTGAGGGCAAAGTGAAATACGTGCTCAGAGGTGAAGGTGCAACCTCCATTTTCACCATCGATGAGAACACAGGCGACATACATGCCACGAAGCGCCTGGACAGAGAGGAACAGGCCTACTACACGCTGCGAGCTCAGGCCCAAGACCGCGCCACCAGCCTGCCAGTCGAACCAGAGTCAGAGTTCGTTATCAAAGTGCAGGATATTAACGACAATGAGCCCAAGTTCCTGGATGGCCCTTACAATGCTCAAGTTCCTGAAATGTCTCCTGTTGGTAAGTGCCTTGAATTTGTTCATACAAAACTAAAGATGGATATACAACTAAATGATGTATTATTACTGATTGGTTTGATTTTGCATGCTCATTTCCTCAAAGGTAATGTAAATGTAAACATGCATGTTTAAAACACTGATAATTTAATAACAATTTAATAACTTAACAACATTATCTTTAATAATTTAATAACAACATTATCTTTAGCAAATTTCCAGACGAATATAAATTTTTCCTACTGTACATTATAATGTTGCCAAGCCTCAATTTACGATTGATTTTAAAGTTTCTATTTTATTAACATTTTCAAACAACCATTTATCTGTAATAAATTTTGAAGATAAGTATCAGCTTATCATATCAGCCAGGGTGTTGTGTCACGGTATTGGTAATTGTGTCACGTATTTGTTTAGGTGTGGAGGGTTAGCTGAGGATCACCCAAGAACAGTGATATATATAATGAATGCCCCTTGTACAGGGCACTTGTTTGTCAGTTCGACCACGCAGAGCGTAGTAGCTGACAATCACGCAAACATTGACATGCTTTTTTAGAAGAGCAATTAACATGCTGACTGCCACTGTCTGTCCAACGGTGTGAACAAAGCCATTAGCCTCTGTGAATGCAAGCGACCCTTGTCCTCAATGACTGCTTTATAGATCCATTTAAATTCATTAGCAGTCAACCGGTGATGAATGGATTTGATTAATGAGAAAATGATTAATTTAATTTGGTAATTAAGAAACAGGAGATTTCTGTTTTTTACACAAGTCTGAGGACCACAACCTAACCCAGGCACCTCTCCCTCATGCCCAGACGTCAGCATGAGACCAAATGGAAATTCACAACATATGCCTTTATACTCCCATCCAATCACTTTCACACATAACGGTTTTGGAATGATGTGTGTTTAAGGGCTGACCATATGCCATGTCCTTAACTGGCTATAAATGTATCAGCCTGTTGAATCTAAAGCGCCTAAAGTGATTCTGCAGGGTACAAGGTTACCTATAACAGACTAAATCATATTGCACCATCTTATAAAGAGTAACACTCATTTGGCCTTGGTCCCTGCGGTGAAGTGTTGCCATGGTGCTGCGTTTTTGTACACTCAGCTGTGCCTCCAGATGCTTAGGTTACCAATATGACAACATCTGGGCCTGTCCCCAAATGTCTGCTCTAGTTTTTTTTTTTACAAGCAAACGCATTTCAGAATAATCTGCGTATTGTGAGGAACACCGCAGTTTGGAGTGGGCCTGTAAATTGTGCTCAAATGAGGGCCTGGCACTTTCCATTAGCCATTTTACAGTTTAAATACAAAATCTGGGAAATATCAGTAAACAGCACTAAACTTCCCTTTGTGCTCCAGTTCTACAGGATAAATAATAGTATCTGAAGTGTAGAATCTGTTTCACCTTTAATAATTTTGAAAGAACACTTTTATTCTGCAGCACTGTATTGGATTGATAAAAATATAACAGTAAAGACTTGTACATTTGTTACCAAAAATATATTTTTAAATAATATGCTGTTAAATAATCTTTCTAATCCTGTATCACAATTTCCACATAACTGTTATTTTAAATTAAACTAATATTTCACAATTGTAATGTTTTTGCTGTATTTCTGATCAAACAATTGCAGTCTTGGTGAGCATAAGAACCTCCTTTAATAAAAAAACAAACAAAAAACATAACAAACCCCAAAACTTGTATGTGCTGCGGATGTCATTGTGCAAAAAAAGACAAACAAAACAGAAAGTCATGATAAGATAAGGAGAGGCAAGTGCATACAGATTTGTGTTTAAAGTTCTTGTTTTGCAAGGATGCATGGCGTAATGAGAACTGAGGCAACACCAGCTCAGTTCTCTGTAATCAAGACAGGCACAAGAATTAAAAAACAATTCACAAGCCACGCAAGGTATGTTTCTATCTGAGTTTCATTGTTAATTTATGCAAAAAAAATATGAAAAACAATCACAAAATTAATTTACGGATAACGCAGTATTTCTATCCCATGTGTTCAAGAAAACATAATCGTAATTTCTGGGGAAATTGGCATACAATGGAAATGAAAGTTGTCACTGTGGAAGCCATTATGACTCTTATCAAATGTGATTACAAAATGCTCTAATGAACTTCATGTATGCGTTTTGCAGCAGATGCCTCGTTTCTGGAACTGACAGCGTGTCAGATAGTTCAGGGATGAAAGAACAAGACGTTTTAAATGCACAAATTAAAAAATGTGACACTTTATTTTGTTTTTACTATCTCAAAATCCTCAGAAAAATACAAATCCAGTCAGAACTTTTGGATCTGTAAGATTTCGTTTTTTGTTTTAAAAAAATTGTTTTACTTTTCTATTGCTCAAAATATATATTTTTTGATAATGTTAAAGAAGATTTCTATTTCAGATAAATGTTGTTATTTTAAACTTTCTATTTATCAAAGAATCCTGAAAAAAATATGATCACGGTTTCCACAAAAACTGTTTTTAACATTGATAATAATCAGAAATGTTTCTTGAGCATATTAGAATGAATATTAGAATATTAGAATATTAGAATTTCTGAAGAATCATTTGACAATGAAAATGTTTTTTTACAAATAAATGCAACCTTGGTGAGCATAAAAGACTTGCTGGATCAGAACAATGGACACTGATTTACATCCATGCATCCTAATGTTTCTTTATAGGTTTACTTGAGCTTGTTCATGTTTTCGTGATAGGCTGCATCAGATTAGTTGTAATCAAGTGAGGCCCAATGCTTATGAATCCAGTGTATGTCTGGTAACATTTTGACCAAATTAGGTGGATAATTTTTTCCAGGCACGTCTGTGGTTGAGGTTAAGGCAACTGACGCAGATGATCCCACATATGGAAACAGTGCCAGAGTTGTGTACAGCATCCTTGAGGGACAACCCTATTTCTCAGTGGAACCAAAAACAGGTATGCAGAATTTACAAATGTTTATTTCTTTGCAATGTTGTCAGTAAAATATTCGGACACCTAAAATGTTGAGATTTAAAGCTTATCTAGCAACATAATTCTCACCCGTCAATCTCTTTAGCTAAACAGTGTGCAGTGTACATTTTAAATCAGATTAATAAAAAAAAAAAAAAAAAAAAAAAAACCTCCTTTCCATTATTACTCGAGTAAGAAGTTTTCTCAAGGCATTGGTAACCACCAATCCCTGTAATGGAAATATGGAAATGTCAAGAGACCGCTATTTTGATTGACTCGCTTAAAGACAGAAAAAGTTGATAGGACTTGCGATGAAGTTACTGCCGCACATTAGCAACTGATTACAGAGAATGAAATCCTTAATGTAATCAGCACTCTAGCTGTAACTGAGGTCATTTCCACATATGGACTCAATCAACTGGGTAAATTACACACCATGATTAAACTTTTTCCCTTTTTTTTTTAAAGTGTACAGCTAATTTTAGAGACGCCACCACAACATGCGGGGGAAAATGAAGACAGATATAGCAAATAGCAGCGGTTATTGATTAGGATTAATCGTAGTTTTCTGTGTGCAAAAAGGAAGTAGGTACTATTTAATCACTCTCGGTGTGCCAAGAAATAATTCCAAAACTAACAATGACTTGGAGAGGAAATTGATTTACAGTCCTGCACTGGCTTCAGTGAATTTGACTCATCGATGAGAGATCCATTATGATATGGCCTAACAAATCTGAAAAAGGTCCTTGCTGTTTAGATTACTAAATGGTAATCCTATTTTAATTGATGCACACTCCATATCCCTATAATACATAAGGGAAGTGATCCATATTGTAATCTAGATGCTTTTTCACAGCTCTTTCAGGCCAGGAGGATGTTATCATTACACAGTACATCTCATGCATCACCACCCCCCCATATTTCTTACATTTTAATCAACACAGCAAGACGTTCAGTAAAACAGTTCAAACTTTTCTGTGCAGGGATTGTGAGGACAGCTCTGCCCAACATGGATCGAGAAGCACGGGACCAGTATCTTCTGGTAATCCAAGCCAAAGACATGGTTGGCCAAATGGGTGGACTCTCAGGCACCACGTCGGTGACGGTCACGCTGACGGACGTTAACGACAACCCGCCCCGCTTTTCCCGGAGTATGATTCTATTACATACTATAAAGCAAACGTGGACCTGATCCATCATTATCGCATGCTGTCTCTCCATTTAAATTGCATGAGTGCAATCTGAGATGTTTAATAACTCAGGCTGATCTTGTATTATAGAGATCATGGGCTTGCTGTAGTTGCTGTGTAATTATCAGGTAGATGATCTTCTGAATAGAACTGAACAATCTTCTTTTATAATAGAGGATTTTTTAGATTATTGTCATAGTCATTTCTGGCCCTATTTTTAGCTGCACGATGCCTTTACCACCATCATTATATGTCCGGGAAAGTGTAGAGCTCAGACTGTCCTCGTGCTTGCTATATCTATAGAGTGGCTTACCTGCTACGGAGCAGAGGGATACATTATTAGCTCAGACCCGGCCCTAACAGCTGGTGATAAGGAAGGAAAAAAGAGAAATAGCATCATCAATAACCTCTGTGTGTGGGTGTGTGTGTTTGCCGGGTCTCTTTTGCAGAATCCTATCAGTTTGCTGTGCCTGAATCCCTGCCTGTGGCATCAGTGTTGGCCAAGATAAAAGCCTTGGATTCTGACATCGGACCAAGCGCTGAGATGGACTACAGAATTATAGAGGGCGACGGCCTTGGGGTGTTCAGGGTCGCACCAGACAAAGATACCCAAGAAGGAGTCATAACTCTGCAGAAGGTAGGCCATAGACAGCCCAAACCTTATATGTACTTTCAGCCCCATTGCTATGACGGCAAATAAGGGAAGGCAATACATTTGTATGCCTGTGAAGGGAGTGCGATGAGAAAATGTGCTAGATGTAAAAAGTTTGTATCTTCAGTTGCTGTCAGAGGTTAATCCGAGGCTATGCATACAGACACTAACAACTACTGCTTTCATTTCCAATATAAGACCCCTTTGAATTCTGGACAAAGTCATTTACTCTGTGCCTGTCTGCAGTCTATGATAACATGCCCTAATGGTTAGCATCCTATTGCTCTCACATCCATAATAATGAAATACTGTTAGCAGCTGGTCAAGACCTCCAACCCCCCTACACTTGACTTCTGACATTTTGCTTATGGGGAAAACTATCCATTGTGAATTACACTTATGATCAAATTCATTGTTGTTATTGTTGTTTTTTTTACTTGAATTCCTTTTTCAACATTTTTGGTTAAAAGATTTGAAAGCATTTTGATTTAAATCTAAGCATCACAATTTAGATTTCCTGAAAAACAGACCGCAGGCAGTGAGGATCCATGACCAGACCTCACAAATTGTCACATTGGCTACTGGTGTCCCCCAGGGCCATGTCCTCAGCCCTCTATTGTTCTCGCTGTTGACTCTAAGCCTGGTTGCCAGGCACCCCGGCAACCATATCATCAACTTTAGAGATGACATCGCAGTGCTTGGGCTCATCAATAACAATGATGAGATATCATGCAGAGAGGAGATGAGAGACCTAGAAAAATGTTGAGGAGACAACAACCATCTCTTAATGTCAACAAGACAAAAGAGATAATTGTTGACTTCAGGAAACTGCTCTTCCTCTCGTTCGAAGTCCTTACAGTGCAGGCTGCTCAGCATGGTACTTCCCCCAAGCAGTGTCTAAAGAAAGTCAGTAACTGCATGAAGGACAATACTTTGGCCTTCAGTTTTTTTGCCCTTCTTCATTCTGGGCAAAGCCTCGGGAGCATACACTCCTGAACCACTGTATCTGAGAACAGTTTCTTCCCAAAGGCGATCATGCTCCTCAACTTCTTTGACCCACCTTATGCCTTATTTTAATATTTTAATTTTAAAATTAAAATTAAATTTTTTAAAATTTTAATTGTTTAATAAATGTATTTTGTATATAACACTCTATTTTAGATTGTTGTGGAAATAGTTTATTACTTTTTACCTGGTTATACCTCTTGACATTTACACAGCGAAATTAGATTTAAATATTTGTAGAAAACGTTTTTCAAAAAGTACACAGCCAACATGAATACAAAGATAAAATACAAAGAATACAAATGAAAACTTGTGTTGCGAACTCTGTATGTTGTATACAGTATATATTTGCACTATGGTTTCCAGGGAAACTGTGTAGGATAGAATTGACAATAAACTGACTCTGACTTCTCATTTTAAAGCTACATTTAAACGTTCACAAGTCCTGGATTTGGCTTTGTTGCACCCTCAGGGAAGTTATGTATTGTCAGTGATATGAAGGAGGCACGGAAGGTAGTTTTCAATGCGTTGCATATTACAGCAGACAGGAGTGATAAACGACTATATGAGAAAGTATTCCACAAGACATTTTCGGCATCATGTATCTCTGTCTTAAAATCAATGTACTGCTTTGACACTGTTCTTTTCTGTCCTGTCAATCGATAGCAATACTTAAATGAAATATGAGAGCTAAAAGGAGAGGATCAAGGGTTCTTGGATGCATTATATATGTACACACATCACATGGCTAGATTTCAAATCTGAACTCTGTTTTTGAGTTGCCTGGATCCTTACCACATATTCTCTGTCCTTGTTTATAATTTCAAAACTATCTCTTCAACACTTTCCCCCTCTTTCCCTCCCTCCTTTTGTGCTCTTTACCTCAGAATCTTGACTTTGAAACAAAGTCAAGCTACACTCTGAAAATTGAGGCATCCAACAGGAACATAGACCCACGGTTCTTGTCTCAAGGACCGTTCAGTGATACGGCGATGGTGAGGCTGACTGTGGAGAATGTAGATGAGCCTCCTATCTTCTCCTCTCCGCTCAGTAAAATGGTTGTCTCTGAAGCTGCTAAAGTGGGAACCATCATAGGGACCGTCTCTGCTCTGGACCCGGACTCCACCAATAGTCCCATCAGGTAAGGCATGGCCTCATGGAATTACTTCACACCACAGTGATAATGGTTTTATGAAGGCAAGATTAAATCTTGAGAACGACTACAGCGTTTTATTAAAGCTTAAAGCCTTAATAAAAATATAAGACCTGATTTTCGTATTTAGATAATATCTAGATTGTCTTTAGCTGGATTGCATTCAACCCTTGCAGTGTAATATGTCTCTGGATAGAGATCTGATCACACAAACCTGTGCAAAATGGCTTATGAAAAAATACATTCACTACCATTCAAAAGTTTGTGGTCAGTAAATTTTAGTTTTTGAAAAAGTATGTTATGCTCACAAAGGCTGGATTTATTTGATAAAACATTAAAACAGTAATATTGCGAAATATTGTTATATTAAAAAATAGTTTTTAAATTTGACAATGTTTTTTTTATGGTAAAACTATAAAGTTTATAGAACAGCATTTAATTTAAATATTTTGTAAAATATCTTTGGTGACACATTTGATCCATTTAGCACGTCCTTTCTGGATAAAGGGATTCATTTATTTAAAAAAAACTCAAACTTTTTAATGATAAGGTACATAATACTATTCTCATAGTTGCATGTGAATACCGAAAATGCATTGAAGGTGTTATAGTTTGTCTCAAGTACATTTCAGTGTGACTTCGAGTCGGGTGATATCTAATCACATAAACATAATCACATAAACGCATGTTAATGTAAAGGAGGCCAAAGACAACACATGCAAGTCATTAGTGTCATTATTATTGAATTAAAATATTTTGTTTATGTGGGAGTGGATGCAAATGTTGACTGTAAATGAGTTGTGGGGCTCAGTTGTTTTGTGCTAAAAGACAAATGCTCATAATTAAGTAGTTCTGTGCCTAAGAGCCAGTGAAAATAATGATTGCTGCTTGGTCTTGTAGCTATGGCTAAAGGGCATATCTATAGAATTCATTTAAAAGTCAAAGCTTGAAATTCATTAAAACTTTTTTTCCCTAGGTATTCAATAGACAGAAACACAGACTTGGAGCGATTTTTCAACATTGAGTCATCAACAGGAGTCATCAGCACGGCTAAGCCATTAGACAGAGAAGCCAATGCTGTTCATAACATCACTATCCTGGCTACTGAAAGCTGTAAGTAACCTCAAATTAGTTTGTGCAATTATGGAGATAATTTATATGGTTACTGTTATGGTTTGAAAGTCTTCTGTAAATTTGTGGTTACATTTGAAAGTAGTTATCTTTCTCAGCTGAAATAAAGAATGAAACACAAAATATGATCTGTGAAAGAGGCCTGATTTAAATATATGTGCTACGGCGCTCCTTTTTATTATTGAACAATGTCTGTCAATTACAGAAACTGCTACTGCTTGATTTGTCCTTCATAATTGAGCTCTTTAAATGTTTTATTGAAAGATACCCAACTCGCTTTCCTTTCGGTTTGAATGGTGAAGTGTTGAGCAGTTGCATTTTTTTTTTTTTATCCTAAATACAATTTGGATGAAATCCTTCATAAAATTAAAGCTTTGCATTTCACAATGAATATCATTATCCCAAGTCTGCCTCGGCTAGCACTGCTCTGGAGTGATCAATATGTCCAACCATATCCTATGTGAATGTCGTGCCTCTCTGTCTTGCCGCACCGCAGATATAGCAGAAGTGTTTAATCTATGCGAGTGCACTCTGGCCAGGATGGGAACAGATGCGCCACTGAGTTGACCGCTGTCGATTGGCACCTCCAGAATCCGTGTAGCTTGATCGAGTCTTGTCCTGATTGTAGCCGATGGGCAGAACTGCAGCTTCCTCTACCTAACTTTTGATGCTGATTTTCACCATGACCTTCACTCAAGTGCATCTGTTTTCGCAGATCCCCTGCAGTCTTCGCACAGACAGCCATAACCATATTGACTTGAGTGATGGAGGGGAATAATATCCATCATGTGGTTACATTTTTTAACCCATATCCATAAATGTGGACACACTTAACCAAAGTTTGCTGCTTCACCCTCATAGACAATCAGTCATTGTCAGAGGCATCCACTGTCTCTGAAATGAGTTTTGGCAGAGACGATTGAAATGTCCTCTTCTATTTGTCTGTAAGAATGAGACAGAGGCTTGCTAGCTACCAAAAGGTAGCCTCAAAGTCCTTTGTCATTAGGCAATGTTTGGTAAGGTGTTAATGGCCTTGAAAATTTTGGATTTTGGAAAATGGATATTTTAGATTCTAATGGCAACCATATTTGAAAGGGACATTCAGGATAAAGTTTCTTCGTATGCAAGAATCTTTTTGAAGTTCTTGTAAAATTACTATAAATGTTACCACACAATCTATGTTAATGTGCAATATTCTACGTCATTTACCGTAAGCAGCCTTCAATTAGGAGAATTGACTATATTACAGAACTGTTTATTCTGATAATTATTACCAGGGAGATTGTGATATTTAGTTTTTCTGCAATATTTATTGCGATATTGAAAAAAAGAATTAATCATTTTATAATGATTTGGATGTTTTATTTGGGGAGGTGGGGTGCATAAAAAAAATTAAGCTGATAAATGACTTTTTACAGTGTAGGTTTTCCGTTTTTCACTTTAGAAGATGGCAATGTTAATCTTTAAAAGCAGTCATTTATTATCACTGTAACGACTGTAATGAATAACGACTTGATGATTTTATCTATTTTAGTTGACTGACTTATCAGACATTTTTCAGTTATTTGCCATAACATGAAAACAATCATTGGCTTATCGGGATTGGCCACACTTTTAATATCAATACATACTTGCTATTAGTTTACAACATTGTTACCTGACATAAGCTCAGGAATTTTTCTAAATTTATTTCTCAAAACAGTCCTTATCAAGTAATCACAAATGACTGAGAAGGTCTTGAAAAAATCATGGAAATTCATTGGTCAAAAAAGTGTGGCTCTATTACATGTGACTGCACTTAACATGGGGAATTATGAGCCTGTGCCCAGGGGCGTCAGTTGTGACATTATAGTCACCGCCACAACAATGTGCTTAACAACCACTGTCCGTGCCATCGGCACTGAGGTAACTTATCACCCGTTTTATTGTTTAGAGCATTGTAAAGCCAGTTATGATACGTATGCAGCGATTGCAGTCTGCCTAGATTTAATTCATGGTAGATCCCTCATCCTCTAAAAAGTCAAATTAATAAATTAATTGGCTCAAACCGCACACCGTTTCTCTCTTCCCGCTTGCAACTCAGCATGTTTCCTGCAGGTGTGTACGGGACGGAGGCAGATGGGCTCTATATATCTTGGGCTGAAGATAGTGGGAGGCATGAGTCATATATTTACTAGCGTGGTTTTGTTGGGATATGCGTTTTCCCAAAACCAGAGCAGCGTTTGTATTAGACAGTTAGGCTGAATTCTGCTAGCCACGTAAAGAGTCAAGCTAGTGTGTTGCGTACAATAAATCACTGTGTTTTCAATGGAAATCAACTCCGAATGAGCCAGCATATTTCCAGCCCACTGCTGCTGTGTTCACACCTGCAGAATAGATTTATTTTTGCTCTCCATCAACTCATTTGGCTGAATACCATGACCGCGTTTTGTCCTCATCGATGCCCCCCAATATCATCACCGGTGCCAAAATTATGGAAATCTACAGGACAGCTTGCAAAAAACGCATGGAGTTTTTGTCGATTAGCACACAACTGAAATGCTCTTAATTGGTTTTGTTGTGCATTGTGAGCATGCAACGAATGTGAGGATGTACTAGCAAACAGCAGTCAGCCCACTCAAAGAATACTAGCAGCTGTGTCTGTTCTGGTTGACTAGAGGCAGTTTGGCCTCAACAGGTGTTTGCTATTGGCTTGTGCTTAAGTACCAATACCATTTGAGATATCTACATTCATAGTTACACAACAAAAACAACCCAACGCCCTTGTGCAGTCTGTTCATTTGTTGATTGCCAAGTGCAGCACGCCTGATGGTTGAAAGTATCACCTTATTTGCTAAAAGTAGAACGAAAACTTGACTCAGATGTGCACAGGGCTTAACGTTCAAACCATGAACTCGAGTCGTACCAGAAAAGGCCCTTTACGTCTGCCGTTTTGGATCCGGTTGCTGATAAATGGGATGATGTTGCAACTGGCCTCTATATTTTGTCAGCACATATTTGATTCAAACTCACATAAAATTCTATTGCGTGTATTGCAGCAGTAAATTTCCTGGAGTCTTTTTTTTATAGCACTCATGGGAGAAGTGAGCAACAAAAAAAAACCCAGCAGCTAATTCCTATTTCAGTTTGCTGTATTGCATAAATCGAAGTGACTATCATGTCTTAAGATAAGATTTACTCCTCAGTGCGGCTTTGTCTCTTTTGTATCTCTGTATACAAAGGGTCAAATTGTTAATGTAACTCAGCTTCAAATATAAATGTTTGTTTCTCTGGATAAAATGGGCCAAGTGAACAAAGTTTAGGCAGCCGCAGTAGGAAAAGTACATTTGCAATCGCTTGTAAGAACATCAATGGGAATGTTTAAGTGGAGCTTAAAAAAAAAAGAAAGTTCAGGAGGAGAATGTTCATATTATCCTGTCAATCTCAATGCAAGTGTAGCTAAATGGCTACTTGGCACACTCGTGTGACAACTGCTTCAGGATCCCCTCACAACCTCTTATCTACCTTTATTATATACTAAGTATAATTATGATGTACATTCATTATGTATCAATGTTTTTTATACTATTCATTTTAATTTTATTTTTTTTATTTTTTTTATAACACTTTTTTTTTGTGAAGTCTTTTCATAATGATGATTTAAAGCCCCCAGTGAATAAACTAATGGTGACTATGGCCAGAAAGATGGCAAGGCACATATTTAAATAAATGTGACCCATTAAGAAATGCAACCCATTTAAATAAATGAAACATATTGAAATAAATGTGTTGGTGTCCTCATGTTTTTTCATCTGTTAGCCTGTTCATGCATGCATATTTTTCTCTGTGATTTCAGTGGATCCGTCGCAGGTGGGGAAAGGAGTGGCTCTGATCACAGTGATGGACATTAATGACAATGCGCCAGTCTTTGCCATAGAGTATGAGACTTTCCTGTGTGAAAGCGCTGGTCCAGGACAGGTACTGAAGCTCTTGATTCTTCAACAGAAAGGCTTTTAATATCAAATGTGATTTCAATACTTGTATAGTGCAATTAAACAAAAAATCTTCTCTGACACTATACAAATTAAGGTAACACTTTATTTGAAGGGGTGTGCATAAGACTGACATGACACTGTCATAAACATGACATAACACCTGTCATGAACATGAAGGAGTCTTTATGAATGTTTATGACTGTTGTCATTAAGTGTCATTCGGTAAATTATGACACTTTTAATGCAAAGTTGACATTGTTTAAAATGTATTTGTTATGACAACTTGACATTACCCAAGACAAAAATGTCTTGATTATGACAACTTGACATTAACAAAGACAGAAATGTCTTTGTTATGACAACTTGACATTAACCAAGAAATCATAACCTGTCAACCTGTCACAACTTTGGCCGTCATGACACCATTATAACTGTGTCATGAATATTTTACTTGTCCTCAAGTAAAGTGGAACACATTGTACTAGTTATAAAGATGTCATTAAGGGTTATTACACTGTAAAATGCTGTAAGTTTGATAATTAGACCTGTTATGACATATTTGTGACAGGTTGATAGGTTATGATTTCTTGGTTAATGTCAAGTTGTCATAACAAAGACATTTCTGTCTTTGTTAATGCCAAGTTGTCATAATCAAGACATTTTTGTCTTGGGTAATGTCAAGTTGTCATAACAAAGACATTTTTTGTCTTTGTTAATGTCAAGTTGTTATAACAAAGACATTTTTGTCTTTGTTAATGTCAAGTTGTCATAACAAAGACATTTTAAACAATGTCAACTTTGCATTAAAAGTGTCATAATTTACCGAATGACACTTAATGACAACAGTCATAAACATTCATAAAGACTCCTTCATGTTCATGACAGGTGTTATGTCATGTTTATGACAGTGTCATGTCAGTCTTATGCACACCCCTTCAAATAAAGTGTTACCCAAATTAATTGTGCGCTATTACTGTTGGAAGCAACTAATAAATGAGAAAAGAGATTATGTGCTGCATTGCAGTGCAGCTTAAAGTAATCGTTCACCCAAAAATGAAAATGTTGTCATCATTTACTCACCCTCATGTTGTTCCAAACCTGAATGAGTTTCTTTTTTTCTGTTGAACACAAAACAGATATTTTGAAGAATGTTGGTAATCAAACAGTTGATAGCACCCATTGACATCCGTAGTATTTTTATTCCTATGGAAGTCAGTGGGTTCCGTCAACTGTCTGATTACCAAAAATCTTTAAAAGAAATATTCTTTTGTGATCAACAGAGGAAATAAACTCATAAATATTGCTTTTCATTAGTTTATATTTTTGATATAACTTAACCAGAAAGAATCTGGACCTCAGTGCTGATCAGTAGCCAGTAAAGAAGAGCGAGAGCCACAGATGGACAAAATGATAACAACAGGATTCTAGTGACTTTCTGCTGCAGATCACTCTAATCAGGGGATCAAAACATTGTGCGCTCATGCAGAAAAAGCTTTACACCGATGCAAATGAGACAGAGGTGACTGTGGCATGAAATTGGTTTGTTGGGGAGCGTGGCATTGTCAAGTAGCCAAATGTGAGGTCCTGCAGCAGGCAATTGCTGAACACAAACACAAGCAAACCAACGGATTCCTCATTTTCGAGTCAGCAACATGCCCTGATTCAAACACATTCTCTGTCACATTCATATTCCAATGTTTGTCAGAACGTCATTACTAAGATAAATGTGGTATAATGGGCATTACAAATGCCACATACTAAATGCATGGAGAAAACATTCTGGACATTTGTTCTGTCCAACTGGTAATGATAAAAGCCACTGACACATTTTGTGACTTGATTCACCATTGATCTAGGTGGTATTTTTGTCAGAGGACCAACACCAGTGGTGAAAACAAGGCTGATTCTATAACTAGAGGCACCTTTCCTTCTGAGAGCATTTTGTATTTTCTAATACTAGAATAATACAAACAAGAACACTTGATTTAACAATAATATACAATAAAAAAAATATGTTAAAGCTGCCGTCGGCAATTCTGGCAGATTGAGTGGACTTAGGAAAAATTTTGAATGTTTATAACTCTCATGCCCCTCCCCCACTATCAACGAATACCCTCCCACCGAGTTCGTGCTCGTCAGTGCGCCATCACTCTTCGCTACTGCGCGAACTTCAGGCACACGCATGTGATTGACGTGTGCGTGCACGACTTGTGATTGACAGTCATATCTCACACCCCCCTGCGCTGATTGGACACAATGAACCGGGAGCGGTGGATTTTTGCAAAACAAATAACACGCTCCAGGTGGAGTTAGAAGCTCGGGTTTTTTTCTAAAACCACTTTATTTATGTTGTTCTGTCGGAATATAGTGTCGAATTCGCTGAATATGATCATAAAAAAGTTGCCGACGGCAGCTTTAATAGATGAAACCTATAGTAGCCTGTTCCCAAAAATATCAGTTTATTTCTTATTGGCAATATTTTTTTAAAATATATTTTTGTACATCACGTAATTTGCAACATATATTACAGTTGACTCTTATAAATACGAATTTATCCCAGAATTGAGACTATCTCACAATTTTTAAAAAATTAATTTTTCATAATTTGTGACTTGGCTGTGGCTTTTTCTTGTAAATGCAAATATCTAATGAGTTAGAGTTTACAGTATGTCTGTATGTCTCACAATTTTACCTTAGAATAGAGCTTCGATCGGGCCCCATAAAATCAAGCCTGACCCTACCCGAGCCTGTGTCCGAGCCCGGCCCGGCCCGACACATTAACTGTAATTGTGAGCCTGAGCCCGATTTAAACCTGACCATTTTTTAATACATGGGTCATTATAACTGACGTTCATAACGTTCATAACATTCATGTTTTGTCCCGCTCCCGCCCGCAAAAAGATTTTGTTTCTGTACCTCCAAATACTTACAAGTTTGCCTATGTGTCGCCACCACATCAGCATAAATGCTCCTGATTAATTATTTTGTTATTAAATCATTAACACACAAACCACTGTTAATTTAACATAAAAGCAAGCAGGCTACTGCGTGCATGGTTTGGCATGACTGAATGCGCTCCCTTAATAATTCCTAAAAAGCCCAGATCTGGCCCAGACACTTCGAAAGTTCTGGGCCAGATCCGCGCAACGGACTTGGGCTAGTGTCTTTATATATACCGGCAGGGTTCCGTTTTTTCCTCATTTGGACCAGAACTGGGCCAGCTCCGTTTTGGATCTGGTCCAGAATCATGCCGGATCAGGGCCAGCTGATTTTTTAGACCGTACACACACACTTTCTCTCTCTAAGTATACATATCTAGAATTTCAAGAATCTTCTCACATGATCCAATATCTTATAGTCTTGTTATATCTTAATATCTTATATATGCCAGTGATATTTTTTCTGTTAGGTTTTAACATGAAATGCTGACATCAGTTCTCACACATCTCTGTTATTATTAATAAAGCTGACTGCATTGAATCCTTCATAATATCTACACTTTGTTTGTGATAATTAGAGGATTTGCCAGCATGCAGAATTCAGCACTGAACAAAAAGTCAGTTTTGAGCGGTGAGGGGAGTCTCTTAAATGCTTCTGATTGGCCATTGCGTTCAAGAAATCAACACATATGTCTGTGATTGGCTTCATCGCTCAACACAGCAAACATGTTATAAGTAGAAACTCTGGCCTGTAAATCGTTTCTATTTTGTTTTAGTTGTTCTTGTTGCTTTTCTGCAACAGATGAATAAAAATGTATTAGTTTTTAAATGCAAATCGTTTTATTCTCCCACAACCTGCACACACAGAGTGAGTGCATTACCGCTCGCGCCCGGCCATCAAATCTAGTCCCGCGCCGCACTCTATTGCGTTGGGAGTGCACGTCTCTTGATCAAGGGCTCGGCCCGGCCTGGCCCGAGGATAGTGGCGGGAAATATGACACACTCTAAGCTCTAAGAGAATTTAAGCTCTACCTTAGAATGATTTCTTGATTATTTCTTGCATTTGTGACACACAATGCGACTAATTCTTGTTTTATTTTGTATCTCACAATGGTCACCGTGATTTTGCTACGTAACAACATATTTTGTTGATCCTGTAACAGCATTCCTGTGCGAAAATTAGCTCCTAACCATATCCCTACCCCTAAACCTAACATACCCCTAAAATCATAGGGAAATGATAAGTGAATAACACTGTTGTAGAAGAGCCTAACCTTGTAAGCCTAAATTTTACTTTAACTGTGAACTCCCTCAAATTAAGTCTGATCATCTCAAATGGTTGCACCTGGTGAAATCACATTCACCATCTCACAAAGACCTTTTTATATATATAAATAGTCCCAAAAAAAAGCTACTATAGAATCCCCTTCTACGCTTCCATAGAAACCCCACTTGGTAATTGTAATTGTTTCATTTACATCTCAGAAAGATGGTGTATATTTAGAGGAGAGTTAACACTCAAGCATTTGCAGAGGTGTTTGAAATTCGTACTCATTTAATTACGATGTTGTTTTTATTAGTGTATCAGAAATTGACTTGATCTGATCAGTTATTTTGGGAGCAGTGAAAGAATACTGAAGGATGTTTTTCTTTTTCTTAAGAAAAAATAATCCCTCCCACAAGAGCTCACAAAACAAAGAGAGAACAGAACAAGGCTACAGGGTTTACTGAGCATGAGATACAATCCCCTGTAGTGGCATGATTGTCTGGGCCATAACAATTAGTCCTGGCCTGTCTGTGTCCCAGAGTCATAGGGAACTGTGTTTGTTTTGCCTAAATGAAAAGGTGCTGGTGGGCTCTTTTCACAAATGCTATATCGTAGCCTTGAAACGCATTACCTAAGTCCCCCTAGAACACTCTCCATGTGTTTTGGACACCTCAGACTTCTATCACTTCTAACTTTCAGAGCTCTCTCTCATATTAGAGGCTAAATTACTTTCCTACCTCTCCGAGGAACAGTAGAACGGTCTCACTTTCTCTGAGTAGAGATGAAAGCGTCTGTATGTTTTCATAATGATTTAGTTTCCCCTGTGATTCATGTTCACTTCCATATCTTCAGCCATGGGAGCACTTGAGCGATGCAGCAGTGATAGTCAAATGCTGTCTTGATTGCACGGATCTCTCCTGTGATTCTTGGCACGAGGACTCTGTCCTTATCACGGCCCTTAAAACGCTGTACCTGCAGAACAGAGGCTCTCAAACATCCTGGAGTGCTTTTGGAGACCAAATCTGAAAGTCAAAGCCTTTGAATGAGGCGTTCTGGAGCTGTTAGACGAAGAATTTTGATCAGACAGAGTGTCTGCCATGAGGGACAGTATCATCAACAAACAGTGATGGCACTTTTACGTTCTTTGTCACTTCAGTGCCTTGCAAAATAGTAAAAAATGCTGTTTTCTATTTGCGTCTGGCGAAATAGGCTCTTTTTCAGCCAGCTTTCATGCTTGCTGTTAAATTATCTTTGAGTGTATCTCCACTTTGTTGTTTTCGTACACCTCATCTGCACATTTGTAAATTTAGAGCTTCACACCTGCTCCATCAAGAAGCCAGCCCCTCTGAAAGAGACTGTATGGAGCTCTTGAATTTAAATTCAGAATTGCCTGGAGGAAGAATGAAGGGTTGCATATAGGTGTGTGGTAATGTTGTTGCCTGGTTTCATGAGCAATTGAAACCAGGTTTGAGTGCGAATTTAATTCTTTCTCTTTTTTTCCTATGTACTCAGAGAGCTAGATTGTTGGAAAATTACATTATTTCAAAATGAGGGATGTCTAAATGACCAAAGTCCTGTATGATTAGGGTAGTTTTGTGTTTGTTTGATTCCGCTGAGGCGTAAGATGTGTTCTTGAAAAAAAAATAAAAAAAACAGTTGTGCAATGTAACAAACCAGAATTCATTTGCACTTTTTATTTCATTTTGATACAGCGTCATAAAAAATAAAACGCTCACTGCAAGACATTAAAAACTATGCAAGCCAGGCTCTAGTCTTTTCTTCTTTAAAACCAGAAGTTAGTTTGAATTATTTGTGACTGTATTATTGAAATCTTTATTATTTTAAAAGGGTTTCATCTTGAAAACATTGTTAGTACATTGTTAGTAGGCCTAAATCTTATTTTCATCAGCAATATTGTTCAATTAGCACATTTTTGTTTCATCTTCGCTATTGTTGACAATCAGTTCTATTAACAATGAAAGCTTTGCCTCTAAAAAATTCAAAACTTTAAAAAATGCATGAAAAATCTAGATAAAGTCTGTTGTTGGATGACTAGGTGATCATAATCACCCATCTAAATATTCCCCATCATTGCATTCGAGACTAAAACAGATGGCTTGTTGAAAAAGGTCCCCAGATCCCCATCCAACAAGTGCCTGTAATGGGGTCATATGCACCAAACGTATGTCTTCACCTTCGCTTCCCATCTCAAAGCTCTTTTCTCTGTGCCCTTGGTTTCTCTTTTGTTCCTAATATGCCTTTTTGAATTTAATAGAAGCTTAATATGAGTTGAAGCTTCGGTCTCTAAATGAGCCAGATGATTTGTTACAGGTGATTTAGCAGATTAGATTATGAGGAGTGCGTTTTTTTTTTTTTTTATCTCTTTAAGGTCGTCTATATTCTGTCTTGTTTCTTTATGCCTCAGAGACACGGTCAGCAGTGGCAGGCTGACAGACTGGTGTTTTAAAGCGCTTGTGACTGCTAACTCTTCACGGGCGGTCTTACCACTTTTCCCCTCTTTAAAATCAGGTGGCATAAGGGAGATTCCTTGCCCTCTAGCCTTTTTTACATGTACTGTGAAAGGAGCTTAAATCACCCATTTTATTTTCATACTGTATATGCACTTCTTGGCTATACAATAACTATTTTGTGTTTTTGCAGTATTATTCTTTTTAAAAAAAAGTATTGACTTTTCTCCTCAGTCAAATGCAAAATCAGGTTTTGTTTAAGCTGTTCTGCCTTGGCAAGATGTTCTTATTCATTTTAAATGAACCCGTTGCATCAATGATTTTATCAATACACTTTGCATTCGCCTTAATGGACTATCTGTAATTAATTTTGTCTCAGTTTACTGTAATCAGTGCTTGGTGCTGAGGGAACATCCTGTGCTGCTTGTGTCATTTATGCAGGTTTTTAATAGTGCAACGTTTTAAAAATATTTACAGATAAATGATAAATCCGTCAGAGTTCCCATTGCCAAATACTCACTTAGCGCAAATGTGGGGGAGGGATGTTAAATAAAAAATAAATGAGTGGAGAATTAAAGTGCTGAAAACTCTTGGTTAGCACAAGGTCATATTCCTGGGACGAACAAGGAAAAGATACAGAGGAGTCGGTTAGCCGCAGCTCCGCTGCATTCGGCCTGTATGTGAGATTTTAGCAGATTTTTCAAGCAGATTGAGTTTGTGCTGACTCCAGCCTGACACAAGGGAAGAGCTGTGCACAGTATTTAACCCAGCCAAAGCCCACAGATTAGGCCACAACAGTGTGTCAGGAGAATCTTCTTAGCGTACCACCTGATGGGTCACCCTGATATTCATCTCTAAAACGCAGCACTTTGCCCAGCTTTAGAGGGGTTTCGGTCCAGATTTAGACTGGGATGGCCCTCTACTTTGCTAAATCCCTGGATACCGTATGAACGCCATCTCTCACAGGTAGCTTACTGGCTTCGCCTATCCTCCTGATGTTGTTTTCAATGTGATTTAAACTTGTGAATTGTGTATTTGTTTCTTCCAAGTTCACCACCTTGAATTCAGCTGATGGCTGAAATTTGTTGTGTGGTGTAACATGAAAAAGAGCTGCTTATTTAACATGATATATTAGTTAATTAATTTGGTAACACTTTACAATAGGGTTTCATTTGTTAACATTAGTTATATTAACTAACATGAGCAATACATGTTACTGTATTTGCTAATCTTTGTTCACTAATGAAACATTATTGTAAAGTGTTACCATTAATTCTGTAAAGAAATGTTTACAGATGTTTACATGTTAACATGTTTACAGATGTTTAAATGTTTACATGTTAAAAATGGCAAGGGTCTTAAGGTTAATATTTAAAAGATTAACTGTTAATTGTCTTAATATGTGGCTCTCATGGTGAGAGATACTGAGTGATAGGTTTATACTGTTAAAAATAGCATCACAATTGAACCTAAAATATTCATAGAGTAGCATCTAAATAAACTATTTATGAAGCTCAAAAATATTAGATCATTTGACGGATTCAGTTTGATTACATAAGGTTACATCAACAAATAAAATAATGGTCAGTTAGATGACTGCTTGAAGAAGCCACATTGCACTTATCCACTTTGCACAGTGTATGTTCAGTTATGGAAACAAAATATACATTCACTACATAATTAATTGACTTATTCAGTGCTTCAACTTGCCACAAAAATGTAATGTCTTAAATTATCTTCCTTATGGTGCCTTACTGAAATATTTTAATCGATTTTTTTTATTAATCAATTCATCAATTAAAAAAGTCCATTCATGAAATATTCAGGTTTATCTATAATCGGAAACATTCATTGTTATTGTGACAATGCAGTGTTTTGAGCGAGAGAGCTGTGGATTATTTTGTCTGTAGTGAGGCAATAACAGCAGTATTCATCTTCCTGTTCTTTACTCCCTCTTCAACACTGTCTTAGGTCATTGAAACAGTAAGTGCAGTGGATAAAGATGAACCACCCAGTGGGCATCGCTTCTTCTTCTCCCTCACTGCAGAGACAGCTGGGAACATGAACTTCACCCTCCGAGACAATAAAGGTGCGTCATTTCATTAAGACAGTTTATAGCGAATCCTTGAATCTCAGCTCTTATTCCTAAAACAGAAAAGGTTTAGTTTGATCTATTCATAGGGGTAATTTTTTCACTTTTCACATGTTATCATGTCTCTTTCTCTCTCTTTCTCTCTGCAGACAATACCGCTTCTGTTCTAACTAAGCGGAGTGGTTTTCAGAGGAGGGAACAGGCTATGTATCGACTGCCAGTGTTGATAGTGGACAGCGGGTCCCCTGCCCTCAGCAGCACTAACACGCTGTCTATTAGAGTGTGTGACTGTGACCCTGATGGGACGCCCCAGTCATGTGGCACAGAGGCCTTCATGCTGTCAGCTGGACTCAGCACCGGAGCTCTCATCGCCATCCTGGCCTGCATCATCACCCTGCTTGGTAGGAAATACATTTATCCCTCCTCAGCACATAAAGCAATGGTTAATAAGCCTGTTTAATGACACAAAATGACATTGACAAAATGCTGCTTTTCTTTGTTTGCTTGCCGATCATTTTTCTTTCTTGAATCGGTCTAAAAACGTATAGTCCCGCCTCAAACTTCCCGTCAATGATTTAACCAGTGTTGTTGTGTCCGACTGTTTGGGATGATCAAATCAACACACAAATGGCTTATTACTAAACAACATTTAGCTTTTGTAATGTACATTTTTTCAGAGTGAATCAAAATATTCTGCTGGAAATTTGAAGAAAAGTTTTCAGAGGCTGAGAAAGTTGCATTTTGAAAAATACACTACTGGTCAAATGTTTGGTGTAAGAAATTGTTCAGCAAGGAAACATAAATGAATAATAAGTGACAGTAAAAACATTTACATTGTTACAAACTATTTTTATTTCAAATAAATGCTGTATATTAGAATGATTTCTGAAGGATCGTGTGACACTGAAGACTGGAGTAACAGCTTTGCCATCACAGAAATAAATGACATTTTAAAATACATCTATCTAAAAAAATATTGCACAATATAATTTTTTTTACTTGTGAGCATAAGAGAGCTCTTTCAATTAACATTTAGAAAATTGTACCTATACCCCAACATTTGAACAGTAGTGTATTTTGTATTTATTTTGTATTTATTTTTTGATAAATCATGTCCAAGGATCAGGGCTATTTTATTATTTATTTATTATTTATGAATAACATTTGATTTCAAAATATTTTGATATCATGTTGTCTTTAAGAGAAAACGAATGTTAAAGTATCTGCATTTAACAATGCCAGAGAGCTTTGTGAATGCAGCTTCCAATCAAAGGATATTTCCCCAATTTATGTTATTGTTTTTCAAATCATTTTTTAAGAGCATTCCTTGCATTTCCACCTCCCCCGTACTGACATTTAGCACACATTTTGGGCTGTCGTTACTTTAGAAGTGCTGGCACGACTGCTCTAGCAGTTGGGACTCTGCATGTGCTGAGAGGTCTGCTTGGCCAACAATTGACTTGTTTACCTTCTTACAGGGAGGCTGCAGGTCTGGATGATTACTTATTATTTGGAGCCTTATTAGCTGATTGTTTGATGAGTGACCTCTACCCCATATGTGCCATTCACTTGTCTGATTGGTTGACTGGTGTGCCTTTGTGTTGATTTGTCGACCTGAAGACTGCACAGAGGGAGTGAATGCAGTCCTGATGGTGTGATTGATTTCTTGATTATGCCATTGATAGGTTGTCTCTCTGGGTGTGATGGCGATGTGGGGATCTGTCTACGGACACAGCCACAACTTTATTTGCTGACAGATGGTGTGTCTGTTTGAGTCCCGTTATTGTGACAAGACAGGAATTTGTGTGTGTACACAAACCCCAGTAATTTCCATTTTGTGCACAGATTATGAATACTAAACAAAGGAAGCTCTTTCAGCCTCTTCTGTTCCATTACATCTAAGTATGAACTAGTTCATTTCTATCTGAATAGATATGTTACAACTAAGCAAAAGATCTGAAATAATATGTTGCAGTGAAGCTGAGTGCAATATGTTTCAATTTCACATTCCCTAAGAACTCTCTGCTGTTCTCACACATTACTTGGAGCACCATACATAAGATCACGATGAAGCAAAATATCATATAAACACAATTTTAATATATATATACACATATAATTTATTCCTGAGATGGCAAAGCTGAATGTTCAGCATCATTATTCAAGTCTTCAGTGTCACATGATCCTTCAGAAATCATTCTAACATGCTGAACTTCTGTTCAAGAAACCTTTCTAATTATTATCAAAGTTGAAAACGGTTTTGCTTAATATTACTGTGGAAACCATGAGACATGTTTTGCTTCTCGTTGTTGTCCTTCCTCAGGTTCAACAGGAACCTGTGAGTAATTCCATCTTCACCAAACAGCACAGCTTGTGGCACACAATAGCAGACTCCATCACTGTTTTGATTGATCAATGTTTTTAAGTATTTATCATCTGAATGTGAGCTCAGCTAACAGCTGTAACTGATGTTTAAGTCATTCCTGTGGTTTGTAATGTAGGGATCTCCAGTGCCGCCACCCCTCCCTACCCCATCTCCTCCCAAACTACACGAGTTGGATTAGACCACTGCGCTGCCTGATCTGAGCAATGCAGTTATTTTTGGCAAAGAGAGTCCGGCCCCTAAGGGGCTCAAGACTGCTCACTCATGGTTGAGGGGAGGAGGATGCCTTCAGAGTAGAAGAGCTGAAGAGGGAAAAGAATCTTCTTTTCTGCTTTTATCTTATTCAGAGTAATGAATCAACAAGCTTTTTGGCTGCTGCCGCTGCTGCTTTAGTTATAAAAGCAGCGCACAACTAAAACGTGCCAGGCAATGAATGATACACAAGGACATGTCAACTTTGAGTCTTTTATCTTTTTTTATCTAACAACATACAGTACAAAAGAGTTTCTCCATTAAAGGATTTTTTTCACCCAGAAATGAAAATATTGTTATTTCACCCCAGCATGACTCTTTTGTGTTGTCATTGAACACAAAATGAGATGTTTTAAAGAGAGTTTGCGCTGATCTTTTTGATATACTTTCTTAGGAATAAATTCTTTATTAGCATCTATGGTTCCATAGAGAACCTTTAGAACCATTCCACAAAAGTTTTTTTTTATTAGTGGAATTAAGGTTCTTTGTTATTAAAATGTACTTCTCATTAAGAAAAGAAATGGGTCTTTTAAGAACTGTTTGCTGAAAGGTTCTTTGGGGAACCCAAAATGGGTCACATCACTGCGAAAACCCACTTTTGGAGCCATATTTTAATGAAAGTAGACGATGAAGCCATATGATAGCTTTGTGTGAGGAAAAATTGATTGAATGTCATACTTTGACAGTTGGTCACCATTCACTTCCATTGTAAAGAGCATCTTGAATGTTGTGCTATAAATAATAATCCCTTTGGTATTCCACGGAAGAAAGAAACTCATGCAGGTTTAGAACGACATGAGGCGAGTAAATGATGACAGATTTTCAGGTGAACTCTCTATTGAATGCTTGCCTAGTGTCACCACAGCATCTTAGTCACACTATCAAGCCCAAGCATTGATAATGGTTAAAAAAATGTCAAAAGAAAGGATCTGTAAACACAGTGCTATTTATTAGTGTTTGCATAAAGTAATCTAAAGGATTTCTCTAGCGCATATCACATGATGACAGCTGCTGTGTCGTTCTAGTTGTTCTGAGGGAAACCTTGTGCTCATTATTCCAGTCTTAGGTGGAGGAATACAGAGAGGTCAGGTAAGCCCGAGGCGCTCTGATACATTCATGTCAACAGGTCACACTCGCAACATTGACATCACCTTTTCAATTTCTGCTCGACCGATTGCAGGGCATCTTGTCTTCCAGGCGCGCTTCACTATGGCCTCTGACGGTGCAAGTGGACGGCAGTCAGTAATACTTATGAGGGCCCTTAAGGCGATGTACTGTGCTCTTGCATCACCCAGAATAAATCATATTTTATTTTGCAGATAATGTCACCGCTGTGAAAACGCAGGGACAGACAGGTGTCATAAAGCACAAACACCTTGTGTTGGGCAGCGGCATAAATGTCAACAGCCAGATAGATCCGCATATCACCAGTATATCTTGATTAGTCTTCACTGCCCTGGTCTATTGGCAGTGGTCGAGATATGTGAAGGGAAAAGAGAGGGAGGGAGTGAAAGAGAGAATGAAGGGCAGTGCATAATCTAGTAGTCGCTGCCTCATTTTTAAGAGGTCGATGAGAACGAGGCCCCCACAAAATATCCCACTTGTTGTTTAATTGATTCTGGATGACGGATTGTTTTCTCAATCCAATTACTGCAAATTGAGGATAATGTTAAATTGATCTGCTGCTCCCGTTGAACATCCATCTTGTGTCAAAACTGCAGAGAGGGTAAATCAAGCCTTAAAGTGGGCACAGTCTGTAACAGTTAAGTTTAAAGACTGCATTAGATCTATATAACTCTTCATAACAATGGCTTAAAAAATACAAACCTTGCACTCTCAGAATGTTTTTATTTATTTATTTATTTTACAGGATTTAAGGATACAACAGCTTGTTACTGCGCAGAACCCTTAAAGAGTACCTTATTTCCCCTAAAAGCTTCATATATAGTGCCAGGAGGGTACATGCTACTACTGAAAGGTACAAAGTTATCTCTTCAAGAGTACTGACCCAGTGACAAGCTGTAACCCTAAAGGAAGCATTTTTCTACAGTTTTTTCTGACATTGTGTGTCTTTTAAATAGGTTCACATTTACAACAGGTTCACATTGTCTCTAATAAAACAATGCTTCACACAAAATTAGATTTTAGCAAAATAGTTCTGTTTTAAAATGAGTTGCTTTGAGTTTAAAAGAGAAATACTGTATACCGTTTTCATGTTGAAATAAAATGATTTGCTTTTGTCCTAGAAAATATTCAAAAAACAACTGCAATGATATAGGATATGCATACATTATTAATAGATAGTTCATCCAAAAAGTGACAATTGTCATAATGTATTAACCGTCATGTTGTTCCAATTCCAAGTCATGCTGTTTATTTTGTGGAATGCAAAAGAAGATGTCCAAGCTGCTCTTTTCCATACCTTTTAATGTTTTTATTTCAATTTCAATTATATACAATTTCAGTAGATTATAGTAGATTATAAAAAATACATTATTGCACAATGCACATCATTACATATTCTATAGTACACCCTAGAAATCATATCCAAAGCAACCTTTTTGCTTTTTACTGAAACCAATGATCACATTTAATAAGAAAGTAAGAAAAGATTTCCAAATATGGAAAATTTGATACATAATTTTCTATTATGTAACACTCTACTAAACTCAAATTTTTGTACAAACTCCAGGTCTTCAGATTGCCTCCTTTGCTACTGTTATACTCCATTGAATTGTCTCTTTTTAGCATATCACGAATGTTAAGGGATCTGTCAACCTCTGAAAAGGACAAAAAATAAAAATCCCCATAAAGGTATTTAAAATGACACGTTTCTCTATACAAGGCCTTTTTCTGATACCTTTGTGTGAGGAAAAGACTGAAATAATTTTTTTATTTCGTGAAAATCTTGCCTTGGAGCCATGGTCACTATTCGCTTGTATTATAAGGCAGCTTGGACATTTTATATAAAATCTAATTTTGTTCCACAGAAGAAGAAAAAAAATACAGATTTTCAAAAAGAAAAAAGGTTGAGTAAATTATGACCAATTTGTAATTTTTCTATTCCTTTATCTCCAGTTTCATATAGCATTTCCTTTATTGGCACCATAAATGGTTGAAAGACCATTGCTCTTGAATTTAATGCTGATATTGGCTTTGCTTTTGTTTATATCATTCCCGGAGTGTGTGTGTGTACTGTGATTATGACTGCACTCGTGCAGCCGCTGCCTCGCCAGCCCACTCGCCCAGCTTGTCTGCCCCTGCAAAACGACACTAGGCCTGAGGATGAAGTATGAGACTTTGGCACCATATTTCACACTTGCTGTGGCAGGCCTGAAGGATGGATCATTAGACGTTTGCCTCCCTTTTCCCTACACTCTATCTTTCTCTCTCTCACTTCAGCCTGCTCCCACTTACACCTCCTCTTTCTCTCTCCCTACTTTATCTGCTCCCTTCCCTCCCCCTCGAGCTTAGTAACGGCAGCCAAATACACATATGCGCTATCTACATTGAGAGAGAGAGAGAGAGAGAGACTCCCGTGGGAGGACTGTGTTGTGGCTATACTGTAAGATCCCTCGCATTCAAGGGTCTGAGAGCGGCAACACGGAGGATTGGTTTTTGCATGCACACATCACAAAAATGGATTTATTTTACAGTTTTGTGCATGTGTCTTGTTATGTTAGTTATTTCTCGCTATGCGCTTCCCTTTTTCTCTTTTTAAAATGACAGAATTTTTCCGTCTCTTTCACACCATATTTTTCCATGCATTATTTGATCCCCGGTTTGAATCACCGAGACACACGCCTTTTGTGCGACGGTGCAACCTTGCCATTCGTTGATAGTTTTGATGTGCTGTATACGGGGTCTGTGCTTTCAGGGCAGGGTGATATTTTCTGACTGACATATAATCCAGTCTTATTTTACACATACAGTAGGCATGCTGCACTCATTAAAAGGATTTAATGCTGGCCTTTCCCGAATAAGCAGCTTGTGTTGAAGCGGGAAGGAAGCAAGTGGCCGTAAAAGCCTCGTATTTACAGCAACACATCCTGCCCTAAATCTTGCTCTTCGTGCATCTATGTGTTCATCTCTGTCTGTTTGCTTATGTTCACACATGACAAAGCTAAAAGTGAGAAGACAAAAGTGTTGGCATGTGCTTAATTCTCAGCTGTGCATGTGTTTTTGTGTGCGGATAAGGGTCCGTACAGTTAATAACCACTGTAAACAAACATGCAGGATGAGATTGAATCCGACTAACTCCTTTGACACCTCCTGCTCCCAGGAGCACCTCCCATGATGAAATGCCTCCTGCTCAGGATTTGTCAGCAGCGTTATTAAAATCACTACAGCCCAGTCTGATGAACTTATTGATAAAACTAATGCACCAGATCTGCCCTAATTAAACTGCAGAGATAATTCAGCTTATCTTTCATGTTGTACCTTAAAGTGTCAGGCCCTGAGGCACTATTGTTCTATAGGGTGTAAAACAATGAGAGAGGAATATTTTGGTGCGGTGTCATAAATATTTTTGAGATACAGTCACGGTCGAGATACTGATCTGATTCTACACCTCTTATGTCTTAGCTTATCTTGCACCGAAGGTGTGTGTCTTTGAAAATCCTACATTATGGGGACAAAATGTCCCCACGAACAAGACTACTTCTTCTTCTTCTTCTTCTTCTTCTTTCTTTTTTTTTTTTTTTAAAGCTTGGGTGCATCTAAATCTTACTTGGTGCTTGATTTTTCATGGAATTGTTGTTTACTGTGGACATGAATCTGTAATGAAGCAATTTATTAAACACTACTCTCATATAAAAGGGGTTTCTTGTTCACATTGTTAGCAAATAGTTTAATCGTAATGACTATTTGCACAAAGTGTAAACAGCACTGTGCAGCTATTTGCGCCCCAATAGTCTGGTGGAAACAGAACTATGAATAAATATACTTAAGATGTCAGAGAAGAGGCCTTGATTTGTATTTATTTTTTCAAATCGATGGATTTGAACAACTTGTGACTTGTTCGAATCCATCATCTCTTAAGACTCCACTCTTAATGTATCTATTATTAAAATGGAAAATAAATAAATGTGATGACATGAATTAAATGCAAATAAGTTACTCTTGTGATATAGTATTTAATAGTATTTAAATTAATAATTAATAATAATTACAAACTATTAATGTAGGCTTTATGCATTTATGCAAGTTATTAAACTATATGCAAGTACTAGTCAGTAAACAACATGCAAGTTATTATATTACCTAATAGTATGTTATACAGCATTTAATATCATATGTATATTTTTACAAACACATACATATACATACAAAATAGTATACATTATATTATTATCATTAATATATATATGCTTTTAATAATGGTGTATATTTCTTGACAGTATGCAAATGGTGTATATTACTATTCAAAAGTTTGCTGTCTGTAATATTTTTTTTTCCTCTAAGGCTGCATTTATTTGGTCAAAAAAACTGAAAAAACATTTTTTTTTGATTTTTTGTATTGCAATTTAAATGACCTGTGTCCTATTTTAAAATGTAATTTATTCCTTGATGGCAAAGCTGAATTTTCAGCATCATTACTTCAGTCTTCTGTGTCACATGGTTATTCAGAAATCATTCTAATATGCTGATTTGCTGCTCGAGAAACATTTTCTAATTATTATCAATGTTGAATGTTGTTCCGCGTAATATTTTTGGGGAAACCATGATTTATAGAAAGTTCAAAAGAACAGCAAATCTTTTGAAAATTATGAAGGTCTTTACTGCCATTTGACAAACGTAATGTTACCTTGCTGAATAAATAAAAATTATTTATTTTTATAATATAATTATACAATTATAATATAATTTATAATTATTTATTATTGATCCTTTTTTACAAATCCCCTGACTTTTAAATGGTAATGTGTGCTATTATATCAATTTGAGGACTACCAGTATGTATACTTAATATACATCACCTCTGCCTAGCCACTGTCTTGCCTCTGTATCATCAATGTGTTATATTACTGACGATAGCTGTGGTTTACTTGTACTTACACCATATGATTTTTCTGTCTTGGGTTTCCAGTTCTGGTGCTGCTGATTGTGACAATGAGGCGGCGGAAGAAGGAGCCTCTGATCCTGGACGAAGACCGGGATGTGCGGGAAAACATTGTGCGCTACGACGACGAAGGTGGAGGTGAGGAAGACACAGAGGCATTTGACATGGTGGCACTGCGAAACCTCAACGTAGTGAGGGACAGCAAAGCCCGCCGAGACGTCACCCCGGAAGTGCCCACCCTTTACTGCTCCCGCCCTCCCCCTTACAAAATCACTCCCGACAACGGGATCTTCCGGGAATTTATATGGGACCGCCTGAAGGACGCTGACGTCGATCCTTCAGCACCTCCCTATGACTCCCTGCAGACGTATGCTTTCGAGGGTAGCGGCTCTGTGGCTGATTCCCTCAGCTCCCTGGACTCCCTTAGCACAGACTCGGAGCAGAACTATGACTATCTGAGCGACTGGGGACCTCGCTTCAGGAAGCTAGCCGACCTGTATGGTCACGGCGACAGCAGCAATATATTCTCCTCCTAGCCGGGATTAAAATTACTGCCAAGGTCTGCTCAATCAAGGGCATAATGGAAATGAACAATGATCAAGAGAATACAACTGACTCATTGATGCTTGACAGAGGAGGAGAGCAAAAAAAAAGGAGCATTCAATGCGCAGGGGGGAGATTTATCTGCAGAGAGCAGCAGTTTTGATAACGAATAGACTGTGGAGATTCGATTCGGAAGCACTTCTATTTAAATTACAGTTAGATGCCAAGTCTGGACTTGGGATGTGGTTGCAAGCGCCCAAAGAGCGATCTTCAGGCCCAAAAGAATAATAGACGGTGGACTGCTGCGCCATGCGAGCTGGTCCAGGAATACCAATTGTTTCTAAGAGACATTTGAGGTGCTCTCCCCATGGTTATAAATGAGAACAGTGCTATCCAGCTAGCCATATAGCAGTGATGCTCAAAAGATTGATGTTTCTGTTCTATCAGATGTTTCTATGACTCATAGGTTCAAACAAAACAAAAAAAATCAATATGAATTCAGCAATCGAGAACACGATATCTTTCCCGAACGCATTGCCTAGTGAGGATCTGCAGCTGTTGCTTTGTAAAATATCCGTTATGCATAACTTCACGTCTGTTATCGGGCCTTAGTTCCATGAGAAAATTTGGGCCGAGGCGTATCGCTATCACAACTTCTGAAGTATCCTGCAGTAACGCCGACCAAAATACAAGTCAAACTCGTAGTGAATAGACTTTGATGTATCGAGCAGGACAGGCCAGAGTGGATTTAATCATTGAAAATGTATAGTACTTGCCTTTCAGTTGATGCTGTCAACCTGAGTTATTTTGAGATGTTATTTTGTAAGTTTGTAGAGAGAACCCTTACGACAGCGAGCGTTTGAAGGGGAGTCTTTTGTATTAAGCCTATTCCTTTCTCGAAAACCTCAGTCTCAGTGAAGAAACTCTAAGCGGCAAAATGTTTTTGTAGTGCTCTATGCTGTCCCGTGTACAGTGTTTTCTTTTTCTTTCTTTTTTTTGCAGTGGTTCTTGCTGAATATCTTGTGAGAGCTGTTTGTTTTAAAGCAGGCCTGTTGTTTATATAAGTCTGAATTGCAAAGTGTAAGTATAAGGGAAAAAAAGAATGTAAAGACATTATCCTAAATAATATCTGGCGACGTGTGAACGGTGTATAACATACGGACAACACAGACCTTACTACTACAGTATATTCAATGTTTAGCTATTGTCCGACAGGTTATTATCATGGTTTTGAATTGTAATGATATGAAATGACAGTAACACGTTCTAAAACTGGGAAGACATTTTGTACAGATTTTTGTAATAAAGCACACAAATTGCAGCACACAGTGTGGCCATTTCCTGGCGACTGCTTTCATTCATTCGGACATCCCGACGGTGCATATTTTGATGTGGAGATCTTGCTGCTGAATTGGCTGCTTTTGTTTGTGGAACAGGCTGGTTTGCACACAGACATGATATGTAATCAAGGCTAGCGGAGAGAGCCAACAGGGCTTCGAGTTTGATAAATGACACGAAGCTTGTCAGAGCATTTAAAAGGCCTCAGCTAAATTAGCCTCCGAAAGAGGAGATTGATGATTCAGTTAGTGAACACAAGCATACATCCAGAAATACGATCACGCGTCTAAGCACGGGCAGAATGGGTGTGCAACAACACGGTCAGACGTGAAGCTTAGCCTATAAATTGTCTCGCCCGGGCTAGTTAGATCTCTCCAATGAGCCTAGTCTCGCTGTCGCACACGTACACAGCTTGACATGTTAGGATGGCAGTCTTTCCATGAACGCCTGTTGCAGCCTGGCCTGCGCTATCACAGTGTGAGATAGCTGTGATCTGTTCTGAGTCATGAAACATGTTCCATTTTAGTTTCTTCCCCAACAACTTCTGGCACTCAGAAAGATGCTGTAAACTGTTTTTCAGATGGCGTTTGGAGATTGAATCTCAGTGTCCAAACTATACACGTTTTTTTAATTTGTCAGTTTGTTTGCATGCTCATTATCAACTGAGGTTGTGCCTGTCAAAATTTGAGATATAAGTTTGATTTGAATTATATGGGATAGTTTGTGTCTTGCCCAGTATGATTATAAAGTGATCATGTTACGCCGTCGATAATGGATTTGGCTTTCAACGCAAGTGATAACTTGTCATTTTGTTTGTTTATCTGACTAAGGGTAATAAAGACTGAGAATACTGTCTGTGATCATTAGAGGGAAGCTGCTATCAGAAAGCAAATGTAATTATTTGTTAACTGGCTCACTAAATGAAAACTAAAAGGGCAATTGAAATCTCGTTTGACTTGGCACTAAGTAATAATAAATACAGTTTTAATTAAGCAAGTCACTGCAGCGAGCAGATAATGCAAACAAAGGAGGATAGGGTCACCCCATCATTGTTCTCTTTACAGATATCAGACTCTATAACACATATATCAAAGGGACTGAAAATCAATGTCGCTTTTTCTTTTCATGAGTTTGATTCTGTTTACTTTACTTTTACAAGTTGGTCACTGTCTGCTTTGGGATTATGGACGTTATTAGGAAATGATCTCATAAGACACTTGAGAGGAATGCGGGGCTTGTTACAAGTGGCTTAATAAAACAAACTGGTCCTCTTTTGAAAAGAAAAATCATTCATTCACTTCTTCAAGATCTCTAGCAGACCTTCATAATTTATTCAGAATAATTATAAGAACAGCTCTGAATCGAAAGCTTGTCCTGTCCTCTTGTTTCTTTTTTATTTACTTCACATTGAGTCATGTCTTTACTTAATGACTTCACATTCATTTCCATTAAATGTAACGTGAACTCAGAGTCAGGCTGAGAGTGAATGCCTGCTTGTCAAAGTGGCCTTTCCCTTCTGAACCGAGGAGAAGGCTTAGCATTAGTATGGCTGACAATCAATTCAACAGCTTCTTCTCAAAGACCTGATGTACAGAGGCATGTTTTTTTAAAGGAAACCACTTCAATTTATATACATCATTTCTAAATAAAACATATGTATTGTTTCAATGTGAGTACAGTGCGAGGTCATTTAAGCTGTTCAGCTTCTAAGTGATTGAAAAGTGTGATAATGACAGCTTCAGTCCAATAACTGATTACCTATAATTAATATGACTTGTAAAATGATTTTAATACCATAAAAGTAGTTCTTACATTCCCTTCCATTGATTAAGGTAATTTAAAAAAACAGTTCTGAAATGGCACTTATACCATTAAATGTCTTGGCCAGCACAATTTCTTTCGGTAATGTTTTTTCTTACAAAACATGATGTTTGCGAGGGGCATATCGACGGACATGCTCTCTTCCTGTAGCCAACAGAGTGCAACAGTGCTCTGCCACTTCTTCACTGGCCCTAGTTCTGGATGTATTGTTTTCCATAAGGAAAGTATTTGTTTGAGAGTTATAAGCCATGAATCAAACCAACCAGCTATAGACTAACATTACAAACTTTGATTCATAGCGAAAAAAATTGGCTATTTGAAAATCTGACCATTTATATGTTTAATTTTTACATCATTTTTTAATCAAAATGACATGCGTAACTGCAGCTTCCGGTGAAAACGTCCTAACTTATCCAATCTGCTTAAACACACTTGTGCAAGCTTGCATTCATCTGCCTCTATTTTTTAGTGCAATGCCCATATCTCAAAATCCAATCAACAACCGATTCATAGAACAAAGTCCCGTCCTATAGTTTTTCGATAAGCTGTTACACTCGAATGTAGCCTACATAAAAAAAAAACAAAAAAAAAAATAAAAGCAAGAATACATCTGTCCCTACTTCATGGGTAATCGCTGAACACGATTATTTAAAAAAATAAGTTGAAATAATTTCGGTGATTGACTTATACCATCTTTTAACAATCTTGTAGATCACAGTAGGTCTGTCTTTTAGGGTTTATAAGTTACTGCTCAAATCAGTTCCCCTGTGGAGAAAATGAATGGGGTTTTTACTTCCGGAACACAACTATGGGCTTAAGTTACAGTATGTCAGCCATGAACCATAGTTTATGTCAGAATTCAGTATGTAGTATAAAGATTTTTCTTTTTTTTTGGTTGAAGAATGTCATGTACAGGTATCAGAGAATAAATCGCCAAGACATAATCCTTAAAACATACTGAAGACACAAAGGTCACAGATTCATGAGAGATATGTCTCTGAGAACCTCTTTATTTAATAAAGATGCAAATTGGACAGATGCTAATTTTAAACCTGAATTTTTTTCATTATTTAGGTGTACACTAGACCATCCTAAAGCAAACTCAAATGATGTAAAAGTGATTCGTTTTGATTTCTTGAGTTCTTTTAAGGTGCCTGGACTGAAAGAGCACAGCTATCAGCAGCACGTCATCTTCATGCGAATCACCACTTGTGAGGTGTTTGCAGCCTGTGAGTCAAGCCACCTCAGCTTTCCAACTCAATGCCCTCTCAGATTTTAAATCAGTTTGACAGACCCAAATGTCAGAGATAGAGCTCAGCAATATTGATTAGAATTGTCTGTTCTTGCTTGACTGAAATATGACGGCTTCGGGCGTTCCGTGAAAAATTGCGGTCCATTTAGAAAATTAACAGCATTAATAAAGTCTCCTTAACACAACAGAATACCCGAATCTTGCTTATACGGTTCCCATGAAACACTTATAAAGCTCACGCTTTGGATTTACAGCTTTCATTACAGTAACGAGATGTTAGTGTGTGTGTTAATATATTGCCGGCTTCTCGGCGCTCGTTGCATGTCCACTACGGCACGAGCGCTGCCAAGACACTCACTACGCCATCGATTTCCTCTCTAAATTAAATATACGATTTTATGCATTTAACAAGATTGCTTCAAGAAAAATCCAATTACCTCTTCAAGCCAGTAGAAAACTCATTAAAAGAGCCAGGATAATTATGCAAGCAAGCAATGGCACTTTAAACCAGGGGAAAGGCGGATTTGAAAATGTTACGAAAACATCTGGGATCCGGGATGAGGTTTCAACTCGGGTAATATTATTAGAAGATGTTATAATAACAAAATAATAAGAGTGATATGCAGAGCAAAGCCTTTAAGGTCTCTACTAATGGTGTTCTGATCAATAATTTTAAAGAGCACGTCTTGGATCTGTATTCACAATCAGGCACATCTAATGCCAGCCAAATGCAGAGCTGTCTGGTGAAGACTTCTGTTTTCAAGTCGCATGTTAACATTCGCAGGGCGGGGGCCAAGTCCAAAATGGCTAAACACTTACTTTTAATTGTCTTAACCAGAAATGATTGGTCAAACAATTAGCAAAATGTATGCAAATTCACGACTTGGTTTGTTTCTCACATGAAAAGGTGTTATTTAAGGAGGAATGATGTTATTTTTCAAAAAAGACAATGCTCCTGCCCAAATTGCAAAGACAGCCAAGAAGTGGCTTGGGAACAATGCTCATGTTTTGGCCTGACCAGAGTCTTTGATTTGAACCTATATAGTGAATATTTAGTCTCTAAGATATTTTTATATTTTTCAACTACTCATGAACTGTTTGAAGCCTTCAGCATTGAGTGGAACAACACTGACTCTTCCTCCTGTAAAAAAAAAAAAAAACTGTCTCCAAGTCGGGGAAGGCTATTCTGTGCCAAGTTATTTTATACAGTATTTGTGCAATTCGTGCTCATTTCCTAACCAGTCATTTGTAATTAAAATAATTAAGACCATTAAAAGACCAATAAATATTTTGGTATTGTTGGCTTAGTTGTTTTGCCCATAAGTGAAGTATGCTGAAGTGCATGCACATATCTTCACATTGCTGAGTGTGCCTTTTATTTGCTTTGAACTGACCTTGGGATGACTATGATGCTCTGCTTTGAAGTGTTGATTCTGTCAAAACACACACACACACACACACACACACACACAAACCTTTCCTTTCTATTGCTCCCTCCCTCTCGCTCGCTCGCTTTCTGTTTATATACAGTGCTTTGCAGTATACAGTATAAATTACAACATTGTTGAATGCTATAAACAACTTTGAAGGAACTTTGCTGTTTAACATTTTATAAAAACGCACATTTAAAAGATACTTTTGCTGCCGATGACAGCTGCGTGCACGCAGTTCAAGAGCTATTTCAGTCTTTCTTACGGCCAGATTTGCTTGTTCAAATTATTTGAATGGTGCTTGTGCTCTGCAATTTTCAAGTAGCGTGACAGGATCTCAATTGGAGTGAGATCAGGGCTTTGACTGGTCTATTTCAACATTTGAATTTTTTTTGTTCTTAAGCCTCTCCAATGTTAATTTTGCCTTTTGTTTGTCCTGCTGAAATACGCTTTCACAAATTTATTTTAGCAGGGTGAAACGTGCAATACTCATTTTATTTTTCCTGCATTTTGCACTATCCATTGTTCTCTTTATTTCAACAAGATTCCAAGTCCTCAGTCTCTCAGCATGCACAGTTCTCTGAAGGTATAGTGCTTTTGAAGGTGTGGGCAGTGTTAGATTAGCACAATACGTATCACTTACAATTTTGGCTGAAAAGCTTTATTTTGGTGTGATTTAACCATGAAATCTTTTTACACTTTTTTTTTTATATCATGCTTTTTGATAATCTCCAGTCGTGGTGCTTAATGGTTCCTTTTGTGCCTCGTTCCTATACAATCCAGCGTTATAAAGAATTATACTGTAGGATTGGCTAGTGCATTGAATAGTGCACCTTGAAAATAAAAATATAGAGTGTTTATACAGTACATTCTTTTGCAATGTTTTCTGTACAAATATATATATATATATATATATAAAAAAAATGTCATCACGTTAAAGCTGAGATAATATGCCGTTATTGGCAGAGTTATCTATATTTCAGTGTGCAGCTGGCAGTCTTACTGCATCTTTTAGATGAATAAATAAGATATCATGCGTCTCTGAAAATGTTTTCAATAAAGTTATTGACTGTTTTATTTATTTTTACATTAAATATTTTTAACAGTGTGAATCAAAACTAAAAACCATCCCAGAGCTGCTCTCAGTGCCTGTTATTAAACCTTCAGCTACATTTGCACATTTCACATCCGGCAAGAACAAAATACAGCAGAATGCTGGGAGAAGTTCAAATTCTTGCATTTGTTTTAAAAATAGCAAATCATTAACCCACACATTAATTTCGCATGCAGGTTTACTGAGGAAAAAAGAACAGCTACTAGTTTTTGCCTTGCGGATACCTTAATTGTTGAATACCTGTCAATTGTTATGATTAAAATAGGGTGCTTGAACAATGATGCGGATGGGGGGTTCATTGAACATGAATTAATTTGAATGTTCATGTTGAAGTGTTAAATGTTCATTAAGTGTTTAAATGTAAAGGTGGGGGGACTAGCCAATCAAGAGCAGGGGGATACAGCTTGGGCAAGGGCAGTTGTCCTCAGGGAAACCGAGAGCAATCAGACACACATAGAGCTATCAGAACCTCAATCTGCAGATTAGAACAGACAGGCCTCAGGCTCCACAACTTTAGGATAAGACAGACCCCTCTATACCTTTCTTAAGTGTCCGCAAATCAACTGTAAATTGCCACTCAGAAAATGAGTTCTCTAAACCGCCCGAGCAAGGCTAGTTTTCGAACCTCATAAACTCTTTCAATTATCTTTGGAGATAGGCCGCCAAGCTGTGTGTCACAGTTGCAGAGTTTTGTGTTGGTTGGCAGAAAAACTTTTTTATGAGGGGCAGCAGGCAGGAACGTCATATCTAGATCATGGTTCATCTGATGAGAGCTGTAAGAGGCTCTCAGTTAGAGTTGAGTCTTAAGTGCTCTATCTGCTTTGATACTCTATCATTTTTCAGCCAGATCTCTTCGCTTTCCTTCGGTTAAATGCTGCCACTTCATATCAAAAGCATGCCATTATACGATGCATCTTCTTGCATCTTCAAAGAGAGATGTTAAAAATGTGAAGTGCCATACCACAAAATGGACTGTTCTTTTGTGAAGAATATTGTTGGCAAGCCACTAGAAAATGTGAACATTGTCGTATACCACTTCACGTTGTATGTATGCAGAAGCTGAGGTGCAATTGGTTCTTTTTCCTGGAACTAAAATACAGCCTGTCAGCATCACGTCTACTTTGTTTAAAATCGACAGACAGTTGGTGAATTGACTTCTACCTGCTGTGTACCACAAATCTTGATGGCCCCTGTGAAGTGTGAACTGAGCTGGGGCCGCACCCACAAACATTGATGTCATGTATGAACGCTTCAACTTGGCGCATAACATCAATGAGGTGTAAAAGTATTGCTGATGGAGACAATGTTATTTACTGCAATAATATTTTATTCATATATCATTTTTAATCATACACTGTTCAAAAGTTCAAGGTTGGTAAGATTTTGAAAGTATCTTAAGCTTATCAAGGATGCATTAAATTGACCAAAAATTCAGTAAAATCAGTAATATTGTGAAATCTTGTAAATCTTGAAAATTTGTGAAATCTAAAGTAAGTATTTTAATAAACGTTACATTTATTCCTATGATGCAAAGCTGAATTTTCAGCATCATCACAGTCTTAAGTGTCACATTCAGATATCATTATAATATGCTGATTTGATGCTCAAAAAACATTTCCTATTATTATCAATGTTGAAAACAGTAATGTGCTGCTTAATTTTTTTTTAAGGAAGCCACAATACTTTCCCCCATTCAATTCTTTAATGAATAGAATGTTCAAAAGAACAGCAAATCTTTTGTAACATTATGTCTTTACTGGCACTTGCTGAATAAATATATGAATTCCTTCAGGAGTTATTCTAATACAAGAAGATAAGAAACATTTCAAGAAACATTTCTTATTATCAAAGTTGAAAATAGTTGAGCTGCTTAATATCTTTAACCATGATGGCTTCTTTCATTAAAAGAATGTTCAAAAGAACAGCATTTATTTGAAATAGTCTTTTGTAACAATGTGCTTTTGGTCAATTTAATGCATCCTTGTTGAATAAAAGACTTGATTTCTTTAAAAAAAAATCTTACTGACATCAAACATTTGAACAGTGTGTTAATATAATTAATTATATAATAAAATTATTAGTTAAATTCATTTTAATAATGCATCTTTATCCTGAATATTCTGTGGTCACCAAAATATTTTTATATTTGTAGTCTATAGATTTCTGTCATTTAGATCAGAACAGAAAATCTATAGGGCTACAGCAAGTGTTTTGGAAGTGTATGCATATATGATATTATATGATATATAATATGTGTGATGTGGTTAAATTTGCCTGTTTACAAGGTGGTTTCTACACTGTAGATGCCAATGAGTATCATAATCAGATGCCAAAATTGTAATGATCCAGGGGGCGTTCTGCTGACTTTTGCATCTTCGTCCACAGGGACAACATCTCAAGGGCACAAGATATTTGGTAAACCGTGCTTGTAGCCAGGCGTTTGAATGCTGTAGCGGAGGCTGGAACATTTCATGTAAATGAAGTTTGGAAAGAGATTGACCTGCATCCTTGATCACTGCGGCATCATTCATTCTGATTAGGGCACAGATCCACACGACTCATCTAGGCTGGTCTGATGGATTAGATGGCCAGACTGAAGCCTCCTAGAGGAATTCAAAAACTCTTAGAGTTTAATCACCCTCAAAGCTGGAGGATGACAATATTTAAGAATGGACAAGCAACAGTGAACTGCATGCATGACAACGTGATGCTAATATTTCTTAGATTTGTTGGATAAAATGCATAAGTGAGAAAGAGAAGGCTCTCAACTGTGATGCCATTTATGTCTCCTCCTAAACCTTACGTTGTATCTGCAGTGCAAATGACATTGTAAAAGAAAGAAACCCTCTGCAAAGTCACTTTGATTGGATCGCTATTGAAAAAAAAAAGCGAATGGCCCTTCATTAGCCCTCAGTGAGAATGAATATTGACTTTAATATACACTGTCAGTTTTTTTCAGTTCTTCTTAGTGCCTGTCATACTCAAGGGCTTTCTCACTGCTAATACTGAGTAGCAGCAATCACCACCCTATTGTCTGCGAATGGCCTCCTGCTGTCGATGGACTGCATGTCTGTTTATCATCCCTGAGCGGTTATATCCTCCTAACCCACCATACAGGATTATCACGGACATAGAATAGCTATAATCAGGTTAATCTGCGCATGGGGAGATGGTCTTAAGGCGTGCGGCTGTGCTCGCGCTGGGTGAAATACAGCTGCGGTAACATGTTCAGACACAAGCCACATAAGTTCTGCCACATTAGTTGTCCTCTGTATGGAGTGTTGCCTCACATCAGTGTACTCGATGAGCCATTGTCCCCACAATCAACATTCATATGGAACATTGTTGGCATTCGATGTAGGGGGGGAAAAAACTCTTGCTGACATGGTGAATGAATTCCACATCAGTTTCAGTGGTGTGAACAAAAGGTGCAGAGGCAGAAAAGTCTGCTTTGAGATTGATCCTGTACTTTGTGTGTGTGTAATTTAAGTCCTGAAGGATCTAAAGGTTCTGAGTTTCTTAAAATTGCGTGTGTGTGTGTGTATGTGTGTGTGCATTAAATTGATCAAAAGTGACTAAAGACATTTATAATGTTGCAAAAAGATTTCTATTATAAAATAAATGTTGTTCTTCTGAACTTTCAAAAGATGCATCCACAAAAATGATGTTAAGCAGCACGACTGTTTTCAACACTGATAATAATAAGAAATGTTTCTTGAGCAGCAAATCGGCATATTAGAATGATTTCTTAAGGATCATGTGACACTAAAGACTGGAGTAATGATGCTGAAAATTTACAGGAATAAACTACATTATAAAATACACTCACCGGCCACTTTATTAGGTACCCCATGCTAGTAACGGGTTGGACCCCCTTTTGCCTTCAGAACTGCCTCAATTCTTCGTGGCATAGATTCAACAAGGTGCTGGAAGCATTCCTCAGGGAGTTTGGTCCATATTGACATGATGGCATAACACAGTTGCCGCAGATTTGTCGGCTGCACATCCATGATGCGAATCTCCCGTTCCACCACATCCCAAAGATGCTCTATTGGATTGAGATCTGGTGACTGTGGAGGCCATTTGAGTACAGCGAACTCATTGTCATGTTCAAGAAACCAGTCTGAGATGATTCCAGCTTTATGACATGGCGCATTATCCTGCTGAAAGTAGCCATCAGAAGTTGGGTACATTGTGGTCATAAAGGGATGGACATGGTCAGCAACAATACTCAGGTAGGCTGTGGCGTTGCAACGATGCTCAATTGGTACCAAGGGGCCCAAAGAGTGCCAAGAAAATATTCCCCACACATATGACACAATGACACCACCACCACCAGCCTGAACCGTTGATACAAGGCAGGATGGATCCATGCTTTCATGTTGTAGACGCCAAATTCTGACCCTACCATCCGAATGTCGCAGCAGAAATCGAGACTCATCAGACCAGGCAATGTTTTTCCAATCTTCTATTGTCCAATTTCGATGAGCTTGTGCAAATTGTAGCCTCAGTTTCCTGTTCTTAGCTGAAAGGAGTGGCACCCGGTGTGGTCTTCTGCTGCTGTAGCCCATCTGCCTCAAAGTTCGACGTACTGTGCGTTCAGAGATGCTCTTCTGCCCACCTTGGTTGTAACGGGTGGTTATTTGAGTCACTGTTGCCCTTCTATCAGCTCGAACCAGTCTGGCCATTCTCCTCTGACCTCTGGCATCAACAAGGCATTTCCGCCCACAGAACTGCCGCTCACCGGATGTTTTTTCTTTTTCGGACCATTCTCTGTAAACCCTAGAGATGGTTGTGCGTGAAAATCCCAGTAGATTAGCAGTTTCTGAAATACTCAGACCAGCCCTTCTGGCACCAACAATCATGCCACGTTCAAAGTCACTCAAATCACCTTTCTTCCCCATACTGATGCTCGGTTTGAACTGCAGGAGATTGTCTTGACCATGTCTACATGCCTAAATGCACTGAGTTGCCGCCATGTGATTGGCTGCTTAGAAATTAAGTGTTAACGAGCAGTTGGACAGGTGTACCTAATAAAGTGGCCGGTGAGTGTATGTTTAAAATAGAAAACATTGAATTAGTTTCTGGTTGCAAACAAGTCAGGTTACACTTTATTTGGTCCACAGACACTTTACAGTTGTTGCAAAGTTAATTATAGTTGGTAAAATTTGCAAAGGACCATCAAAATAAATTGTTACTCTAGCGTGTGTGATAGTAGCAAGGCACAATCAAGATAATAATAAGAATACACAACAGTCTTTATTAAACTTAAAACTCATGAAAAACACTAGAATAATCTCAGGAACAAAAACACACGACGCATCAATCTGAACCGACCAGGAGTAACAGAAACACAGGGCTTAAATACACTGGGCAATCAAAGGGAGCGAAATGAAACGCAGGTGAACCTAACCAGTCTATGAAAACAAACGGCATAATCAGTTACTGAAGACAGAGAGGGAAAGTAAGAAGAGAGGAATAACTTAACAGAACATAATCCTGACAGTTACCCAAAGTCATAATACTATTTGGTAGAGATAAGTAAGATTATTAAGTGACCGACTTTGAATATCATGACAAAATCATGTATTACCTGATATAGGGAGAGATCTGATAAGAATATAAACTGAATATTGATATGAATTGAACAGACTTTTGCTCTGTGTGACTTTAGACAACGTCTGAGAGATGAAACGCACTGTAAGACGATCAGATCAATGAATACAATTGCTCATACGGTTGGAGGAATTGAGTTGGGTCAACTTGCAGTTTCTACAAAAAGGCCTCTGAAGATACAGAGCTGTTACATAAGAAACTTCAATATATCCTTCCTCCTTGTGGACTTGTGAGAAGAGAGCATCAGCTAAGGCTGAGCACCTAAACATAAAAAGTGAATTCCACTGTACTCTGTGGATTTTTTCCTTGGGCAGAGTCCAAAATCACATTGAGGTTGCTTCTCTCCTTTTATCAAATGGATCCAAAGCAAGCTGACAGAGGAATTTTAGGGGCAGAACGCTTCCCTAAACCGGCGGGCCATATGATTCACGCTTTAAAGGTGTGGACAGGGAATTATAGTTTTTTAACCTGTGTAGTCACACCTGACACAGTGAGTTGAGTCATGATATTGGTCATTTTATACGTCAGTAAATATATAGCGGCTCTGACCGTCACAACACATGACTCTTGGCATTTTAATCTCTTTAGTGGCCAGACTGATGCACAGCCCTAAAGCTCTCTGGAGAAAAGTCTGTTGCAATCTCAATACCACCCTCCTGTACTTGTGGCTTCATCTCACACCTAACCGGCTCTCACAAGCTGATCCTTTCGCCCTCACCTTGTTCAAGTGTGAATGGAACCATTTGGATCATGGTTGGGTCTTGCTGGACTTGGGGAAAACAGGTGGATTTGTATTTTCTACAGTGGCCAGTCACAGAATGGTGTGATATTGTATCTCTTCTTCAATCCTCTCACATCACACACAGCCATGGCACGTTTCTCACAGCTTGAGGTTATAATTAACACAGAGAAGTTAGTTAAATGAAAAATGTAAAGAAGCATTACTACTTCACATTTTACATGGGAGTTGCACACTTCCATTGTGTGCCTCATTTAGACCTGTCTAAATATATTACCTAGATAGAAAGCTCATTTGAGATGTCTTGAATTATGTTGGTTTAAAGAAAGCCTCACTTTGCATGAGCTATGAAGACTTAAGACTGCAAGGTACTTTATTATGTTACTTTTTAAAGTTACTTCACATTAAAGGAATATTTTGGTTCCAGTACAAGTTAAAGTGCCCCTATTATGCTATTTTAAAGGTTCTTTTAAAGTCTTCCGCTTATAGCGCCTGTCAGAAACGAAACATCCATTACCATAACTGAATTTCAGCTCCGGAGACTTCCTCAGTCATCAGCGATTGAACACACTGTAAAGACAGTAACAATGGTGTCGATTTTACCATGTCAATCTGAGCGCGAGTCCAATGATGAAACACTGGAAGAACTAGTTATTCAAACTGAACCTCCATCGCAAGGTTGACTTGAGCTTGACGTTTCTCAGTGATACACTACTCAGTTTGATGTACATTATGAGATGTCTCAACCAATTTCTCCAAATAGTGCTGAGAACAGACGCGCTCAACTCCCAAACCGTTTATTGCTGCGAGTTATAAAAAAGTTATAACATAAAGATGAAAAACCGCACTCTCTATATCTCATATATTCATTTACAGTGAAGAAAATAAGTATTTGAACACCCTGCTATTTTGCAAGTTCTCCCACTTAGAAATCATGGAGGGGTCTGAAATTGTCATCGTAGGTGCATGTCCACTGTGAGAGACATAATCTAAAAAAAAATCCAGAAATCACAATGTATGATTTTTTAACTATTTATTTGTAAGATACTGCTGCAAATAAGTATTTGAACACCTGTCTAGTAGCTAGAATTCTGACCCTCAAAGACCTGTTAGTCTGCCTTTAAAATGTCCACCTCCACTCCATTTATTATCCTAAATTAGATACACCTGTTTGAGGTCGTTAGCTGCATGAAGACCCCTGTCCACCCCATACAATCAGTAAGAATCCAACTACTAACATGGCCAAGACCAAAGACCTGTCCAAAGACACTAGAGACAAAATTGTACAGCTCCACAAGCCTGGAAAGGGCTACGGGGAAATTGCCAAGCAGCTTGGTGAAAAAAGGTCCACTGTTGGAGCAATCATTAGAAAATGGAAGAAGCTAAACATGAGTGTCAATCTCCCTCGGACTGGGGCTCCATGCAAGATCTCACCTCGTGGGATCTCAATGACCTAAGAAAGGTGAGAAATCAGCCCAGAACTACACGGGAGTAGCTGGTCAATGACCTGAAAAGAGCTGGGACCACCGTTTCTAAGGTACTGTTGGTAATACATTAAGACGTCATGGTTTGAAATCATGCATGGCACAGAAGGTTCCCCTGCTTAAACCAGCACATGACAAGGCCCGTCTTAAGTTTGCCAATGACCATTTGGATGATCCAGAGGAGTCATGGGAGAAAGTCATGTGTTCAGATGAGACCAAAATAGAACTTTTTGCTCATAATTCCACTAACCGTGTTTGGAGGAAGAAGAATGATGAGTACCATCCCAAGAACACCATCCCTACTGTGAAGCATGGGGGTGGTAGCATCATGCTTTGGAGGTGTTTTTCTGCACATGGGAAAGGGCGACTGCACTGTATTAAGGAGAGGATGACCGGGGCCATGTATTGCAAGATTTTGGGGAACAACCTCCTTCGCTCAGTTAGAGCATTGAAGATGGGTCGAGGGTGGGTCTTCCAACATGACAATGACCCGAAGCACACGGCCAGGATAACCAAGGAGTGGCTCTGTAAGAAGCTTATCAAGGTTCTGCCATGGCCTAGCCAGTCTCCAGACCTAAACCCAATAGAGAATCTTTGTAGGGAGCTCAAACTCTGTGTTTCTCAGCGACAGCCCAGAAACCTGACTGATCTAGAGAAGATCTGTGTGGAGGAGTGGGCCAAAATCCCTCCTGCAGTGCGTGCACTGCAAACCTGGTCAAAAACTACAGGAAACATTTGACCTCTGTAATTGCAAACAAAGGCTACTGTACCAACTATTAACATTGATTTTCTCAGGTGTTCAAATACTTATTTGCAGCTGTATCTTACAAATAAATAGTTAAAAAAATCATACATTGTGATTTCTGGATTTTTATTATTATTTTTGATTATGCCTCTCACAGTGGACATGCACCTACGATGACAATTGGGGGAGAACTGGGAGAACTTGCAAAATAGCAGGGTGTTCAAATACTTATTTTCTTCACTGTATACCATGTCCACACAGACGCGTTTTAGCCTAAGCCATCATCAGTGTGTGGTGTGAAACACCAAAGGGATTGCTTTTAAACATCACAGGTGAACGCCATTAACGTCATCAAATCATCTGCACCATCAGGAGCATCAGGTCACCAACATTGTAGAGACACACACGGAATAACACATCAAAACATGCCATAGATAATGCTCACATGTAACCCTTATGAACAATTACCAAGAAATAAAATTAAAAAGATAATTATTCAATTATTCATTTAAACCATTGGGGTATACTGTTTGAATCCTCCCCATCAGGATTAACAAATGTATGCCCATCGACAAACCGATGTGTATATTACTCATTTATTGAGGTGCACATGTGGGAACTGTATTATTAACTATACCAATAACAGTGCATACTGTACGTTAGCCGAGCACTAACATGAATGACTGATGTAATATTAAAGTTTATAAAACAAATCCTGCTCCATTTTTTATCATTACTCAATGTTCTTACTACTTTAATGAACACAATTTCAGGTATAGTGGCCCACAGCTGTTTAGCAGACCTATTTCAGTAAGACAGTTATAACTTCAGTTAGCCATTTACTCGGTTGAACACCCGGTAGAAAATATATACATCAATGATTAATAATACTTACAGGTTGTGATTCTGACGAGCAAGTTGGTCCTAATAAAGTGGGAACTGTCCCATCTTTAATGGATAAGCATTTTGTAAATCCCATTTAATGACTCTTCATATCCTTATCCTTTAGAAGTGTTTATGAAGATTATTTGCTTTTGCAGAGCAGAATTCAGCATCTTCTCGACATGTACAAAACGAACGAGCTACAGTGTTTGAGGATGGGTCAAAGTAGACGGTTATATGCGTGCAGCCAATGAAGACCATAGGTGGGCATTATGCATGTGTTACCGGATTACGGATGAAGGTCACGGAAGTGAGACTGGAATTCCTGACGACTCGTTTAGGTGGTTCAGAGTCAATTCTTTCTTTTAGGGGACAATAACTTTATTTATCGTGCAATTTCAACTTTACAACTTTGAAGACCGTTTACATTCACAGACAGCTATATTATACTGGATAAAGGTAAATTCGAAAAAGCATAATAGGGGCACTTTAAAATCAGTTAATAGTATTTTTAAATAATGTTCATAAAAATAATTTATTATACAAGAAATTATTTAGATTATATTTTAATATATATTACATATTATTTTGATCCAACCATTGCCAATATATGTTTGTTACATCCCTATTTAGTCTATGGGGTTGGAAGAAAAAAGTAACAGAATAAAAATGGTGTGATGTGTGGAGGCAGCAAGGTTCAATTCCCAACCACAGTGCTTTAACAAAGACCGAAAACAACTCAATGTCAAAAACAAGTTATTTTATTCTACAAAATGTGGGAGGATTAATGCTTCATGAGGGGGCAAGGCCAAAACCACAAACATAAACCCTCTGACTATTAGAGATAAATTAACTAAGCTACAAAAGAAAAGAAAACAAAAGTACAATAAGAATATAACTCCTTAAACAGGAGAAAACAAGAGGTAAAGGAAATGGCACCCACCTCTATACTAATCCCTTCCCAAAGAATAATCAATGACATTTTTTACAGTCATTTTTACGGTTGTTTGGGTTTGCAACATTACTTTTTATGACAATGAAGTTGCAAAAACTTGATAAAACTAAAACGATATTGTGGCTACTATTTAGACAGTTTAAACAGGTATTTTAATGATTACGTTGTTTATTAGAGATTGGCCACATTCAATTCCATTGTAAGTGCCTCACTGTAACCCAGATTAAATTTTTTAATGAAAAGGAGGCCACAATTAATTATTGTGGTAATGAACATTATGCCACAAATGCTTTTAATTGAACTTAATTTGTACTGAACAAATTCATTTAAAGAGTCTAAAATAGTCTAAATTGTTAAGTTATTTGAACACAGAAGAATCAGGAAATGGTGAACAAAAGTATTTACTTTGTGGCCTTGCTAACAACAGTAGCGAGATTTCCCCCCACCATTGTACTGCTTTTTTTCATACCAGCTTTTAACAGTTTGTCAAACTCCAAAGCCTCACATTATTCAGTGCAATCTCTCTGTCACATGCATAGCAGCTACAGTGCAAGTGCGTACAGTACATCACCTCTCATTAGCTGCTTCTCTCGGTGTCTGACTTGTTTACCTACTCCTCTCTGCCTCCTGGCAGTTGAGTCACATCCTGTGGTGTTCCAGGCTTGCCGTCGGGAGCCAGCAAACATGCAGATGATCTGTGCAGAGTATCCTGTCCCAATTGAGATTGACAGGCTGGGGCTGCAGTGGACCATGCCAGCCGCTCTACCCTGAGAAGCATTCATGTAGGTACGTCTAGCCCTGTGGCAGGCGGTGAGGGGGTTAGGGTGCCTAGGGCTGGATCTCTGCATCCTGGGGCACACCACACAGTTTCCTCTTAGTGGGCTGAAGTAAGCATGGTTAAACATTGGGAATCTAAGGGGTGAGGGAAAGGTTAGACTAAAATGTTTTTACATTTTATAACACATTTTATTTTAAAGTCTGTAACTCAGTGTTTGTTTGCGCATGCAGTTTTTTCAAACTTTGGTATGATATTCTCATATTCATCTGTTACAAACTATAAAACGGTGTAAATGAATGTCAGGTACACATGTGCTAATGTTACAACCAACACTAACAGTATTTGAATTTGAATTCATGAATCTTCATGAATTTACTTTGATAATCAAATTTCGTAGTTAAAAACAATTATTATACCATCTAAAACCACTCCATGAATGTCCTGTTATTGTTAATTAAACTATTTAACTATTAAAAATGTATTCAATTGTTCATTGAAATAAAGTTGAAAGCCTTGGCAACTAACTGAAATAGTAAACTAACAAAAAATAAATAATTAAAGACAAATAGAAATATTTTATAAAATTAATTAAATAAATGAATAAAAATGACAAAAGTACATAACAAAATAACTAAAACTTAAAATAAACAGTAAAATATAATTCAAAATATTAATAAATACTATAATAGTATATAAATAAAATTAACACTGCTGCCTAACCCATACTTAGACTTTTAGAAATATATATTTTAAAAAACAGGCATTTTTGTGGGAACAGTAGAAGTACTTTGGAAAGTTGTGTTCAAGTTTAGGTGTAGCTGAAAATCTTGTGTGAATATTGTGTTATAAATCAAATTTAGCAAGAGAATATGCTAATTCAGATGAAGTTCTGTCATTTAACACTCATTAACACCATCAAGCTAATTTAGATGTGATTTTTAATTTTTAATTTTTTTGTCCAGGAAATCCTTAATATATTTTTTACAACTTCTGCTGTCACCTCAGAGGTGTGTTGATCATTCGTCTAATTGATTAAACCGACTGTATCACAACTCGCCCATGTTCACTCTCCTGCATATATCTACCAGATGTCCTGTCATAAGTCGCAATAATGGAAAACAAAACCAAGGAGGAATAAGAATGCAGTTTATTAAGTTTAATGGTTGTGCTGTTTCTATTTAAGGCAGGCTACAGAAGGTGAACTGCATGATGCAGATGCGGTCTGTCTTCAGTTTTAGGACAGCCGAGGGGTGTGGGGAGTGTCAGCACTTACTATAGCAGAGAAGCGTCAAATTGAACTGTCAATATGCCACACAAAGAGCATCACGGGACTGAAGAGGAGAAACGATGGTCTTCATCTGTTTGTGCGGGTAAAAGGAGTGTGTGTTTACAGCAGCTTTGAGGTGAAATCAAAGTCCGTAGTGTTGTTTACACACAAACATCAACACACACAAGTCTCTCTACAAAAAAAAATAAAAATAAATCATATGCCTTTGGTGTCTCTCTTGAACACCATCACTGATTGACTGGGAGCAGAGAGATTCTTTGACCCAGCCCAAACATCAAGAAAGCCTGTTTATACTGATTTTAGTCACTGCCATTAAATTATACATATTGTATTTGCATGGTTCTGTGCTGAAGTCTCAGCCCATGACATCTGAAGGATTTTTGAGCTCTGTGAATAGGAAATGATTGACAGGAACCACTAGATGCATAGCATCAGCATATGCTTATACTGACTGATATAGAGCAGTGTTTGCTTTAGTTGAGTTGTCTATCTATCACACATTCCCGTCATAACTTTGATATTTTTGGAATGCTGTCTTGGAGATCCGCCATGATATTTTAGAGATTGCTTGGTTAAAGCAGAAAGCTGGCAAACTTGAATAAAGTGACACAACCGTTTCATTTTGTGGGATTATTAATTAAAACAAGACATTTTTCAATTACCACTGCTATTGTTTGGAAATAATTAACATTTGCATATAAGTAGCTCAGTAGCAGTACCTTAAATTAAAAACAAAGTGTTGGCAGCATCCTAACATCTTTAAAATCCAAATATTTGCTATCACTTCAAAGGCTAACTTCTCTTTGCATCTATCCAGACTTTATTTTTACACGTTCCCCTTAAGCGGTACAGCAGTGAATGGTTGCTAAAAATTGAGTGGCATGTTGATGCTGGAGCTTGATCACAAAGAAAGGACCTTCAAGGTTAGAAAAGAAACAGTGAAGATGCGTGGCCCTCAAACAGCTAGTATGAAGGGAGAATTCACAATAACCGTTCTGTTCCTGTGAGACAGATGAGTTTCTTGTTCAAGGACAAGAGGTTGAAATACTCACAGAGCAATAAAGAGAAACTCTGAAGAAAAAAACCCATAAATGATAAACTATGCCAATTGGTTTGAATTGCACAAGCTCAAAGATTATTATGCCTATAATAATTCAATTCAATTCACATTTTGTTTGTATATCGCTTTTCACAATACATATCGTTTCAAAGCAGCTAAAACGCATGTGTCTACATTACAATTTAGAGTGATCTGTTATCAGAGGTGACTGTGTCCAAGTAATGGATTTCAGAAAGGTACATATTCAAATCACGCAGTTAGCTAACCTCATCTATTAATTTTAGGCACAATGAGCTCAGATAGAAAATTTAGATAGTTGATTCAGTTTGCATCATCTGAAGTCCTCGCAGGAGTCATCTCTTCACAGGTGTTGGGGCATCTGAAGTCTTCGTAAGAAGTCTCCGTATTAAAGTCACATTATTTTGTCAAATGGTAGCAAATAATTATTTGTGTTATCCACAGGGGTGAGGCCAGACATGTTTAAGGGGGTGGGCAAAGTGTATATAGTATGAAAACTGCCAAACAAATTACCAGGAAAAAAATATAACGCAGCACAGTTTCAAGTTTAAAGCTTCAAAACAACAAAAAACAACAACCTATAAAAACATGTCCAATTATTTCAACTTAGGCCTATATGAATGAATGTTTAAATTTTTTAAACTATAAACATTGAGAAAATATTTGTACATATGCTTTTACATGTCCTTCTGCAATATTAGTCCGAGACAATGGAACTTCTGATTAAAAATGGGGATGAATCGTCATAATCAAATGTCTCAGTTTGCATTGAAGGAATCGCCAGACTCATTGCTACTGTAGCTTGCAGCAGAACATTTGGGATATCCAGTTTGGCTTGATTGACATTTGCTTCATTTTCAAATTTAACTCCACAAACGCACAAATCACTAATTGTAAGTTTTACAATTTGACAAGCGCATGATATGCACCTATAGGGAGAGGAAAATCTAGGAAATCTCCTGCAATTGAACATTGACAGTTTAATTTAATAATTATTTAAATAAATACATAAAGTATATAGAAATGTATCATAATCATTATTGTTTTTTTAATTATTTCATACATATGTTTGGTAAAGGGGCAACTTTTGATTGAGTGGGACTTGCCCATGCCCACCTGGGTCCACCCATAGCTTCGCCACTGGTCTTATCTAAACTTTAATTCCGTCTCTTTCATAAAAGGGAAACTGATTTGTTACCACTAAGCAACTAGAAAAGCATTTCCCTCACTGCTGTTATTAGATAATATCACATGAGCTGAGCCATATTCACACTAACCGCATGACTGCAGGCGTGATAGGCCTGTTGCATTAATTTCAATTAACTTCAATTATTATTAGACCTACTATTATTATTTAACAGTTCAATAAAGAAAAAGTTCAAACTTTAATTTTAGACACAAAATGCCATTTATTTTTGTTATGCTTGTGAACAGCATGAATCAGTATGTATATTTGAACAAACTCAAATGTTTTGTTCCTGAATGAATCATGTGAATGATTAGTTGACTCCCTCATAAAGACTCCCTCACTTGCTATACTACACTCTTAGAAGAAAAGGTTCTATATAGAACCTTAAAAGGTTCTATCAGCGCTACGTATTTGGAACCTTTAAAAGGTTCTAAACAGAACCCTTTTTAAGGGTTCAATAAAAATAACCCTTTAGGGTTCTTTGTAAACAGGAAAAAGGTTCTATATGGAACCTAAAATGTATTTATGAATGTATGTGAATGATCACAAAATTCAAGATATGGGGGTTAGAAAATTGATATATTTATATAATTTTATGTAGTTAATCAATATCACACGAAGAGTGCCATTTCAGTTTTTCTCCTCCAAAAATCAGCATGATTAAAATGTGATATTAAGTTACAACAACAGTTTAATAAACAATCATTTTAATTACAACTACAAAATGTTGCAGAATAATGTAATATATGAATGAATAAAGCCTATAAAGAACCTTTGTGCCAAAAGGGTTCTTTCTTGTCATTATAGAACCTTTTTAGCATAAAAGGTTCTTTGGAGATGAGTAAAGAACCCTATGCTTCATATATAGAACCCCAATGAACCCTTTTTTCTAAGAGTGTATCCATCCTAAATAGTATGTGAGAACACTAACAGGCATAAGTGTGTCCTAAAGCATAATATACTGAAAGATGATAAGATGGTCTACTGTTTCTGGTAGGTTTCCGAAGTGTGGATCCGTGCACACTCTAGTATATTGCCCATTGCACTTGCAGGAACTAACATGTTTGTGAGTAGTAAAAGTCAATAATAATCTAAATCTAACCTGATAAAAAATATGTATTTAATGTTATCTGTGTTTTATTTCATCTGCAAACAACACTGTGAACTTCCCCCTGCACGTTATTCAAGGGCCATGTGACCATTTCATAAATGCACTGAATTAAAACTGGGATTTTTCTGTTCTCAAAACTCATAATACATGTTGGTTCAATGACGTAGTCTTTAAACACATGCAGGCATGACATTTTGGCCTATGGGTGCCAAACACCAACAAGCCCATATACGCCAATATTTCTAACTCTGGAAAGTCACAGACAGTGACTGCTAGACTTCTTGATGAACAAGTCCAAAGTTGCTTATAAGTGAACAACGCGCAAACACAGACAAGCAGAGGTATAGAAACAGTGAATTTCACCAAGTCTCAGTGGTGTTGGGCTGTATATCAGCACTTTTGGAATGCCGCACATCCATCAAATTGGATAAGTGTAAGTTTAATTTGAACACTGCAGGAATCAGTCTATCCTTACTTTACTGTCATCTCCAAAGAAAATCTTTTACACACTGATTTAAAAATAAAATGCGATAATGGGGAGTCTGGGGATGCTTCCTTCTCCTGGTTCAAATCTACGTGTACGATTTGCCCTATATTTCTTGTTTTTGGTGATGAAACAGCATCTGAGGGGAGATATTGACATGTTTCTTGAACTGTATTAGATTAAAGCAACATTTGGACATCCAGCTCTGTCTTTCATCGTGCAAGCTGGGCTTGAGGAAAACATTCCGATAGGAGCTATACAGGGGCATGAATCTGAATTATCCCCGCTCTTTGATATCAGCAGGTTTGGGTGATGCATCAGAGGCCTTTCTATCTTTCACCATCAGCCATTGCTTTGATTTGCACAACAGAGCGTAGGCTACTGTAGATTTCCCACCTATAGCAGTGCCCGCGTAAAGTCTTTTGACACGTTCATAGCCCACTGCACTTTTATATCGCACAGTTTCATGAAATGAATTACTGGGTCCGCTTCAATTTATGCTTTATTATTTTGCTGTGCAGAACATTAGACCAACATTAAGATTGTCAATCATTTGCTGAAAGGAAAGAAAAACAAGTGAATTATGTAGTGTTAAGTTTCCATATTTGAATATCATGGTTATTAGGCTAGGTTATGATTTTAAATGTGATCGAGACAGATGCTTAACATATATTAAATCAAAAATATATATGACCTATATAAATTTAAGATTCATTTGAATTGCATATAAAAATGTTCAAAATTGCTCAGTATTAGCATAAATCTGTTCATTGTTAAAACCATTACAATTATTCTGTTAAAATAAAAAAGTATGACGATGGTTAAAATATGCCTTGCTGTTGAACAAGCGATATTCAATTGAAATCTATGACATTGGAACGATTTGGATATTGATGATAAATTTAGGCTATCAACCTTGCTTGTTGTGTATTTAAAACACATTCAGTTTATTAGTAGCCTTTACCTTTTTTTTTTGTGTGTGTGTATGATAAACAATCAAAATTGATGGAAATTTTATATGCAATTTAAATACATAAATCATAAATTTAGGCTTAATAATTTTTTTGAGTGTAGCATCGATTTCCAGATTAACTAACCGACTTCAGTCATTCAGGTGCTCATTAGCATAACATTATTCTGCTTAGTGACCGAGAAGGGGCAAGGTAAATGATTGAACATCTGTTTTATACAGAAACTAAACAGACATTAACCGCTGCCAAGGTTATCTGCAATATAACCAAATTAGTGAAAAGTGCCATACGGTCCTATATCATGTGCACAGGTCACACTTCATCTTCTTTACTTCCCATTTAAATGCAGCAATAGTTGTGTGAGGTAAGCAGAGGCCACATATGTCCAGATAGTGTGTGTTTATCTCATTGTCCCCTTTTGCTTGTAATTGACATGCCCGATCCCTATAGACTCTAGCATTATGCCCTAGTAATGATGCTCATTATAAAGCCATGCTTAAGACCCGCTTCATCAGATAAAGAGAAAGGTTAGTCTGATCTTTCTACAATTTTTCCCCCCCGCACAAAAGTGTCATGAGTCCAGCCTTTATGTGTAGCAGGTACCCCCCCCCCCCCCCCCCCCCCCTTCAGATGACTCAAGTTTTCTTCCATTATCATGGAGAAATGAATGTTTTGATATGTAAATGATTTAATTAATTAGACTTATCCTTTTGGTTCTTTTAAAAAAGAAAGTTGAGAGGTTGAATGGGCTCTATTATGCCTTTCTCTCCAGCAATCTCATTCAAAAAACCCTGTATTGCTGAAATTAGTTTGCTGCTGTAAGTTACACTTGAAAATGTCTACTGTTACCTTTCATCCTTTGAATTTAAATATGTGATGGCAATCAGGCTTTTAGTTGCCTTTGTGAGTGAATATATTCTATTGTTTCGCAAAGCATGCCAGCATGCTTTAGACTCCGAATGCTTGGTGGCTCGTTTGACTCGCAACGTAAACAGAGACTGAAGCTCCGCAACAAATATTCACTAATCTGAGCTTTGCATCAAATCACACCAGTGTTTGAGAGAGTTGTTTTGTGAGAAAATTTTGTCTCATCTTCCTATTTAGTGCATGGCTTCAGTCCAGCTCACATTGTTTCCCTATAAATTATGATCTAACCACAGTTGGCTGGGGTTTACATGAGAACAATACAGCTAAGCATGAGCATTAATGCAGTTAAATCAATTATGGTCCAGTGTGCATTTTTGGACTGCTGTATGTCATTATGCTATAAGGGCTGTGAATCATTTTTCTTCTATGTATCTCCTGTGACTGAAAAGGGCATGTGAGAAAAGAGGGAATATTTCATAAAATGAATTTTAGATGTATGGATTCCAGGGTAGGCTACTGTAAATTCGATGGAGGATCACAACCAATGGACTGACAGAATGTCTACACAATATTTTAGAGATTCTTGAGCAGATATGTTTGGGATATTAAAGTTAATGTGAATTTTTGTTGGCCACACCATTTTACTTTCGTAATTTGCCATGTTTCTTTGAAACAGGATTGGGGACTTTTCCATTTTGATGGATTATCCATTTTTGAATCCTTTTTTTTAATTAGTTGGATGGTGAAAAATGAAAATTACACCATACTGTTCAAAGTTTGAATATCATTCGTCACCAGCGCGTTTCACGTACGCTTTCAGACAGAGCGAGAATGGCAGGCAAACAGCTACAACCATAACTTTCCTTCTGAACCGACAACAAGTGGCACTATCAAGGATCTACGATCTATCTATCTTCATCGGATTGAAGCAGACTCGTGGAAACCCTGTCATGCAGCAGGCTTGGGAGTGTTACTTTAAAAATGTATTCCGTTACAGTTCTTCATAAAAAAAGTATTCAGTAACGTAATCCATGTACCACAATATTAAAGTAATGTAACTGATTAGTTTTGGATTACTTCAAGGACCGATATTATTTTAAAAAACAACAACTTATATTATTAAGAATTTCACAGCCCTGAATAAATATTTATGTAAAGGACTATACAGACATCTAGTGACTACAGTATGGTATTACAGATTATTTTTGTTTTATTTTTAACAAGGAAAAAATAAAATAGAAATGTTTCTTCAACAGGAAAATAGATATACATATACATACTACTAATAACACTATATTAAGCGTTGCTTTAATGACTCACAACACGACTCGTGTGCCACCCGTTGGTGCATGCGCAAAATAACAGCTCTCTACAACAGTCTCCTCAGACACAGATTGAATCACAATTTTCATTGCTGGAAGGCACAGTTTGCACTGTACAACCATGTTGTTGGCATTTTCTTCTTTAAAAACAAAATAGCAGCGGAATTTCCAAGAAATTAAAGCATTTTTACCCGTGGACAGCATCGTTTCTAGCAGCAGTGACTCGATCCGTGTCTGAGGAGATTGTTGTAGAGAGCTGTTATTTTGCGCATGCACCCGCGGGTGGCACACGACTCACGAGTCGTGTCGTAAGTCATTAATCAAGCAATGCTTAATATAGTGTTATTATGCCAAAATACAGATTTAGTTTTAAATTAAACCATTGTAATCCTGAAAGTATTCCCCCTTTTTTCAAAAAGTAGCCTAACTATAATCTGATTACTACGTCCTGGTCTTTGGAGGAGGCGTGGCTTTGAACGGCGATTTGATGGGTGAGTGAGATCGTATGCTTTCAATGCTAGCAGGCTAAAGTTAGCATTTCCAACCTATTGCACTTTTAAATAACACAAATATTCTTAATGTATCTCACTTTTTTAATCAATGACTTTGCCGCTGACCCTCAATTATCCAACTCCATATAAGCAATGAGTTTCATTTTCTTCATGTTTTAATTGAACTTTCTTCTCCAGTCCTACTTCTGCAATCCAGAATGGCAGCACAGCTGAAAAGTTGCCCTCTACTGTACCTACAGGTGTGAATTTGCATATCATTAAAAAAGTTATTTTTTAAGGGAGTAATGCAATATTGTAACATTACTTTTAAAAGTAACTTTCCCCGACACTGTTTGTAACAATGTATATATATATTAAAATCGTACTGACCCTAAACTTTTGATCACTAATTTAAATAGCAGAATGGAGCCAAACTAAATTGAGTTTGTCTAAATAATAATAGCCTACATAAAAAATAAAAATAAAAAATAAAAAGTTGAATAGCTTCTTGACTATTTGTTTCAATTATTTAATCGTACTGAAAATAGCTTTTGTAAATGGCATCAGTGGAAAAGGAAAGGGGTTTTAGAAGAAGATCAAGGTAGTTCGTTTTGATTAAATATTACCAAAAATAACCTTTTTTTTGTATTTGGAATAACATGTACTGATAAATCATATAAATAACAATGTATATTACAGTAAACGGAGTCACTTTTGATTTCATATAGGAATATGAGACATATTCTTTTCATGCGGAACAGCGCCAAGCTGGTCTTCATTAAAAAGTCTTGTAAGATATCGACTGTGCTGCAGAAATCACTGAGACACTTAGCAACAAAAGTTCTTGGCCGCTTTGTGTTTCATCTCTGTTGCAGAGCCGTAGCAGGCATCCTTTTCTTCAAAAGCCTTTTCTGCTTATCTTACTTGCCAAAAGAAACACTGGATGGAGCAAGACATGAAATATCCTCAGAGAACTCTCTTAGTTTACTGGCAAGCACACTCATCCTTGTTTAGAATGGATTAACTTAGTGTCTTTCGAGGGGGGTGTTTGGTTCAGGAAGTTTGTGGGCAAGTGATGGAACATCAGCAGCACTAAATCCCTCTCAATCAACCTCTTCCTCTAGCGATGCCCCTTCTTCACACATCCGCCCAAACATATGAGCTGTCAGAAACAGATGGGGTAAAATGCACTTTCTTTTATATTTTGCTCTTAGGAGACAATAGTGTAGTAGACAGAGGGTTAGGTTTAGTGAGGACACAGTGATCCATTTTCTCTCTTGTGTGACTGCCTTTGCTTTTTGTGTCTGCTTACTGACAGAGCACGTTAGCAACTATTTCATGGCGTATGGATGGATTTTTAACGGACAATGAACGAGAAAATTCTGCAGTAAAAACCTTTGTGTGTATGTTTAGTGACATGATGAGCGCACACAGACAGGATAAAGTCACGAAGTTGCCTCAGGATTATGCCACAAAAAGCTCTTTTGCTTTTAGGTTTTTAGATCACAAAAATATAAATGTTACTTTTTTTTTATTAAGAGGTGTTTTTAAGTACTTTTTAGAATGAGTTGAATTTTTATAATAATAATAATAAATCACATTATGATTAGATTTAACAGAACAATGCACATATATTTATTGCATCATAATGTGAAATTATGTTTTTGGGAGCTAAAAGTATGAATTATCATAAAAATTACAGTGACATTTTTACTCATATTTAATTTAAATAGTGATGTTTGTTATTTTGTATTATTATTGTATGTTATTATTGTTGAATGCGCGTGGGTTTTCTTGCATATTTACTTAAACCTCTCAGGTAATATGTTTCGACCCATTTTAGATGTGGGTTCTCTATGAACTTGACATGTGATGCCGTGCAAATGCGTAAGAATCACAGATGCACGCAAACGATCATTTTTATTTATAATTCATTACTATTATTGGTCACCCTTTACTTCTGTCCAATGAAACTTAAAGAGCTTGTGACTAACTCATGCTTGAAAGAAGTGCAGAATACATTTTAACCTTTGCTTGTTTGCAATCTAAGGTTAAATAAAGAACTGTTTGTTTGAGTAGGCTAGCTATTTCTTTACTCTATAAATTATATATATAAAGGTTAAGGTTCGGTGTATTTGAGGAGCTGAGAGTTTAGCATTTGTCGTTGAGTCATAGCAAGTACTAAATAGTCTTACTGTAAATTGCCTGTGTGTTGCACTTCCATCTTTAATAGCCTAACATGCGATTTTAGCCAATTGACAGAAAAAAAACTGAGCGCCCACATAGCTCCAATAAACTTTATAGGCTAATCTGTAAGTTGATTAAAACGTACACTGCCTCAGATGCCCCTTAATATCCCTTCTATATTTCTTTCAATTGTGTGCTTACATTATCCTAAATGTTTCCAAGAATTGGTAAATTCACAGAAATTCACAATTTTAAATATGTGGCCATCCCTTGTATTTTGTCGCCTGTCAATGAGTAATATCCGCATTATCCGTAGTTTCCACTTACTGCCATAGTAACCATGGCGACAGACGTGGACAACATCACGTCTAGCGCAGGGGTCAAGTTTGGCATTGGTTAAAAAAAAAACTTTGAACATAGTCAACAGATAATTTAAGAAATGAATTGATGAAAAAGGCAACTAGAATTGCATGTGACAGACTGTTACAGTGTCTTTTGTAAGTGGTAGTCAGCTGTTACTCTGTGTTAAATCCTGTAGAAGTCAGTAACAAAAAGCCACATTTGTGTGGCGGTGTCCAGGTTTTACACTGGATAAATTAATAAAGCAGTAGTAGGGATGTCACGATTTTCGAATATTCGATTATTTGATTTAGTTATAGAATATCGAATAAGTTGTGTGATTATTGTCTAAAAAAATCCCCATGTTTTCGGTGCTGATGCAGTGGTGACACTACCTATGACGCACCTAAAAGCGGTCACAAAGAACCGGCAAAAGTAATGATTATGAATGTTTCAAATACAGCAAGGAGACTGTTTCTTTTCGTTTGGAATTGTTTTGTTTAAAAGTAGACATTTCAAGCTTTCTATATATATTTCTCGTGTCTGTGAGGCAGCTTATAGCTGAGTTTCGGTTAATTTATGAGACGAGCTCTAGTTCACGTGCAATGCCCGTGTCTCACGTCCTGATTATTTATATATTTGCTTCTTATTTATTAAATCTAGGCAAATGGTTGATGAAACATTGATTCAAATTAAGATACAAAACAAAATTCACTTTAAAGAAAGGCTTTCTACAAAACAAAACTTAATGAAGTGGTCAAAATCATGTCTGACATGTCTCCCGATATATTGCGGCATCTTGCAACACATCCTGTTTTGCTAAAACACACATATTTGGGATGCAGAATGAATAAAAAATAACTCAAAAAATAAAAGAGGACTTGAATAAGCCCATTAATAGCATGTTTGAGTCATGCTCTTAAAGAACCATTTTTGAATTCCTCTTTCCATATTGTGAATAATAAATGTATCATTTTAATTTGCTTGTTTTATTGCTGGCAGGGCAGTTTTGGCTGACTCCTGGTCTAGCGGCACGCTCACGCTGTTGTTATTTTGTTCAAACATTATGGACCACGGCAAGCAGACTTCGGGACAAAAGGAGAAATAAAACGAGGATCAATATCGGCGTGGCGTTTTCGAGTTCCACGTCTGACAGAGCTTCACGACCCTTACGAAAAAGAAGTATACTTCAAGTTCATTTTATGAAGTATACTTAAGTAATATTCAAGTATATTTTTAAGTATACTTTATGTAGTAAGTATACTAATGTCAATATGTACTAGTAGTAAACTTGTCAGTGTACTATTTTAATACCGCTTGGGACTAAATTGGCCCACTTGTAGTATATAAAAAGTATATGTTTAAGTGTACTATAAGTGTACCAGTAGTAAACTTTAAGTGCACAACTAGTTCATAATTACGTTTCTCATTTGTACTGCAAGTGAACTTATGGGTATACTAGTAGTTTACTATTTTAATACTTGTAGAAAATGTTTAGTTTATGAAAGTACACTCTCAGTAAACTACTAGTTTAGTACTTCTATACTGCAAGTATACTTGCAAGTTTTCTTTAAGTGTACTCTCAGTAAAGTACTAGTTTTATACTAAGTTTTCTTCGTAATACATTTCACTCAAACAATACAACATTGAATTATACTACACTATTTAAGTATATGATTTTCTTAGAAACATCTATGTAATCACCACAATAGATATAGTGTGTGGCTGTGGCACCACACCTTCATTACAGAAGGTACATGAGTGAATGCAGAGACCTCAGGCAATGACGGTAACATTTGATGGATCGTTTTTGTGTTTGAATATGTAATAAGTAGAAAATGAACTCCAAATGTCACAAAATGGCAAGTTACTAATCCTAACAACAAACGCAATGATAAAATAGTGTAAATACAGCTGGAAAACAGTGAAAAATCAACCTCATTAATTATTCAAGGCCCAGTGCATGATGGGAACACCAGTATCAGAAAAGTTGAGTAAATTTACTTAATTTTATAATGTTGATATTTACGCTTTCATTTCTACATGATTGAATTGAGTACTACTATAGAATTTACTTACTTTAAAATTCTTGCCTGAACTAACTTTTTCATGTAATTTACAGTTTTTTTCTGTAGAATTTAAAATATAAAATATAGACGGTATTTATAAGTATATAAAAAGTATGCTTTCTTATTTTTAGTTGAAAAGAAGTATACTAATAGAACACTTGAATAAACGTATTTTTCGTAAGGGTAATTATTATCGCTGTGTTCAAGATCAGGTTCAGTTCCATGCTTATTTTATTTACTCTATAAGCTATTCCACCCGAAAGCTTGTTACCATATAAACTTGAATATGTTAGTTTATACGTGTGTAATATTATGTTTTAAAAAAGTATTTAATAAGCTACTCAATCAAAATAGTAAACACAAGTACAAGCCAAGAATACTTAGAATACTTAATTATACTTTTAAGTATATCTCGATCAACAAGCATAGGCCAAATACTTAGACTTTTCTGTCAGTATAAGTCAAGTATACTTAAGTGCAATTTGAAGTATATATTTTTTGAAGTAGCCTACATAAAGTATATTTCTGAGAAGTACATAAAAAGTAGAGTTGTTCCGATTCCGATACTAGTATCGGAAATGCCGCCGATACCAATAAAAATTCTGGCATCGGTATCGGCGAGTACTTCTACCCGTGTACCGATCCGATTCCATTTTCTTAAACAATACCTAGTTATGCACGCGAGCTTTGCTTAACGCAGCAAATCGGAGATCAAGGCTGCGTCCGAAATCGCGTACTATGTGTCTAGGTACTACATTTAAATAAGAACGTACTTCGCGACCGTTAAAAAAGTACATTCTATATAGTATGAATACGGGTAGTATGAATGAATCCGGACGTACTACATGCGCCATGTTGTTGTCGCGTGACATACGCTGTCATAACAGTGCGAAAATTTTAAGAGCCCATTCCACTGACTGCACCAACTTCGCGCTGTTTTTAGTTCTGCTTTCTGTTTTCATCTGCGTTTTTACGTCGTCCGAGCCGACAATCAAGAGGAGGCATCGGTCAGCTGCTCGCAGATCACGGCTTTTGTGGAGTTTCTCAAATAACATTTATTTACCTCATAAATTTTACCTCATAAAACACACACACAACCCCTATGAACAATGACAGATGTTGATTTTTGGCAAGGAAAAAGCCATTTATTTGCTTGTGATATTACCATCGATAAATAAACATGAATGAATCAATAGAGATACGCATGTGTGTCTGTGTTTATCTCTACAGCCCATAGCTAACGTTACAGCCGCGTCTCCGGTTTCCGCCATTTTCAAATATAACGACAACAACTCCTCTCCCGTGGCATCATGGGATAGTAAAGTGTCCATCGTATGCGCACTTCAGAATCTCGCCGGAAGTAGTAGGTCATCCGGGGACTTTTCGCCTACTGTTTTTCGAATTCTATGATTTCGGACATACTACTCTGCTCGCGTACTGTTTTTCGCATACTATATAGTAGGGAAGTATGCGATTTCGGACGCAGCCCAATTCTTCTTCGCTGCTCTAAACGCGCGCGCGCACTTTCTTCTTCGCTGCTCTAAACAGTGGTTGCTTGTGGCAACACAGGAAGTTGTGCTGTTGCCACAAGCAAGCAACCACTGTTGAGATCAGCGAAGAAGAAAACGCGCGCGCGCACGCTAGCAGCTGTACGTCCGCTGTTTGTGTTTGGCAGTATTTCAGACTGGACCAACCAGCTAGTAAAACGGCGATTTCGAGGGGTGGAACAAGTATTAGCAATTTCAACACGAGTAAGTTAACTTAAAGCATTTGAAGACGCGTCACCCCGCAGAACACGAGGGTTACACACAGGCAAGGGCAGAGAAGAACGAGCCGCGCTAGAATCAACAATCTCTGGAAGCTTCATTCAAACAAAGAGAAAAGTTTTCAGAAGACAGCCAAAGAGCAATAAATATAACCGACAAAACGATCGAGTTTATTGTTCTGGATGAATAGCCGCCGTCAAAAATAAAATGCCGTTTATTCAACAAAATTGTTTCTGGACTTTAGGTTATAAAGAGATTATTTTCTTATATTATTCATATACAATTTTTTAGATTCCTAGACTTATTTGTTGCACTTTTTTATACAGTTATATTGTAAAACTAAAATACCCTTTTCAGTTTACAGTATTAGATGTGTGGCTGCATTTGAAGTTCTTTTTCACTTAAGAAAAATAAATAATATATTGCTGTGAAATATATGTCAGATAATAAAAATATTCTAGTTCACATGTATTTGTTCATGTTTACCTAAGGGATAAGTCTGAAGCACACCATAAAATAATTCTATCAATTCATACAGGGCTAGTATGAATTGCAGCTGTATAGATGCACACACACCCAGGTATCGGATCGGTACTCGGTATCGGCCGATACCCTGAGTCCAGGTATCGGAATCGGTATCGGGAAGGAAAAAAGGGTATCGGAACATCTCTAATAAAAAGTAGACTGAAAGTATACTTTCTTATTTTTTTAGTTTAAAAAAAGTATACTAATAGCACACTTGAATAAACTTCTTTTTCGTAAGGGGAGTCACGACTTGACAGGGACACCACTCTTGCACTCTTTATTAGACAGGTGAGCAAATGTACATAAAACGAATCAATGTTATATAGCTTAACATGATGAAATGTTAGAATATGATCACTGTTATTTTAATGTTGATCTAGCTTACTGCTATGCTTATTTGCAATCTCAACCATATTCTCAAAACTATCATATTTTGATCGCTGACAGCTTCTTCACTAGATCCACTATCAAGTAACAGTGTGACACTAATATTTGATTGCATTCAGTACTTGCTCTGCAGTAAATCGCTGAGCCATTTCAAGTTTTGCCAATATTACTTCTTATTCTTTTGTTTTCTGCCTGCGGTAACTACGAGTGAAACGTCACTTTATCGTTGTGTATCAGACATTTATGCCACAATCTCACTTATTCAGTCATTCAAGATTCATTTATTGTTGTGAAGAAAAAAATATACTTACACTGTTACACACCTCGGGTCATTAGCGACTCAATATAGTGTTATTATGCCAAAATACAGATTTAGTTTTAAATTAAACCATTGTAATCCTGAAAGTAATGATGGTAAAAAAGGCATTCTTTTATCTTTTTTTTTTTTCTTGTTACATTGTTTTGTAAGGAATTAATTGAGGAATACTAAGATGTCTTAACTTTTAAAAAATGTAATGAGGAGGAGGGTAGTGAATGATGTCCCTGATCTCTAAAATCCCGAGATATGCATTTAAGGGTTAATCGTTTTTTTTGTGTGTTTTTTTTATACAGTTTTTTTCCATTTCCTGAAAAGTACTGTAGCGGTTTTAGACACAGGGTTTCTGCCCGACTGCGACAAATTGTAAATTCTGCATAATACTGCATAATACATTTTTAACAAGCAGAATAATACAGCATCATGATACACAGTCTCACTATTACCTCTGACATTATAGTATTTCGAAAGACAAAAACATGAACTTTAAAACTATTGGCTTTACATCGTCAGGTCAGCTGTCGACCTGTAAGCTTATTGGGTAGCAAGGCCCTGTGCGGTCGCACACTTGGCACAACCCTTGCGACAGCTCTAACAATCTACTGCTCTGTGTTTATTGTTGCTCATGGAAAGGCCAATTTAAGTCATCAGGGACAAAAGCTTTTAGTAGGCCTTAAATTTTAGCATGTCTACTTCATATACCAAGCAAACGAATAAACAACAATGACCAAAAAGTTTTAGGATGACACAGTGAAGTTTGTATTCCTGTATAGACTTGAGATAAGTTAGTCTTTGATGGACTTGGATTTTAAAACCAATTTGCTTTCAGTAATGAGAATCTCCATTAGAAGCTCCAGCTTAATTGAGAGAAAGTGAGGGAGGAAAATAGAGGGCTGGTGCAGTCAGAGAATGAGTCGAGGGGGGAGGGGCGCCGGCGACGGACACAGTCACATTTGCACATTAATTACCGGGCAGGTGCTGGCAGTCCGTTTTAATGGGCTGAGTGAAAGGTCAAGAGGGTTTAGCTGTCATTTTTTCCCTCCCATTAGATCCTTTTTGGTATTTCACAGTCTAACTTTCTCATTTAAATATATCAGCGTCTTATTAAGAGGTTAATGAACCGATTGCATGGGGAAGTTTGTAATCATAGTTTTTATTTTGTAATCATGGTTTTATTTTTCAAAGGCAAACTTGGTCATTTTCTTGTAATTAATTGAGCTTTGCAAATGCAATCGAAATGGCGTGAACACGGGGTGTCAGCCATCCTCTCGGCACCTTATTTCACAGCTATTCCAGGACAATCCAAATTCTGATGAAATTCTGGCAATACTGTTTTAATTTTAACAAAGGAGCTTGAATCAAATCAGTCCCTGACACTCGAGCATGTACCCAGTAAAAACTCTTGGGTACCCATGACTCCCTTAGATGCATCTGCATTCTCTGCATGACAATGTCGCCGCATACAAATTGAAATTTCAAAATGTACTGTGTTAGTTGCTCAGTGGAGAGTACTGAGACTCTGGATGGCCAGACAATCTCATTGAAATAAGAAGAAGGGCAAACTTGTTTTTGGGAACACTCAGAGCTTAATATGACACATTACAGCAATTATTTGATGTGTTTTCCACTATTAATAATTCAAGCGCTGTCCTGCCGCTCTGAGATGCCAATCCATCATAAACAAAAGAAAACTCTCTGCAACGCCAGAGGGAAATTAGGATCTTTTGTTGCTCTCTAGCAATATTTCTAAAGCTAAACGCCACTCTACATACAGCGCCACACTCTAGCGTGGCCTGTTTTTCTTAACATCAGCATTTTATTTTGCTTTGTCTTAGAGCGAGAATGCCATTTGGTAAGCAGGAAGTGTTTCATGAAATGCAGTGGAGGACAATAATAATGGTCCTTGAATAACAGCACTGGATGAAAGGCCTTTGAAAGGCTGACGAGAGTCCTCTCGGAGGTGTTTTGGATTGACGAGCGCTTTTGTTCACACAGAGGGAAATGCTGCTTACACAGTGACATGGAATTCTTGCCAAAAGTAATCGTCAAGGAAATCCAAAATCCAGATCAGTTTATTGTATTGTTGGTTTTGTGTTTTCTTTCTTTTTGTTAAAGAGAACATACATGCTCTCTGGAATACTTGATTTTGATTGGTCTGTCAAAACATTACAAGGTTTGTTTTAAATGTAACTGTTTTCCCTGGCAACCACTGAAAGACAGAGCTCAACTATGAAGGAAACCGTTTTCCCCAATGAGGGTTCAGTTATACATTGTTGCTATGGACAGTAATGATTATTCTTAAATATTTGACTGCTATACTTATTTCACGAGTTTACATGTTAATGAAATCTGATGTAATATTATAATGCGTATTTGGCTTGCTGTCCGGGGGGAGCAGCCTGACTACGTCAGACTTCCTACTTCCGCTAATTTCATTTCGCTCCTGTAGTCAGTCTGAGATAGCAGCCTATCTTTCAGTTTTCCACCGGCCTGAAAACAGCCGGGCCAATCAACGAACAGAGGGCGGGCTGAAAGCCGTAACGTAGTCGCTAAGCGCCGAGTTTAAGATTAGGTCAGGGAAATCGAAAACGACCGCGGATATGGAGAGTGGATGGAGAGCGAATGGATGCAATTCGCTCTGTTGTGGAGAATATTCCCGGCATTAGCAAACTGAAGCCAGAACAAGAAGAGTGTGAACATTTTGAATGGAGGTGATGTTGTGGCCCTACTCCCTTTGGGAAAAGTTTAATTTATCAACTATTACCGATCGTCAGCGAGAAACTGGGGAGCCTTTTGACAGGTCAGTGTCTCCTTTCTTTTCCAGGTCTTAAATACCGTAAAACTTCAAATAATAGCCCGGGCTTTTATTTGCCCAAATCGTCGAACTGCACCGGCTTGTATTTGAGACAGGCGTCTATGAGACAGGCCTTTATAATTTAATGTTGAGATGTTGTTCATTGAGATGTTGTCCCTAGAGTCTCTAATCTCTAAACAATCTCCAAATGCTCCACGTGAAACCGCGGTCTTCCGACCTTTTACTATCTTGTCGATTAATTTTGATTAATATGCGCAAGGGAGAGAGCGTAAGACAGCGCTCATGTTGTTTGAAGACGTGAGAGTGCGCGCGGGCGCGGGCGGGGCTCTCTCTCTCTCTCTCTCTCTCTCTCTCTCTCTATCTCTCTCTCTCTCTCTCGCAGCAGTCATTCTATTACATCACTCACCGATCAAAAAAGTCGTTTACAGCCATGTTCACTCTGGTATTTCGCTCGCATCATTAAGTGTTTACAGCAGGTTTACAGTGGAAGTTCGATCATAGATTTGAGTTCAATGCATGATGTCTGTGGTTCGATGCGACTGTGTCGGCGCATAACATACGTCATACATAAACATATCTGATTGGCTTACGGGTAACCAATGATTTTAAACTTCAGAAATCGCCCCCTAGCGAGAGAGAAAACACTTCTCTATTATGCTATTCCAGACTCTGTCTACGAAGCAAAGTGAAGTAGCAGAGTCTGGTATTACCAGGCTACGGGGGGAGGGCTCCGAGCTCAGAATTCGCCCCGACCCCAGAGTACTCCCCCTAACCTTAGAGATCATAGGTATCTATGAGCGGGCCCAGCCGAATGTGGGGTGAAGTGGGATGCTGAGAAAGTAGTCATGAGACAGGAGGTAAGGGAAGGCTTTATTTATACTGGCTTCTTCTTGTGCTGATTGGATGATTACCTGAACATGCTCCTCCCGAACTTTGATACATAAAACTTCATTTGTTGACAAATATGTACTTGACTTTTATCTATGTTTATGAGTATGTTGTTTTGATTTTGTCTTGATTGAAAGGGATGGTTCACCGTAAAATTGGGGGATTTTAAAACGAATATCCTTCTCGTTCTTGTCCATAATAATGGTAGTGAATAGTGACCTGCATCAATCCTTTTAAAGAACGACGTGTGCATTCGTGAGACTATATTTGCTCCGCAATTCACTCAGTCTTGCCCAGAAAAAGCACACAAGTGAGAAATCAAGATACACAACAAAAATACAGGTACCGTCTTCTCTGAGGTGAAGAGTAATATAATACAAAGTATAGTATATTTATATATTATTTTATAAAAAAAATGTAAAACGTTAAAATGTGACGTCATTAACGACAATCCTAAATTGTTGAACCAATGTTCAAACGACAGTGGTGCGACGCGACCATGTTATGCTGGTTTTGGAAAACAGTCATGACTAGTTTCTACAACGAGAGAAGTTGTACATCGTACTTTGGTGATTAAGCAATGAGTTACGTTATTGTGCGGGAAACACACCCCTGGATGAGAGTTGACATGGATGTCTATTCCTGACACCCGTCTTAGTAAAAAAGGTTGCCTTAGATGAGTAATTTTTAATATGAAGCTGGAGGAGTGGAGGGGAGCTTTATGTGGGATGAGAGTCTGGATTGGCTGGGAATTCCCCATCAACCTCCAAGAAAAGAATAAATGCTTTATCTCTGGAAGTAACATTGTGCCATCCTTGTGAACATTGTCCTATGTACCTCCTGCCTTGGATTTAGATGTTTTCAGTTCTAGTGGATTGGGGTTGGGTGCAAGAGAGAAGGCAAACAAAAAGAACAGTGTATTGAAATATTATCTTGCTGCCACATTTGGCTGGGGCCACGGTAATCCTCCAGAGTGCTAAACCGATCTTGCATTGTAATGAAACTCTAAGAACGACGTAATCTTCTCTCTGCTTGTGCACTGCAAGTCTTGGAGAACACAAGCCAAAGTCTGAGGAAGACAGAAGAGAGAAGAACCTTCTGGTGGCATTCTTGAGGTTATTTCAATTTGAAACCTTCTGATCATGGAGATGTCTTCAGGATTTTAAGAAATTGTAATTCAGAATCAAAAAGATTACACTTTTCAAAAGATTGTCGGGTACAGACTTCGCTTTGGTGACGTATGCCGGACTTCTCCAATCATTTAGTCTGCTTAAACCCTGCCACTGCTAGCTCATGTTCACCTGGCCCCACTTTTGAGTGCAGTGCTCACATCTCAAAATCCATTCAAGAACCAAGTAGCCTATCTAAACCTTTTTTTTTTTTCAATAATCCTTTACCCTTGGATGTACGTCACAAACCTAGGCTAATCATTCTCCTGCACACCTAAATATTACCATCATCTAAACATAGCTGCAACTAAATTCTGTTCGACTGTAGAACAGTCCTGAGATTCTTGACTTTTGTTGTCAAATTGGTCTGAAAAGACGTTTTGAGTTCAAATGATCATACCTGGTGGTTTTTATTTCGTGCCCTTTTACATCAGAGAGCATGATCATGCAACACTATTGAATGAGGTGTAGATGGTCTGATACAGTTGTGTATTTGCCTATGACACACACTTTTCCTTAAGGTAATGAAATATTATGGTCTATTTATACTGGACTGACTATTTTCTGCTGATAGCATGCTAGTCATTGTTCCAAGACTGCAATGTGTGCATTTATAATCTATTACCATTGACTTTGTGAAACATTTTTAATTATGTGAATACAGCTATTAACTGTATGTTGTTGTTGTTGTTTTTTTTACAAAAATTATATTGATCCTGTTGTTTTCAAGCAGATGTTTAGACAACTTGCAAATTTTCCTCCCACCTTGTACCAATTAGAAAGGAAACTTTGTCACTGGAGGCAATGCTAAGACAGCTAGGGCGATGCAACCATTATTTTTTCTCTCGAGGCATTGACTAACCTGAGGTCAGATGCTAAATCTCCATTATTGAGTCAGTTGGGGTGGATCATTGCTAGAGAGGTGCAGGCACTGCCGAAAGACTGTCGAATGCACTCTGCAAACCAGCTTTCCGCCTTGCCTCTCGAGCTACAGCATCACACACAGTTCTGTGAGCTGTCAACCGGACTGCTGTTCCTACAGCTTGACCACACTTCTGATTAGTAGTCCTGTCAATTTCCAACAACTTCAAACATAAAAGCCTAAGGCAGCTTGTTGCAGACTGTGTATTTGTGTGCCTCTCTGTCTCCTGTAGCGTACAGTTACAGGAGATCTTGTGTGGATGAAGTCAGGAGCTTGTTTCCTAACATTCAGTTCTCTATCATTCTGCATTTTTCAATACACTGGACTAATGAGGTGTACAGACCTCCTCAGGGGTGGAAAGACAGAAAAAAGTGGCATTTAAAAAATTCAAGTAGTGCTTATTCATATCTGACTTTGTTTGCTTTTTGCAGTATAATACATCATTTAGTCCAGTGTTTGTATGTGCTTGTATATTTTTTATACTTATTTTAAACATATACTTCATTTATAGTTTTGTGTCATATACTTAGCACCATGCCTCTAATTCAATAGTGTTTGAGTCTTCCAAACGTTTTGTGTTGCTGCATATATTTAGAGCATTTTATTTTATTATTCGTGATTAGTTTTTTTCCCCCAACCAGTTTAGTGCAAAACCTGTCCAACAGAAGATTTCATTGGTTATCCCAAAAATCATGGTCAGGGTTTGTGCTAACTAGTTTTGTTTTGGGGGGTGGGGGGTCTCTCTTTCTTTCAGTCAGTAATACTCTTCTGTTTGTTTTTGTTGTTGTTCTTAATGATAAAATTCATCTGGTGCTCAATGTCTTCATCTATAACGTTCTCTGAAGCTGTCCATATGTTGCACGCTTGCAGTATACAGCTTCGTTGATCATAAGGAGAGTGACGAATTGTTGTACAGGACAGGTTATGCAGAAAGCCCTTATATAGAGATGTATTTGTGCATGTATTATGGTAATTACCAACTGCACATGCGGCCTCATTTAGAATAATCTGTATTTATCCGGATAATAAAATTAGGGTGGGAACAAATTTGTGTCTACACCTGTTGTGAATTCATTATTATTATTAATATTGTGCATTTATATATATATATATTAAATACCTTTTTCTGATCACAGGAAGGTCACTTTGAGGGACTGCATGGGGAAGTGGTTCGAGCCCTTGTGCACTTCACTGCACTCAACTCATTTCACCTTCTGGGCCAGATGATAAACATTTTTAAATAATGAAGGGCGCGCAGGGATGATCAGATTTTGGAAGTGATTTATGATGACGAGGGGGCAGAGGTGATGGCAGGGAGAGGGACGTCCTGTTTTGGCCAGACATTGGCTCTTAATCACTCCCTAGTCAGATAATGACATGCATTATTTAACATCAGGCCAATATAATCCCACTTTCACAGAGCTCATGTTTCAGCTCTCCTGTGGCGCATGCGGCACGTGCAGCGGTCAGTCCGTGTCTCTGATCCCTGCCTTATTAAATCTGTCCCTACAGCTCGGATGGGATTTAGTCTGACAAAGTGTGGTGCTGAAGGTTCTGCAACTAAAACTTTTCTGCTGAAATTGAACTCTGGAAAGGTGTTTTGTCAATCAAGGTTATGTTGGCTATTCCCCCTCTGCTTCAGTGCGAGTTTCAGACTTTGTCACTGATTTTAATGGTATGACTGGCATTTCAGTAACATTCTCTTGAACTTTTTGGTGGCACGTGTTTGCTGTTTCATTGCTAATCTGTATGCACACACAGTCCAGTGAAGAAAATAAATCTGTCTAACATTTTAAATGCGAAAATTTGGTGGTAGCAAGCACAAACCCACTGATTTAAGCACATGATGTTTATATATTTGAATGATATTACTCACTTGTGTTGCTGCAATGTACAGGTGTTAAGCTTTTTTGTTAGTAGTGTAGTGTGGCAAATAAGTTGCAACTGTATTTTAGTTTAATAAGTAGTTTGGCACGCTGCCCTTGTAATATCCTAGAATAGAAAACAAAATGTGGAATATTGGACACTTTATGTACTCAAAAGTCATTATTTACCTACTACAGGGAACATTAGTGAAAGAGGAGACACATCAGGTGCATTAATTTCCTTTAAATTATATTTTATAAACAAAGTTTGGGAGGAGCACGTTCAAATAATCATTCCAATCAACTTGTCATCAAACAATTACCATGTCTACCCTATCAGTACGAGAGGAAACATTATATATATATATATATATATATATATTCACTCTGTCTACTCACTCAACATTCCTTGACAGTTTTCTGCATCCTTCCACCACCCCGACTCCTCACTCTTGGCTATTTCTTCACAGCCAGGAATACAGGGGGAGTACCCTGGGCCCTGAGCCCTCTCCTCGGACAGCACGCCAAATACGCATTTATTCTATCTTACTTATTTGTAACTGTGAACTTGTGAAATGGAAAACAGTAAATACTTTTGTGAAGTAAAAAAAAAAAAAAAAGTTTCAATAAAGATGATTGAATAACCCTTCTAACATACATACAAAGGTATGGCAAAGCATATCATGTATTGTACATAATTTGGGATGCAACTGATTCTATCCACTTTATTCTGGTAAATATCTTGGATTTGTTGCAGAATTGTGCTGATTAGTATTTGTAAGGACCCAAAGTAGTACAAAGTTTTGCTTCAAAGTAACCATTTTGAATTAGTTTATCATGTCATGTTTAGCAAGTTCGAAATTTTATTTTGAAGTACAGTAAATATTTGTGTATCTGCACAGGAAGAACAATTTTGGCACACAATTAACTACTCAAAGATTGCTGTTGTTCCCCCCCCCGATCATCCATTTCTCTCATAATTTTCCTTTTTCTTTTGTTTCTTTTGCCTTTGTTTATAAGCCAAAAGTGGTGGGGTGGTGGGTGTGGTTTTAGTGTCTCATCATTAGGAAGGTAATGCTATCTGTCCAGACCTGTCTGAGCAGCCGAGCTCTAATTAACTATAATGGAAATGTCAATCACAGTAGGACGACAAGCTGTCCTCAGCTAGCCTATCTATTTTCAATTGCACTGCACTACCAGCAAACAATTCCATTCTAACCATTACAGAAATAGTTCACCAAAAATAAAAATGTCATTTTTTACTCTTCCACATGTCGTTCCAAACCTGAATTGCTTATCAGAATGGTGGAACACAAAAGGAGAAATTCAGAAGACTGCTAGTCTCTCTTTTCCATGCAATTAGCTTCAAAAGGAATATAAATGTATCATAAAAGTGGTTATCACATTAAGCTATAAGATAAGATTCACTAAACCTATTGCCATCCATGCTCATTCAAGAGAGACGTAGAAATGTACAATTCATTCTTTTTGGACAGATCTTTTCAGTGACTTAGTTTGGTTCACAAAGCCAGTGAGTCTTTCACAAGTCGGACTGATTCGGTTCCCAAGTTCAATTCACTGACTCAATGATCTGGTCTCAGCACTTAACAGTCCACTAGAGGGGAAGATTATTGGTGAATACAGATTTAAAATTCTCCATTTGTGTTACACACAAGATATGAAGTCATATGAGTTTTGTAACGGCATGAGGGTGAATAAATGACGAATTTTCTTTTTCATTGTTGGGTGAGCTATGCCTTTAATATAACTTTCAAGTATGCAGCACTGATCCAAAAATATTTTCATATAATGCGTTTCAGAGCAACCAGACTAGCAAACACATAGATAGCTATCTCACAATGGCCTTGATTGTAATATTTGCTTTTCTCTGCATTCACAATGGATCAGCAGCCAAGGAATGTGCCTGAAAAAAGTGCTAGTAATAACTTTAAGTGAAAAGGTTGACTCATGTACTGTCCATGCGTAGTGCTATAACCCAAGGTTACCGAATCTGAGATTGACTTGCATATAATTGATCACATGCTTTGCAACTCTGCTAATTAGGGTTGAGGTCAAATAACTGATCTTATCAGGGAGAACTAATTAGTTGCTGGTTATGTTAGTGCATGGCAAAACAAACGACTCTCTTTAATGCAAGTACACTGTCTTAAACTGCATGAATGAAGTTACCTAAGAATACACTTTGTAAACGCACAATACAAAAATAAGTCGAAAGAGTGCTTTGAATTTATATTTAAAGACTATGAAATAGCACAACTGGATATGAAACAATACATCTGTAAAGCTGCCATTCCACAATATCTAGGAGTTGTTTATTTCCAATCTTCCAGAGTAGTTCTGGAACTGATTTCCAGCCATGTGCGTTTATGGAATATATTGAGTGTTTGCATCCGTCCGACCGACCAGATGTGTAGTATTTTAATCAAAACTATTTTTTCACTAAAACTTAAACTAAAAACAAAAAAAAATATTTAAACACTATTTCAGTAAACTGGGCTGTTCTGAATAATTATTTTACAATTATTAACCTTACTATTTAAATTGGGTAGCCCTAGAAAGCTATGCTTTTCTTTCAAACGTGTTCATAAGCATTTGTTTTGTCTGGATATAATTAATTAATTAATTAATTAATAATTAATAGTTTCGTGCAACTTCCAATGGCGAAACGTGACAAACGAGTCATTTTATATATTGTTGCCGGATGACGGCGAATATTAGAAAATATCTGACAACCAACTGCCCTTATTGACCAGCCAGAATCAAGTATTGCAGAGAGCTGTGTAATAGACTCAAATAGCCACAGTTTGAATATTTGTAATGGCTCTGCCTTTGCGCTCATAGTATCTCCCATATTCCTTTGTTCACAAAGACCTTTTAATCCAGCTGTGTTATGTTTTATAGATTAATCCTGAGAGAGGCTTCGTAGACACATCCTTTAATAAAAGCGCTGGTGGGTCTGTCAGTTTTCAGACAGAAGCTCAATTTGAGGAGGTAAGGAGTTAATATAATCTGTCCTCACAAAGGGCAACGTGTGAGATGTCTGCATATTTATCTGTGTGTGTGTGTGTGTGTGTGTCCGCTGTCTATCACTGCACGTTTGTGTGTTTGCATTTCAATGTGCCTCAGGGGTTGAGGTGAGGACAGGGAGAGGTACAGGAGGTGCTCTCTATAAAGGGCAGCCTGGCCTGTGCTTGGGGAATGAGAATGACATGCTCAGGAGAGTGTGTAATTAAAGGGGCTGCCTACTCAGCATCACACATAACATTACACTCAGCTCCTCACTTAACGATTACTCGGCAAACAAGTGTGCAAATACCTGTCCATCTCTCACTGTTTTCCACTCTTTTTTCATGCACTGACCCAGGCTACAGATGACACCACAGGCCGAGCTTGGCCTGACTACAGAACAATTGAGCACATTTGAGAGTGAGCATAGTGCTGTTGACGGCAAGTGGAGAATGATACTTCAATGTGATTTTCAAAATAGGCTCTTTGGAAGAGCATGCTTCTACTTATTTCTTTTTTTTGCATATCTCCATAAAAATAGCTATATGTACAATTATGATTACCCGGAACGTAGTAGGCCCAAGGTCCCGTGCTGGGAGCTCCCTGTCGTCGTGTGATGCTAACGACGGATGCCTCCCTCACGGGCTGGGGGGTGATCTTGGGTGGTCGCCCAGCTCAGGGTCTGTGGCAGGACCATCATCTCTCGTGGCACATAAACTGTCTAGAAATGTTGGCGGTGTTTTGGGCTCTGAAACATTTCCTCCCAGACCTGAGGGGCCACCATGTGCTTGTCCGCTCAGACAACACATCGGTGGTCTCCTACATAAACCATCAGGGGGGTCTGCGGTCGCGCCCATTATTCAAGCTAGTTCCTCAGATCCTTCTATGGGCCCAGGGGAAACTTCTGTCTTTGAGAGCGATTTATCTCCCGGGGTATCTGAATCGGGAGGCAGACATCCTGTCAAGGCAGGGGCCGAGGCCCGGGGAATGGAGACTTCACCCCGATGTGGTGGAGCTCCTTTGGGAACGTTTCGGTCGTGCCGAGGTAGACCTATTCGCTTCCCGAGAGACATCCCACTGTCCTCTGTGGTTCTCTCTCAGCCTTCCAGCCCCTCTGGGGTTGGACGCTATGGTACAGGCGTGGCCGAGGTCACGTCTGTATGCATTTCCACCGATTGCTCTGCTCCCAGGAGTTCTGGAGAGGGTTCACCGGGACGGAGTCAGCCTACTCCTTATAGCCCCGTTCTGGCCGGCTCGAGTATGGTTTTCGGACCTGCTGTCCCTTCTCGACGGCTCTCCCCTGGAGATTCCGATCAGGAGGGACCTACTATCTCAGGCGAGTGGGTCGATCCTTCACCCCCGCCCAGAGCTATGGAGACTGTGGGCTTAGCCTCTGAGGGGGCTCAGCTCATAGAATCCGGTCTCTCGATTGAGGTTGTTGAGACCATTCTCCAATCCAGAGCTAGCTCCCGCTACAAGGAAGCTATATGCTGCGAGGTGGAAACTTTTCACCTCTTGGTGTGGAGAGCGCCAACAGTACCCAGTTAACTGCCCGGTTGGTACAGTGCTGGAGTTCTTGCAGGATCGTCTCTCCACAGGGTTATCCCACTCCCCACTGAAAGTATACGTGGCGGCCTTGGCTGCTTACCACGGCCCTTTGAGTGGATTTTCTCTTGGGAGACAACCACTTACAGGTCCTCCAAAAAAAAATTAGCATATTGTGATAAAGTTCATTATTTCCCATAATGTAATGATAAAAATTTTACTTTCATATATTTTAGATTCATTGCACACCAACTGAAATATTTCAGGTCTTTTATTGTTTTAATACTGATGATTTTGGCATACAGCTCATGAAAACCCCAAATTCCTGTCTCAATAAATTAGCATATAATGAAAAGGTTCTCTAAACGAGCTATTAACCTAATCATCTGAATCAACTAATTAACTCTAAACAACTGCAAAAGATTCCTGAGGCTTTTAAAAACTCCCAGCCTGTTTCATTACTCAAAACCGCAATCATGGGAAGACTGCCGACCTGACTGCTGTCAGAAGGCCATCATTGACACCCTCAAGCAAGAGGGTAAGACACAGAAAGAAATTTCTGAACAAATAGGCTGTTCCCAGAGTGCTGTATCAAGGCACCTCAGTGGGAAGTCTGCAGCACTGGACTGTTGCTCAGTGGTCCAAAGTACTTTTTTCGGATGAAAGCAAATTTTGCATGTCATTCGGAAATCAAGGTGCCAGAGTCTGGAGGAAGACTGGGGAGAAGGAAATGCCAAAATGCCTGAAGTCCAGTGCTGCTTCTCTGTAGCCCAGGTCAGGCGCTTCTGCCGCTGTTTCTGGTTCAAAAGTGGCTTGACCTGGGGAATGCGGCACCTGTAGCCCATTTCCTGCCCACGCCTGTGCACGGTGGCTCTGGATGTTTCTACTCCAGACTCAGTCCACTGCTTCCGCAGGTCCCCCAAGGTCTTGAATCGGTCCTTCTCCACAATCTTCCTCAGGGTCCGGTCACCTCTTCTCGTTGTGCAGTGTTTTTGCCACACTTTTTCCTTCCCACAGACTTCCCACTGAGGTGCCTTGATACAGCACTCTGGGAACAGCCTATTTGTTCAGAAATTTCTTTCTGTGCCTTACCCTCTTGCTTGAGGGTGTCAATGATGGCCTTCTGACAGCAGTCAGGTCGGCAGTCTTACCCATGATTGCGGTTTTGAGTAATGAAACAGGCTGGGAGTTTTTAAAAGCCTCAGGAATCTTTTGCAGGTGTTTAGAGTTAATTAGTTGATTCAGATGATTAGGTTAATAGCTCGTTTAGAGAACCTTTTCATGATATGCTAATTTATTGAGACAGGAATTTGGGGTTTTCATGAGCTGTATGCCAAAATCATCAGTATTAAAACAAAAGACCTGAAATATTTCAGTTGGTGTGCAATGAATCTAAAATATATGAAAGTTAAATTTTTATCATTACATTATGGAAAATAATGAACTTTATCACAATATACTAATTTTTTTAGAAGGACCTGTATATCTCGCTTCCTTCGTGGCACTCTGAGGCTGAGGCCAGCAGTACGCACGAGGGTGCCATCATGGGACTTGGCCATTGTCTTAGAGGGTCTCTCCCTAGCTCCTTTCGAGCCCCTTGAAGAGGTTTCCGAGAAGTTCCTCACTCTCAAAACTATTTTCCTGCTTGCTATTTCGTCTCTCAAAAGGATTGGAGACATTCAAGCACTCTTGGTTGCCCCCTTGTGCTTGGAATTCTCACCTGGCATGGCTAAGGCCTTCCTCTATCCTAGGCCAGGTTATGTTCCAAAAGTTCCAACTACTGTAGTTAGACCTGTCATACTGCAGGGTTTTTGTCCTCCTCCATTTCTAACGTCGGACCAGGAGAAACTTAATTTGCTCTGCCCAGTCAGGGCTCTAGATATGTATGTCCACAGAGCTGCCCTGTGGAGGAAGTCTGAACAGCTGTTTGTCTGTTTTGGGTCTCCCAATAAGGGGTGCCCTACATCTAAGCAAAGGATGAGCAAGTGGTTGGTCGAGGTCGCTCACTTGCTTACGAGTCGGTCGGTCAGCCTTCACCTTTGGCTGTACGGGCTCATTCCACCCGGAGTATGGCTACTTCTAAAGCTCTCCTTTCAGGAGCTTCTCTTCAGGACGTTTGTGATGCGGCAGGCTGGTCCTCACTGCACACATTCGTCAGGTTTTATAGTCTTGATTTTAGCTCCACTCCTGGGGCGCAAGTTCTTTCGTCAGCCTGTGCGCCCTGATTACACACTACGGAGACTTGCTCGTATGGCGATGTGGGTATTGCGTTCCCACCGCGTTTCCACGCAGCGGTAGTTCCTGAAGGGGAACGTCCTGGGTTATGTATGTAACCCTAGTTCCCCGAAGGGAACGGACGCTGTGTGTCTTTGCCATACTCCCTGCATCCCCCGTTATCGCTTGCTTCAGTAACATCAGAAGCTGTTCTCTTGTGTTTTCAGGGGTGCTTTATAGTTTCCTGGTCGGTGACGTCACTCGCCTACTACGTACCGTACATACAACCCGGGACGTTTAGTGTTGGTGGTACAAATGCGATAGAGCAAAAACCTTTTTAGCGCCACTGTCTATCATGTTCTGTTTGATTTGGCTTTCACTCGTGTTCCTTTGTTCTAGTTTCCCGCCACTCGTCAGTCACCATGGACACTAACTACATTCATCACAGCTGATCATCCTTTAGTTAACGTCTCTGTGTATTTAGTTCCTGCCTGTGTTTCAGTTCATCATCCGTTATTGTTCGTGTATTGTGTTTGCACGCTGTCTCGCTAGCTATAAATAAACCTTGTTGTTATTTATCATCGCCTTCGTCTTCCTTAATAATTTCTGAACTGCCGCAATTCGTACAACAGCCAACGTAATAAAACATTGCCAGATTCACATTCATCTGTTTCTGAGAAAACTGAAAACACTTTTAGAGCCATTCACTGGACATGCGAAACGTGTAAGAAGCAACTTAATATCATTTTGCAGAAATGCCGCCACATGCATGTTTTTCCAATGATCCAATGGTTGGTCTTTTTCAGCCCGTTCTCATCCCAAGGCGTAATATAATGACGCTTTTGCCAAAGCGTCTATATCGAACGCGCATGGTACCCTTTAGCGTCAATATGAGACGCCAATATATATGGGTCAGAAGGCGCCTCCTAGCGGTCTAATCCTAACCCTACACCATACCTAAACCTACCCATCTCTCTGCGTGTTATATTGACGCTAAAGGGTTCCATGGCCGTTGGATTTAGACGCTTTGTCAAAGTGTAAGAATATGACGCCTTGGGATGAGGATGCGTTGTCTTTTTATATGGGTGTTTAGGGAATGATGAAATATCAAAAACTATATACATATATACTATGTAAAATTTAGTGGGTGGCATAATATTCTCAGATGGCTTCAAATAGCACCATGTCTTAACTCATTACTTACAAGTTTATGAGTCAATAAATTCAATAGAGATTCCGCTGCAAAAACCATTCTGGAATTGTGGAAAGGTGGATTGTTATGTTAACATAATTATTACAAATAATAAATTACTAGTCCGGTATTATACAGCTCACAATCAAATTTTTGTTTGCAGATCTGGAGAGAACAGATGCGGGTGGAAAATTAAGCAATGAAACTGCATCCGTAAAAGAGCAATCTGTTGTTATTTGCTATTATTAGGCTTACAAAGCAATATGGTCAGCAATCCTGACATAATGAAAACTACCTGACATTTAACTGGGCCTAGCAGACACAATAAGGAAGCTTATATGAACTTAGCTGACTAAGCCTGATGTTTACATTTTTGAAAATCATTTCAACTGCTGTCATTGTTTTTATCCTTTACCCAGCTACGGTATAGTTTTACTGCAAACATTTAGATAACACTTTCTACATAGCATGAATGCATTGTTCTTTTTTGTTTATATTTCTTAAATACACCTATTTTCAATTCTTTATTATTGTTTTCAAGTTATACGAACATAAATTATTCAATACATTCATGCATGTATTTTAATAGATTATAAATAATAGAAAATTAATTATATGCTACTTGTAGATGTATTTAAGAAATAAACAGAAAAAAAGAACAATTTATTCATGATATGTACATGTAGCATATAATTAATTTGAAATTATTTATTATTGTTTTCAAGTGATAAGAACATAAATTATTCAATACATTCTTGTGTGTATTTTAATATATTATAAATAATTGTTGTACTTTAAAGTATTCCAATTGTTACAAACCAAACATATTTAATTCCAAATTCTCTTCATTTGAGTTGCACTGTCTATTACTGTCTTATTTGTAATTTCTGATTCAAAATTTAGTTCTTAGCTGTTATATTACAGTTGGTTTATATTTTCAACGTGTTACCCATGGTTTGCTGTGGATCAATAGGTCTTATGCAAAAAATTTGCAATACTTCTTCTCGGTGTGTTAGGGGGAAAGGAGATCTCTTTATATTCTACTAGTCCTTGGTTTGGTTTCCTAATGACATGGAAGTTTAATGATTTCCTGTATAAAATAAAATGTCAGGATAATATTGCGGACAAAGGTAAGCCAGTCAATCTCTCAACAACCCCTACAATAATAGTCAACAAATGAAAACATTCACTGCTGTTTCAGAACTAAATAAATCTTGTCATAGTGGAAGCTAACTATCCTATTCTAATACTCTTGAGACTGACATTCAGTTATTTGAAAGAGGTTGCAGTGGCCAGGCTCTTTGTGTGCATGTTTCTCCACCAACTGTGTGTGAACTATAAGAGTTATTAGTGCAAAATTAAATATTACCCATTGTTTCTGCTTCCAATACTTGAGTTAATGACTCAATCCCTGGAACAACCTGGTAACATTGTACACTGTGTGGTCACAGACTTAATGCCGCCATCTTGAGGGTCCATTGGGACTGAGCTTTTATTGTTAGTACTCCCAGGGGACCATGCACTGTTTGCCTGAACCCCACACAGGCTCTGTTCTCAGCTGGCTGCATAGGCTGGTAAGATTCTGCATTAATACTGACAGAACTTGTTGATTTGAACTCCACACAAATCTTAAATTCGTGGTAGCTATCTGGTCCCATGTGAGAACATCTGTGAAACATAATTCCATAAAAGGACAAATAATCTGCGAAATTAGCAAAATTCAGATGGTGTTATTGCTTCTAATTCATCTTTGATGATCGTGACATTTGATATCTTAAAGACATATTTTACAATGTGAATAATACCCGCCAGCAGAAAAACTTAAAGACCCCCTGTGGAGAAAATCAAGTTTTTAAAGTTGTTTATATGTCTATGGGGTGTTTTTAATAAGCTTTAAAACAAAGCATGTGCAAATTCAACACCATTAAGTCAACACCATTGCTGAGTGTTTTTATCCTTAAAACTGCATTGAAAAAAAGACGCCGGTGAAATCACTGGTGTTTCTTATCACAAACTAACTTGTAACCAATCACGTCAATGTGCGGGCGGGCTTTAGCATTTTATTAACAGCGAACTTTACGGGGAGTCTCAAGAGAAGCCATACCAGGATATTTTTCTTTTGATATGAAAAATCTGGTAAATTTAGCAATATTGAATTATGTGATGTATATATTACGAGGTTAACAATATGTCTTTCTCCACTGACTTTCTGAGTTGTTTAAAGCTTTGAATAATGTAGTCAAGTAAAAGACTAATCATATCAATTACCGCCATGTGTCCGACGTAGAGAGCGATACATAAAACGCATTAGCCTACCATTCTGATACATCGCCTTGTAGACGAGCCTGTATAATTCACTCTTCCTCTTCTAAAGTTTGACGAGTAGATCAGGTATTCATCAAAGATTAGTTTTAAGGGATACAATTTTCCCATAATATTTTTTTAAACTTCTTTAAAGAAATCTTAAAAGATTTAAAAAAACTTTTATCTTTCTTTTTTAAATTAAACGTTTAATGCTAGATTTCCAAAGTGACTCTACTGAACCTCATTATAATGTGTAATTTTGTCCCTTAATAGTTGCCTCAGTCTACAGAACCAACCTTCAAATAATAAATTATACATGTCATTATACGTACTATGTCGTTCTAAAGTTTTGTGATTGGTACGATTTCTAAAATGTAAAGTATCTTATACTCACTAAAAGGCTTCATGTATATGATCACAAATACAGTAAAAACTGTAACATTGTGAAATATTACTGCAATTTAAATGGCAAAATGAATTTTCAGCATCATTACTCATTAACATTAAATACCTTCAGAAAGCATTCTAATATGCTGATTTGTTGTTCAAGAAACATTTCTAATTATTATCAATGTTGAAAACTGAAAAATGTTGAAACATGTTAATATTTGTGTGGAAACCGGGAACAGCTTTTATTTGAAATGGAATGTTTTTGTGTCTAAATGTAAAAATCACTTTTGATCAATTTAATGCATCCTTGCTAAATAAAAGTATGAATTTCTTTGTAAAAATAAACCCTTTGAATGGTATTTCTATACTAATTTTACTACAATCAAGTAGGTACTGCACCAGGTACCAGTAAACAAGCTTTTATAAACACATGCCAAATAGTGTAGCAATAAAACAAAGAAACACTCCAAATAATGTTAGACAGTTTCAAACATTATTGATGAAACTTGCTTGCAGTATAATCAGAGCTTCTGAGAAGTGCTTGGTAGACAGTATCATGCTGTATGTTTTTGGACTTGTGAGCTTTCTCTTTCCCGCGAGGTTATCCAGTAAGCTGGTGTGTGGTGGGCATTCTGGCGCAGTATATGGCTGCTGTGGCATCATTCAGGTGGATGGATGAGGAGATTCCCCTTTCCATATGTAAAGTGCTTTGAGTACCCAGAAAAGCCCTTTATAAATGTAAACAATTATTATTATTATTATTAAGCTCTTGGCTCAATTCTAAAACTGATGCTATGGCCACAACTGAACATAGGCTATAACAACAGCCATATAGCACTAAGAGAATTCCTGCATAATGAACTCACAGGTAAATCTATAAAGACAACTGCTGAATTCTTCACATTCATGTAAAGGCAGGATGATTTCAGCTGTTGCAGGACTGAAGGCCCTTATGAATGTGTCTTTCAGCAGTGCACTGCACTGAAGCATCCTTGTTAATGATATGCCAGTGCCAATAATTCCCCAACAACACTCTCGGTAGACAGTTGGATAATGAGTCGTTCTCTTGCCTTCCACAGTAGAACAGCTGTTAAGCTTCAGCACTTGAACTTCCTGTTTAAGAAACTCTTAAATGGTTCCCTCTTTTCTGGACCACTTTTCTTGTCAAGCCTCGGACAGCAACATCTACACTACACGAAATATACTGACAACAGTAACACACGAACAACCAAAAAATCACTCTAGTGAAAAGGTGCTCATTACCACCGTACTGGTGGTGTATATTTCTTATGCTCTGCTCTGTTAGAAGTTGCTTGGCTGGGAGGAATGAGGAATGAAGAAATCCATGGAGGATTTGCCACCACTGCATCCTCAGTAGTCTTTAAAAGGACTCATAAATGTGTTGAATTTATTTTGTTATTGAAGGGAGAAACCTTATTATATGTGTTCAGGGGTGAATGTTTCCTGAAGGAAACCCCGAAGGAATGTGGATATCATATTAGGCTTACTAAATGTCAGCTTTTGGATTATCTTTTGATTTTGAGATTTAAACTCAGTTTCATTGTTCCCTGAGCCATATGAACTCACTCCGTGTGCAGTTTGAAGATAATTTTGGAACTGTTTCTAATAGCTTTGCATAATTTTAGTTTTAACAGCTAACTAGGTCCTCCTAAATCCAGAGGGATACATTTTGTACTTATTACAATGTGAAGGCAATTAATTGGGCTGTAAAATGCTTTTAATATCTCATGCTCATTTGAAGCAAGCTGGCTTTAAGAGAACGAATGCTCTGTTTGCTCTTACTAGAAACCTATGGAAAAGACTATGTTGTCAGCACAGTTGTGACACCACCTGCGTTCAGTTTGGCCTTGTCCAGCGTTTAACTAATGCTCTAAAGTGCATGGCTGGCAAAATTCTCAGGGGAAAGTCACCGTGGCAATAAAAACATGAACCTTTATGGTCACACTGACCTAATTCTTCACACTGAACCAGCTCACTGCCACCGCTGTGGAAATACGATAGTATCATGCTTGTATGTTTGTGCGCTTGCAGTGATATTGAAAAATCCTGGCAAACTGATTAGTGACTTTATTCAAATTAATTAGTTTTTTCTAGCATTTTGAGTTGTCTATGTGGAGTCTCCTTTCTAAATCCACAGAAAAAGCAAACGAGTCCAGAGAAAGGATTTACCACACACTCCCACCTACGACTCAGACAGTGCTATAGGAAGCTGTCAAAACTGCAAAGCCTTTCTTAGAAAAACATTGGATATGGATATGAAAGTCTCCTAGACAAAAAAAAGGGTGTGTACTGTTAAGACACTTATCTATTATTAGCTAGCACTTCTCTTTCTTCCCTATTTATAGGCCCTTGCTCTATATTATGCTAGAGATCTGGGGAAGTTTGTTTCTGCCTCAAGAGTACAAAATAAAAAAAGGTTGTTGTGAGCTAAAGTTGAAAGGGAGATATAAAGTCACATTGTGAGATAAAGCGTCAATTATGAGAAATAGTCAATTGCATAGGTACAATTGCAAAAAAAGTTTTTTATACCAAAAATGCAAAATCGCAAAAATAGTTAACATTTTGAAATAGTCGCATTGTGAAACAAAGGCGCAATTGTAAAATATATAGTTGCAACTATGAGAAAAATAAAGTGAACTTAAAGGTAATGAAGCCATTACAAGAAATGCAGTCGCATTGTGAGATATAAAGTCAAACTGGTGAAATATATGGTTGCGATTATGTGAAATAAATCTGCAATGTGAGCTATTTTATTCATCTTTTTTCTTTTCTTTTTTTTTTACTCGGAGGCAGAAACAGGCTTACATATTGACCACTCTCATATCACTGCATATCAACAGGAACATCAACACTTAAACAACATGTTTCATCAGTTTCCCCCTCAGACTTATTGACATTCCTTTATCATGAACAGATTGCACACTTTGAGAGGACAGTGGTTTTGGAGGGAAAGACACACTTTATTACTACAGCATTAATATCCAATCCTGCGCCCGTCCGTGCCAGCCGTGTTTTTCTACCTGGGATCCTTTCCCAGGATTTATGGGATCATTCACACAGAAAATGTGCACCATTAGGTTTTTCACACGCCGCAATTCAATCACGTCCTGAAATCCCCGCGCGGTCACCTCTCCCGGCGTGTGTCATTGTAGGCAGGTATTTCTCCCCACCACTACACCACCCCATACGAGTTAATTCCTTCTCGGACTCCAGCGGGAGAAAATCAGGCCCTGAAAAATCATTACTTTCCATAATCCCTGCCTTCCATACGCCACCACGCTAATGTGTGTATGACAAAAGGGGGGAGGGAATGAGAGCGATGTGCTGGAATAAAATAAATTGGATTAGAATAAGTCAAGAAAAAGGGAGATCTGTCCCCAAAAATTGAATTCCAGGTTTTAAGTGCCCTTGCCTCACCAAGGTCTTTCATTCCTCACATTCTAACTTTATTTTCCAACGCGGGGTTTTCCTTCTTTCTTACTTTTGACATGGCTAGAAAACGCACCTGTTCCTGCAAATCTCTCGGCTCACTACTCAGTCATTTAGTCACTGGCAGCCTGAAGATTAATGGTGCTCTTGACAGTGTGTCTGACTAGAAAACAATCTGGTTTGTATTAACCACACAGCAAATTGATTTACCACAACCAGCTGATGGAAAGTCCTTGTCGTTGCATAAAGTTGCATGCAAAAAATGTTTTTGGGAAAAAGTGAAGACATTTGACAGCACTGTTGACCGTTTAAACGTGAGGAGCATTTAGCTCAACAACCAGGACTACTAGACACACTGCTGGGAATATAAACACATTGCGGTCTCAGGTGTTTACTGAGAGAAATTGAAGCTTAGACTCTGTAATGGTCTTTGGCAAGCTGGAGCCGGTCGCATCGAGGTGGAGATGCAGTTCTGCAGGGGGGTAAACAGAGAGTACCGATAACCCCGACAAACCAAAGACGCACCTGAGCGAGAGAGCGGGAGAGAAAAAGCTCTCAGGTCCAAAAACACAGCATGATACTGTCTACCAAGCACTTCTCAGAAGCCCTGATTATACTGCAAGCAATGTGGCCAAAATAGAGTCAGAAATAACAATGGCAATCAAAGTGTTCCTGTATGCACGTAGAGTGACTAGGTCTCAGCATAACTGTGACAAGGGCACAGTGCACTTAATGTAAGTGGTGCCGCTCAGCAATTAAGACAGCAGAATGGAATCTCAGCAAAAGCCGAAGTGGAGAAAATTACGCCCTAAAGTGGTTATGATTCACTCATATATAACTGTCACCACAAATAACTTTGGCGGCCTCCCTTGATGTGCCAGATTTTAAGAGGAACATGAGCTGGAGTCAAAGACACTAATATTTTAGTGGGCATGCTTTCAAAGGTCATCGCCCATATGTTGGATGCATCACCATCTCATCATGTAAACAAAAAATCAACAATGCTTCTTTGGCTCTGTGTCAGTTTTTATGATGCTCATGCAACACTATTGATCTGTTCATTGAAGTGTATGACTGCAGAGGAAGTACCTGGTTTCATCAACCCCTTACTTCACACCCGCACCACCTGTCATGCCCCCCTCTGCTGTATCAGGAAGGGAGTCTAATCATTATCACATGGCAAGTTTTACCTGCCTGCACTTCAGTATCTCAACAACACATCATATCACACAAACAACCAAGAAAGAGAGGAGTGGGAAGAAAGAGCATACAGAGATCGAAGGAAGTCATGGTTGGTTTTATAAAGCACTGTCTGGAACCAGTGCAGCAAATGGGATAGGCTTCAAATACTACAGGATGTTCTTTACTGAAAGAAAGTGCCCAGTGCCAGTTTCAGTATTATATTTGGCCAGTAGTTACATGTAAAAGTTATATTTGAAATGCAGTGTATAAATGCAGTTTGATTCTCTGGGTCAGTCAATATTTCAATTCAAAACATTTCAAACACATTTTCATTATTAAAAATTCAACAACCCATATTCACCTTTCATATTTCACTTCCAAAATATTCAAACTGTTTAAAAATACAACCAATAATATTCAACAGGAAATTTTCGGTCCATTTTATTTCGCTTTACAAATTCTCTTCAACAAATTCAGTGGTTCAAATTCGACAGTAAATTCAACATCGACATTCAGGAACTGCAGGAAAAGCAGTAGATTACCGAGCATAATCTCCATCTGCTGTTAGACGACCTCACCAGCAGGGGGTGCAAGCGCGTGTTGTTGACGAAGTAATTCATTCATTCATTCAAACAATCCCTGGTGCTATTTTGCAGTTCCAGAAAACAATTGCGCCCAAACCTAGTCTAAAGTCAGTGGCGCGTTGAGCGTACATTCAGATGCTATTTTAAAGGTGGGGTATGTGATTTGGAAAACGACCGGCAGATTTAGAAAATACACAACTCAAATGGTCCTACCTTCTTTTCTCCAACGCTGTCTCTGATTCGTGCGAGGGGGGTGGGGGAGGGTGTATGGTACGACCGTTTGATTGACGGACTTACTGTCCAATGATTCTAGGTGGTCTTGGAAATGATTGGCTGGAGTTTTTCGAGTCCTGCCTGTTCCACAGATGATTAAATTGCTTAATTTTCATTTTAGTGCTTCTAACTCAGTGGCTGTAAGTGGGTTAGGAATACTGCCCTACAAAGCAAAAAGGCAGTAACTACGCAGAGTGCAGAACAGAGAAAAATGACTTTAAAGTTATCCTGTCATCCAGCCTAAGTAGTTGTAGGTAGATTATTGGACATGTGACTGTTTTGTTACTTTATATTAGCTTATTCTTTGTACATATAAATCCTCATATTTAATTTGATATTTTACCCCTATTTTGCAGTTACTGTATTATTGGTTTGTATTACTTACCAAAAACGTGGCACCATACCAAGGAAAAAGGCAGTAACTACAGATTCTCCAAAAACTATTTTGCCACAACTTGGGCTCTGGGTGTTGTTAGATAGGCTACACTGTATTTGAAATAATTGGAACCATTTGGACAACATTTTCAAAAAATTTGTGTAGCGAAACGGGCGTGTTACGGATATGTGGTGTACATTTTTAGTAATCAAAAATCATGTCTAATTAATTGAAATCATGAAACTTTTATTATAAACTATTATTAAACTTATGCAATAAAATACTATACAAAATTATTATATATTATTTATTATTTTAATAAAAAATATTGTTTATTTTAATCATATGAAATTAAACAAACATTTTTGGTCAAACAACATGCGCTGCACAATGAGCTTTACTGTTAAAATTAAAACATTAAAGAAAAATTGTGTTTATTCCTTTAAAAATTTAGTTTTAATCTTAATTTATTTGTATTAGTGTTAGTAGTATTATTACATTGAGACGTTTCTAAATTCTACTGTACAACAGTAATATATTTCTGTCAAGTTAAACCGAACTTTTATTTTGACGGGTTGCCGTGAAGACCTTTGAGTTTCTGTGTTTATGACATGACAATAGTTTTTCTCAAATTAAGCGGATAAATGCTCACAAAGTGACTTTAAGAGCGGATCTAGTTTGGTAGGGGAACAATTAGGGGAAACACTGTATCTCAAACAAAATTTGTGTGAAGTTAGAAGGGTGAAATCGCAAATGTTAAAACCGTCCCGTGAGGATGCCGCGAAATCAGCTGTGTGTTTACCATGGCAACAGTAACTACACTGCGCAGCAACACGGTTATTTTTTGTTAGGTAAAACATAACAAGAATACAGTAATGGATGTTACTGTACTCTTGCTTTGTTTCACTCGGGCTTTTTGCAGTTACTGTACAAACGACTATCATTTTTCTCCAAAACGACACACATTTGAGATAAGATGTTTTGTCACATAACAAAGGATGCCTTGAATGTCATGAAAATGATAATAACTCATTTTTGACCAAAAATGCAGTTACTGCCTTTTTGCTTTGTAGGGCAGAATAGGATTTCAAGTGATTTTGAAAAAATGGACAAAAAAGAGAATCACATACCCCACCTTTAAGCGTGCGTGCTTGGTCATAATACAGAGTGTGAACAACGCACATACACAGATGATTCTCTCATCTACACAGATGCATTTTCCTTTTAGCAAATGATACATTATTATAAGGAAAAATATTAAAACACGAGGGAAATCATTGTTGTCAAGTCAAATATATTTATATAGCGCTTTTCACAGTACCCTCGAATCAAAGCAGCTTCACAGTATCAAAATGTTGTGTCCATGACGATGGGAAAAATAGGCATATAGTTTACATATTTACCCAAATTATTATATGCATGTATAACCGAAGCTAATTTGGGTGGGTTTGTCCCATCCCCAATGTCACTTCTCTTTCTTTTACGGCCCTGACGAGAACATCGATCTCCTCGGCTGTGAACCGATTCTGAAGCGCGCCTGGTAAATGTGCCGTTATAATAGTATTGCGCCATGGAACAAGCGCACCTCGTTCATCATGCTCTTAAAGGGAATGTGATATGACGCTCTGATTGGTTTATTTCACATTACGCCCAAACCACACCTATGAATAATGAAGCTACTTCAGACCAACCCCTTTTAAACTTGCGTCATAAAGAATTTAAAGAGTCATTTATCCCGCCGGTAAAATAGCAACAGCGCCCAAGACCCGCCCACAAAGTTACTTGCGCTTCACGCTTGATACTTCCGTTTCAGATCGTTAAAATAGGGCCCATAGGCTTGCAGAACTTGATTTTACCAGATGCAACGTTTCTGTATCAACATCTTTTTTTGATGCTGAAACAACATTTAAATCAATCAATCAGATTTGAGGGACAAGTTTGCAATTTATACAAGTTTAGACTGACAACCAGGGTTAGGTGCTTATACATCAGTGTAATTCACCTATCATTTCCCTCTGATTTTAGGGATTAAAGGTATGGTTAGGTTTAGGGGTAGGGATATGGATTAAAGTTTCAGACAGTAATGTTGTTCCAGGATCAACAAAATATGTTGACCCAGGAATTTGTCTAACTCTGCAAAATCAGGATGTGCAGATAGGCTATAATTGAAGTGAGTTATAAGCTGTTTGTTCACTAAAATAGACTGGCTCATAAAAATACTTTGTTCAGAATCGGGTGATGGAAACTCGCTGGCTGCATTCTGACACACAGGGTCTCTACGTAGTGTTCACTGTCACATTTACTGAGCACAGGCTCTCTGTTGAAGTTGCATTAAAAATGAGTTAATTTGGAGCTCCCTAAATTATCATCAGACACATCCCATCTGTATCAGAGGAAGAATGAAAAAACCTAATTTGGTTTTCGCATTTTTTTGCAAAGACATTTAGAATGTCATAAAAGGTATGCAGATCATATATATATTTAGTTTTTATTTCTATTATGAAAACTCGCTGGTTGCTAATTCTTCTCATTGAGGTAGGTATAAAGAAATATTGAGTGTCTCTCATTCTCATCTGGACAGAAGAAAAGATACAGTATGTCTTAGCTACCATTGTGATAATACTCTTGCCGTCTTTGTGGTTGGTCGACAGACCGGTCAGTTTGCTCAAAGGACTGAATTTGTGGATCATTACCCACAGTGACCCGAACAGTCAAAGAAAGAGCATGTCAAGAGATGTGATGATTGTTCCACTGGACTGTGACTCGCAGCTCAAAACAAAATTTGATATTTGAAAGTCATGTATCGTGTCGTACAATATGTTCAGCATTACTGCGTTTTGTGAGAACTGTCTCTTACTTCTGTATTTCTGGGAAGTACATCTAATATCAGTGGGACATAACCATGAATAAGTTCTTGAATAATTCTAACTATTTTTTCTGAGAGATGTTGAATATTCAATGAAAGCTCTGTAGTTCATATCTAATTAATGCATTTGAACCTCATCTCAAGTTCTGTGTTTGATCTTATGCCATTTTGTAAATCGGGCTCCTCCGGAGACGTGCTTGCATGCTTGCTGAGTGCATGACTTCATAGTTCTCTCTAAGGTAGACATGAAAATGATCACATGCTTGATCGCAGAACGGGGTATGTTCTTATTTATTTTATTTTGTCAATTAATTTGTTTCAATGCCACTCCATTAAAATAGTCGAGTAGGGGTCAGGGTGAACATAAAGTGTGGCGCTTTCGACTGTGAAAAATCATAATGTGGTTCATCCGCTAAGTTTATGAGGTCAACCATTAGGATTAATTGTCCTGACTAATGATTTAGACAAGGATGCTAATTACTAGTTATTGTCCATTATGTCAAACACAAATGTAACCCTGATATATCGTCCCTCTGCTTTTTTCCTCTTATACTTCACTCCTAATGTTTTTTGTTTTTTTTTGGAACGTCAAATTGCCGACATGACACAGTATGTGACTTGATAACCTCAGCTCATCTTAAGTGTTCTAAACATAAAAGAATAGCAGAGTCCACACCCCAATTATAAGGAAAACAGTACATAGAAACAATTTCTTTTTTTTTCAGCTGAAGAACAAAAAAAAAACATTGAGAGCCAATTAGAATACCATCGCTTTTAAAAATAAAGGTTCTTTACTAGCATCTGGTTCCATGATAAAACTTCAACATCCATGGAAACTTTCTAATGCACAAAATGTTCTTCATAGTGGTAAAGGTTCTTTAAATGATTAATGCGTAAGAAAAATAAAAAGTTATTTTGAGGAACCAGAAATGCTGCAAAACTTCCCTTTTGGAACCTTTCTTTTTAAGAGTGATCCTGCTTTAATGAAATATAGCATTTAAAATGGCAGACAACAAAACTGCAGTGTGTGCCTAAACACAACGTTACAATCTGCTGGTGTGAACGCTAATATAGTTGATGTTATAGTTATCATCCTTGATGTGGACAGGCCTTTATAGGTCAAGTAGGTTGTATAACACTATTGTCAAAGCAGCTGGCATAGCCACACGCTGCTTTATGACCAGCTGGAGGTCTTTTAGCCCTACTTTCAGTTATCCATACAAAAGAATTGCACCTGTGTTACAATGCACCTGGGCATGTTCATTGATTACTGCTGCACCTGCATCTACTAATCAACCCATTTCAGATACTCAGGTGTCAGCAAGCACAGCCAAAGATGCCTAGTTCGGCTGTAAATGACCACCACCGTCTTTCTCAGAAGCTTATCGTTTCACAAACACAAACAAAAAGAAAATATTTTCAACTCATGTTTTTATCATGAAGTATATTTTAAATGTTTGACAGAGAAAGATTTAGGAATTTCTTTCTTATTATGATTTACTTTCCCACTAAAATATGTGAATTATGGACATATTATTGTATGAAATTTAATATACCGAATTGAGATGATAAGGGAAAGAGAAGGCAAAAGTTTATCTGTTATGAATCATATTATGATGGATTAAAATTATACAACATGAGAAATGTGAGGACAGTCTTGTGGAGATAAAATATAAAACATTAAACAGCATGAAGCTACGATGAGGACAAAAACATTCATTTTCTGGATTGAGTTTAAACATTAAAGCTTTCACAAACACAGTCAGCGGTCACAAATTAAACTGCTACATAACTTAAGTTAAACTCCCTTAGCTATAGCCAGTAATACAGCCATGCTTTTAGTAAGGTATTTAAATATGCGGACAGAATAAACAGTTCTTAAAGGTGCCCTAGAATGGTTTTTATATTTATTGTATAATGTTTTCTGGGTTGCCCTTATAATGTTAGTATGTTTTTATATCAAAAATAGTCATAATTTAGAAATAAAAGGCATTTTTCCTAGCCTGATTTTAGCCTCTGATGTGAATGCTCTGTTTCAAGGGGCGTGTCTGCTGTGTGTAACCGGCCTCTGCTGTGATTGGCTGACATGCTTGCATATGAAATAGCTACGTATTACATGTGAAACTCTCTCGAATACTTTTACTACAGATATTATACGTTTTTACTATTACAGCTATCGAGATTAACGAATCGTGAGATTTTAAAGTATTTAGATCTATTCCCATCACATAAAATGTTGCCATAATGAGCATTGAGCAAACAGATGACAGTGTTGATCATGAGAATAAAGATCTTATCATTGCAACGCAGTTTCTGCACTCTCTCTAATGCTTTCACCAATGCAAACACGATGATGTAAATACAGTATTGAACGATTTTGAGAGAAAGATTACCTGTCTGAACTTGAACAATTACACATCAGAAAGTGTTGCTTGGTAGCTCGATCAATTTATTTTCAGACGTCCGAGGCCAGCTCTGTATTGGCCCAAGTTGAGGAAACAGTCTCGTCGGTGAAATGTTTGAAAATTTCCAGAGAAAATAAAATTAACCCATTGTTTCTTCAGAGGCTGGGATGAAGGAACTAAATACTTTTGTGTTCATTTGTACATCCAAACTGATCAACTGCCATGCTTCGGCTGCACAGTTCTGCCTGTCATTGAACATGGGCTGGCATATGCAGATTTTTGGAGTCGTACATATTAATGATCCCGACTGTTGCTCACAGTCGGTATTATGTGGAGATTCGCCTAATTTTCAGGGGTGTTTTTCAAAAACGAGATTTAAGTAAGAAGGAGAAAACAATGGTGTTTGAGACTCACTGTATGTCATGTCCATATACTGAACTCTTGTTATTTAACTATGCCAAAATAAATTCAATTTCACATTCTAGGCACCTTTTAAAATATATATTTTTTTTGTCTGTTTGTTGTCAATATTCTCAAAAGTAATTATTTTATTATTGTTAACAGAATCAGCGATGTTGTAGTGGAGACACTCAATCAGCGACAACACCAATCATGTATCCACGTTTGTTCATCATTCATTAAGGCATGTGGCTCATCCAGCTCGCTGTCGTAAATGACTAATCACGAGTAGATGGATGAGGAAAGGAGACTGCTATTTTCAGCAAATCACAAGACTGGGTGGCTTCTGAAAAAAAGAAAAGAAAAGAAAGGAGACATTTAGAACCTTATAAGGTTACAGAAATCTCCTGAGGTTTGGATCATTTGTGGTATTAATTAATGATTTCCCCCCCCCCCCTTTTCATGTTAATGCTAACTGTCACTAATTAATGGGTGGCTGTTTCCTTCCCTAATGACAGTCTAGTGAAGTGATGCGGCCCCTGAAAAAAAACCAGTGAGGTATCTTTTACTTGACAATACTGGTATATACTCCTTTTTAAAACATGACAAATTACACCGAATTTAAAGGAGGTGATTTTTGGCCTTAAATTAGATACTGCCATTTCTTTAAAATATAGCTTTAATTAATTTTCACTTTTAGGAATACATTTAATATTCAGACTAAATGTACCCCACAGCGCTCATAATTTGGTCAGAAAATCTTCTAATTGTTGAATAAGAATGGCCTTGCAGATTCTGCTGTGGTTTGAGCTAAACCATTATTGGAATGACAACATTTGCACCTCTCAGCCATGGCAGCATCTGTTTAATCTCTGATGGTTTGTGTCCTCTGAATTGGTTGGTGTTAATTGCAGTTTCACACTGAGGCAGAGTGGCTTCTTGTTGAATATCTAAGTGGGTCATTGTGTGTTTTGTTTTGTGGGGAGCACTACATCACTCGATGGGGTATGTGTCTGTGATAGCCACGGGGTCCCCTGCAGATGATTTATGCGGATAATACTGTTGCTTGTAATAATAATAACAATGTTTTATTGGAATAAGAAATGAAAGTGGGTCAGCACTAACCGACTGATTCAGTGTCAAACCCAGGCATGCCTTCAGAGGCCAGACGCATAAAGACTCATCCATCAATAACATCCACCTAAATATAGCTACTGAAATATAGCATCCTGTTCCTCTGCCCAAGAATGATGGAAGAAATATGGCTTTTGCCTGCAACTGAGGTATTATTCATGAAGTCATACTTTGATTATATAACTAATCTTATAAAACCGTTGGTTCCTGCCTTTGAATTTCCTAGAGTGCTGATATACAGTCCAACAGCACTGGGACTTTTCACTGTTTGTATCACTCCGCTTGCCTGTGTTTGCATGCTTCAAACAGGCTGTGAATCTTTACATTAGTGGTGGGATTTTTCACATTCACCATTTTTTGGAATCATTCACTGAACCGATTCATTAAAAACACTTAAAGAAACAAGTAGATGTGTCCCAAATTACATACTATACACTATGCACCATATGCTGCTGATAATAATAATACAATAATATATGTAAAATATATACTGACAATATAAATTAACAATATGTAGGGGAGACCGGGGATGGTTGTAACACGGGTCAGTTGTAACAAGTCCAATCTGTCCAATCAGGAACTAGTTACAAATCACCTGATTCACTTCGCACATGCTCAGTTTAGTTCTTATTCCACATGTGATAAAGTAGAGCCCTGTGGCAGACACAGCACAAGTTAGAGTGGAAAAAACTATTTTGAGGCAAGAAAGTTACTTTTTTTACTTTTTTTGTTTTTGTTATGGGAATTTCTGCTTTGTAGTTAAACTCATCAAACTTGTATTATGTTTATTGTGTGTCTGTGTAGATATTTTCCATGCAAGTTGTTAGTGCTAATGTTTTGCCTGTTAGCTGTAAGGTGAGCTAGTTCATGGCTACATGACTCTGGGTTAGTTGTAACAACAAGACTCTGGGTTAGTTGTAACAGAGTCACACACACACACACACACACACACACACACACACACACACACACACAATGTTCAAGTGTTCAATTTATTTATGGCCAATACTAACACTCTGGGAGTAACAAACATGAATGGGTGAATGTGAGGCAAATGTAAAGCGCTTTGGTGGCCATTGGGTCTGTGAAAGCGCTATATAAATGCAGTCCATTTACCATTTACCATTTCAAGTTCAATTTATAATGGTCAATTACTATGACTGAGAGTGACAAACACACTGAGACTAAGAGTGACACACACATCAGTTATATTGAAAAGTCAGTGTTGAATAAAAACCTTTCAAAATAATTTTTTTGTCAAAATCCTTATTTCATTATGTTACATATCACCCCGGTGGATATCATAATGTTACATGTCACCCCAAGGTATGTTACAACTAACCCAGACTATGGGGTGAATTGTAACATTTCACTCCTCGTGTTTGAAACTAAACCATGCATTTTCTGTTTGTGTTGCAAAGATAATAGCTATGTCATTTAATAGCAGACACTTGTAACTAGTTTGGATCACATTTTGAACACACTGACTTCAAAGTACTACAAGATATAGACAGAAAGGTCAAAATTGTTACAACCATCCCCGGTCTCCCCTACTCTGCTGTCTAATGTATGTCATTTATACCTCTACGTAATTAAACATTAAGTGCATGAAGTATCCAACATTCCACTCTACATTTTTTCATTTAATTGCACTTTAAGTGCACTTCTTGTTGTTGGAATTTTAAGTGTAAAAAACACACTACTCACGCTATTTATACTACAAAACGCACCTAGTGTCTTTATGAGTGAGTCTTTGAATCATTCACTTAACCCCATTCATGACTCATCCATTCAGAAGCGCCTGGTTTGGAGACGTAGCAGTCCTGCTTTGAATTATTATTATTTTTTCTGATTTGATTTTATTTGAAGCCATTTTCATGGGCAAAAGCATAAATAGACAGCCTAAAATGAAAATTAATCAATAGTATCCTACTTTTATTGAACTGTTGTATAAAAGCTGTTGCTTGGATTGCCAGATTAAATTACATTGTGATTAAAATCTTATTCAGGCAGCACTGCTTTTCAAAGAAACTTCTTAGATTATTTTTAAAATAAGCATCAGGGAAGATACATGTCTAGATTTCTCAGCTCATTTATGTGAGTTTATTTTTAGTAGCCACTTCTTTAAACGCATGCAAAAAATTTTTATATCAAAAGCTAATTTATTAAAAAGACACAAGTCATACATGATGCACACAAGCACAGTACATAACCTTCTATAACAACCACATCTAAAACAGTCCCACCTCTGTAATAAATACTGAGATACAGTACAGTACAGTACAGATACAGGTATCTAAACTCACAAACATTGGGTGATAAGAATAAGTAAAACTAGTTGGGAAAACTAGTCCCATCCGAATAACTCTTAACGCATCATTACTATTTAATTGTAGGCATGTCTGTTGAAACATTTCTAAATTAATCAGTATCAAATCTCAGTGTCAAGAAGGACAAATTTGATCTTATTATTGTTTGATATTCATTCACTCTAGATATTTTGGACATAATGTTTAATTCCCATTGCATCATGGGTTCTCATAGACTAAAGAGTATCTTTAATTCCCATTGCATCATGGGTTCTCATAGACTAAAGAGTATCTTTAATTCCCATTGCATCATGGGTTCTCATAGACTAAAGAGTATCTTTAATTCCCATTGCATCATGGGTTCTCATAGACTAAAGAGTATCTGCATAGAGTCATTAATAATGGACAAGCTACATTAAATTTGTATTCCCTAGATGTTCATTTTTTCTTTTATGAAGGTCAAAGTAGACATGATGCTCCATTTGACAACTAGTGCAAGACATTCATCTGTCTACAAAAGCCTGCCCGTGTGTGAATGCAGGCATGTGCGCAGCGCTTCTGTTAGAAGTAGGATAGCTCGCAGGAGAGCAGGAGGAAGAGACAGGGAGTAAAAGGTGATGACAGACTCGTGAGGATGAAAGGGTCTAACCCTGTTAACAGCCCTACCTAAAGCCTCTAAATAAATGGAGTGAAAACTAGGTGACTAACTCAAGGAGGAGAGCTTCTCTCTCTCTGCACCAGACCAGACAGACAGATGTATCACCAACCCTCTCGTTTCGTTAAACTGTCATCCCTCTGGCTCAGCCCATCAGCTTCTTTGGATTAATTGTCTTAAGTTGTTGTCGCCGTGAACTGACTAATCTGAGTCATGCATGTGTTATGCTGATAATGAGTGCTTATAAACAGAACCTAGCTGTGGCAAGTGGGAAGAGCTAAGCTTGCGTAGGTCCTCTGGGCGGTTGGGCTGCATCGCTCATGAGATCAACAATGGATATTTAAATGAAGCTAAATAATCAAGGTCAACAGGCTCAGAGAACTGAGCACAGAGTGTGAAAAACCAATTTCATGAGGCCCTGATAGGAAGCTCAATTTAATATGGCACACATGCCCATTGTGTAAAAGTCTTAAGCCATCTATCACACTATAAACTTACTGTTTTGAAGACAGCAACACATGTAAAGCTTGTCAATCCTAGCTCTCTGTCTATCCATCTATTTGAAGCCTACGGTATGCGGTAACTTGCAAATGGTAAATGGCTCTCTCTTGACATTGTGGTCACGAAATGGTTGTACTGAAATTGAGTAGGGCCTCTGCAACTCAACGCCAACATCAAAAAAGACAAGTGGAACCTCCAGGGAAAGGATGGTGGTAGGCTAGAGGTATTACTGACATCGCTCACCTTCCTTTGGTCCGACTTGATATTCAGTGCAAAATATTATGCACATAACATTTTATTACAAGCTTTGAGGCATGATTTTTTTTTTTTTCATTACCACATAATACATGATGTACCATAAAGGCGGAAAAGCACCATAAGGCTTTTTTGATTTCCATCAGTGTTTGGGGCAGGCGTCCACAGCTGCTTACACAAGTCTGTGTTTAGATGTGTGTGTTGTACTGCACTCTTTTGTAGCTATAGTAAACACGCTTGGGGGGAAAACTAACAAAAGAAAAAGAGAGGAGAACTGGCTCAGAACTGCCTTTTTATAAAACATGAAATTGTTTGTGTTGCAGTGGCTCTGCTCCTCTGTGATACACATTTGGTGTACTTTAATAAAATATAACACTCCAACACTTGTAATGGCAGCATGCTAGTCATGGTATTTCAAGTAAATAATATTGTACTTTATTGTATATATATTTTCTCTCTTTTTGTCTTTAGCAGTGTTTGAATGTGGCAGAGCTCTTCAAGGTTGCATGAACCAGAGCATGATCAATCATAAATGTATGTAACTGTTATCAGATGACAAAGATCTTAGGTTTGTTTAGAAGTCTCCAATGAAAAAGTAGATTTGAATAACTAATATCTAACTAAAGCTGTAAAGAGGGAAAAATCATGATATGTCTGGGCAATAATTGGATAGTTTCTCTTTCATTTGTATTGCTTATAACTGAACAAGACCACACAAATTTGTTATTTTTCTTCTTGTTCTTGTTCTTCCTGTTATTATAACAGGGGTGGGGGTATTCAGCTGGTTATGTGACATACTCAGGTATGTTATATATATATATATATAATTCTCATCTCACACATTGTTGATCTGCATTTCGTGCTGGTCAGACAGAGTTTTTTCAAAGTCGTAATCGCACAAGCACAAACACAGCTGTTTGCTCGACCAAAGGTGGCGGCAGGCAGAAAAAACGAAGGCTAAACATTTGTCAGCTTTTGCTGTCCTTGTCAGATAAACGCAGTAATTGAATAACCTAAAACCCACATTATGAAGTGCAGTTTTGTTTTGTTAGATCTCGTTAGATAAATCAAGGACCGAATAACCACAAACAAATTTTTGTTTTGTTAGGCCAACCACGAAATCCAGATATTTGTGTATATCAGTACTAAAGGTGACACTTGCTGTGGCAGAGCAAATATAGTTGAGCCTCCCTCACGTGTAGGTGTATGTTGACCATGTCTGAGATCCTGTCCTGCTGTTTTCACGGCTAGCTCTAAAACCTATTAATTTAATTTTGTGGTGCAGCCCACACTCCTGTCAGGAGAAATATAATTAACAGGGTTTTGTTGCTGGTGTCTGAAACCACCTCTCTTACAGTCTAACTCACACATTTATATAATGAGCAGCCTCCTACATGACAGCTTGTGGTTGTGAATTATGACCATAAACAGCAGTCCTGTGGTTAAACTTCCTCATGATGATAGCTTGTGGTCTTGAATTAAAGTGCTTGTTTCGGTCCAAAATCTGGTGTGAATAAACAAACTGGACAGGCTTTGTTCAGAGATGTAATCAGTAACACAGCATTATGGGATTGTTTTATGTGCTTGAACTGTGTTGATTTTTGTGTGCCATAATTGCTGTTACTGGCGAGCTGCAAGAAGTGTCCTGAAATATCAACACTTTCTTGTATTTCCCTATTGACTCCACCCACATATTTTCAGACACAAAGCTTTTGTTTTAGCCTGAAAGCTAATGAAGCTGGCTCATACATTTTTAGCATTTTATAATGTTAATCAAGGTTTCTTGCAACCAAAACAGTCGTGATTTAGTTTTATATGACCATTTTTCACCTTCTCCCCGACCCTTCACCCCCTTCACACCTCCAGCGACTTGGCTGATAATGTGACCTGAACTCATTCATTTTCAATGAGAGTTGGCAACATGAGCGACAGCGACCGTTGGCGACAGGATCTGTGCGAGTGTTGCAGCAAAATGACAAAGCTGAGAAAAGTGTAACTTTATTAACGTCCCGGGTTACGTATGTAACCCTAGTTCCCTGAAGGAACGAGACGCTGCGTGAAAACGCTGCGGGAACGCTTCTAGCGTTGTGCGTCTTGAAGCATAGTATGGAATCAGCCAAAGGCGAGACGGAACGTCACGAGTGACGTCATCGACCAGGAAACTATAAAGCACACCCATGAACACAATGGCGACAGCTTCTGGAAAAGTCTGAAGCAAGTCGATCAAGGGAATGCTGGGAGTATGGCAACGACACGCAGCGTCTCGTTCCTTCAGGGAACTAGGGTTACATACGTAACCCGGGACGTTCCCTATCAGGAACATCGAGCTGCGTGAAAACGCTGCGGGAACGCTAATACCCACGTCGCCATAAGAGCAAGTGACCGACTGTGTGAATCAAGGATTAAATTCAGCCGAAAGCACCTGCGCCCCAGGAGTGGAGCTAAGGTCTAGGTCATAAAACCTGACGAAAGTATGCGGTGAGGACCAGCCTGCCGCATCACACACGTCATGAAGAGAAACTCCTGACAATAAGGCTTTGGAAGCCACCATACTCCTGGTAGAGTGAGCTCGGACAGTCAAAGGTGAAGGCTGACCAGCCGACTCATAAGCAAGTGAGATGGCCTCGACCACCCACTTGCTCATCCTCTGCTTAGACACTGGAGACCCCTTCTTAGGTGGTCCAAAACAAACAAACAACTGTTTTGATTTCCTCCACAGGGCAGCTCTGTGGACATAAGTATCTAGAGCCCGGAAGGGCAGAGCAGATTGAGTTTTTCCTGATCAGACGATGTAAAGCAGAAGGCCTGCAGAACTATAGGTCTGGCCACATAGGTAGGAACCTTAGGGACATAACCTGGCCTGGGGTGGAGAAAGGCCTTCACCATCCCAGGCGAAAATTCCAAACACGAAGGAGCAACCGAGAGAGCCTGAATATCTCCGATTCTCTTAAGAGAAGAAATAGCAAGGAGAAAAATAGTCCTTAAAGTAACAAACTTTTCAGAAACTTCTTCAATAGGCTCAAAAGGAGCTAGGGAAAGACCTTCTAGAACGATGACCAAGTCCCATGCTGGCACCCTCGTGCGGACTACAGGCCTCAGCCTCAAAGTACCACGAAGGAAGCGAGTTATAAACGGGTGTCTCCCCACAGAGACTCCACTGAAAGGGACATGGTAAGCAGCAAGTGCCGCCACATACACCTTTAGTGTGGAGGGGGATAACCCTGAGGAGAAATGCTCCTGCGGGAACTCCAGCACTGCACCCACTGGGCAGTTAACTGGGTCCAACAGGTGTTCTCCACACCAAGAAGTGAAGAGCCTCCACTTCAAGGCGTATAACTTCCTTGTGGAAGGAGCTCTGGAGTGAAGGATGGTCTCAACAACCTCGGTTGAGAGACCAGCACCTACGAGCTGGGCCCCCTCAGAGGCCAAGCCCATAGCTTCCACAACTCTGGGCGGGGGTGATAAATCAACCCGCTCGCCTGAGAGAGAAGGTCCCTCCTGATCGGAATCTCCAGAGGAGAACCGTCGAGGAGAGATATAAGGTCCGCAAACCAAACTCGGGCCGGCCAGTACGGGGCTACCAATAGTAGACTGACCCCGTCCTGGCGAACCCTCTCCAGAACTCCTGGGAGCAGAGCAATCGGGGGAAAGGCGTACAGGTGTGACCTCGGCCACACCTGTACCATAGCATCCAACCCCAGAGGGACTGGATAACTGAGAGAGAACCACAGTGGACAGTGTGATGTCTCCCTGGATGCAAATAGGTCCACCTCGGCGTGACCGTACTGCATCCACAGGAGCTCCACCACCTCGGGGTGGAGTCTCCATTCCCCGGGCCTCGGCCCCTGCCTCGACAGGATGTCCGCTCCCTGATTTAGATACCCCGGAAGATAAATCGCCCTCAATGAAAGGAACTTCCCCTGGGTCCATAGAAGGATCTGGCGAGCCAGATTGTATAACGGGCGAGAGCGCAGACCCCCCTGATGGTTTATGTAAGAGACCACCGATGTATTGTCGGACCGGACAAGAACATGATGACCTCTCAGGTCTGGTAGGAAGTGTTTCAGAGCCTGAAACACAGCCAACATCTCTAGACAATTTATATGCCATAATCGATGATGGTCCTGCCACAGACCCTGGGCTGGGCGACCACTCATGATCGCCCCCCAGCCTGTGAGGGAAGCATCTGTCGTTAGCGTTACACGACGACAAAGAGCTCCCAGCACAGGTCCCTGGGACAGAAAACAAGGATCCCTCCACATGACCAGAGCACGTAGGCAGCGCCACGTAACTTTGATCGTGCGGAGGGGGTTTCCCCTCAGGGAGAACCCCTTGGTTCTGAGCCACCACTGTAATGGTCTCATGTACAACAGGCCGCAGGGAATAACATTGGACACTGCTGCCATCAGACCCAGCAGTCTCTGGAACTGCTTCACAGTGAGCAACTGGCCTAGCTTTACTCGTTTTACGGCTGAGAGAATTGAAGTGATGCGGGCCGGCGACAGGCACGCCCGCATTGCTACTGAATCCCAAAATGCCCCCAGAAAAGATGTCTTCTGTGATGGAGATAGAACACTCTTCTTGGCATTCAGCCTCAACCCCAGTTTCTTTATGTGCGCGAGGACGACATCTCGATGCCGAACCGCTTGTTGTTGCGATTGAGCTAGAATCACCCAATCGTCTATGTAGTTCAATATACGAATGCCCTGGAGTCGCAGTGGAACTATATAGCGCTGCATCCATGCATTTCGTGAACGTGCGGGGAGATAGAGCTAGACCGAATGGAAGAACACGATATTGGTACGCTTCGCCCCCGAAAGCGAACCTCAGGAACTTCCTGTGTTGCGGAAGGATGGAAATGTGGAAGTATGCGTCCTTCAGATCTATCGTGACAAACCAGTCCTCGGACCTGATTTGTGACACGATTTGCTTTAGCGTGAGCATCTTGAACTTGAGCTTGGCTACAGCACGGTTTAATAGGCGCAGATCTAAAATTGGACGCAACCCCCCATCCTTCTTTGGAACGATGAAATATCGGCTGTAATAACCTGACTCCTTGCTGGGAGGAGGAACCCGTTCTATAGCCTCCTTTTGAAGGAGTGTTTTCACCTCCTGTTCCAATACCAGAGCCTGCTCGGGGCCCACCACGGTGGGCAGGACCCCGTTGAATCGAGGAGGAGGAGATCTGAACTGAATGGCATAACCCCTCTCTATCGACTGCAGAACCCACTGAGATACTTTTGGAAGACTTTTCCACTCTGCCAGAAAATCTACTAAGGGTACCAGCCTCTCGAGGCTGGCCTCTGGAATATTTTGAGCAGCAGACACAGCGCCCTGTAACAGCGCACCGGCAGGGAACAACTGGTCTAACTGCCCTAAGCCCCTCCTCAGAGGGGGCGAGCGTCCCTCGGGAAAACACTCGCTGGGCCCGTCTACGCCCCGTCTTAAAGGCGGGGTTGGCAGAAGGGACCCCTGAGGGCACCGTGAGAGGACGGGCACCGTCTGATGCGGTGAACACCTTTCTCTCACGGTAGGGAGCGGCGTCAGGACTTCTTAGACGAAGCCTTCTTGGCCATAATGACTGTCCTCAGATCAGTCTTATGGCCAGAAGACCTCGGTTGAGAGTGTCACGCCTGGTCCCACTGCAGGGGGAGCACAAGACGCGACACTCTGTAGAGGGAGCGAGCGTCCCTCGGGAAGCGCTCGCTGGGCCCGTCTACGCCCCGACGCGAAGGCGGGGTTGGCAGAAGGGACCCCTGAGGGCACCGTGAGAGAATGGGCACCGTCAGATGCAGTGAACACCTTTCTCTCACGGTGGGGACCACCCTCAGCATCCTGACACCGGTGGTGTCAGAACTACTTTTTTTTTTTTTTTTTTTTAGATGAAGCCACTTGGCTATAATGACTGTCCTCAGATCAGTTTAACCCCCGAAAACTTCATCTGAGAGTGTCGCGTCTGGTTCCACTATTTTGCAGGGGAGCACAAGACGCGACGCTCTGATTTTATTGCGCCCATGCGAGGAGCTTATCGACAGTCAGGACTGACCCGCCCATCAGTCCCTGTCTTTAAACGCCGGTGCCTTAAAAGACGAATTCGTTTCAGCGGAGAGATGGCAGTAGGCATCTCTCCAGCTTTTCTAGGCATCGCCTCATAACCGTAAATAAGCCTCAGCAGTATTAAAATATTTTTTGTAGAGATCTGATGGCTAAAAATACAGTATGAAATCGTTTTCTTCCAGGACTTCGACACCTCGGTGTGGAGATCCGGAAAAATGGTAGGCACCTTCGTGGAGGTTGCACTCGGGAAGGCAAACATAGTTTATACAATATATTTTTATATAAAAAACTCCTGCCAAACTGCTGACCACTCAATGTTTAATTTTTCTACAGCATGAGTTAGCACCTCCATAAGCTCCTCATTTATTTCTGTTCAGGGGAATGAGTCCTCATAATCCCCTTATTTTATAATAATTTATGTAATATTATTATTATTATATTTTTAATAGCAACAACATTCAGCTCCTCAGAACTGGATAGTTGCAATATTAATGCCACAGCCTGGGCAGAAGAAACCGCAGAGCGTGCTTCCAACCCTAAACTGAGGCACTGAATCTAACAGTTAAAGGCTGAGATAGGGCGAGGCCCGTCTCAAACCCCGCTGTCAGATTCACCCGCGATCCCCACGACACGCGCCGCCGCGCTGCCTCGACAGACGCGGGACCCGAGCCGCGGGGAGCGCGAGCCGAACCACTCTCCTCAAAGAGTGATCGGCGGGAGCAGAGCGTTCTTTGGAAAACGCTCGCAATGCTCACAATCAGCCCCCTCGAGAGCTGACCGGGCATGCTGTACTCCCAAACAAACAACACACAGATCGTGTAAATCCCCACCCGTGAAATAACGAGTACAGGGGGGAACACACACTTTCTGTAATGCTGCTCGCTTAGATATGTGAATACATAGCCTTTTTTTTTTTTTTTTTTTAAGTGAAAAACTCCTGCCTAGCAATCACTAAAGACAGACAAAAACACTGGGACAGATTCACACACAAATCGCTTGCTGAAGACAACAGAAGCTGTCGCCATTGTGTTCATGGGTGTGCTTTATAGTTTCCTGGTCGATGACGTCACTCGTGACGTTCCGTCTCGCCTTTGGCTGATTCCATACTATGCTTCAAGACGCACAACGCTAGAAGCGTTCCCGCAGCGTTTTCACGCAGCTCGATGTTCCTGATAGGGAACTTCTGTTATTGTGTTTTTATAGTGCTTTGTTTTTCAGATCTTGACAGCCTTTGTTTACCATGAACTGTTGTTTTGTGGACAAATATCTATGTGATGAATATTTAAAAAAAAGTCACAAAAAAAAAAAAAATCCTCTGTAAAATAACATACATTTAGAATGAGAGGGTGAGTAAATAGTGAGAAAATTAGCATTTTTGCATGATCCATACTGTCATGATTCCTGTCTTGTGATCTCCTTGTCTTGTGTGGACTTTTGTAATTTCCTGTTCTGTGCCATGTTTTGTAGTCCTTTGTAGTTTTTCTTGTTTATTAGTCTCTCCAGGTGTTCCTTGTAGCTGTCTCCATGTTCCCGTCCTGAGTTCCGTGTTCCTTTGTTTTCCCTGGATGACCTGTTTACTTTATTAAAATAGTGCTTGCATTTGGATTCTCTGTCCGTTTCATTCCTGCCTCAACGTTACACATACCAGCTTGAAAAAATATTTCCTTAATGTGTTTAGGAACAATAGTATCTTCCTCATTACTTCACCATTATTAAGCTTCTGAACACCAAATGTAAATGTGGGTGGTTCTGCTGATGTTTTCAGTTTTGCAGCTTAGGGTATGTTTACACAACAACATTTTCAAAACTATCCCGTTTACACGGATCTGTGAAAATAACTAAAAAGGCTGTATAATGCATGCCAGGCCAATAGTTGGTGATGTAACTTAGTTAAGAAACACTCCGTGAACACACGCATGCTTAAACGTGTAATTTGCATGTGCACGACGTCACCATTTTCACAAATTCACGTTTTTGTTGTTAACATGGAGAAGGCATAGGTTTCAAAACCTTGCATTTTCAGGCCCCCCAAAAAAAAGTTGTGTAAATGAATGGCCAAAACACATAAAAAGGTTTCAGTTTTAAGTTGAAAATGGTGTCGTTTAAACATATTTAAAACTCTTTTCTTTTCTTTTTTTTTTTATGTGTAAGGAGTTTTTGAATTCCAAAAGACAATGTTTGCATTATAGATCAAGCTATTTTGCTTTAAAAAAATTATAATATGACACCTTTAGACACTCAAGCTCAGTTACTGTACGCTGGTGGAATGATCTGCCTAACTCTACCAGAGCTTCTGAGTCCGTGGCCATTTTCAAGAAATGGCTGAAGACGCATCTTTTTCAGCAACACTTGATCCATTAATACTAACAATTTATCTTGTATCTTCTATTCTATATTTTTTTTTATTTTTTTATTTTATTTTTTTTAAGTACACGTACTGTTAGATTACACTAGGAAGGGTCATAGCACTTGCAGATTGTTAGTTTCACTGCTTCTGTTGTTCTCATTTGTAAATCGCTTTGGATAAAAGCATCTGCTAAATGAATAAATGTAAATGTAAATATACTGTACTTTAGCAAAGCCTAAAGCTGCAATTTATTCACCTCCTGGAAATCATTTCAAAATCAAACCAGCTCATCAGGACATCATCAACTTTTTTCCATAAACTGCATCCAGAAACACATCCGGATATTTTACCAGCTGGTGCGAGAACACTGTGCAAACATCTAGCACTGCTTGTCACATCACATATACATATGCATAGATTACAGGTGAAAAAGACAGCTTTGATATGATAACGAGTGTGCGCCACTTACTCAGAGATTCTGTAAGTGTCCCTTGTGTGAGTCACAGTCAGTGCATTACATATATGTTCATTTCCATTTCCACTTTAATTTGAGTTTCTCTTTGTATCCAGGAAATTCAATCCAAATTTTGGGAGACAGCCATCATGTTGGTAATTATGCTGAAGTCTGGACGTAATTAATTTTATTGGACCAGTTAATCGATTCCTGATGAAAAGGGAGATTAAACTGATAGCTCTCCTCTCCAGTCATCGGGGCTCCTCCCTCCCTGATTCGGGCACGCATACGCGCTTTGGCTAAGCCATTACTTCTAAATGAATCTGTAGCGTGTCGCTGGCTGTGAGCCAGGGCAGATAATGCTAAGACTGTCTCACTCCCAGCAGTCACGGCTTGATCTTTCGGAGAGCAACCCATTCGTGTGACTATCAGTGGTGAATTCCTCATGCACAATGTCTAAACAGGTGTGTTACATATTATATTAATCAGGTGCAGGCATCAGTGTGCATTGCTCATAGTTTAATGCAGGTCATAATTTAGTTACTGGGTGAACCGGTGTCATCTTTCACGAGCTGTATGGTGTAGCAATATTGTGCTCCATTCGGTCTTTTCATATTGACTATGTGAACTAATTGGCAAAAGCGGCAATAATAAGGCCCCTAATGCGATAACATACAAATTAAACTTATCGCTCTGAATGATGAAGCACAAAGAGTCATGAGGGAGCGAGCTAAATCAATTTAGGAAGAGTAGCGTGTTTGTGAAAAGGGAAGAAAATGACAAGGGAGATCACGGCGGCTACTGTTAGGGAAGTGCAGATCCTGTGCGAATGTGAATAAATCCGGCAGCTTGGTTTAATGATGAGAGACAGCATTCCGAGTGCCTTCTGGCAGTTTTGTATTACCTGCTAAAATGAGCTGACATTTGCATTTGAAAATCCTCCCTCCTGAAAAGATACAATTAATTCTCAACACCTAATGGTATTTGCTTGGCAAATCTGTGGCACGTCACGCTCAAATTTAAGCCCTCCGTTGAGTATCTTGGCAGTAGATTTGCTCTGAACATGCAAGTTTCCTGTCCAATCTTCCAATTGGAGCTCCTCGCAGACCTTTGTCTGAGGCAGTACACAACATTTTATATTCCATGTTTGTCATTCTCATTGGAGGACTTTATGTATTAGTTCTATTGTCAGGCTGTTCTCCAGGCACACAGGAGGTGATTCTTGGCCAAATTTAGCAGCATAGAAAAGTGATGAAATGGCTGTGACATGTCAAGATGTTTCACTATTCTTGTAAACATCTGCTATCAGACAATACAATGCCTGGCATGCAGCCTGGTTGTTTTCAGGGTTACGAAAATGGAGACAGCAATTCACCATTAGACCATGTTGAAATGCTAGTAAACTTTTACTTATCCAATACGTTCAGTTTCTCAGTAATATTACAGTGAATGGAAATTTGCATTTAGTAAAGCCTGCACCGATTGTTCTGCAGTCTTTGTTGGATGAAAGAAAATGAAGAGACTTTCTGAGACGATTTCTTAATCATTACAACTTAGTCATTTAAACATTGCAAGAGGAACTTTGAGGAACCATATCTCAGTAGCACAAACCGTTAACAAGATTGACACACAAAAACTTAGTAGAAGTACAAACATCAGAGACTTCTTTTGATATAAGACCTATATGTTTCCAAATATGCTTACACAGGTTGGGGAGGTTGTACCAGATTAGAAAGGAGTTAGAAACAAGAATAAATAAATGATGATTTGATTGCCAAATAACATTTACTCAAATCTTTTTCTGAATATTAATGTCATGTCTGAGCAGACAGATAAGATAATAATAATAACTAGAATGTACATTTCCTGAAGAAAATGTGAAGGGGTGCTTGCAGTGGCAAAACTCACCAGTCGGTTGCTAGAGTCATGAGCCAACAAACATGTCTGTACGATGTTCTGGTGCTGAGATATGGCTTATTCATATTGTAGGTGGTTGCTAGGCAGTTGCTAGGGTGTTCTGGGTGGTTGCTATGGTGTTGCTAGGTAGTTGCTAGGGTATTCTGGGTGGTTGTTCTGGTGTTGCTAGGGTAATCTGGGTGGTTGCTAGGGTGTTCTGGGTGGTTGCTAGGTGGTTGCTATGGTGTTCTGGGTGGTTGCTATTGTGTTGCTAGGCTGTTGCTAGGCTAACTTTTGGAGTTCTTAGCATTTTCTTGGCATGATTTAGCACTTACCCAATCGCTATTAGCATGTAGCTATTCACAGCTAGCATGTGTAACATGTTGGAAGTCCTGTTTGCTAGTATGAGTCAAAAGACCCAACCCCCATCTCGATACAATGTTCTGATGCAGAGATATAAGTCTTGCAAAATGGTTGCTAGGGTACTCTTTTTAGTTGCTAGGGAGTGGATTGGCAGCTGCCAATCATGAAACTCCCAAGACTGCTTGTCAGTATGAACGATATAATACAACTCCCATGCCTCTGTGACATTTAGAATGGAAGATATCCCTCTATGGATTTAGTTGCTAAGATGCTCAACAATTGTTATTAGGGAGGGGCTAGGAAGTGTTGACGTGATTCATGATTGGCTGTTTGCTGCCCCGAGTCAAACAAGACCACCCTCGTGTTTGTATGACACTTCTATCCAGAGATTTCCCTTTGATCTCTTTCAATGGAAGTCTATGGGACTTGTTGCTAAGGTGCTGTAAATGGTTGCTAGGGTGTGGCTTGATAGCTTCACAATGATCCTGAAAGACTGATTGGTCGTCTGAGTAAAACGAGCCCGCCCCCTTGTCTCTATTACACTGTGATCCAGAGCTATGTTCAATACAAAATCCCAATGCAATTTACCATAGTAAGAGAAACGCATGCGTTTCATGGGCCGACCTTCGCCATAGTAAGTCAATGGGAAACTTTGGGGCCTCTTGCCCGCCAGGGGTGCAACTTTTACCCTGTTGTGAGGTATGTTTTTAAGGAGGCTGCCAACCTCTTCAAATGTGGTAAATTACACATTTCTGAGAAATCCTCGCTCAGTGCAACGAGTCGTCAAAGTTTATCGCAATGTTAAGTCTATGGGAATTATTTTCCCAATGTTTTGCCCTTTTGGCAAACATCGTACCCCCGATCGCTTATAAAAGTCATAGCACACCTCTCCTCAATGAGCCGCACGATTTGAAGCCTCACTCAGGGGTCTGTGATGTCAGCATGTATTTATTTACATAATGTAATTTATAACCCATTTATTCTTAAAATCTTTAGTAACGAGTGCCTTTAGTATGGCCTACGGTTGCTAGGGTGCTGTAACTGGTTGCTATGGTGTGGCTATGAAGATTTTAGGCCATTACTTATTGGCTGCTGGATAATATTAATCCTCTGAGGGAGAGAGAGAGGGAGTGATGAAGGGGTGTCAGGCCCTTTGTGTCTGTGTGTGTGAAAATGTCGGTTGGGATTCAAATTTCTGAACATTCCGCAATGTTAAGTCAAATTGACTTTTTTGGCTGCTTTTTCGTCCACTGTGCGAACATTGTACACCCAATCGCTTAGAAAAGTCATAGCACACCTCTCCTCAATGAGCCTGTCGATTTGACGCCTCACTCAAGGGTCTGTGACAAATTCTGCGGGAGGAGTTACGCGCCAAACTTTGTGTGGAATAATAAGAATGACGGATAACACTAGTGTTGCCTTGCCTTTGGCAAGCACCACTAATAATTTTCTTTTGTTTTTTGTTTGTTTTTCTAGCTAACTTTTTGACTTTGTGGAAGTGGGTATACAAGTAATTAGACATTTTAAAAGTAAATTTGATTAACAAAACCCCTGGGAGTGGGGTGGGTAGAAACAACAGCACCCATTGCACTTGATGTTCATTTACACAGTTTAAGTTGTTGAATTCAAAACAACTTTATAGTAGGTAAATGCTGAAAAATATTGCATAATTATGAGATACATCACAGCACATAAAAAGCAAAAAAACTAATAACTATATGAAGCAACAAAAAAAGTGTCTCTCTATTGTGATTTAAAATAGGGAAAAATGTATTTTATCTCAAAAAGAGCTGGATGACATTTTAAATTTTGAAGCAGAAAATTTGCCTTTGGTCGAACCTAGTCTTATTATTGCAAACTTTTTTTGAAACCGTCACAAAGCCAAAACGAGGCATGTTCTTCCTCTTCTCAAAAAACAGAAATCTACTGTCTTAATCTGTCCAGAACTCAACCGCAAATAAAAACAGCTCTGTAGAACAACTGTCGCTACCGAATATGTGAACACTGCTGCCCTCATGTTTTTCTCTCAACGTCATGAAAAACAGGACTTATATAGTAGTTCTTAATAAAGTCGGCGAGAGGGGCAGGATAGAATTATGGGACATTTCTGACTCCTCGACTGTTACAGCGCCAAAAAGCTATCAAGCTGATATCGATGGCAAAGGTGCCCACGAGAACTATGAATAGCAAATACATTTCTGCATTTATACTCTGAATATGAATTACTCCTGGCAGGATGAGGTTGCAAAAAAATCACATCTACGGCTATCTGTGTCCTGGGTTGTAAGCGTGACACTGCTTCGTAATCCTGCCAATCCATATTCATGCATCATTCTGCCAGGTTCTATCAGGACGAATTCTATTACCAGAGCCAAGGAAGCAGAGCCTCAGTAATACATTTAGATAGATCATCATTATTATGTTTAAAACTTTAATATCTAAGTTTGTAATAGCAACATACATTGTAGTTTAAGCCTGCACAGTGATTGTCTTAAAGTGTCTCTTACCATTGCTTCTCTTCCATGTTGTGTGCAATACATTTTCTGCACTTAAAACACATTCATGGGTCAATGGCATGATAAAAATACATTAAAAAAAATATAAACACTTAACACTAAATACAAAAAAAAAAAAAACATCACTTCTATGATGTTACTGATTGTACCTTAATTGCTTTATTTAAACTCATTTTACTTTTTGGCCGGCATAATTTTGCTTATAATATTTTCACAAAACAGCTTCACCACTGTCAATATTTAAAAACACATTTGTGTGTCAAATGAAAGTTCTATAGTCCAACCAACATGCCAACCAATTTTTATTTTATTTTTTTTAATGTAAAAAGATAATCCATTGACATGACCCCTGCAGAGACACCTGTTTGTTAATATAAATAGGTCTCATAAAATATCACATAATTTTACATTTAATTAATGATTTATAATTAATTATTAATTCACAATTAGTCATGATATTTGTAACAATTAAAAATACTGATTCAAATATAGTTACAGTAAAAACTTTTTTATAAGTCATTCAAATGTGTACACAAAATATAGATGTGTTCACGCCATATCGTAATTACCGTAATTATTTGTAAATATTTCAACTTGTAAAAAGTATTAACATCCTTGCTAGTAGTTTCAACTTTTAAGCTGGGAATTTTCTGAGAGCTCCTAACTCCTACACTCATGTGACCGCAGGACAGCTCAAAGTAGAACATCACTTGTTTTAATCTCGAAATTACGGTAATTACGACATGACATGAATGCAGCATCTCTTACTTTTTACTTGATGGTTACAATGTTTTTAAGACTCATTAAATGTTAACTCTTCTTAAAAATGGTATAAAAGTTTTTCAAAACCATATGAAGCCAACATGAATATAAAGAGAGTACATTTCTAAACTAGGTTAGAACTTTTAAAAGATGTTTCTTTATTGTGGACACATTGACCCTCAAACTAACGGTTCTTCTTTCAGCTGTGCTGTTACGCTCAGTCTGCCGCAGAACTTCAGGACTGTGTTAAATATTTCTCCATTAGCTCACTATCCATTTGAGTTCTGACTCAGTCGTGACCGCCAACCAAAACTCTGTCATCTCAGCAAACTGAGCTTGAGTCATGACAATGAAGAATCACTCACACACATGCACACAGTGACTTTTATCACCCAGCTAATTTTGTAGCATAAGCCTTTGTTATGTGCTCCAATTCAAGTGTGTATGTGGCTTGTTTTTTTATTGCTTAGTTTTTTTTTTCCTTTTCTTCTAAAAAGCAATTTGTCAAGAGCATGTGATAGAACTGTTTATGAATAGCAGATCAAATTAGTGTAATCAACCTTGCGGCTGCAACGCATCCATTTGTATTCATGCGGTACTCTATCTGTCGTTCATTGGGATGTGGCGGTGCTGCGAGGTTCGAAGTTGTCATGAATGGCAAAGCATGCTTTATTTGTCACTAAGCTAAAGCCGCTAGCATGTCTTACAAGCATATAGTCTGTTTTACGGTTAATAGATTATACACATTCTTCTCTACTAACAAACAGCAATTTGTGTTAATAGAGTAATTTAACAGTGCAAGCTGAATGAAAAGTAAAACCATGCAGTAACTAGCACTTTGCAGTGGATATTCTTTTTCTGGTAACAAGAAGCGCATACATAATTAAAAATAAAAGGGCTGTCATAAATGTGGTGTGGTCTGTTTTACTTAATAAGCTTCCAAAGGAAAATATGAATAATGCATTACAGTTTTTCTATTTCTCTTTGTCTCAAGGTACCAATGGATAATTCAATTACTTTTTTGAGGAGACCAGACCCAAATAATGCAATTAGATTTTTATAAGCCACACGGAATACAAAACCTGTCATAAACTTGTAATGCTGTGCGATATGATATCAAATGCAAGTCCATTGTGAGGTCTATTCTGAGAAAACTCTGAAACATTATGGAATTAATCAGTCAATCGATAAACCTAGCTGAGGTGCAGGAGACGCAGGCAGCTCTTGTTGCTCTTTTGTCTGAAGCCTGCAGAGATGAATGAATTGTGAAAGTTAGCTTTGTTTGTCATCTTACGTTTTTTTTTTTTTTCTTTAGCTTGCAAAAGTGCAGACATGAATTGAATATGTCTGCAGCCACAGTATGGAAACCAGAAAAAACATAAGTTGTAAGAGCAGAGGCTTCACTGGATTGCAGGATAAGACATGGTGTGAATAAATTTGCAATAAAGTTACAGTAGCCATATATTAATCTTTGTTAACATAAGTTAATAATAATACACAGTCGTTCATTGTTTGTTCGTGTTAGTTAGTTCACAGTGCATTAACTCTACTGTTAATAAATACAACTTTTGATTTTAATAATGTATTAGTAAAGGATTAAGAAATTAAAATAAAATAAGATTATTACATGCTGTAGAAGTATTTTTCATTCTTAGGTCATGTTAACTAAAGTAGTTAACTAATGTTAACTAATGAAACCTTATTGTAAAGTGTTACCATGTTATAATAATTAAGTATATCACTGAGTGGAAGAACTAAATCTGATAATTAATTAGCGGCTGCAACAATAACATTTAAATAAAATAATAAATAATAAAAATAATTGACAACAAATTTCATAACTGATTGATTAGTCGGGTCTGTGTAACTGTGCAAGGAGAATATACATCAGTGATAACACTTTACAATAATGAAAAACCCATTTATATAAAATGCAACTGGAAAATTGAGTGAACTGCAGCTTGGATCACTTTTCCCACAGCATTGACCAAATGCTTCATACTAGGCATTTTAAACTAAAGTAAGCACATAGTTTAACGCGGCTTGTCCAGTTATTTACAGGTGTGTGTTGTTTTATGCCTTCGAGATGCGGTTTCCCAATTGCATAAGATGCAATTTACCTTATGTCAGTGAGGTTATCTCCTCACTGTAAATGTTAGAAATAAGTGTTTTCTTTTTGCATAAAGGCAGGTCCTCCTTCCAACAAGTGATGAGGCATCCAAATATACTTCCACTCTATAGTAGGCAAAATAACAGTATAGGGCTATGTGATTGTGAGCCAAGTAGAATGTCCCAAGTCATATCAAACAAACAGTAGGCGAAAGTACTCAGATTTCCTACTAATTCTTGCAAGATTGTAAAGTGTGCATCTGACTTTACTATCCCATGAGAGCGTTGGAGAGGTTTGTGAATGGCAGTATTTAGTGACGCACATTCACAGAAAACACCTTACTTCCGCATTGAAAAATAAGGTGGATAGCATCCCATGGAAACAGACACTCATGAGGCATCTATGTATTTATATACCTATGCCACATTCATACAATATATAATGTACTTATGTACTTTCGCAAATTAAGTTTTAAACCAAATGTAGTACCTACTAGCTACAGTATGCGATTTTGAATGTCTAAGAAGTCTGTGTTAAACTTCAAACGAGCACCATCACAAACATATGCATCAAACAGAAGAAGCGCAACACCAATGAAGCACATAGGCCTTATCACACTTCCACGTTCGAAAAGCGGAAGCTTCCAATAGTAGCGTAAAACAATGGCTGTGCCCATAGCTCGGGATTGTTGTGATTTATTTAGGTAAAATTCAGTACAGATACTACTTCTAAAGACACAAACCTCAGTTTACAATAATTAATCGAGTATTGTGAAACAAAGAAAAATGGTGTCATGATATTCCAACGCATATTTTGTGATTTAAAAGGGACAAATTATGCCCCTTTTCATAAGATTTAATATAAGTCTCAGGTGTCCGCAGAATGTGTCTGTGTAATGGTCACCAGTGAGAGTGCCCGGGATAACCATCAGAGGGCACTCCAACCTGGACAATCACCACACATCCACAAACTACATTTCCCATAATACTTTGCCCAGACTAATCAGCCCTCATCACATTCACTTGTATGTCATTATCTTGTTATTCACCCTATATAAGCCTGGTTCTTTCTGTCATTTCTTGTGAAGTCTTGTTTAGTGTTACAATGCAATTCCGAGCATTCGCCCTGGTTTTATGTCTCTTGATTTTTGGATTTCTTGCCTGTTTCGTGGATTACTCTTTTGCAGGTGTTCCCTGCCTTGTTGTGTTTGTTATTGTTTGGACTGATTACCTGGTGTTTATGACCTTTTTCGACTACAATTCTGGATTACCCTTTCAATAAAACTGCATTTCGATCCTCAACCTTCGTGTCTCGGAGCAGTTTGTGACAGAGTGCAATGATTGGACAGCATTATAGACAAAAATTAGAGGTTAATCATAATAAATATAATGCAAAATAAACAATAATATTAAAAAAATAAAATTAAATGATTAATATATTTTGTATGATTAATTATCTGGCAGTAACTTAAGCAGAGTGCTGCTATTCATTTATCTCATGACTGGTAACATTTAGGGTAGCACAGATGATCATCTTGCTCAGATAGATAATGTTACACATTAAAATAAAAGATGACATACATGGTAGGGTCTCATGTAAATTTTAAAATAATTTTAAATATTACTAATAGTTTATTGTTAAGTTCAACTAAATTATTTACACTACTAATCATAGACGGATGTGATGACACAGACTGTGATAAAACTAAAATATAAATTAAGCTCAAATATTTGTTCTTGTACATTTAATTTTAGCATTTTTAATTTAGTGATTTAAACATCTGCTTGAAAACTGTGGACAAAACATGTTTAAATGTTAAAAATGTAGGCCTGTATAAGTAGAAACATTATCTTAGATTAATAAATGCTTAAACCATCTCATTAAACCAACCATCTGATTGTTCATTGCTTTTTTATATGATACCTACTGTAAAGTCAGTCAAGTGCTACTGTAGCCTACCATAAATGTGTCATATCTGAGCTCAGTGGTCAGGAAAAACGGCAGCAATGCCCTCTGCAGAGGCAAATCATCATAATTATTATTTATACTGATATCATTTGATAATCCTCAAGAACATCTGTAGCATGAGAGATTTGTTCTTTTGTACAACATTTTCACTTGGGACAGTGACCCAAAAGGCTAGTGTGCAGCTCTTGAACTAGAGTGATGCTTAATTCTCACGGGAGAATCCGTCTACCATGACAGCTTATATACTGCAACTGACAAACTCACGTCTTGCCCTGCACATCGTTTGAGGTCTTGGCAACACTGTGATGGATCCTGTTTTTCACTGATCAAGCCCTGAGGAGCCAACCCACAGCTCCCTTTTGATTCATAAAGGAAGGTTTTTAGTGAGAGCATTTTGAAATTATGCAAAATTATCAAGGAGAATTTTTAGCATGCTGAAGCATATTTAGACAAATACATTTAAAAATATATATACAATTTGACTAAATTTCTTATTATGAGATATATACTTCAGCCAAAAATGAAAATTCTGTCATTTACTCACCCTTGTGTTGTTCCAAACCTGCATGACTTTCTTGGACATCATTCATTGTATGAAAAAAATAAATGCTATCCCTTTATTGAAAGGATAATGTGCCACATAATGATAAATGCCATTTTATATATATATATATATATATATATATATATACAGTGAAGAAAATAAGTATTTGAACACCCTGCTATTTTACAAGTTCTCCCACTTAGAAATCATGGAGGGGTCTGAAATTTAACACCTGTCTATCAGCTAGAATTCTGACCCTCAAAGACCTGTTTGTCTGCCTTTAAAATGTCCACCTCCACTCCATTTATTATCCTAAATTAGATGCACCTGTTTGAGGTCGTTAGCTGCATAAAGACCTCTGTCCACCCCATACAATCAGTAAGAATCCAACTACTAACATGGCCAAGACCAAAGAGCTGTCCAAAGACACTAGAGACAAAATTGTACAGCTCCACAAGGCTGGAAAGGGCTACGGGGAAATTGCCAAGCAGCTTGGTGAAAAAAGGTCCACTGTTGGAGCAATCATTAGAAAATGGAAGAAGCTAAACATGACTTTCAATCTCCCTCGGACTGGGGCTCCATGCAAGATCTCACCTCGTGGGGTCTCAATGATCCTAAGAAAGGTGAGAAATCAACCCAGAACTACACGGGAGGAGCTGGTCAATGACCTGAAAAGAGCTGGGACCACCGTTTCCAAGGTTACTGTTGGTAATGCACTAAGACGTCATGGTTTGAAATCATGCATGGCACGGAAGGTTCCCCTGCTTAAACCAGCACATGTCAAGGCCCGTCTTAAGTTTGCCAATGACCATTTGGATGATCCAGAGGAGTCATGGGAGAAAGTCATGTGGTCAGATGAGACTAAAATAGAACTTTTTGGTCATAATTCCACTAACCGTGTTTGAAGGAAGAAGAATGATGAGTACCATCCCAAGAACACCATCCCTACTGTGAAGCATGGGGGTGGTTGCATCATGCTTTGGGGGTGTTTTTCTGCACATGGGACAGGGTGACTGCACTGTATTAAGGAGAGGATGACCAGGGCCATGTATTGCGAGATTTTGGGGAACAACCTCCTTCCCTCAGTTAGAGCATTGAAGATGGGTCGAGGCTGGGTCTTCCAACATGACAATGACCCGAAGCACACAGCCAGGATAACCAAGGAGTGGCTCTGTAAGAAGCTTATCAAGGTTCTGACCTTGACCTAAACCCAATAGAGAATCTTTGGAGGGAGCTCAAACCACGTGTTTCTCAGCGACAGCCCAGAAACCTGACTGATCTAGAGAAGATCTGTGTGGAGGAGTGGGCCAAAATCCCTCCTGCAGTGCGTGCAAACCTGGTGAAAAACTACAGGAAACGTTTGACCTCTGTAATTGCAAACAAAGGCTACTGTCCCAAATATTAACATTGATTTTCTCAGGTGTTCAAATACTTATTTGAAGCTGTATCTTACAAATAAATAGTTAAAAAATCATACATTGTGATTTGTGGATTTTTTTTTTTTTAGATTATGTCTCTCACAGTGGACATACACCTACAATGACAATTTCAGACCCCTCCATGATTTCTAAGTGGGAGAACTTGCAAAATAGCAGGGTGTTCAAATACTTATTTTCTTCACTGTATATATATCCCGGCTAACCCCCAGCATGTACAATTTACTCGTGTTGTACACCATACTCGAAGCAGCCTGCTGAAAGAGAGAGAAACACTGCATATGAAGGTGGAGGGAAAGGAGATGAAGAACAAGAGGGAGATGTCTCTCGCGAGAAGCAGAAAAGGAGGGGAATGTAAAGAAAATGGGAGTGAGAAAGGGGAGGGACGCACACAGCAGAGTAAGATCGCCCCTGGCCCCCTCCAAGCTCTTGCTGGCATCTCACGCTTCATTAGTTTTCAACCATTATGAACAATATTTGTCATCTTCTTTGCCCCCTGGAGCTGTTAGTTTACAAGCCACCTGATAGAAATAAGTACAAGACTTCACATGGAATTACATGTGCCTCGCTTTTCTCCCTTTTTCCAAAGGCCATTTGTCTGTTTCCCCCATTTTTTATGTTCTGTCTTCTGCATGAATATTTTGTTGAGGGGATTTAGAGCATTTGCCCTGTGGTCTCCAGGGGAAACGTTTGCCTGAGCTGCACTGAGCATTCTGCAGCGGAGGGATGTGACGGCCCCGTAGCAGCTCAATTACAGTATAATCTCTCTAATTAAAAGTGTAACCAACATGAAAATCATCTCAGTTAAGGGTCAGACAGACAAACACCAATCTCCTCTTTGCTGGTGCCACATCAGTATAATAAGCGTTACGTTGTGTTCATCAAATTTCACCACTGACATTTTCTTGAGCTCTATTCATTAGTCTACATCAAAATTCCACCCACAAGAAGCTAACAGAGCGTATAGTGCCTTAAAACATAATTGATTTCATAAATAACTTTTCACTGTTAAAGGAGTTTCTCATGTAATGTGCTGTACTGTAAGATTGAGTGATCCAATGCGCGTGTGCTAACAGATGGAAACCAACTGTTCTCTGTATTTACTCCCTAAGCTTGAACGTATCAGATGATCAATAAGACAGAAAAGCCATTATTATCATATCACAGTTCATAAGATTATGCTCTTCAGGATAATATCCTCTGCCTCTACAAATTGATTGAGGAAATCTATTAGACTTGTCGCTTGGAGCTGCAATGAACTTATGAAAATGTATCTATTGGAATAGCAGCTTATATCCTCTGGGGTTTGAGCACCATCTTCCAATGCGATGACACTTACTTGATTTACTCCGCACACTCGCTGTTGATTCGGGTTGGGAGGAATGAGGCATTTTAAGAGATGTCTTTACTAACACCATCACACTTAAAACTATTCTTATGGATTAATGTTATTTTGCTACTGGACCAAATTGGATTTAAAAAAGGGAATAAAATGCATAATTTCAAAATGAATAACTATAATTTGGTAGTCCAAGACATAGAGGCGAATTTCCTTAGCAGAGCTCTGAAGAGGTGGGTATATAGCAACACAAAATGGAGAACAAATTGGACGAAATATTAAAAAAGGGAAAACCATTGGTCTAGAATTGGAATTGTTCTATTAGCATGCTGAATAGTCCTCAAATTTCCAATCAAAATGTCATAAGCAAATGCAACAGTCACAGTTCCAGAGAGAGATGGAATAATGTAAAATTCATGACATATAGATCAGAAGACACATTAGGTTTTAATCTTCACTGTTCCACCACACAGCTATTGCTTTCATTCATGTTGTAGAGGATTCAAAAGCTGCTAACCTTAAAAGTCTATTTCTGAGCCTCATCTCATGCTTTTACATGATTTTGTATGAATATGTATTCATTTGAGCTAAAATGGTCTAATTGCATGTTTGCTATACACTAAAATGCTAAACACAATCCGAACCCACCTTAAACAATGTGGTTTTGAAAACATTGATCGTTTTGAAAACATTGATCATTTTAAGATTTATTTGTTTACATGTCATAGCACAAAGTATCCATTTTGATATGAAAGTGACAGAATAAAATTGACAGTGAAACATGATTCCCGGCCAACACGCGTACACCTGATGCTGCAACTTTTCCAACACAGAAAACTAAAAGACATGTGCCAGCTTTCTGTAACAATAAGGCAGCTTGTGAAAAGATTTCATTTTCACAAGTTGGGTGACTCATCACCTGGAGGGCCCTGAGGGCCGCAGAGCAGATAAAGTCCCAACCGTTACAGATGGGCTTTAAAGGAGTATGTGAAACCCCATAGCAGGTGAACTGCTGGGTTCTGCAGGAGGCTAGGTTTTATCCACATTATTCCTGCGGCCCATGATACTTGCTTGAATTATGGTCGTATTTGCAGGCAACCTGTAAACAATCAGTGATTACAAATAAGCGAGAGAGAAAAAAAAGAAAAGAAAAAATAATTCCATACTTCCATACAGGCTCAAATTGTTAAAGAATGGTTAGCAGGGAGCATGAAGAATCATTTTCACACACTAAAATGTGAACTATCATTCAGGGAAGAAGGCATTTAGAAGATTGTGTTCAACAGATTTTTCAGAAAAGTCTTGATCATGTTGATAATTTAGAGGTCTTAAGGTATGGTCACATTAGCATAAGTTTGGTGAAATGTACGTTGGCTATTAGTATAGTATGAAGCACAGCTCAAACAGAAGTCACTTTAAAAACAAGCACTTGGTCCTGTTGGTCCTGATCATGTGGATTCCTGTTGAATTTCACCCGTGAAAATTTACAGAACGGTAAATGTGATCGCACCTTTAAAAAATTAATGTATCAGATATGATAGGCTTTATAGAGTTAAATATTTAAAAGCTAAACATTAAATGTGTAGATCATGTGTTAACGTGAGCATCAAAATATTGTGATAAGTTCCCAGCAAACAAATTTAGGTTCTGGGAACGTTAGTGTTTGGTTCCCAGAACGTTCCTAGAACTTTCCCTTAAGGTTAGGGGAACGTTCCCGGAACGTTCTCCTTACGTTATAAAAATGGAACCTAAAAATAACCTACATGGAACGTTCCTATAACGTTCTTGTTTGGTTCCCAAAAAAATAACCACATGGGACCATTTGGGAACGTTAGGGGAACGTTCTGTGTTTGCTGGATTGTATCGAAAGTGGAAAGGTAGCTCATGTTTTCAAACGCAGTTGGCAGGTTTGCTCGTAATATTGTGCATCGACAAGCTTGTGCGTATCCTCGTAATTCTGGACTCCCCACTCTTAGCTGCGCAGCAGGCCGTGGTTATGCTACCCGCAGAGACAGTGTAGGGCATGCAGTTTACACTTTGATAGCCAACAAAAACACACTGAGATGGTTTAAGATGTATATGTCAAAGGGTTCTCGGGTCATTGTTTGTTATCAACGGCAATACATGGTTTCCTGGCATAAAGACACCTCAGGGAAGAGTAATAACTGCTTGAAGGCAAGGTTTAAGAGATAAATATGTAGTGTCTGTTTGTTGGGTCTTGTTTCTCCTTTAAATCTCCTTCATACAATGGATTATTGTGCCACAGACACAACACATAAAGCTGTTTTGTTGAATGGGAAAAAAATGTTGGTTCCTCTACATTGATCCTCATTACATTTCACTCGCTGGCTGCAAAGAGAAACCGATCAGCCCATCTACTATATAACCTTAATGGCAGCCACTTCCAACATATGTGGTTAAAGCGGCATTATGGCTCCAAAGTGCAATATTCACGGGAAAGAGTGCTCCATATGAGTGACCCATAACTTTGATGTGCAGAGGTTCCACTGAGTGAGTGGATGTGTTCAGCACTCATCACAGGCTGTGATTGATAGGTACGCCGGAGTAGTTCTGGCCAGAGGAGTGCAGCTCTCACTCAAAAGACTGCCATACCACAGCATCTCTGTTTACTCTTATGATTTACTAACGCTGCTGCCGCCACTAGCTCCCAGTGCACTGCTGAGACCTGATGCTCTCTTCAAACGGAAAGCTTTTAGAGAGCTCAGTTTAAAGATCAAAAGCTTGTGATCTCCAAATTGCTGTGTGGTTGCTTTATAAATATTACCAACCGGTGGCTCTTTGTCATGACATTTTACATGTCACCAAATGCAGAGTGGTTGTCAGAGTGACTCATATCTTGATGCTTAAAGTTGGCATGAGACGGAAGTTGAAATGGTATTTTCTTCCCTATTGTGGCATATTAAAGGGAAATGGCTTATTGAACAAGGGCAGGACTTGATTTTGTCCATCGGCAATTGATTGGATTTTTGTGGTTTACTATTGCTGTGACCTCATTTGAGTGACAAGCTGCCCCGTCCTTACGGCAGTGAACGTCGCTGCAAGAGGGAGAAGTTATTTTTGATTAAAGATTATGATAAAGAATAAGAATGATTATGAATAAGATGTGAAAAAATGTGCACTCACTGATAAATCAGTTACACTAAACACTGAAATATTCCATAAAAATAAAAGAATTGTCAATTTTGATTTCATGGTGTCTACAATATTTTTGTCCAGACTTTATAGTGAAAATGTTATATTTATACAAAAAAAAAATAGAATGAAATCTGACAACCATATTATCAAGCCTGGATCACCATTTACTTTCATCATATGAAAAAAGAGAGTGGCACATTCCTCATCTCATCTTTTGTGTTCCACGAAAATCATTCTGGTTTGGAACAACATGAAATAAATGACACGAGTAATGATCCGTTGACACAGAACACGTTTTTGCCTTCCACTACGCTACTTTTCTATTGCTTTTTTATGTAAACATGCGCCAAATGGACGTTTTAGACCATTGCGCTTGCATCTTTTACAGCGTTTCGCGCATGACACAATGTTGTACAAAAGTTAAAATCTGAATGGCCCTAAAGAGTGCTGTTCGTCAGATCTCAGTGCAGTGATTCGGATTGACAGTAATCACTGATGTCATAAGTGCTGATTTATGTTTCACCTTCCCCCGTTATAGTGATATTCTGATGCAATAGTGATATTAAATAAATTGTTTGAGTAAATTATTAACTAATTCGAAAATTCATTCACTTGTTTCTTTATTGAACGATTTTTTTAATCTTTTGAAAGAATGGGTGCGTCTCAATCACCCTAGTTCAGTCAGGGCACTGATCAGGGAGTCGGCCATTTTAAGGGTCGCAAAATCCTTCCAGTGCACTGAAACATTCGCTCCCTAAAAAGTCCCACAATGTACCGTGAAAACCAGGGAGCATTGATGCTCAATATGATCCCTTAACAGAAGTTCTGAAGCACAAAAAACATAAACCAAACAAGCCAACTCACCACACATATTGACATGCGATAGATGTTTTGAAAAAACAAACCATTATTTAATTATATTGCACCTAAACATACATCATTAGATGGGTACTGAACATAATCTAGCTAACATTTATAATTACAGCAAAAACATTGCATGTATATGTAACAATCAAAGTATTTATCATAATGTACTTTACATTTTAAAAAAATGCAATTTCAGTTCTGCTGTTGTTCATAAATACCAGTAGTACGTTGGACAACAAGGACATTATGTCACCATCAGTGTCCCATTGTGTGGTGAGCCAGGGTCCCAAATGTGTGTACAGGATATACTGATTCACGACCTAACTAGGCAGCTGAATGAGACGCACCCAATAACTCACAACGACTTGTTTTGTTCCTGAATGAATCAATGTGTGTTTGAACAAAACAAGTGAAGGATTCAACGAGGACTTGAACTAAGTGTTGTTTAATTTCGATTATTACCATACAAACTCTTTCTTTTTGTGTTATTTTTTTCATCCTAGTTTGCCGAACCATGAGTTTCTTGTTAGAAAGGTGTGTGCAGATGTGTGTAACAGGAAACTGCTGTCAGATTGGATGGGCGACAGTCTGAGTCTCTGGGGTCAACCACTGGTTTTGAGAGAATGACAGAGCAAAGCATTTTTGTAGCATACGAGTACAGGTGAGAGCTGGAGAGATCTTGATGAAATATTAAAGGCCTGTGAGCTGATGCAGGGCCAGGATGAGGGCACTCAGGGGGCACTGTCTCCTTAATTACTGTGTGCAGTGGTTTCACTATTTCATTTGGGAAAAATCCCAGATTGAGGTTATGTTCAAATTGCCCTTCTTCTGCCACAGAGCGAACTGGACTACAGTGCCCGGAGGAAATGGCTCCTGATTTAATTAATGCTTGGGTGTGTTATGCCCTATGTTGGTGAGGGGTTAGACGAGCCATTAGGTAATAATAACGGCCCCAATCTCGATTAAATAGCATTCTCAAGAAACAATGAATACCAATCGATGACATAAAGTTGCAATCAGAAGTATTTACAGTGTAACCAGCTGTTTAACAGTAACGTTAATAATTATTTGCACAGGTGAATTTAAATACACAGTCCAACAATAAAGCGGCTCTCGGTGTGCTGAGTTTCAGAAAGATTGGCATAGTTAAAGACCCAACCATGGTTATTAGTGTTATTAACGTAATCCATCTCTCCTCATGGTCTCCTGGAGCATTGATCCTCCAAAATGGAGTATGGATCCCACTTTATCCACTGTCTTACAACAGCTCTACCTCACCTTGTGTGTTCTGCCTCTCTCTTCAGACTCTAGATATTCAAAGGTGTAATGTGATAATGTGGGTGCAAATGCAAAACATTACCATTACTATGTGGTATATTGTCTACATGACCAGTATTTAAACGCATTGCATAAATGTCATGAATATGTTTTTTCTAGTATCATAATGATATTCTGGAATTCACATGCAGTAAAACCTTTTTTTTTTTTTTTTTTTACAAGAGAAAGTGTTAAAGGTCCACTGATCTTCAGTACGCCAACAAAGCCTCATCACTCCGGTCCCCCTGGACACCAGATAGTGCAGCAGAAAATCCGTCAGCCCTAAAAGAGCTTGTTGCTGAAATTGATTAGCATTTAGATTGTATCTAGTTTGATTCAAAGGAGGAGAGGCTACAGATGGTTTGAAAGCAGCAGATTTAGAAGTAGATTTTGAAAACTGTCCATAAATGGGTGCATTTACACGTAACTCATTTCGTGTTTTTTTTTTTTTTAGGCTTGTGTATCCTCCACCCCAGTGTTTTTAATAAGAAACCCGGTCTGTTATCTAAAGTCCTCTGAGGCCTGCCATTACTCACTAATATTTTTTTAGTTCATAGTATTTATCAGTGCATTTGTCAACTACATGAGAGATCCCTCTTTTGGGAGAAACCTAACCATGAGGTTTGATCTCAGATACTAATTAATTCATCCACTAAAACCACATGACCATAAACCGAATTAAGTTCATTAATCTTCCCCTTCTGAGCCCATGTGCATTCTTCAGTGCAATGGATAATGCTAAAACATGTTCCTATCAGTATGCTCCTTCCAAGGGCTTGACATTAAGAAGAATAAATAGCACTGGTTTCACAACACCACCTAATTCATCAAAGTCGCTGCCACGGGTACATGCCCAGTGTGAATGATCAAACACTAGCTGGGCTTTTGGCTCATGCTGAAGGCACCGGTGCATTAGAAGGCACGAGAACTGTCTGCTAATGAAGAAAACTATCAATCCCTTTCATGAGATGCGTTAGAAGGCTACGGATCTAGGGTTTCAATACAATAATCTGAAAACAAATACATTTTCTGGCAAAAATGTAGTGAGCTATACCTAGCATCAAGGCATGATTTGTTCATTTGAATGCATGACTGTAACTCTGAATTTAACCCACAGTCAGTGTTCAGCTCTACACATTTGCAAAGTATTAAGTTAGCACCTAGGAAATCACAGTAAGATTCTCAATATATCGTACTGCTCAAGGCCTGACTCATCTTCTATGTATTAGTGTAAATGACAAGTATTTTGAAGTGTAAAAAGGAAAAAGGAAAAGTTGGCACCAATGAGCAAGCTCTTTTCAGTCCTTACATGATTTGCTGCTGATACTAGAGAAGTACCTGCTACTGATAATACATTTCTGCTCAAGCATAGAAGTTGTAGGATCTTTATTTATCTGCTGCCCTCTGCTGGTGACATTTTATGAATACTTCTAGCATTTGAAAGTAAAATCTTTCATCCCCCTCTTTTGTAAGGTCTGTAACTGACTATTAAACAACAATGTTTTATTACCAGATGCCACGTAAGTATTTTTGAACCATTTTATGAATTGCATTCAACTTGACACTATTGTTAAACAAATTTGACTTATTCACAGTTCAAATCACACTGAATTCATGCCTTTTACCATCTTTACACTTCAGTTTTTCAGAAACTGCTTCATGACAGTCATAAAAACAAAATAACAATAAAAACTAAATGCCCCATATAAACCTACATGATCAGCCATATGGTCTAATGTAGGGACTGAATTTGTTCCTCATTCATCAATTAAAAAAAGTTTAACATAGGTTCATAGTGGACAAAAATGTCTGTCAAAACACTGTCATAAAAATTTGAAGCTTAGTATCACAGACTTAAGTTTGGTCTCATTTTAAAGAAGACCCTTGCTGAAGTAAACAAAAACGAATAAGTAAATCTCCCAAAAAATGTATAGGTTTAACTTATAAGTTATAATAAAATATAATTTATTATATTTTTTATAACACACATACCAACCACACTCTGTCATCCATACCAACACACCCACACAATTTTCATTGCATAATTTATCCAATTGACTCTACAATACGCAAATACAAGTATTTGCTTTATAGGCCAAACCTGAAAAAAATGGCACCATCTGGTAAAAAATTGTAAAATTTGAAATTTTGAAGCCTTGCCAACAGAAAGAAAGCCTCTTAACAAAGATTGCATCCTTTTATAGTTAAATGGCCCTGGGATTAAAAATTGCAGTTTTAATGGGTTTCAATGGGGACATTTTTGTCCAAAAGGCGCTGAGAGTACCTAGTGCAAAATCGATTTTTTTTTTTAAAGGAAATGGCGAATAATTTTCAGTGAAATTCCAATAAAAATACACACATGTGCCAAATTTTATGCAGTTAGCATTAACACAGGCAAAGTGATCAAAAAAACGAAACTGAAAAAGACAAAAATCTCCATAAGGATGCACAAGGGTTAAGCATTCAACTTAATATTCTCCATACAGACTCTATCCTATGAAGAATTGCTTGCCGAGTTTAGTCCGGAAGCATGCTGGGCACAAAGGAATGACTCTGCAAATAACACCACACACACACACACACACACACACACACACACTAAAGCAGCCTTTGCAAATGTTTTAAAAGTATCACATAAATTGCTATTATTTTCCTCCATTTCAGTTATCCCACAGTGATGATTACACTCCATATGCATGTGGTGCCATGGAAAATCCATTTGCATTCTGGCTTTTAATACATTTCGCGTTAGTAGTCTCTTAAAACTGCATTAAAATATTTCCCTATTAAGATGAGAAATATGATGTTTTGTGGTTTTACTTGTTTGGGTTGTTAAATGTTCCATTTATGATTTTTATCATGAGCAACTGATATAATTTCAGAAAAGTAAGACAGATTTGCTATTGGTGTTTGGTATATAGTTTATATAGGGATGAAAAGAAACAACAGGGAAAAAATATTCACACACAGTGCCCAAAAAAAGACATTTGATGTCAACTGATGTGACATGTCAATAAAGTGATTTGATTGTACAGTCACACAGTTAACACCTTTTTTGCACATCTATAGACATACACATGAACTGGCTCTTATAAATGTAAAACAATAAGGTATATTGGTGGGAAAATGACTGAAAATGACATTCAGTTCACTCAAAATAGCATAATTACAATAGCATGTGTCTCACAACATAACTGAAAAAACTGAAAAATACTGTTAACCGCCCATCTGGTGGGAAATACCATAATCTTGTCTTCAAGTCAAACTAAATGTGTTTATAAATTAGGATCCAAGATTTGCATCTGTTGCTCATCTTAAGTGTTGAGCAATCACAGTCCAAACTCAGTTTTGTCTATATGATTTAACTATAAAAACATTGCTTACATATCAGTATAAATAATTCAGTGCACAAAACAATTGGTCATTGCAAAAAATGCTACATTTGGAGGAAATTTACAGACATACTTTCCTAAAAGTGATCTTTTGGTGCAATATGAAAAAGGCAAAAACATTTAGAAAAAAGAATGACTGACTGTATGTCTTTTATAACCCAGCTTCTCCATCACAGGCCAACATGTATCCTCAATGAGTTTAATCTCATCTATGGCCATATTCGTCTTCCACATGTTGATTTTGGCAGGTGATATATCTCCTTCATTTATCAGATTATACAAATTTGTGGATGTGGCAAATGTGAGCTGGTTTAATGCAGCTGGTGCAACAGGTATTCCCATAAAGTTATGTATCGTTCTCGCCGTCTTTTCAGGAAAATGTACAATGTCCTCGAATTTTACTATAAAGTAAGTGTGTGTGGGGAGGCTTGCGCTCACCTTGAGCCCTGCTGAATTGTGAGCCAGCCATAGCTGAGCTAACAGCTGTACAGGGTTGGGATCTGGCTGGGAGAGGATCTTCTTTAAAGGAAGAAACTGTGAGTCCACTGTAGAACAGCCCTGATCCACACCACCAATGTTCTCGATGTGCCTTTTAATATTCTTACGTAAGTACAGGCTTGGCTTACTGCTGTAGAGCATTAGATAAATCCAGGCACGTGGGTCTCTGACCACATGAACTGAGCGAAGTGAGCGACCTATGACCTCTTGAAGATACGGCAGCTTCAAGAACCAGCCACCGCTGCCCATGCTCAGCACCGGCCGGGCATTTGGGTACTTTACCAGGTGCTGCCTGAGCTCTTGTATGTATCCGATGTCCAAACGCTTTCTGCTTCCTGTCCTTGTTTGTTCTGACAGCAGCATTCTTCTCTTTCTGTGTCCTTTCTCTTTCACTTTATTCCCTATTTCGTCATTGCTCTGGTGCAACTGAATGTTCTGCAGGTGCATTTTCACATTGTGGACTATGGAGTGGAACCATCCCTGAATAACTCGAAATCGTCCATTTTGAGCATCTGCTCCAGACCACTCGCAAGCGTCCACCAGAGAGACGAAAGGAGACATGGGGAACCGCAGGTAGGTGGAAGGGATCCGGAGGTATACAAAGTCAGAGCTGTTATCAAAAAGGAGCTGAAGGATGTCCGCGCCAGAGCCCGGCAAAGATGTGATGGTGATGACGGGGAGGAGGTCAGGGACGCTAGAGTCTGTTCCATTATATATGCTGCTCTCTTTTGATTTGACTTTGCACAAGAGCTGTTCGCAGATGTAAAAAACAGACAAAAGTTCAGTCACCCACAAAAACAGCACACATATCAGAGTGCAATGAATTAGCCTTTTGAACGACACATGAAACTTCCTCTTTTTTATTATGAAAGCTAAAGCAAAACATAAAGTCAGTATCGAAGAGATGTTTACTGCCAATCCAAAGTCAAACACAAAATCTTTTGTGACTTGACTTGGCAAAGTTTGAATTCCCTGGCCAAACTGAACTATTCTTTGTTTGTCTTCTGTTTTAGCAAAGCCTGCAAAGCCCAAGTAACTGTGTCTAGCCTCAATGTCTTTGTAGTTTGTTACAACTGACACAACAGTCTCTGTGTCATTAAGAGTTACTGATATCTTTACACCATTTTTACTCTTGTCTATGAATCTACAGTCCGAGACTTTGACGTATGGACCATACATCAAGTAAGCAACTCTGGCAACCGTGTTCTCCATGGGAAAGGTCACGTTTAAGAACTGCGTCCATCTCTTTTTGAATTCCGCAGCCTGTTCTGCCTCTTGTATCCTGGCAACGGGGCTGGATCCTTCCATGTCCAGCCAAAAAATTTTGTAATGTGCATCCCACACATCCATCAGAGCCCCATTGTATTTTCCAAACGATCTGTGAGGAACGTATCTGTAATCAATGTCTAAGTTGTGAAAAAACGCACTGAGGGAACTGAGAGGGGAGTGCTCGTGTTTCTCAATGTGGTCCAGCACGAATAATGTTTGAGAGTTAAGAAGCACAAGTGCCCGATACACACTCTTTAGCTTCATAGCAGATGAATAGGCTGAAGCAGACTCTCCACTCACAAACAACATGTCCTCATGCGACGAAGCTGCGATGACCTCACCGGCGGTTTCGCCAACTTCCTTTTCTCCCCATCGTAGCCACTTTGAACATTCCCCCAACTGTCCTTCCCATGGCTGATTACACTGGCTGGTGGGTGAGGGGGCAAATACCAGCACATTGTTAAGATAGCTGTATTTAGGACCATACAAGGCTTCAGAAACAAACATCTGTCCATTTGGTGCAAAAGTGAAGGAGTTTTGATCAGGGTGCTCATGCCCTGGGTTGAAATTCGTCCAGCCTTCTACCCAAGAATAAGGTTGGGCATGGACAATATCGTACACCGCTCGCCCTCCTAATTTTCCAGATTTAAATGACACAAAGGTATTACCCTGAGCTTGAGCTAACCCTGCCCCATACGTCACTACACCCCAGTTGGAGAAAACGTGCATGTTTGCTTTGTTAAAGTCAGGTGGAGGCGATGAATTTAACTCAGAGTCATACCATATGTACTCTGTATGCAAAGTAGCCCAGCGTTGGGCTGCTGATTGCATCATGGGTCCATCTTTAGGACGATGCTTCCTAATCTGCTCTGCCAGCCAGTTTCCCGAGCCATTTCTGAGCACGTATGCATCCAGAAATACAAGCTGGCTTTCAGGCCCATAGAACCAGTTGTAATTGGAGTCTGCAATGCCAACCGTTCGTTGAAATCCAGGAAGCAGAGTAGCGAAGTAAAACATGAAGTGAGCTCTGAGCCAGTTGTTCTGCGTGTTGTCTATCTGAAAATGACGCAACGCTAAGTAAACATACTGAGTGATGGATTTTGCTGTGTAGCTACCATATGCAACACCCTCATCGAGAGAGCCATCAACAATGTGACTGAGAAGGAACATGGTCTTTTCCATGTAGTTCACTGATATTTGCTTCCATATCATGGTCTCTGGGTCATTATGTTCCCCTGCCACAAGAGCACCAATGAGAATGGCTAGTATATTAGTTGTCTGGTGGTTCTGTAGAAACTGTTTTCCCCATCCTCTGTGCTTGGAGAGGTCAAAAAGCTCCTCAGTAACGGATCGTATTTTCTTGAGATATCGCAATCTTCTCCGGGTGTCAAGAAAGGTGTAAATGAAATCATACGCTGTGGCAAAACCAGTGAGGGAGTGGGCAATCGGAACCTCATCATTTGGGGCACTGGACACCATCCAATCTGGATACTCCACCATTCTGTCCATGTACTCAATCAAAAACTGAGAGGCGGCAGCATCCTCAGGTTGAAGCAAACAGTACAGCGCAAGAGGTGGCAAATTGTTGCCATAAATCTCATTCCATTTCTTGCCGAAATCCTCATGGTTCACCGGAGGCTGATAAGCAGCTGCATTGGATAACATAACAGAAACAGCATTTTGAATCACTTTGAATATGTGTCTATGCGTGGTGGTGGCCCTCTGTTTCATGAAAAGCACCTCTGTCTGATCAAAGTATAGTTTTGGGTGAAGGTGTGCTGACAAGGTGGTATTGTCTGTTTGGTGTTCATTCAAAGACACATATCTGTCTGAGGCAGACGAAATTCCACAGAAAGCAAGTCCCACAGCCAAGACACAGAGCAGAACCGCAGACCTCTGCATGTTCTCCATGACCATGATACAAGAAACAGATGTGGTGCTTTTCTTTTTGAAAGCTCCTCCTCCAGAGCACCAAAAAATTGTTATTACTCCAACTTAATTCACATGTAGAGCTGCAGATATTATTTCCCTTTCAGGCAAAAACCCAAGTGTATATGGTAGCGACAAGGAAACGTTCAGATTTCGTTGAGAAAACATGCTTTTAACTCCATAATAGTGTTCCGTCTAAACTGCTTCATAAACCAACGTAAAAAAAAAAAAAAATCTTCCGCATTTATTTGTAAGCTGTTGTATATTCAACTGGATAATGTCAATATCACCTCTCGCTAATATTTAAAACTACATCCGCGCATAGTGCCATAACGGAAATATAAATGCAGAGATGTGTCAAATAAACTTCCGTTTTCAGAATCCGTCATTACAAGTTTGATCCGCTGTTTCCAGAGAAAGTTGCAGCGTTCTGCGTAACTGTTCACACCATGTAAAGTCACTGTTAACGCCTTTTACTCATCCTGTGACACGAGAAGCGAGATAATCCATTAATCCACTTTGAGATGAAGGAAATTTACCGCTTGCTGGGACGTTTGTGGTGATGTTTTCTCATTTGATTTGAAGCAGACATATTTGAAGAATGTATATGCTTTCAAGCCATTTCAGTGTCACTTTTTAGGTTTTAGGGTTAAGTTTCCTCCATTAAATTATTCCATGACAGACCTGTCTCAGTCTCAGCGCTTTTTCCATCTTCTAATCTAAACTATCTAGTACAACGATCACTTTCGGCTTTAAAATTTTTTAATATGGTCGATAGATGGCGTCGTAATATCGCATTGTGTGGTTTTATTAAAACATATTTCCGGTAATCATGTCGTTTGATTTACAACTGATTAATCAAATCCTATACTAATATAAAGTATAGTTTTGTAGTTATGAATTATTTCATGTAATTTAGCCACAAGTCAGAATATAGTTTGACTTGAAGTAGACCCAGGTTACAGTAATAAGTTGAGAACTCTACTTCATACTTTGCCTTTTAAAAACAAAAAGTAGGCCTATAGAAAAAATACACAGGGACCTCCAATATAGTACAGTAGAATGTTCAAACGAATTTGAACACAACTTTACAGCATATGGCCATATAGCCTATGTGCTTTATTCATTTGATGTAAAATATTTCACATGATGGAAGCTTAATAAAATTAATTAAGTTGATTAAGTTATTTTAACTTTATTTGATAAAGAAAAACCAACCACAATATCAACAATGCAGACTGGGAAAACAATTTATAAAAATGGGGAAAGCAGTTTTACATACTATGATGTTACAGATTAACATGATCCTAAATAAACAGTCCATGTTAATCCTCTTTCTTTGCTTCAGAGGTTTTTTCTGTGCTGCCAGGCTGCAATTCTGTTGCCTTCTTCCCGTGTGCATCCAAAGCAGGACTGGCTGTAGCTCCTTCCTCAGGTTTTTCATTGTATGCTGGTACAGCAGTACAAGTAGCCCAGATAACCATTACAGCTATGCCCACAGGCAGTCCACACACAAAACAGGAGAAGATCGGAGCTGTCTGGAACATTGACTGAGATCGAGGAGATTTATATTAGTTACTGGGACAACAGAGACCAAAATATTAGCCTCGAGTAAATATTTGATGAGGATGTGATCAGCCGTGTGTTTTGGTTTTGGTGCGTTAAGCGTTTAGTAAATATTTGGGAAAAATTTAATAAGAGTAACATCCTTCTGCTAAAATAATAAGTGTTGTCAGACTTACCACCACAGTAGACTTCGCTTTAAAGAAAACTCTCTTAGCGCACTGCAAAAACCCATTTCCTCCGAGTAGCTGGTTAAGGTAAAATTTAATTTTATTAGAAAAGGCCCATTGTATTTAGTAAGAAGGAAGTTATATGACAGAAAAGATGGAGAAGAAAACACCTCCGCGCCTCATACCGAAGTGCTGCCATCCAGAACGCTGTTGAGAAAGCGAAGTAAATCCTCAATGGTCTCAATCTTACTTTCTGGTAGACAGTATCCATCAATGGTCATATTCAGCACAATTATGGAGGGGATCGCAACTTCTCTGAGAAGAAGAAACATATTAGTGGTGATTATACAAAAATAATGAGCACAGAATGGACTTCTCTGTAATATATATCATATTTGTCATTTTGTATTCATCTATGTCAGTGGCTTTAAATACAGTTCTTGCACTTTGCACCTGCTGAAATCTGCGTCCAGTTCAACTCACCCCATAATTAAACCATTGATATATTCATTACCATCCATATAACCAAACTGGTAATCACTAGGAGAAGAAACAAACAATTTGGCCTTTGTTAACAAATACTTTGATAAATTCAGATGACAGGTGCTGTTTTTATAGTTCATATAATTTTGCTACCTACCTTTTATAATGATCTCTGTATTCAGTAGACAGCCTTTCCATCAGAGTTTTGTAACTAAAGAGAAATAATGGTGGGGGAAAACTGGCTATTGTCATGGTTTTGATGTCTTCCGTGCACATTTTCTAATGCTACTTACCGAATGCTTTCTTCAGATGGATTTTTCTCATCTACTACTGCCAATGCCACAAGTTTACCTGTGAGGAAAGTGTGAGAAATTAACAGCGACACAACAAATTATGTATGCATGGGAAGTTCACATAACCACAATCTGTCAAAGCATCGTTTTCACACATAAATATTGTATCTTGGCAGAAAGTCATCTAGCAGTTTTGTTTTATCACCTAGTGGCAAAAACATAGAAATGGTGGTAATTAATGACAATGCAGTTTGTAAACTTGAATAGTTTTTTTAGAAAATAAGACAAATAAAAGAAATACTATGTTCATAACTTCATATAGAAAGACAGGCTTACTTTGTTCTCCCATCTGGTACAGACTGAAGCTATCGATTTGGAAGTAAGAGGGAAAACGTTCTCGATTTATCCAGGAGGACAGATCACCATCAAGAAATTCTATAGAAATAATAAAACAAGAGATGAAACTTTGTATTACTTCATGTACATTTAATTTGTTCATGTATTAAATGTAGCCCTACACTTATTAAATGTCACCATCAAGCCTGTGCAAACAATATGCAAAGTTAAACACTCAAAAATGTTTAATCATAAGAAACAAATGATCTTTCATTTTATTATCAATGTGTTTCTGTCCACTAACTGTGCATTAAATTATGCAAAATACGTTCCTTGCTCACAGTCAAGTTGTTGACTTAAAGGGTGTGTATTGGATGATAGCCCAGACAAAATGTTCAGAATAAGCCACATGACAGAGGAGAGCTGGATCACTTTACTGTCTCTGTATTCTCATAATGTGGAATATAATGGTAAGAAACCATTGCTATATTTATAATGTCTTCACAACAAACTTTTCACTTGTTTCTTATATACGTGCTAGAACCTGTGGTAAGTACTTATAACAAAACAAATACTTTTATGTTAATAAATTAACCTCAATTCCAGCAATAAAGAAAATGTAAATGTGCTTTCATATCAGATATATTTGTGTGCTGTGACCTGTAATATTTATTTAACTTTTTTTTTAAAAGGAACGTTTTTCACCTTTTATTGTCTGTTTATGCTTCTGTTTTTATTAGAAGGATTACCATCTGACCTATGTTATGAATAGAGGCCATTTAATAATGTAAATAATGTCAGGTAAGCGATTCATAAGGACTGACTTCCAAGTTGAAACAATTGCATGGATATCAGGAGTTTTTTTTAGCAGTGATAAGACAAGTGTGGGCTGTAATTTGATCCTATATGCTCAATAAAAAAAATAATAATGAAAAATTGAATTTTTTTTATTTATTTATTTTATTAATTTAAAAATAATATTCTGACCAAATCTGTATTTCTTTTTAGGTAATCAAGATGTTAATACATAATATCTGCTGCAGAATCTACATTCTACACCTTGTCTTTAACCTTGCTCCATGGATGTGTTAACTATTCATATCGTGGAGGACTCGTCTGACAGTGCAGCGTTCTGGGTCCAGGTTCGGTGTGCTGATCCTTTCCTGCTAAACTTCTGGCTCCAAAAGACCTTCTTCAACAATGGGGAAGTCCAGCAGATCAACACCCTGAGGATAAACGGCTGTCATGGGCTAGTGTTTGTTTTGAGGGTGCTACATCGTTCTTCACGCCTGCCTAATTCCCATTATTGGTGCCCTTTCCTAGTGACACTCTGCCTCGATGCCCTGGCATTTCACTACCACCTCCCCTCTCTGCCCCAGTGGAACGGCACCCTTCGAGAGGCGATGAGAGGAAACAGCCTTGAACTCAGACGCTGAGAGACTAGATTTTGCTGCTTACAGATCCTGTTAGTTTCAGATATTCGCTTAGTAGTGATGCACTGCAAGTAGTACATCTTACCATTGTAGAGGTAGTACGTGCCATCTTTGAACACAGCAACAACGGGAACATCCTGCAGAGTGACTGCCTATGGAGAAAATCAATAATGGATCGATTTGGTTTATTTTCTAAGAAGAAAAAAAAATCTGATTATTTTACAGAGGGATTTTCTCTGAAAAGTGAAACTTTTACCTTTGGAAGGATTTCCTCAGATGCAGAGAAAAAATAAGTGTGGACAATATACTCAGTTGCAGCTTTATAGTATTCCTTCTGTTAAAAACAAAAACAAAAAAAAACATTGAATTAAATTTCACTAGCAGTCGAATATGATCCATTCCTGAATGACTTTGCATGGCTTGCCATTAAATATATTCACACAGTTTAATAATAAAACAATAATAAAATACAATCTATTAGTAGTTGTTGTGAATGTGACCTCATTAGTTTGCATTTAATTCCTATTTCAACGTAATTCATTCAATCATTGTATATATTTCCTGTATGACAGACATTCATTTTACATAATGTTTACCTTAAGAAGTGACTCCCCTCCAATGTAAACGTAGATAAGATCATGACGACTCATAACATGCTGGAACAACTGAACACTAGAGAGTGGTCTTACCACAGGACTAGATTAAATAAAAAAGGACAAGGGGATTGCATGAAGAGAATTTCAACTAGCATTGACATAAGACTAAGGTCAATGCAGAACACGAAAGACAATACAATTTATTATGGTGAGATTTACACTAGAATTACCCTGAAACTCTATTGGTAAATTCAATAATAGCATCCTTTGTTCTTGGCCCTTTGTAGTCAAAAGACAGATCTCCTTTAAATCTTTTTAAGAGAACAAAACAAATAAAAAAGAGTCAAATACAGCATGAACAATAATTGATATATGATTTATATATGATAACAAGTAGGGATTAACTCACAGTTTTATGGTTGGATATCCACGAATATTAAACTCTGAAGCAATGCCTAAAGACACAAGAGATCAAGCTTTCGTGTTTTATTTGCAATAAAAAAATGTTCACTTATACATCAGTGGAGAAACATTTCAGAATAGAGATAATAATGGTAGTAGCCTACTACTCATACTCAGAAGATTGTCATTAGTTAATTGTTAGCTATATCATTATAGATCACGATTAATTATTGTTAATTTGCTTGGATTTTTTTAAACACTAATCTAATCTAATTAATAACAATGGTGGGGGGTAAAACAAAAGACATGGGCTACATTTTATTTAGCTAGAAAGCTTATGCGTGAACTTAATAAGAAGAAGATTATTAAGTCGGAAGACAATGACAGCAAAAGGCAGACACTGAACAACCTAATTCCAAGAAACTAAAGGGATTGCTGAAATGCAACCTTTGCCATATGGCCATCTGGTTAACAAGATACAGACTCAATACAGACTATGTATACAGTTCAACGAACTGAGTCTCATGAACGCACGAGGCCTGCTTAACTAATCCCATTAAACAGCAGGTAAGCCTATCCTGCCGTTTAAGTAGCATACTAATTGGTTGCTAAGCAATGGCCTGGTGTGGTATTACCATTACTGTCATCTCAAACCAAGCTACAGCACAAGCTTTCATCTAAGGATCCTAAGGGGGGTATGGTTCTTGGTAATCTTAAAAATAATTGTAGGTATGCATTCATTCAGTGTAACCAAAGCTTTCCAACATACACACATTTGCAGACACATGAATTGAACCCACTTGTGTGCTCTGTGGTATCCATCTTGCCGACATTAACAGGAGAGCCCAGACTCTTCAGCTCTGCACCGACTTCATACCATATTGGCTCAAATGTGTGACAGTATGCGCACCATGGAGCATAAAACTGCAATAAAAAAAAATAAATAAAACCCTTCATGATATCACACAGTTGGTATGTTAGATATTTGCAAACCACACAACATAAAAGAGTGCATAAATTAGACTCCACTGTATACACTCTCACCTCCACCAGCCAGAGTTCATCCTGTCGGTATTCCTTAAACCTGTAAATGTTTACTGTTTAATGCATTCAATCAAACATTCATATCTGTCTGTTCATCTGTCTGTCTGTATGTATGTATGTATATATATTATTCATAGAAATAGTATGTATATTTAGTAGCCTATATAACTAAATAGATACAGAGAGATACAATTATAAATTATATCTGTCTATCTATATATCTATCTGTCTGTCTGTCTGTCCATCTGTCTTATTAACAGAAATAGTAGCTAGATAGATAGTCACGGATAAAATGATATAGGCCTACTATTATTACGCAAAACCATTAAGTGGCATTTCTCAAGATCTCAGTACGTTGCATGCAACTAAAATAACAACGCTGAATTGACAAAACCTACACAACTAAGGCACAATCAGTTCCTTTACAATGTGAAGCACAAAGCCTACTTGTCATCGAGTTCCTCCACGTATCCTGACACCACAGCAATGACCGAAAGAAGCCCTATCACAAAAGATAAAAAGAAATGCAGTGACATACAGTTAGGCAATACGTTTCAATCAGTCGTGTTAATAAGATTAGTATTTTACAGTTTTATGTTAGCGAACATGGTGTCCAATTACTAGGCGTTCATGAACTAATACAGTACCTGTAAGTATTAAGTTTCTCATTCTTGCTATCCTTGTATCTTGTCATTAACCGCGCAATGTCCTTTAATGTTACACAGACAGCAGAGTCGGTGTTGGGTTGGTGACATAATCATCAGACTGGTAGTAATAAGCTCTTGACCGACTCACTAGATTAACCCCATTGCCCTGAGGGGTAGTCGTACAGATTTAGGCCACAAATTGAATTTGGACAAGTGGAAGGTTTCATCGCGCAACTCTAATTCGTTTGAATTAGATTTTAGTCTTGTATTTTCCAGCGTACACCAAACACATGAAAACACTGTATCAGTGTAAATAGACAAATATTAACAACATCATGTTCTGCTGTTAAATCTTTAAAACTGTTAAAACCGTGTTTGATATCACTCAATGGCAATATCATGCAGGTAAAACAGAAGTAAGTTAGGCCTGCAATAAGTGCACTCTAGTAACTCATTTAAATATTACAACACTTTATATAAAGGTGGTTTATTATTATTATTATTATTATTATTATTATTATTTTAATACAATTGACAACTCTAGGCTACATATTGTTTTACCTTGAAGAATGTTTTCTCTGCCAAAAGATGGCGCCATAATCCATTTGGAATATAGCATGCTTCGTGTTTTATTGGAAGGCAGTGCTGTGCTAAAATATAAGTGGACATCATTACATTAATTCTATAACGTTACATAACAATTTAAGTTACCCACACAGTGAGTTAACGTTAGTATTTTCGAATTCCTAACGGAATGTTTAAAATGCTGTCAATACAACATAGTTTATTGTTCTTACAATTGGTTTCGATCCCATGATACAAAGGAATTCATTTTAAAACAAACAGATATGTTAATAATACGGCCTAATAACCATTATACTAATATGAATCTACTTTTGTATATTTTTTATGCCATATAATCAAACCTATCATTGGACAACCGTACCTTGAGTAAACATTTTGATTCGCGGAAAGAGGAGTCAATCAATCAAAATACCCGCCCACAGTGGTATCTGCCTCCCCAGTGATTGGTTCAAAATTATACCGTTTAAGAAATCTCTTGTATCTCTATGGCCGACGGTGACGTCCATCTCCATCAAATGAAAACGTAAGTTTGGTCCGTGGGGAGAGGCAACTGTTATGGAAGTGGCTGTCTCTTGAATATACTTCATTGTATTTTAACTCACCCTAAGTGGAATTACGTCTTTGGTGATTCACTGCTTGTTAAATTATTGAGGAATATAGAAACCGATTTGAAGAGCCTGACAGGATATTGAAAGAAGGACTCAATAGAAAGAGCTCGCGCTTTATTTATTTTCTCTTGACCGCTTCATGTTTGTGGACAGAACGACGAAACATACGCAGTTATCTACTTGTGCACGTTGGAAAATTGCTTTTCTGTAGATAAGTTTATTATAGTTGCGGTAAATTAAGTTTTAAGACGCTCACACGGAGCTTGTGTTGTTTAATTCGTCTTGCAGTTCAAATATAGCCTTGTCGACGCTTGGTCAAAACAGGCAATTATATCTGCATATTAATGGAGTGTAGTGTATGGCCCTTGTTTGCTATTGCAAAATGCAATGGGACTAAGTGAGGCCTTTCGACCGCCAGAATATCTTTGCTTCACTTTCAAGCCTGATGATCAGGTAAGACAATTAACTTTGTGTTTGATCTTTCCTCTTGGTTTTAAAGTACGTTGAACGTGATACCCACGCGCCTGTATCATCAGTACACAATTAAAAAGCGCTTTGCTGTCCACATATGAGTAACAGTTTAATGACAGCAATGCAGTTGCACCTGATCACTATTCTCAGCGGTATTCTGTCGCTTATTGTTTTGCAGAAACCGAGTTCACTTTCGGTCAGCAACTCCGCATCAATTATGCGATCTCGGATTGCAACACTTGCACTTCCGAGTTGTTTTCGCGTCCGCTTTCTTCTGCTTCCCTAGTAACGTTAACTACCCACGCGCTATTAGTGTGTAAAGCAGTTTGCAAGTTTACCTTGATTGCTAGGAAACGTTGCCATAGTTTTCTTAACGTATGTGTTTTTGTTGATTAAATGATGTGGATGGTTTGATATAATTCATAACGATTTACTAACAAATGAACGACTTTGTTGAATTATATATTGTAATTTTATATATTGACCCTGTGAAGTGAATTATGTGTTTAGACCTGTAAAGTGTCTTAAGTATACTCATTAATAGGCCTATTTACGTCTAAGCACGTCTTAGCAACATCTTGAGCAGATTTTGAGGTGTTAAGGTGATTCATGAAAAACACTGCCTTGCTGTTTCCCCACTGTTAAACTTGTCAAATGCATGCACAAAATGTGTGGTATGAGCTGAAAAATGTCTGTACAAGATGGTCAAGTCCTTCTTATTTCTTATTTCTAGGCCAATCTTTGGAATGTCAGACATGCTGTTGTTCACACCATCCAGCGAGGTCGCTCTGTCGAATCATGTCATTTAAAATACCTGGAACCTGTAGATTGTGAAGGCATTACAATCTCTTTTGGAATTTGTGTTTCTTTTTGGCTGCTATAGATCATGTCATATACTAGAGTCGTGCTGCTAGGTCAAATTGAGGTCTTGTTGTGCAATGTTTAGTTCGCTTACTGTCATTGTTGTTGTTTTGGTGGAACCCCTTTGTAGTCATTTTAATTTTTGACCCTTATTTCCAGGCAGAGAGGGTTATTTTTAGAAATAAGAGCTTGGTATATAGGTCAAAGAAATCCTGCAGTAAGTTGAACATTGAGTGTTTGCTTCCCTTAAGGCTTTACCAACTGAAGGTCAAGTTTGAAATGAGCTCTGTGGAAAGTTGCCACTGGAATCATGATCAAAACAGCTGTTTTAGGGCTTGTCTTTAGTGATCCAGTCCTTCTTACATACTCCAACTCTGAACACACTAGTTTTGGTTTCGTTCTACAGTAAATCACATAATTGAGTGAATGTTTATAGAAACAAAAACAGAGGGACAGCCCACCTTAATTATTATTGAAGGTTAGCCATATGATTGGCTGGCTCCTTCATTTGAAAATTACAGGAGGAATCTACAGAAACGGACTGAGTTGATTTATCTTAATGTAGTGAGTAGAGCCAGCTGTTGAGAGGCCTAGGGCCTGCGTAAATGTTTTGGTCCTTTTAAAGTGGCTTTTTACTGGGGTGTGGCACTCGACTGTGAGTGGGAAGCCAGTGTTTTGAGCCTGGCAGAATTCGGTTTATTTATTTATTTCCCTATTTCATTCCCAAGCTCATAACTAGAACGTTGCAGGGACAGTTTATCCCATATCCGTCCTCTGTTTTATGTATTTTTCTTTTGTTTGTTTGTGATGAATGAGGGGAAATGAGTGTGAATGGTTGATTCTGTGTTCTTTTGCAGAGAATTTAGTCTAGGTGATTCATTTTCATGCCAGTGACTGGACATTGTTTGTTTGGATAGTGTAAGGAATTTAAAATGTAAGCCACTCAGCACTTTATCTGCGCTGGGGTTCTGTCTGCTGTGCAATTTGAAAGAGGCAAAGTTATTACTTTATTGCTCACCAAGTGTGTTTACTACCCCAATGGTATTTTCCACATGTAGCTAAGCTATGCTATAACAATTATCTTAAATAAATGTGCTAAAAAGTTCTTAGTATTTAGCTGATAGGGATGTTCCCCAAGGGTCAGTATGGGGGCTGATTAAGCTTTTTCTTTTAACTGATCGGTATCGACTGTCCTAAGCGCGACACTTTATTTTGCTATTTTAGTATGCAATTTCAAGTTTGTTTGCAAACCGGCTACTTACAAATAGATGGTAACAATTGTGACATAAAAACAAACGCAAATCCGACCCAAATGTTTAGTTACATAGTTTTAACTGCTTGAGGTGGTACTAATGTTAGCATCCTCTCAGTCTCCATGGCAAATATACTGCTGTTCTCCACTAATGTAGCATTTATTCAACAAATTACTTATTTTATAATATGAAAACGTGTCCTATAGTGTACTCTACTGTATACATACTGTTTCATTGTCCCTTTTAAATACACATCTGGTATCCCACTATGTGCAAGCGCAACCTCGTGTGTCAAAACAAACTCCACGAGGCATCAGTGATAGTTTTTATTTCGTCTCTAGAGGCTGCTCTCGTACTGTATAATGACAGCGGACCCTTCTCAGCCGCTCCAGCAACGGACACAACCCGGAAAAAACTCGTATTTTTTTTAATCAAAATGTCCTAACTTGATCTTCCAGGGAAATGACTAATTTCTCCAATCTTTTAGTCCACTTAAAAACTAATGTTCTTACAATCTACTGCAAATTCACATTCAGATATGCCTTCATTCAATCAACAACTGATGGAATGAACCAAGTTTCCATCCTACATTTTAAAATAATCTGTTTTTACTTCAATGTACATCACAACACAGAAGAATATATCTTCTGTTTCATTGTCTTTCAAATAGAATATGTATTAGTTATTTAGTATATTATAGTATTTTTGTAATGCAGATCAAGATCAAGCTTTTTCATAATCTACTCTTCAGTCTACTGCTCATGTGGGGTTTTTGGTTTCCTTCACTACAGATTGCTTCTATTTGATTAAACAAAACATATTCAGTTGTAATAAGAATGGGTAATATAATGGGACATAGCTGACGTACTGTTATTAACTATATTTTACTTATCTGTTTATTCCTCTGTAGGTCTGGAAAGGACCACCAAAAATGTGAACCGGTGATTGATAATCTACCAGATAAATTTTTGCACCAGGAGCAATGGAGCGGAGCAAACGGAACTCCATTGCTGGGTTTCCCACACGGCCAGATCGGCTGGAGGACCTGGATTGTGGAGGAGGAGCAGAAACCGGTCTGGCACCACTGGACAGGGTGTGTCCCTCTTCTTACCGGGCCCTCATCAGTGCCTTTTCTTGCCTGACCCGACTCGATGACTTCATCTGCGAGTGGATTGGCTCTGGGTTTTTTTCAGAGGTCTACAAGGTGAGATGGTTGTCTGATCACAATAAGTAATTTCGATTTCAGTTATTAGTCTCTTGCCCTTACCAAAGTCCACCTGCAGAGTTGAGTTCTGAATCAGAAACATAAAGAGGTTTATTCGCCAAGTGTGCGCAAACACTCAAGGAATTAAAAAAAAATAAAAATTCCTGAAGCTCTTTGTACATGCATAGGAAGAATCGCCGACAACTGTTCGACACGTAAACTACGTTTCACTACCAAACACACGCGAGAAGTGATAAGAAAATAACGCAAGATCACGCGTGCATGAGACTCAAATTGTTATTTAAAATTATAGCCTGCAAGAAGCTTGCGATCCCAATCTGTGAGCTGATTTGCAGCGAAAAGGAGAAAAAAAAAAAGATTATGCAGGAGGAAATGGTTGGGGAGACAAGATCAACTTGCTGAGCTCTGAGCAAGGATTGTGTGTTCTACAAAGAGAGTCGGGGGTAAAGAAATAATTTTGCAATGTGCTGCTGGTCAAGCAATATGTAGGCTACTTTGTTTCTGTTTGATATAATTGTAAATATATCTATTAAAATACTGATATTCTGGTCTATAACTCCTCCCCGAACTCCCCGCTGCTCTGTATCCTGCTCTCTCATTGGCTGTCGGTCATCGCCGATGTAGTTTTCAGTCAGAACACTTTTCACACAGCAGGATTTTGAATCGCCGTCAGGTCCAGATATTTAGCATGCCAAATATCTCACGGGTGTCGGCGACTCGTCAGTGATTCTCTCAGATCGCGTCTTTGCTCATTCACACTGCATGATTGTCACTCACGTGAACAAGCACCGATTTGCCTGTGATTTCAGGCATTTGTCAGCGATTTCTCAAAACCTGTCGGCGAGCCAAAATCGGGGCTAAAATCGTGCAGTCTGAACTCGGCATTAGAAAGAAAATAATAATATTAAAATGGTATATCTGACCAGAAGACTCATGTATAGATTTGTGCATTATACTGTATATACATTTACATTTAGTCATTTAGCAGATGCTTTTATCCAAAGCGACTTACAACTGAGGACTAAAGCAAGCGAGTCATTTGGAAGACGCAAAGAACAACACAAGAAGTGTTCAAAGTACAAGGTTCAGGCATTGCTCAGAGTAGTAAAAGATCAGACAAGGGGAAGGGAATTGTTTATTTTTTTTATATTTTATGTTAAGTGCTCACGGAAGAGATGAGTTTTCAGCTGGCTTTTAAATGCTGACAGGGATTCTGCATTCCGGATGAGGGTGGGAAGATCATTCCACCAGCATGGAACCGTGAATGAGAATGTTCTGGAGAGTGATTTTGTGCCTCGTTGTGAGGGTACCACGAGCGGCTGCTCATTGACCGATCGTAGATTTCTGGTCGGGGTGTAGATTCGTAGGAGTGAGTGAAAGTAGGATGGAGCTGAGTCAGTTGTAGATAGCTGTATATATTTACATATCTAATTATTTCCACACTCTCTCAAGTACTGAGGTATGAATTATAAAAAGGTAGTAATTGCTGTGTTAATTGTTTAAGCTGGAGATAGCATTTGGGGAAAAAAAAAAGTTTTTATGCCTGGGTGTTCTAGTGCACAGAGATCTGCCTGAGGGGAGAAGCGCAGGTTGTGGCCTTGGTGAGAGGGGTCTCTGATGATGATGTTACCTGTCCGTTTCTTCGTTCTGAAGATGTACAAGTCCTGAAGGTTGGGCAGCTGCACACCAATGAACTTTTCAGCTGTTCTAACAGTCTGTTAGTCTTTTGTCTGATTTGCCTGCTGACCAAAACCATATAGTTATAGAAGTGCACAATACTGACTCAATAACAGCTGGGTTCAACTTTGTCATCTGCGCCTGTGGCAGGTTCAACTTTTTCTGTTGATGAAGAAAGTGCATCTTTCTTCCTGTGAATATTCTGACATGCTTAATTATAGTCGTAAGTGAATATGAAATCGTTTTATTAGATGTTTTTTTCAGGTGTTTGATAGTTTACACATTGGGAGGTGAAAGTTGTGTAGTCTTTATCAAAGATAGACATAGATTCAGTGGTAAAGGCCCTAAAGGAGGAAAAGAAGGGTAATCTTGGGATTCAGCTGATGAGCTGTCATTCAGGTTGTAATGTCAGCTTTTGGCATATAAAATTGGATGTTGTTAGCTTAGTAATGATAATAGAATACTTGCTGTTAACAAGTGCAAATAACGAAGAGTGTAGGGCTGATCAAGCGACGACAGTACTGATCCCTGCAGTGACGGTGAAGATGAAACATAGCGGTCGAACGTTGGGAATGATTCCGTTTTCTGACTAGCTTTCAGTGTGGTAAAACTGGCTGCTTTAAGTATTTAAATACTGTTGGGCTTTTTTTAAATAAAGTAACATTGTCTAAAGTAGCTTTGCCTCTTCTTAACCCCTCCTGATTGCTCACTGGTTACATATTGGCAAGTATCGTGACAGTGAACATTGTCATGTCAGATAATTGCCATTGTTTTGTTTTTGGTGTTTACAAAAAGCATCTGGGTGTTGATTAGAGTTTGTAATGTATAATTAAGTTGTTAAGACTAGGGGTGCAACGGTACAGATAGCCCACGGTACGGTCCGTACCTCGGTTTTTGGGCCACGGTCTCGGTTCGGTTTCGGTACATGTTTTGTGCAGAAAGAGACTGCTATTTCATCCCAAAAATATGTTTTATTTTTCTTATGAGCATAAACGAACATCAATGTGTATGGAATAAATTAACACTCTAGTCTGTACTGAACAACACTAAGAAATACAACCTCTTCAACTACCACTTATGAAATACAAAATGTAAACAAACACACTTTAGCATATTCAAGTGGATCCCAATTCCAAACCTTGATAACTGGTATATGAAGTGATCAATGTGAAAGAAAAAGTGCAATTTTACCTTTAAACAAACAAATTAGCTTGTGGTTTGAATAAAAAAAGCAGAGCAAAATAATATAATTAAAAAAAAATTGTTATCGGGGTGTCATTGGTTGTTGCGTTAAATCTTACCCAGATACAATAGTGCTATTTTCTGATTGGCTAACAACACCAGACGAATCCAGACGCGCTTGATTCCTGCCGGTTCCACAGTTTGAGCGGCGCGGCCAGAGTTTTGGGCGCTGCTGCGGCATATTAAATAGATTACAAATAGTTTTTCAGCGTGAGAAATACAATGTGTGGCGGGAGAGCGTGACAAAAGACCGAAATGAGTGACTGTCACGCTCAATGCGTGACACTTGAGAGCCCTGCTAGTAATACGAGCCAGTGAGTGACAGAAGTTTGCGTGTGGGTGCACAACAGTGATTGATTGGACACATTAACTTGCGGGGGCGGGCTTTCGTCTGCCTGGACAGGCAAACGCACCTGAAGGCGTGTAAAGCAAAAACTAAAAGGATCAGCGCGAACTCAATGGCAAAACCGAAGTCCCGCGGGACACGAGGGTAGATTGTCCCGTGCAGGGCTGACCGAACGGTCCGGGATTTTACCGTGTACCGTTGCATCCCTAGTTAAGACCTACGTTAAATTGAGTTCTACCCTTGATGCTGAGCATCAGTGGTATGGGAAGCTCTGAGGGTTTATATTCACTGTGAGTAATTCAATTAAGTTTTGAGGTCAGAAAAGCCCTGAGAGAAGAGTGCATCATCATGATGCCCATTACTAAGATCAATTCTTCTGTCATAGCAGTGAAAGCAGGGTTTTTCCTGGGTCTTCGGTGGTGGCGAATGAACACGGTCATCCACACACAATACAGTACCCAACACATATAAACTATGAGCCCAGTACTGACAATAAATCCAAAATAAAAAAAAGCAAAGAAACAGTCTGTAATATTAACTTATCCTATTTATTTATGAAATAGAAAATAATCAGTGTCGGGACAGATCATCTCTTCCGCTTAAAGGTGCAGTGTGTGATTTTTAGCGACATCTAGCGGTTCGGTTGCGAGTTTGCACTAAGGGCTCAGCCCACTGCTCACCCCTCCCTTTCGAAGAAGTTACGGTGGCTAAAACGGGACAAACATCGTCATCTGAGACAGCAGAGAATAGCCAGAGTAAACCAAGTTTCTGTACCACAGTCCATTATAAACCACATCATGGATAAAGTTTACAAAGCCATAGTCAGGTGAGGATCAAGGGTCTTAATACATAATATAATAATAGTAATCAGCTGATTATCTCACGAACGTAACCAGCACATTTCTCCCCACATAGCAAACCCATAATACAGCGAGGGAGAAGAACCACATGAAACTATGCAACTATATATTTTTTCTAACAGGGTAGTAAAAGTTTAGCTGGCTAATATGAGCTGTTACTGTGGCTGAGCTGACGCGTCCGCATGAGCCCAAAGGTGCGTGCGGCAAAAATGACGTGATTGTAACAGCGCGCGCGCCTCCGCATCCCCTAGACACCACTTACTACACACAATAGGCTTTTTTTCTCTAATTTTGGAAACTCGATCGACTTAAAATGCTTCCAAGATCGACGGGTTGGTGATTCCTGTAACTGTTTTACGGTCAATGACAAGAGTAGCCTACTAATCAGCTGTCTTACGAACGTAACCAGCACATTTATCCCCACATAGCAAAGCCATAACACAGCAAGGGAGAAGAATTAAGTTAGGCTACATGAAACAATCCAACTACATATTTACACCTCTGACAAGGGAAAAGTCACTACTCACGGTGTTTATGGCTATCTTCTTTAGCTTTCTGCGGCTTCTCTTTCAAGGTAGTGACGAAATGCGCTCTGTAACGCTGTTTGTTCGCTGTCGGCTACGGTAGAAACATGACGTCACTATGTCGACCTTCATAGAAGGGGATTCCCGCGCCTATGTAGATATAAATGCCTCATTCTAAGGTAATAAAAACATTACGGTTTATTAAGTAAGTTCTTTATTCACAACTGAACACATAGTTATGGATGTCATATTGTATTTCTGTTAATAGATACTACATTTTTACACACTGCACCTTTAACTAGCTACAACACAAAATAAACATGAAGCTATGTTAAAAGATACAGTACAATTTCCCGAAATCTGTATCATGTTTCAGCCGTGGAAAGGCTTCAATAAAACAGCTTGCGAACAACGTCACATTTACCTCAGAAAAGTAAACATTTTCCATTAAATGTTCAAAAACCGTAAGCCAGCTAGAAAAATTTACTTAGAGGCATTTTGTAAATATATTTACTATACTGCATATTCATTTTACATGTTCTTCAATGTGTTTGAATAATGTGCTTTTTGATTGCCACCATTTAAAAGTTTATATAAAAAAGTGAGTAGAAACATAGTTATGTCATTAAAAATGTATTATAAAAACATTCTTGGGTAATTTTAAATGTAAGTAGCATACAGATCAATTAACTTTAAGTTAACCATATCAATATTATAATGATGCACCTACTGGGTTTCCCTGTATAGTTTACAGCATTAGTTGAGAGATTGTTTTTCTTTGAGGAAATCAACCATGTACTTTACCTGATAGGCCCAAAAATGAATCAATATTGAATCAAAGTAAATCGAATTGCAAGCTTGTGAATCAAAGTCGATTCCATTTGTATGTTAAAATCACAACAACAACAAATCCTAGGGGAGGATGCTCCCAGACGACAACAATATCGTTTATAAACATGTCACCTTTTTCACCTCTTCTGAGTTTGCAGGCCTGGACATTACTGGTCAGTGTTTTGTTGTATATATCCATTAAGAATATTCCATCCCTTCCCCACACAGGTGGCTGAGATTTAAAGCACAGTAAATGACTTTAGGATGGCAGGCAGGGGGTGTCTGCATGTGGCACAGACAGGGGTAATGCGCTGAGCCAAATACCAGCTGTGATGGGGGTCTGCAAGAACCTGTCTGGAAAGCTAATAGCTTTTTTCAGTTTATTTGAACATGAGTTTCAATGTGTATCTATATGATAAACTCAAACAAACATCCTAAAACCTCACAGCGCTATGGAGAATCCCTAAATAATCATATTGCTCAATTTGCTAATCCATGTACGTTTGAGGAACCGAAAAATGTTCCTAGGACACTGGATTTGTTGCATGATGGGCAGCAAGCTGTGACTTGATATTAACAGATTAAGAGTTTGGGTGCTGTAGAGAAGGCATCTGGGTCCATGTCTGACAGGCGTATAGTCAGCACCATGCATTTAAAGTAAAAGGACATGCTCATAAAATGTTGCTATGTGTACAACATTCACACAAATTAACACAGAATTCAATGTTTTGGTTCTCTAGCACTGAATTGAGCAATCCTTCAGCTGTGTTTGTTTTTCCATTACTGCATGCAGTTTGAGGAAGTCAGCATTTTACAGACATAAAAAAAAAAAAAAAAGAATTATACTTAATTTTTTTGCACTAATGAGGATATCCTGTGGATATGTATTTTTATTGGTCAGTGAGATGAAAGCGCAAAAAGGAAACTAGGAAAACGGATATGCAGAAGCACATTTTAGAAATATTGAGAAACCCCCAACCATACATGGCCAATAGTCATTCATGCAGTCAGTGTTTGTCTATTCCATTCTTTACCTCGTGCTAGAATATTGGTTGTGTAATAAAGATTAACAATGATCTTCTATGGTAATGTATGTCACTTCCCATCTCAGAGGTATTGTTGGTCTAATGTTGTGGTTATTAGTTTCTCCAATGCCCATACTCATAGTAGCCAATGAGAAACAATGGGCCAACATTTCTCATTTTCTTTGTTTGTTTTAGGTGCGTCACAAAGCTTCGGACCAGGTAATGGCCCTAAAGATGAACAAGCTAAGCAGTAATCGTGCCAACATGCTGCGAGAAGTTCAGCTCATGAACAGACTCTCCCACCCCAACATACTCAGGTGCTTTCACACAATATATTTTGCTTTCATTTTAACACCATTGTCACAGTGGTTTTTATCCACACAGGCTGCAGGTTTGAGTATCAGTACCGGCAGGCAGGAAATGTATTGTGGGGGGGAAGTGAATGAAAACCAAAAAATAAAGCATTTTGGCAGGTTTAATGTAACCTGACAAATTGCTGTTGCGCCTCAGTTCAAGAGAAGCGGCAGAGTGGAGCGCACGTGAACTGAACATCTCCTCCACTTTAATACCAGTTACAAACGCGAAATAAACATGAATGAACATTGTTAAAAAATACAGTACAACTTGCCAAAATCTCATGTAATCACTCGCGTTTCAACCGCAGAAAGACAGCAATGAAACAGTTTGTAAACAATGTCATATATTGTCAAATATGCATGAGTAACGCCTCTCGTGGTTCAAACAAATAGGGCTGGGCAACAGTCAAGCTTCTCTTCTCTTATATCGAAATCCTCTGACATTTCTCGTTAAAAAGTCTCTTATTCATCGTTTTGTTTTTCTATATTTTCTGCGTTCTTCAATATGTCGTGTCGGGTCAGAGGTCACTCTTCCGCCAGAACTAGACTCATGTACGGCCGTTACTGGAAGCCAGTGATTAATAGTTTATAAAGTTATAAATATAGATATTTTTCGGACAAATGCATCGCTTTCCCTCAGAAGACTTTTTTAACCCCCTGGAGCCATATGGATTACTTCTATGATGGATGGATGTGCTTTTTTGGGCTTCAAAATCTACGGTACCATTCACCCCCATTATAAAGCTTGGAAGAGTCAGGATTTTTTTATTGTATTGTAATTGCGCTCCGGAACATTCTTACAAACTTCTTAGAATTGATCTTAAAAATTTTCTTGACTTCTTTCTAAAGAAGATTTTTTTAGAATCTGGCCCCTGGTGTACTTTTCTCTGTTGCCACGTGTCTCTGCGTGATTACTTTATTAAGTTGGTGTCTTGGCGATTGCAGTTGCGGTTTACGCTTACAAGAAACTAAGGAGCTGATGCCAATAAAAGTAAATTTAACGAGCTTGTAACTAAACCGGAAAATGCAAGTAACGTTTTTAAAGGAAAAACACGACTGCAGTATTCATATAAAGCAGTAGCTGATGTAGTTTAATATAGGTAATTTAGGTTTCCTACTCTTTGAACAAGGTGTGTGTCTCGCTTTATGCATTGCCAGTGGCTCAAAATGAATGTCATCCTTTAAATAGTGAGACTGTGGGAGTGTTGCTTTCAATATGAATCTTTCTCTCCTTTGTAATGGAAACGCAGAGATGACCTCTTCCTCCCCGTTCCACAGAAATCCATTAAAAATAGATGGAGTGTAACGACATCCTGAGTTTAGATTTCATTGAGATCAAAAAGCCTCCTTTTGGTTCTCCACATCAGCTTAGAGAAGAATTAGTGAGTTTTGTCTGCTGAGATAGCCCGCACCTGAGGATGAATGGGGAAGTAGATGTGGCGTTTATTTTTTACTTGTGTATGTTTTTTAATATTTGAATATTTGTTTTATTTACTCATGTTTAATTATTTGTTTGTTACATTTTTATTTTATTTATTATTTTATGTTTATATGACAAAATGCCACCTAGAGAAGTTTTTGTGATGCTTGCCTAGTTTGTAAAGCAGAATGTGAGTTTGTAGGTGGATGAGAGAGAGAGAGAGGGGGTCTGTGTGTGGTTTACAATCACACCATTGTTACGTCTTATTGAATGGGGGTGGAGGGACTGAAGCGCAGACAGAAGGCTGAGGGGATCTTTGTTGAAGAAATCCCAACACAGACCCGCAATAAAAGCCAGGCCTGGGGTTTATGGGGCCATAACTTTGAAAACAGACAAATTTGTATCCTGTGTAATGACTCGTGTGAGGAGGCCATTCAGAGACATTGATACGTTGTGTCATGGCTGAGAACACATTAGTGAAAAGCTACTGCATGTCTATATTATGTAGGTCCCACACTAGACATTTATCTGGTCTGTATTTTTCAAATCTGATCTCTCTTGACTGGTCGCACTGTCATTTGTGCAATTGATGACTTTCTGAACATTTTACTTCTTCTAATGGCCTTTTGTGACGCCTCGCATCAGACAACATAAGTAACTGAGATATTACTTAGAGATAATCTTTACACATTCAGACACTATTGTCAAAAGTTTGGGGTCTGAAAGATTTTTTATTTTCATGTTTTTGAAAGAAGTCTCTTGTACTCACAAGGCTGCATTTGACCGATTAAAAATACAATTAAACATAAATGTTGTGAATTACAACTTGTTTTTCATTTAAATTTATATAGAAATATTATGCAGCCTTGCTGAATTAAAGTATTTATTACTTTCAAGAAAAAAAAAAGCTTCCTGACCACAAACTTTCGAGTGGTAGCGTAATTGGCAGAGATATTACTGTATTGACACATTCATACATATGTTGTCTGACACCGCTCACTTGTTCACTCATTCACTTGAATTTGTATGTGGCATTCACTATGTAACAGTCATAAAAATAAACTACTGCACATTGTGTGTGGTGCTGCATTCCAAATAAAAGAGAAAAAAATCTTGAAATTAGTGTGTTTTTTAATAAGTTTTCACCCTTTGCCACATATTCCATGTCTGAAAGAAAAATCAGCTATTTGTTTTTACAGCAGAAATCTTGCTTTTACTGTGCCATTGTATCTGTTCACATCACAGATTCACCCTCCAGTCGACTTGAGACCGTCTCACATTTTATAGCTAGTGTTGATTTACAGTGCCATAAACCTGTCTGAGTGGTGCCATTTGTAAAAGCCATTTTTGACACAAGAAATGAACGTAGAGCATAAATAAGTATATTTGACAGTAGCCTCAGAGAAAGTCAGCATTGACGTAGATAACAACAGCTTAGTCTAATGATATTGCTGATTTGCCACTTATTCCATTGTGCATTGGTGTTTTAGTTTATGCAGGGTTTTTTGGCATCCTTGAAAAATCTCCTCAAACTTGTAACGTCTACTGCTTTAGAGCATCTAACATCAACCTCTCTTTTTTTGTTTTTGTGGTGTTGTAGATTCATGGGGGTGTGTGTTCAGGAAGGTCAGCTTCATGCTCTCACAGAGGTAAGCTACATCAGCTCAGACTCTTTCATTCACCACACATCTCTAACACAAAGAAATCTTTACATTAACATTAATTTTGATCATGGCTTGTCTTAAAAAACAAAGACAATTTTGACGGTCATTATCGGTTGTCGGTGAACATGTCAAACTAACAATCATCGACTTCATATTTTAGCCAAGGATGAGGCTCAGAGGAATCTTTTTAGGATTTGCTAAATTTGTCTCAGACGGCAAAATCGTGGCCAAAATCGCTCATTGTGCACCCGGCTTAAGAGTGTTTGCAGTGTACCTTGATTCCTAAATCTGTGGCATATCCCCCTGTGAATCAAATGACTCGCTGTGACATTGAACAGTTTACTCTTTGTTTGCAGTGGCCCGAGGGGAAGTATTCTATTAGAGAGCCCATTGGCAGTCCCTTAAGGCATGATGTATTTTTTCCCATCTCAAACTGTGTGAGTGTTTTATGCCTGTATGAATGTTGCAGTGTAATATAGTCCTATGCTGAAGATTAACATTGATTACACAGGAAAGAAGGGTACATTTTTGTACAATGTGCATGAATCACAGGGCTGTGGAATGGAATGAAAACGCTAAAAGTTTAACTTATTTTAACTTGAGGGCCGCGCTTTTATAACGCTGTGTCATGCGCGAGATGCTGCAGAAGATGTAAGACACGGGCACAACGGTCCGTCCATCTAGTGCGTTTACATAGAATTTTTTTCCATTCAACTGCGCTCCTTTTCCATTATTTTTCTGTGTGACCTATCTCTCCTGTATGCATCCACAAATGCAGTGCTTGTATTACACTAATTGTATTTGAAGTTGTCTATATATTCAGGTTATGTAGGCAATGCTTTTTTTTTTGCAAGTAACCTTTGGTGCAATAAACGGTCTTTATTTTTTTAAAGATAGAGCAGTGGTTCTTAACCTTTTTTACTCCATGGCCCCCCATTGTCCACAACAATTCAAAGACCCCATGACTTTTCCAGTCATTGTGATGTACTTTTTTTTTAATGATTTTTGAAAACCTGAGAGCTTGGCATAGCTAGGAAAATATATATTGAATATACATTGTCCATTCAGTTATTTTATTGATTTAAATAAGATTTTATTGATCAATTAATAATAGTGTGAAAATTATTTATTAATAAAAAGTGTGGTTGAGAGCCACTGCATTAGAAGGAAGTCTTTTAAGAATAATGTAAATGCATTTAAAAAAGTATCTGAATCAATTGCCATTGAGTAGTTTTTAATGTACAAAAATTTCCTTTTAATAAAAAAGAGGCTATCGACTCACCGATTTTGCTCCTTAAGGAAAACTGAATAATAGTCAAGATGACTAAAATCTTTGCAGCTGCACAAAGAGTTTTATACTGAAGTTCATAAAAAAAAACTGATAAACGCTATGTACCAGTGTGTCCGTGACACCTGTTCTAGATATGTAACATGATACATTAGTGTTTCCATTATAGTTTAAACTATTGCAGGTCCCTTGTTCTTGCCGTAGCCCTGTGACCTTTGCTCTGCTTTTTTGATCCATGTTGACTGAAAAGGGTATTAGTGCAGTGGTAATCACTGGCCTGCTGAGGGATTATACTATTTTTCAAAGCCACTTGGGCCTTATGTTGCTCATGCCATTAAGATTTCCCAGTCATTTTCCCCCCATAAATGCACTTAATTTATAGGACGCTGAGTGATTTGACAGTGTATTAAATGAGCTCTCTCTCATCACTCAACAGTTCTGAAATCAGCCCCGCATGAAGGTTTTCATCCTTTGTTGTAGCCTGCATCAGCACCCAACCCACTCGAGGTTACGGTTTCAGCAAGAGGATTTGCTCTATTTAGGCATACACATCAATCACCTAATCACCCTGGAGTACCTCAGCTTTAGACCTAAACTGAACTGTTCCTTTTTGTTCAGTTTAATCTGTATGGCAGTACGTCGGATAGTCAACACTGATCAAATGGTGCGATGTAGGATTAGTTTTAACCCTCGGAGTGATAGATAGCATAAGTAGGGCACTTCCAGAGGAAAGATTTCCTGACCTGGGTTCAGGATAGATGTTGGGCATGAGGTCAGGTCTGTAAGAAGAGAGAGAAATGGGATTAGATGGGGACAGCTAGCCACATGGCGTGATTTGGCTTAGCTAACAGTTTACCATGTACATCTTCATACATGCAAACACTTAGTGTAGCTTCTCTTAAGCCCCAAAAAACTGATTTTTATTAGATACTTACTATTTGTATTTTATACAGTGCGTCCCCCAGAGTATTACAAGTTCTGCACATGTTTGGACCCGTGAATAGTTTAGTGATTGGTTGTGGTTTGGCTACCCGTCTGCTGATTGAAGTAAACAGCGAAAATAGACATGCCCAAATAGCTAAAGAGTGGGCCTGTATATTTAGCCCAGGATATTAAAGACTGTATGTCAGGTTTAGGAACAACATAAATGAACTTCTTTCCTCCTTATATCACTCTTGCATTATTTATGCATTTTCCTTATTCTCTCCACAACTGCATTTATTTGATAAGAAATGCTACAATATTGTGTAATAGTATTACAATTTCAAATAACTGTTTTAATATTTTAAAGGTAATTTAAGTTTAAATGTATGTTAAAATTTCAAGAATTTTCAGCAGCCTTTAGTGTCACATGATCCTTCAGAAATCATTCTATGTTGATTTAGTGCTCAAGAAACATTTTTGGATAAATCGTTGATAAAAAATGTTCAAGATTTTTTGATGAATAAATGCTGTTCTTTCCAACTTTCAAATTTCTTTATTTAAATAAAGACATTAAGTCTTTACTGTCATTTGATCAATTTGTTTGCTGAATATAAGTATTCATTTATTTATTTTTTATAATAAAAAAATAAAAAAAAGTTTAAAGTCCCCCTGCAGTCAATACTTTTATCCCTTAAAACTCATCTTTGATCACCAAAATGACGTTTAAATATTTTTTTTCCCTTGAAAAAAATCTTCATGCCTTAAAATAGCTTGAATGTAACCCTACACCCTTGCCCCGTTAAATATACGAGGTGCCATTAATTAGCAAATTATCCCTGCCTCCACTCACTCACACCAGCTCAGAGATCCACTTGTTGACGATCACACATTGACGTGATTGGTTACAAGGTAATTTGTGACGTCAGAAACACCAGCGATTTCAAACTGCAGTGAACCAAAGACCGTCTCAAAATCGCAGTTTTAAGGAATAAATACTATGCTTTAAGACAAAGCCTGTATAAATTCATATTTAAAACATCACATAGACCCATAAACATTTAAAAGCTTGATTTTCACCACAGGGGAACTTTAAAAGCATGTACACAAACGAGATAAAGAATCCAGTCATAGTAACGTAATAAAAGCTGTGATGCTTTACATAGACCAGATCGTCTCATGAGTGGCATCTTGTTGAGATCACAACCAGCTAAATACTATTTGCTTTGTCTCAGTAACCTATTATCAGACACTTTAGCTTGCAGAATAAATTACAGCTGCCTGCGAATTGTGCTTCATATGCCCTTTATATGTGTTGTTGCCAACATTCCATGTACAAAAGTGTTCACTCATCTGAGGACCATGTGGGCTGAGTGTGCCATTTGGGATGGGGCTAAGTGCTCATTTTGTCAATTTGAAGTTCCAGGGAATTCAAATAATTAGATGTTTTGCTGGTGTTTTTTGTACACCTTGATCTCAAGGTTATGCTGTATACAGCTAATTTTAAGAGCGTGACTTGTACCTCAAGATTTTATTTTTGCCTTTGAGTCCTGAAACTACAAGAGCATAACCTATTTTGCCATTTTATTCAAGGGCCAAGGTGCAGGTCTATTGATAACCTGTCCGGGTCACGGCACAAAAAGCTTTTTGGGAAACTGGAAGGTTATGCCATTTTGACTCAGCCATCTTGTCTGTAGTGTTGCTTTCGTCAACGAAATTATGACGATATATCTTCGTCAACGAAACCTTATCAACTGACGAAAACAAGACGAGATGCAACGTAAATGCTGGTCATGTGACAATGAATAAAATTAAATGTATAATGCAATATTGTTGACGAATAAAAACGGAACTAAATGTCTCTTCATTTTCGTTGACCAAAACGAGACGAGACGAAATGTTATAACGTCACGACGAATGAGAGAGTTGTGCGTGAGCCCATACATTTAAGCTTTGTCGGCTTTGAATTCTGGTTTGCGATCTGGTCACCCGATTATCAGCGAATGTAACTATTTTATTCCTTTAATTATTCCATTAAAATATCTCATTGATATATTTGACACATTCATAATCATTACTTTTGCCGCTTCTTTGTGACAGCTGTATATGTGCGTTATTGGCAGTCACCCTCCGGTTACATGAACACGTCAAAGTTTCAACACCGAGCAGCAGCAGAGCATCAGCACCGAAAACATGGAGATTTTATTTTAGAGAATAATCTAAATAAGAATAATTCTATAATTAAATAAAAGAATCGAATTTTAAAAAATCGTGACTCATCCCTGCATGGATGTTTCTTTTCCCAAATCTTCACTCACGTCTCACCCATTTTCTAAGGGGATTAAAACTGTTTCTTCATTGGTTAGCTTTTAAGTAGGCCTATTATATTTGTATTCTTTACTGTGGTAAAGTAGAAAAAAGCTGTAGGACAGCCTACATTTCTACCGGTACTTGCATGTCAAATTGGTAAGGCGCATGTCAAGTTTAGTTGTAGGCTAAAGCGCGTTTTACACGCCCGGGTGATTTTTAGTTTCACTTTCTCTAGTAGCGCAATATCAAACACATCCTCCACAGGGGTGAGACATTTAGGCTAAAATTCGCTCTTCAGACCATTTTACATCAAGTAGAAATTGGTCCATTAACACCGAGGTGATGATAAAACTGCCACCGTCACAGCCCTAAATATAATAAGATAACCTTGTTTGAAATGCTATATTGACTGGGTTAAATAGAATTGCTTTACTTAAAAGAGACTAAAATTAAATTTTCAATGACTAAAACTAAATGTCTTCAGTTTTCGTCGACTAAAACTAGACTAAAAAAAAGAGTATGTATGTGACTAAAACTAAAATGACAGCTTGACACAAAGACTAGACTAAAACTAAAATTAAAACAGGCTGCCAAAAATAACACTACTTGTCTGCCTGGTGATATCTCACCGCACTGACCACATATTAAGGTCTCCTCTGTTTAGTCAGCCATGGCTAATTTTGTTAGCTAAATGTGGAGCCCTTTATCTGTCAGCACCACAGATCATTTCAGGCAGCCCAAAATTAGGACACAGTTGAGACCAGTGCCCTGTGGTGAATGCATCAGGCTCCTAGCGAGTTGCATGTGCACCACATTAACTAATATCTCAAAGACTTGTTTTAAAGTCAATCACACACAAAACATTCACAGCTGCAAAAGAATAGTTAATTATTATTGCCTAATTATTAGATGGTGCTTTCATGAAAATTCACCATGTGAAACAGAAGCACTTAAAGGGCTTCTACTGGGCTCTGGTAATTTGCATGCTTTTGTGACTTGAAAACCAATCCACTGGAGAGTTGGCATGGAATACTTTTACCCACAGGAAGCTGATAGGATTCACTTTTGTATTGTAAACACAAAGTACTGTGACCATCAAAATGATTATAATCCCCATTATGCAAAGATTAAAGTTGCTTGATTTAATTGTTGCTTATTGTTGTACATCAGATAATTTTTTTTATCAGATTCAATGTCTTGTGCATTGCATTTTTGTTGTCCCAACATTCTAACTAATGTAACCTCATGAATACAATATGGGCCATTTGAGGATGTCAAAGAGATGGAAACAGTGATGTTTGTTACATGTGGTATCTTCTCTTTTCTCAGTACATTAATGGTGGGAACTTGGAGCAGCTGCTGGACAGCAATAAGTACCTGAGCTGGGCCACACGGGTCAAGCTGGCCTTAGAGATCGCCATGGGCCTCAGTTACCTACACTCCAAGGGCATTTTTCACAGAGATCTCACCTCCAAGGTAATCATCACAAAAAATACACTCCAATGCAAAAGTTTGGGGTCAGTAAGATTTTGTCAATAAAGTCTCTTATGCTCACCAAGGCTGCATTTAGTTATTTCTTTAATGTCAAAGCTGAATTTTTAGCAGTCATTGATCCCTCAGAAATCATTCTAGTGTGCTGATTTGCTGCTCAAGAAACATTTCTTATTTTCAGTGTTGAAAACAAAGGATTCTTTGATAAATAGAAAGTTCAAAAGAATAGCATTTATTTGAAATTGATCAAAAGTGACAGCAAAGACACGTATAATTCTATTTAATGCACATTTGGTGAATAAAACTACAGAAATCTTACTGACCCCAAATATTTGTGAATGTTGGCGTTATGTTGTAAATAGTAATTACATTGCTTAATTTTATTGGCCTCATGAAGGTAGGCAATTATTGGATGAACTCAAGGTACACTTGTCCTGTGGGTTTAATGCTGTTACTTTATAAACAAGACCACATCAGTCAACTGAAAAACAGGTGCTTTTAATTTAGTATTCACAGTGCTCTTGTTGGCGGCATGCGCTGACATGCTGTCTCTACCTCCAGCTGTTGTTATCTTCTGGGACTTCCTATAATTATACACTGTGGGAATCACCCCTGTGGCTTCCTCGCTACATCATTACTTTCTGTTTAAGTGATTCTAATTAACTGAATCTCAAGTGTAAGGTATCCTGTGGGAGGAGCAATATGATCTTCTAGTTACTGTTTCTTTCCTTTTGATGTTCTCTCAGAACTGCCTGATCAAGTCTGATGAGAATGGCCACACTGCGATCGTCGGAGACTTTGGCCTTGCTGAGAAAATCCCCAGTCATGAGTGAGTAAAAGGCAACCTACAAAATGAGTAAAACATGCGCACGTGATGATTTCACTCTGCTGCCTGTATGCTAAGTATAGCAGCAGCTGCAGCTATGATTGATATGGCTTTTCCCCTTATAAAACAGTTAAGTGGGCATCCTTCTGTTTGCTCATGGCAATCTGAAAGGAAGCAATGGTGAGACGCAAGCAATGCGGACAGTGGATCTAATTTGGAAGGAACATACCATCCAAAGCCAACTTTAAAGAGAGCTAATAATACCAAAGCAGTTCAAGACCGTTTTTTTCCCATGACCTCATTTTATATTTATATTTATTTATTTATTTTAGTTTTTTCAAATAGTCTGTTGGTTGCCTGAACAACTAGTCAAGTAATCCCTCTTTTATTTGATTACACTGTGACTGGAAGCCCTGTATAATTTGACAATTTTCAGGGTTATATTTTTAAAATTTGCACCGTCTTAAAGGGTTAGTTCACCTAAAAATGAAAAAGCTGTTATACAGTTTTCACCCTCATGTCATTTCATTAGACCTTCATCTTCGAAGCATAAAGATATTTTAATGAATCGTGAGAGGTTTCTGTTCCTTCATTGAAAGTCTACTCAACCAAAAAATTGATGCTTCCAAACATTCATAAAGACATGGTAAAGGTAATCCATATGAATTGAGTTCTTTAATCCACGTCTTCTGATGAGACACGATCACATTATGTGATGAACACATTTAATTCAGGCTTTTATTCACATAAACATAAATTAATGGACATGCATAGAGAACATCAAAAATGCATAAACATGTTTGCGCTTTAGCTAGAACTAATGATGTTTGTTCTCATGTCAAGCCTAAATGATCTAATTCCTATAACGCAATCATGTCTTAAATAAAGATATGTTTTATGTGCTTAGTCTTATGGGTTTGGAATGACATGAGTGAGTATGACCACTTTTTTTGGGATGCTCAATAAACATGGAAGGACAGTTCTGACAGCTAAAGTTCTATTTAAAGCACTGCTGCTAAAACCTTTAAACATAGAATTGAAAAATTAAAAAGTAGTCATGTTGTTGATCAACTAGTTACCCCTTCTCGATCCAGCACAAAGTATTGCTTTCTCAACTGAACTTTCAGGTGCCATTAAAGTCATTTGTAAGTGCTTATGTGTCTGTATTTATATAATGTGTGAAAGCATTTTAACATGTCAGTGTTTTGACCAGACCACTATTCTGTGTGTTCAGTTTTGAGGGGGAGAAGCTGTCTGTGGTGGGATCCCCATTTTGGATGGCTCCAGAAGTGTTAAGGAACGAGCCATATAACGAGAAGGTAAGATTCTCAGCTGCAGTTGGCACTCAGCACTATAACAAAGCTTGTTTCATGCCAGCATTTATCAGGACACATAATCATTCCTCTGTATTAATTTCTAGGCTGATGTATTTTCATATGGCATTATTTTGTGCGAGATCATTGCAAGGATACAGGCTGATCCCGACTACTTACCGCGCACTGAAGTGAGTCCACAGCAGCAGTAATTCACTGTTATAAACTCCTACAATAAATGTTTTGGAGATACAATTTGTTACTACATGACATGTTTATGCTAGTCATTAAAACCTCTTTGTCCTAAGTATGACATTTCCATGTGCTCCTTGCAGAACTTTGGGCTGGATTACCATGCCTTCCAGCACATGGTTGGAGATTGTCCCCCTGACTTCCTTCAGCTCGCCTTCAACTGTTGCAATGTGAGAGTTTCTCTTTAAAAGAATCAGTAATGTATTGGTAGTTCTTTTTAGGGTGCACCAAATAATTGATCTATATTCTTACAACATACTGTATTTTTATCATATAATCCAGTGGTCACCAACCCATCGATCTTGGAAGCATTTTAAGTCGATCGCGAAGAGTTTTCAAAATCAGAGAAAAAAAAAATATATTTTTTTTTATTCATTATTATTTATTAATTTAAAACGCACATGGTGTCTAGGGGATGCGGAGGCGCTCGCGCTGTTACAATTACGATATTTTTGCCGCGCGCACCTTCGCGCTCATGCGGACGCGTCGAGTATAAACAAGGTTACGCTTTAACCAGCTCAGCCACTTCACACTACGCTCACATCAAGCTCTTCAAGCTAACGATACGCAAGCTAACGAAACGATGGCTGTGTAAGATTTGCTGTCAAACTATAAGCCAGACTACAGAGCACTTGCTGATAGTATAAGTGTGCAATCACAGCCATCACATTGAATGTGTGGGGAGAGAATCTCATCTGAGCCCTCAGAGTGAGAGAGTATTGCTAGTTTGATATCGGTTGGCTATATTGTTAAAAGGAGATCTGTGTTTTATGTTGTTGAAAAAGGGAAAGATAATCAGTGCTGCACATGATTGTTTTAGGCCTGTAATTGATTGATAATTGAGGTAATGACTCGAGGTCTGTAATTTGTGTGAAAATATTTTTGAAGAATTGAAGGATGACTGTTGTCATAACATTTTGTATGGAGTATTTCCATTTTGAAGTGTTTGAAATATGTTTTAAAAGTGAAAGCGCCTGTAGCCTAATTGACTAATTATTGTGTTTATATATGAGTAATACGCCAGTGGAAATACTTAATGTTATATTACTGTTAAAATTGTTGAATTATAGTTGACAGTTTGTATAGTTATATACTATCTGTATAGTTAAATAAATATTTTGCTAGTGACTAACAGGCAACAAACAATGTCAAAGTAGAACTACATTGTGGCCTTGTTTTTTCATAAATTTTTGCAAGTGGTAGATCTTGGTTTACATTTGGACTTGGGATGTTATCTTAGGCTTGAAAAGGTTGGTGACCACTGATATAAACTACTGGTCAAAAGTTTGGGGTCAGTAAAAAAATTATTTGAAACATTAAACAACAAAAACAACCCAAACCTTTAGAATAGTAGTGTACGTAATGTAATAATATTTCATATCAATTTATCAACAGACAAGCAACTACAATATGAAACTGTCCCACTGTAATATCTGTGATGTGCAACATTCTAGAAGTGAGAACATGGAGCTCCTCCAGATTTAGATGCTGATGCTTTTTCTGTTCTTGTTGCCTCCACATATATCCCAGATGGATCCAAAGCTCAGGCCCTCATTCCCAGATTTAGTAAAGAGGTTGGAAGAAATCCAGATACAGCTGAAAGCTGATGACTCTGAGCATGAGAGGATGCTACTAACTGCTGGAGAGGTTGAGAAAAAAAACATGCCTAAAGGTGCGTGTTTATTCATGCAAACACATTTATTTCTCTACCAATATTGATTTAACTAACCTGCAAACTCCCGATATGATCATGAAAACTGCTGGTGTCCATTCCATACTATTTTATTCACTTTCTGGCACCAAACTTAAAGCTTTGATGTGCTTTGAATGCATCTTTGATGTGAGTTGCTTTGACAAAAAGGCTAGTACATCCTGTCGCCCGCTGAGGCTTTGCTCATACCATCCAACACTCTCTTTCCATGTAGTACCGCAGGGCCAATGAGTTCTAAGAACACGGAGACTAGAAAACGAACAGCATTGGAGACAGTAACATTGTCTGTCTATGAGCTTTATTGATTGGATGTTTTTTCCTTATGGGAATTACTTATAATGCACAGCTTTTTCTTTTTCTGTCTTTGCTTTGCAATCTCACAGCCTAGTTTCCAGTGCTAGTTTATATCCTGAACAAACAAGGAATAATTCACAAAACAGTGTGGCTAGAGGAGATTAGAGGCTCATTGAAGGTTTCATATATATTACCATTCAAGTCAGTTATATACATACATATACATGTGTATATATATATATTTGTATTTAGAAAGAAAGAAATTAATACTTGTATTCAGCAATGAAGCATTACATTGAAAGACAATGTTTCAAATCAATGCTTTTCTCTCTCTCTTTTTTTTACTTTGTATTCATGAAGAATCCTGAAGAAAAAAATGTATCGCTGAGTGTTTCCACAAAAATATTAAGCACTTTTTTCAAAATTGATAATAATCAGAAATGTTTCTTGAGCAGCAAATCAGTATATTATAATGATTTTTGAAGCATCATGTGACACTGAAGACTGGAGTAATGATGCTGAAAATTCAGCTTTGCCATCACAGGGATAAATAAAAATTGTAATATTAAAATACAACATATGTATTTTAATATTTCAAAATATTACTTTCACTAGTTTGGGGTCAAATAAATGCAGCTTTGACTTGCATTAAAGGTTTGGAAGGTCAGGAAGATTTTTTTTTTAAACTACCAACGTATTCTGTTAAATATTTTAATGAATATAAATAAATAAATAAATATATATATATATATATATATATATATATATATATATATATATATATATATATACAGATTTTGTATTCCATGTACTTTTTTTTTCAGTGCACTGTATTTTGACGTTTGATATGTTAAACCCATAGGTTAAACCTGATTAATGCTCTTTGCCTTGCACATAAGTCAAATGGACATAACAGATTTTGTCACCCCCTAGTGTTCAAGATTATTCCCTTAAGGCTTGTGTGTGGGTTCTGTTTGGTGACTAGCAGAAATATTGTTTTTAAACAGGTTGTCTGAAGATTTCTTGCATCTGTCATTGGTTAGCCCCACCTCAAACTCATGCCATTGGTTGAGCCAGTGTTGTTGTATCAGACTGGTCATTATTTAGTTAATGCATTTGGTATCATCATGAACTAACAATGAACACCTGTTTTTAAAGCATTTATTAACAAACTTACCGACCCCAAACTTTTGAAAGGTATTTTAATAATGTTTTTGAAAGGTTTTTTTTTTTTTTTTTGCTCACCAAGGTTGCATTCATTTAATTAAAAATACGGTAAACCGGTAATATTGTGAAATATTATTGCAATTTAAAATAACTCTATTTTGATACATTAAGTAATTTATTCCTGTGAAGGTAAAGCTGAATTTTCAGCATCATTACTCCAGTCTTGTCACATGATCATTCAGAAATTATTCTAATATGCTGATTTGGTGCTCAAGAAACATTTCTTACTATTATTTTATTATATATTAATGTTGAAAAACTGTCTTGCTGCTTAAAGATATACTATGTAACTTGTGGCCCTCTAGTGGTTAAAGCACTTTGCAGGAGAATATATTTTTGTTTTGCTTCGGCTTTACGTGATTATGCAGGTGAATATGGTTATCCTACTGCTCACTAAATATTCACTACCAGGGTTAATAACCAGTTTAGATGGAAAGGATCTCAAGCTGACTAGCTGAAGAAATTACTGTAGCTTTACCCATTAATAGATACGGTACTTCCTTAAATTCCAGCACAGTGCTACAACCATAATGAAATGGCCCTTCACAATAGATAATGCTTTACAATGAACTCTGTTAGAGCGCTACATATGGTAATTTATCGGTTCAAATACCTTACTCACCTTGAGTAATAAACGCCATCTCCACATCGCTTTTACAACATTTCAAATCCCTCAGTTCTTGCCTTCTCCGAAAAGCCTTTTAGTTAATTTTATTTCGAGCTCTGTCGTTTCTCTTTTTGAAGGCAGAAGCTCTTTTATTTCAGCAGGTTTTTTTTTTTTAAACAGGTGATGACCTAGAGGCTTGAGATATAGCTGCTCCATGTCAACCTTTCTCTCTCGTTATGCTACTCCCACATACGGGGCAACTTTTCTCTATTTACGGATTTAACAAGACACGCACCGGCGAGTGACAAGTATGCAATTTCGTCCGAAAAGCATCCCGCTTTGTCTTAAATATAAAAACGTATAATGGGCTTAAAATAATGAATCAGAGTAAGACAAAAACACGTTTTGGAAGAAGGATTGATGGTGTATTGATTTCAGGATTCTTTGAATAGTAAGTTTAAAAGAATAGCATTTATTTGGAGTGGAAATTCTTTTGTAATAAATAAGTCAATTCAATGCATCCTTGCTGAAAAGTATTAACTTCTAAAAACAAAGTTTTTTTTTTTTTTTTTTAAATCTTACTTTTAGAATCTCACTGTAAAGTTTTATCATAGAAACACTCTAATGTGGTCTCAACCTTTCTTATTGTTGTTCTAGGTCCAGGTGAAAAGGGTATAAAGAGGTTAAATCCTCTTGGTTTTCAGGACGATAAGATTCCACCCAAGTCCCCCCGTCCACGTCGCAACATCTGGCTCTCCCGTAGTCAGTCCGACATTTTCTCTCGTAAACCCGCCCGCAAAGTGAACGTCCAGGACCCTTACTACAACCCAGGACCTAGGGGCTTAACACATGGGCTACCGAAAGTCAACCCTTTCAGTGCCAGAGAGGACTTAAAAGGTGGCAAGATCAAGTTTTATGACATGCCCAGCAAGTCGGTCTTCTCGCTCATGTTTGATTTGCACTCACCTCACGGCAGTCAAAGCTCACACCAGCCTCATCCCAACATCAGCACTGGTGCCTCTGGCAACAACTGCTCCACCTCCTGGACGGAGCCCTGGCAGCTGCCTGGTCGACAGTGCCATTCGCTCCCTGTCTCTCCCCTGCTACCCCACTCAGAAGTCTTATTCTCATCTCACACCATGTCCAGGAGCGAGGCCGGACAGCCCAGCGTCGAAAACCCCCCAAAACCGCTCGGCAGCTGGGCTAAGAAGTACATTGTAACAGAGATCCCTCCATTCAAGCCGCAAGCTGACAAAGAGGAGGAAGTGGGGGCGGCAGAGGACTGGTCTTCTCGTGTACCCTCTGATGGAGGAGAAGCAGAGGCCATGGACTGCTCTAGTAGCAGAGGAAGCCCTGCGGATGATAAGGACACTGTCCTCAGCCAGATGCACAACGGAAGTCTCGGTGGCTTCTGCGAGGACATGGAGGCTGAAGAACAGGATGGCATGATGATCTCCAACAAGAACTCGCTCAAGCTAAGCATGTCTGTGGAGCCTGAGGAACTCTGTCCGATAGTCCTTACAGCCTGCAAAGCCTCGTCTTCTGGAGGACACACCTCCAGATGTGATATCTAGATAGTGTAGAAAGGAGTTTGGTCACGCAAACTGAGATTATATGCATTCAATATTTAAAACGATAATACATTGTATATGTTGTTCCTTTAAGGGAAGGAAACCCTTGTAACTTAAGCTAAAAAGGGTCGGCTTGGACTGAACACGGGAGCAGGAAACAGAGGTGTGAAACACTGATCCGGTCCATGTGTTAGAAGTTAGCCATCACACTATGAAGAACTCAAACGGAGATACAATGGACGGCACTTCACATAGGGTTAATGATGACACGTTCTGTTTTTTTTTGTATAATACATGTTATTGGTTGCACCACATCAGTTACCACAAAAGCCGTTTTGTTTTTGTTTTTTTAAAGTTTGTCCACAAACTGTATCCAATGTATATTTAAGTGAGCAGCTTTGGCCATTTCTGTGTTTCTAATTTTTTTTCATAAGTTAATATGAGTCTTTTTGCACTGCGTGGGCCTGGCAAAAAATCTGCAGCTAACATTCCATGTTGTCTCACATCTTAAAAAGCTCCCGTTTTTATCCTATGTTAACGGTGTGTGCCATGGTAATTTCAGGACAAGGACAATTTTCACACTTCGACCTCTCAGGTCTTAAAAAAAAAAAAAGTCCATGTCTATATCTACTTAAAATCGTCATTGCACTTGAAATAAGTTAATGGTTTGAACTTTTTTTAAATCTGTTATTTGTCACTACATTTCTATGCAATACATTTAACCAAGGCATGATAGTTTTATAGAGAGGATTTATTTTGATATTTATAAGGAGAAAAAAATAATTTTACTATGTCTTCATTGTCTGTGAACTGTTTAAACTGTATTGTTTATACAATCTGATGAATAGATTTTTGTACATGTTGAAAATGTCAGTTCTTATTAGTTTATTCTTAATTCTATTTTTCCGCTTTCTCAGTCCTGACTGTTTTCTCAACACTTTTAGATTGTAGATTTGTAAATTAATGAGAAAGATATGTATATTTCTACCAAAGACAGATAAGGACTTATTTTCCCCATTTATATGGCTTTAAATTGTTTAAATGCATGTGTGTATTCCCATTTGTTTAAAATAAATTCAAAATGTCTTATTGATTTTTATTGTTTTGATTATATTACTGATTTGTATTACTCCTTCAAAATGCCTATCAAGTCACTTTAAGAATAGTTTAAATGTACATTAAATCAGAAAGGGGAAAAAGGGCATGAGGACAGGAAACCATAGGAAAACTCAGATTTTATTTGTCCAAAAATGTACATAAATTGAAATCTTAATCAAAGGTTTCTATGCATTTTCTTCAGCTTTTACATCAGTGCTTTTTCCCCAGATATAGTCCATCTTGTGCACGTGAGCCTTTGAAGACTTCGAGAAGGTGCTTTTGACTACATGTAGAGGAACAGACTTGCCACTGAGGAACAGTTTATTGAGACATGTGGGAACGAGAGGAGCAGTGTTGGATTCTTCTGTGTTTTTTGTCAGATTTCTGGCATAAGCAAAAATATACCCAGTCATGAAAGCGTCAAATCCTGCTCTGTGAGTTCCTCCTTCGACTTTCTTCTCTTTTGGTCTATCAGGAGCTTCAGCAGGTGCTTCTGGCTGAGAATCCTCATTTCCATTCTTGCTGGCTGTTTCCCCAGGTTCAAACGCTTGCGTGGCATCTGTTGGCTCAGCTCTCGCAGTCTTCTCCTGATGTTCAGGGAGTGCTGGTTCAGACATGGGCACTGCCTGGTCCAGATCAGCTCCTTCAAAGTGTGATCTTTTCTCCTGAGGGGAACTGCATGACTCAGAGGCCCCTTTAGAATATTTATTTTTGTTCTTGCGCTTCCTGTTCTTCCTCTTGTCGTCTTTAATCTTCTCATCATGCTGGATTATAAGGTCTGTGTCATGTGACATGGTGCACCGAGAGCCATTAGGACACCATCCATAAGCCTAGCAGTAAAGCAGAGCAGAAAACATTAGCAATGTCATATACAATTTCAGGAATACAAAGATGAAGGGGTGAGTTGAAGTGAGACCTAATTACTTTACATTTATATACTGTAAGTCTTCACAAAAATATAAACAGACGGCTCATTCAAACAGAACAGAAGATGGAAATGTCAGCTGGAATTATTTCACACTAAAGGCAAAAGTAAATGCGACTTATAATGGGTTTGATCATATTCTGGAAACAATACTAAACATCATTAAATGATAAATAAATAAAAGTGATCCTCAGGAAAAAGTACAATAACAGCGGTATCACTATTGACAATAAAAAGATGCCATTAAAGAAATGTTGATCACACTTGATTTTAAGGTGTACATGTTACAGTGTAATTAAACAATATTACTCAGTACTTGAGTAATACATGTACTTGCTATATAATTAGGGTTAGTTACATGCAATTATGCATAATTTCCTGTTATTATTATAGTAAGTACATGTAGGATGTGCAACAGGGACACTGTATGGCCCTGTTTACACCTGGTATTAAGATGCGTTTTGGTCGATCGGATCACAAGTAGACGAGGGAGACACGTGCCCATTTACACTTGGTGCCCTTTTGTCCAATTTTAACCCCTTCTGTCCTGATTTCTTCAAGGGGAGGGTCTATGTTTTTTTTTTTCAGATCTTTTGATCTAATGGACAAAATTAGCTTGCGCAATTTACATATGAACGGTTCAGGAGACAACGGAAAAACATACGGAGAGCAGCAGCTTTTCGTTTCTGCTGTGATATTCGCAAGACCACAGTGAACGCTGTAAGTGCGTGTTAGAAATCAGGAATGGTGAGAGAACATTGTGCTTGGTCAGTAGGCAGAGAGTTCATTTGTATGACAAGCTGGACAAAAATTATGTAAGCACAATTTGACATTGTTTCAAAAGCAAATTGACTGCACAACTGAAGGTGTTCATTTTCCTAGGCCGGACATCACTTTTGGCCACGCGTGTGTTAACAACCGTGCTAAACGTTTGGGGTCTGTAACATATATATATTTTTATGTTTTTGAAATTAGTCTCTTATGCTCACCAAGGCTGCAAAAATTTGCAAATGCAAAAAATAAACATTTATTCCTAGTATGATGACAAAGCTGAATAATTTTCAGCAGCGATTCTTCCAGTCTTCAATGTCATGTGATCAAAAATGTCTTTTTGTAAAGCTATGCTGTCATGTTATGTTGAGAACTGCTGTGCAGATTAATATTGTTGTGGAAAACGTAGTACATAATTCTTTGATTCACAGAAACATAAAACAGCATTTATATTAAACATTTTAAATGTCTTTAGTCACTTTTGATCAATTTAATGCTGAATACTACTGCAGTCCTGCAGATTTGCTTTATACAGAACAGGCCACACAACTCCTTGTTCTCTCCAGACTGGACTATTGTAATGCTCTCTTAGCGGGCCTTCCGGCATGTACTATCAAGCCTTTGCAACTGATCCAGAATGCAACGAGGGAGGTCTTCAACGAGTCTAAGAAAGCCCCACGTCACACCTCTCTTCATCAGTCTGCACTGGCTGGCAATAGCCGCTCTCATCAAATTCAAGGCACTGATGTCTGCCTACAAGACAACCACTGGGTCTGCACCAATATAGCTAAACTCGCTAGTTCAGACTTATGCACCCTCCAGAAGCTTGCGTTCTGCAAGTGAACAACGCCTCGTGGTGCCATCCCAAAGAAGCACAGCATCACTCACAGACCTTTTCCTGGACTGTTCCCAGCTGGTGGAATGACCTGTCCAACTCAATTCGCCATTTTCAAAAAATGTCTAAAGACACATCTTTTCCGGCAGCACCTGACCAATTAATACTAGCACTTGCCTTTTTCTATTCGTTTTGTTATTCTGATTTATAAAAAATCTAATAAAAACCCTGTGCTAGACTAACTGAGATTTGTTACATCACTTGTATACTGTTGCCCTCTTTGCTGGTCTGATTGCCTCTGTTGTTCTCATTTGTAAGTCGCTTTGGATAAAAGCATCTGCTAAATGACTAAATGTAATATAAATGAATAAAAGTATTAATTTCTTTCAAAAAAAAAAAAAAAAAAACTCTTACTGACTCCAAACTTTTGAGCGATAGTATAGAACCCCAATGAATTTGAGGAACTCACAGAGAACTGAACACAGATCTTGAGGGCTTCATCCTGGTTCTGGTTGTCCAAGCAAGACCTGTAGTCGATGTAGCTCTCCATGGCGCCTGTATATTTACAAAACTCTAGGAACACACGACTCCCATTACCACCTCCTTCAATGTCTCTGCTATTTTGCAGCTTACTGTGGAGGAAAAGAAACACCTTAAAGTTTAGGTACTGAACAGACATGTAGATTTTTTACTTTTGGCATATTGAGGTATTACACATACCACTTCTTATAGGCATATTCCAGGTATGAGGCTGTAAACCGCAGCTCATACTCTGTTGCATACTTAGTGTCATAGATGCCTGAAGGAAACATCTGGGACAGATCAGCAGTGAAGGTGCCCAGTCGCTCAGGTAAATGGGCATAGAAGCACTGGTACAAGAAGACCATGTCTATCAACCCATTATGGACCACCAAGGGCTTGTTGGCCCGAAGCAGTTCTACGAACAAGGACCGCATGTTCACCCCATGGGCATCACCTCCCTAAAAGAAGCACAAAACATACCTACTTAAGTCTCTAACCCTGAAATCTCTACATCTTGATGAAACAGTCTATCTTACAACTTCATACTCACCTTTTCATTACCCTTATAATAAGAAATGCCTTCAGCATATTGTTTGTTGAAGTCAAATCCATGTTGCACAAGGAATTTCACCGACTGAGGTTCAATGATGTATTCCTCTGAGCAAAGCAAGGTTAGATTGTAAATTTGGACCAGGTATGTGACGTCAGCCTAGAAACAGGAAAAGCACAATAACAAGAATCAATGCAATGTCCGTTTACATGTTCAGAGGGAAAATATATGTCAAAGATCCTTACTTTGTTGTCAAGCTCTTTATAACAAGCAAACCCCAATGAAAGTATCGAACGTGTGCGGGCTGCATGGCTTATGGCTTTATATCGGTCTTCAATAGATCTTAAAAGGCAAAAAAAACATTACATATTTCCCAGTCATTTATGATACTGAATAATAATATTTTAAACATACTCAGCCAGAAGAGCTTTCCTTGATCCAAGACCACTCAGTTCCTAAAAGAGACCACATTCATGAATCATCTTGTTCCTTTTAGTATTAAACACATGAATGTTCTCATTCGGTTCAGTTTCATAATAGAGAATGTGTTTTATCTCACCGTATCAATAGCGATGAACGAAGATGTTTTAATGGCTAACACCATTGCTGCCCATAACTCCTTAAAATTGTTTCCCTGCACATCTATTACAGGGACTATCATTGAGGATGACATTTTAAGTGCACTGGATAAATGAATCAATACCACACATCTGCTGAACACAGAGATTTTCTTAATGGTCTTTACAAACTACCTCTCTAATCAAAGTCAAAAAGTGAGTGCTCTACGTCACCGTTGTTATATATTTAACGTTACGTAAAACAAAATGATGATGCCGTCAAAGCAGATATTGTAAACGTGCATAAAATGTAATTTCGGAGAGTAACAAAACATAATCGAATATATCTATAATGTACCTGGTACCATTATAATAACTGCTTGGCTTTCACGTTTCTCCGACTGTTCCAAAATGTATTAGCTAGCTTTAACCAAGTGGTGTGCTGGTTTTAGCTAGCAATCAAGCTGGTTAGGTTAGCATAGTTTGCTATAGAACTTTTAGGCACTTATGCTACTCTAAACGTCAAATTCGTAAATGTGTTCAATCGCATGTGTAACATGTGAGTGTGTATGTTTTCTTTCCGGTTGGAGTTTCTTCTACGTTTTATGGCGGATGGCGTAATATGAGTGTCCATCACCTACTGGACTGGAGTGAGAAGCATTTCTTTTTGAATAAAAAAATAAATAAAGTTTTATTACTATTAATCACTTTAAAAACAGTTCACAAAAACATTCACAAGTAAAGAATAACGCAAATTTGTTTTAAAAAAATTGGATTTACTGTAAATCCTTGAGAATTTCAAAACCAAAAAGTGGAAGATTAGTTTATTGAAGAAATGTAAATTATCCGTAGACCCTGATACATAAGCTATTACTAATTTTATTGTATTTATTTTCTATTATTATTATCATCTAATTCTCCTTTTATATAGACGTAGGTGTGCTCTGTTCTAGGAAACTTGTGGTTTTGTATTGCCTTTTTCTAATTGTTAACTGCCTTTTTTTTTAATACGCAAAAGTCATAACATTACCTTCTATAACCCTAATACTTCCTTTCAAACACGAGAACTAAATAAACTCATGAAAACAATTAAAAATGTTTAAAGCTTTTTTTAATTTATGTAACAGCTCACGTTATCTTTTTGTTTTCTTTTTGTTCGTTGTCTCGCATTCTCTGAACTGTTAAATGATGCATAAAACCTATTTACATTATGTGCATTTTCTAAATGTGAATGAATTTCATACAGGCAAAACTAAAGTCAACTCTCACATCATACGTCATCAAGTCGCCTACCGGCGCCATTTTGGCTCAAACAAACTCTGCATTTCACTTACTAGTAAAATATATTCGTTTTAAGTAATCGTATTTTCTACTCAATACATTAAAAAGACCGGCCGTAAAGTCATTGCTTACGTCTGCTAAAACAACTGCTATCTCTTTTTCTGACGTCTAACGTATATTTAATAAATACACCTGCTAAGTCCTCTGCTAGCAGACCGCTAACGTTACGTGTCATTGTTGTTTTGGCCAGATGGTAAGTTAAACATTTGGCGAACATAAATAAAAATGGGTGGATGCTCCGCTCCAAACTGCTCGAACTCTACAACCATTGGAAAGCAGCTCTTTCGCTTTCCGAAAGACCCCGTGCGCATGAGAACGTGGCTTGTAAACTGTCGGCGTGATTTTGTACCAACTCCCTGCTCCAGACTGTGCCAGGCAAGTGAAAAGCATGCGAGTATTAAATTCTGCAGAAGAAAACAATGAAGTCATTCTTCTGGTATCCTCTTGGTATAACTTTATATCTATATTCTTGCCATAAAGCTTTATTTCCATGACAGGACCACTTTGAGGAAAGCCAGTTTGAGGAGATCGCCAGATCACCAGCAGGGGGAAGGAAACTCAAACCAAACGCAATCCCCACACTGTTCAATGTACCCGACCCTCCCTCTCCTGTCACCCCTCAAGTAGCGTTACCTGTTAAAAATGAGCCAGGTAAAGTTTTTTTGAATGGAGTCCCTAAGGCCACAAGGTGATGTAAAAAAAATAGCTATTAGATGGGAGGAAAAACTATGTTTCAATGCTATTGTGTAGGCTAATACAAATTTTGCACTTGCCACTTGTATTGTTTCCCAGAGAAACGTTACCTTCGCTCGCAAAACTTTTGCATTCTTTTGCAAAGTATTACATTTCCCTGAGAAACCTTTCTTTCTTTTGCAAAGTATTGCATTTCCCTAGAAATGTTGCAGTTGCCCCCAAAACTTTTGCATTATCTTGCAGTGTTGCATAGTTACTTTGCATTTGCTTGCAAACTTTTTGCGTTCTCTAGCAAAAGTTTTGCGTTACCCCGAGACACTTTGCATTGCTTGTGAAACTTTTGTGTTCACTAGCAAAGTATTACCTTTGCCTGAGAAACTTGGCTTTTGGTGGCAATACTTTTTCTATCACTAGCAAATGTCTTGCAAAATCTTGCAAAAGTATTGCGTTTCCTCCAAAATAATTTGCAGTCGGACACAAAACCTTTGCGTTCTCTAGCAAAAGTATTGCATTTCCCTGATAAACTTATTGCACCCCCTCAAGATACTTTGCATTAGATTGCGAAACTTTGCATTCACTCGCAAAACTTCTGCATTCTTTAGCAAAAGTATTTCGCTTCCTCTGATATACTTTCCTAGAGTTGCTATGGCAAATGTATTACTTTTTCCTGAGAAACTTTGCATTTGCTCATAAAACCTTTGTGTTCTCTCGCAAAAATATTGCATTCCTTCTAGATATTTTACATTTGCTTGTGAAACTTTGTATTCACTCGCAAACCTTGTACGTTCTCTAGCAAAAGTATTGCGTTTCCCAGAAACCTGTTGCGTTGATCTGTTAATCTGCATTCAAATAGTTGTTCCTCCAACTTCATATTATTTCCATTACAAAAATTTTAAAACGGAACGCAAAATTTTTTGGGAAACGCAAATTTTTTGGGAAACGCAAATTTTTTTTTTAAACCATTGAAATATATTTTTTCCTCCCTTTTCATTTTTTTGCTCATCGCCATCTCCTATTAGGGTCTCTTTATCTTTGAGCCATTTCCCTGAAAATGTACTTTTAAAAAAGTTGTTAAAAGCACTACAAACGTATATATTTGGAAACCTTCGGTGTGAACGCATCTGCAAGTAATTACAAATAATTTAGTCATTTATTTGGTGTCTGTAAAACTTTATACAGCACATCAGTCAGAATAAAGATGAAAAATGCAACAATCCCTTTTAGGTGACGTTGTGTAAATGAGTATATTATGTTGTTACTGTAGTGGAAAAGGACTTGAACATGGGGGATCATGGTTATGCCCGCCGACAGCCCCCTGTGGATTCAGAGGAGGATGGAGTTCAGGGATCTGAGGAAGAGCGGCCCTGTTCTCTCTGCCAGCATTATAAAAGCAAGCTAGAGCAGCAACAGCAGCACACAGTCAGACTACAGAGAGAGGTAACATTTATTCTTATGAATCATAAGAACGAATCTTAATCGATTGAAAACACTGGTAACATTTTGTCATTTCTTTTTTTACACAGGCAGAGGAGATGAAGAAACGTCTTTACAAACTGAGTAAAATAGAAAAGGGGTTGCAGGTGTTCCTGTTTGAGGATCAGATTCGCGCCCTAACATTAGCCAAGCGTTCTCGGAGGGCAGTGTGGTCCCATGACACTTTGCTGACAGCCCGAAAAATCCGCTGTGCAGTGGGGGTTAAAGGATACGAGTACTTAAGGGAACTGGGCTACCCCCTGCCTTCTTACAGGACGCTGTGTAATCGCCTGGAGCCCAAAATGATGGTGACCACGAGTATGCAGGACGAACTGGCAGAGCTCGGCCTGGGCATCATAACAGCGTGTGACAGTCCAGAGGGCAATGTCACGAGCGATGAAGGACTGATTGGTGTCATGACCTGAAACTGCACTAATGCTTGACTGTTAAACCAGCCAAAGGCGATGCAACGGCAGGACTCGCAGATGATTTGTTCACTGGTTTAAGTTATTTTGGGTTTGCATAAATACCACAACAGTCTGGAGCTGATTCAATATCACATGTGTTCTTTTCTCTAAGAAAGAAATATTTCGGTCTCGCTGCATCTGTCTGTGTAGTTGCACTCCCTTGATGCAAATTTTGCACCTTTTATGCATAGTGAGAAAATCTAGGTAAATTGTTGGTGGAATAATTTCAGCTGTTTACAAAAACATGAAATGTGCCCTGAAATCCAAATGTTATCACTCTGAACTTGATTTTTGCTACTGAGACAAAGATATTGGAGAAGATCTGTGGAAATGTCAAAATATCTACTTTAAATTGGTATATTGATAGCGGTGCTATGTTAAAGTGGTGTAAGTCTGGTATATGATGTGTAGCCACTAAAAGTAATGCACATATTTATAGACCCACCACACAAATCATGCAGCTGCCAAACTGAAAGTACTGTTCTGAATAATAAACTTCTGTCTGAAAACCATATTAATTTAGTCAGAAACAGCTTTGTGATTTGTCACTTTGTCTTGACAATAGATCAACTGTGTGTCTTAAAGGGATAGGTTCACCCACAAATCTATATTTTTGTATTTACTGTTGTTTCAAACTTGTATGGACTTTTTTCTGCTAAACGCAAAAGAAGAAATGTTAAAGAATGTTGGCAACCATTGACATTCATTTTATGACATTTCTCAAAGTATCTGATTTTGTGTTCCATAAAAGAAAGTCACAGGTTTGAACCAGAATCTTTTTTTTTTTTTTTTTTTGGTGGACTATTCCTTTAAGAAAGTGTTTTACTGAGAAATTCACAGAGAACACATTATTAGGGATATTTGAGGAACATGTAGGCTTTAAAGCAATTTGAATAATTCAACAATGATTTAAAAAGAGACTGGATATTTAGTACTAGCTGTTTTAACAGTTGTTTTTTGTGTTTGTGCTCATTTCTGTTCAGATATTTTAAATGTGTACTCGAGGTTGTTGCTCCATGGATTAAAGTGTGTACTTTGTCCCAATCATTTCAAGGATGAAACACTGCTGTTTGCAAAACTAAAATCAATTCCTGTCCATGAGATGGTGTAAGATCTTTCAAGAATGTTTTCTAGGTTGTCAATTTCAGATTGTTTACTGTTGTGAACATACAGCGAGGCCAGACATTAAAAAATGCCTCTAATTTATTTTCTCATTTATGTAGTGTGTGGCTGACATCCCTGTGAATGTTACTATGATTTTAAAGGGAAAGGTATGAGCAGACAAGTATATTCTCATCAATTTCAATAATGTTCTTGCTAAATTACTTTTCAACAAAGCTATTTAGTAATTGGTGACTGAAGGATCAATTGCATCATTTGAACAGACATTTTCACATGAGATCACTGAATGTTTAGCTCAAGCAAACAGTGGCACAAACTGGCAGCGTCTCAAATACAACATTCTTGTACTGGGCCCGGTTGCATAAACATAGTTATTATGTTAAGACAGTGTCTTGTGACCCACTAGCAGTTAGTCAGGGGCAGTCAGTCGAAGTTTTCGGTATCAACTTGGACTCACCTATGTTTTTATGTAACTGATTTTAAAAAGCTATAGAAAGTCTTAAAGAAAAAAAAAATTATTTAGAGGTTTAAAGAAAACGTAGGTGTTTAAGCAAACGGCCCCTTGCCCTAAGATTTTACGACACTCCAGTATTAGCATTTCAATTTAAATCTTTCCTTAAATGTCAACTAAATTATTCAAGCGATCAGTCAAAGTATTGCATCAGTGTTAAAATGGCTTTTGGACACTTTAGATTCAAAGAGGGAAAAAACACACATGACTGATCCAAGATTATATAGCATAGACAACTTTCCTTAATCGTGTTTTGCAAAAGCATACAGAAAGCTGTAATCTTTTATCAATTGATGTTATATATTATTCACCCATGGCAGCACATGACACAAAATGTATATTTAAATACACTGAAGATGTCACAAAAAAATGTTGTTTAGTTTGTTATCAGCCAGTGTGTATTTGTCTTAGATCACCCACACACATGAACGAAAACTTTGTAGTACGCCACTCCCCAATCGCTTCTTTTACTGGTTTGTTCTGTTTGTTGAGGGGGAGGGTTTGTCCAGAAGAGAACTTTAAAAGTGTGGACAGTCAACCTTTCCTCATTTCTGTATTTTTGACTCGAAGAGGCCAAGGGACAGAGCTTCAGGTTTGTGCAACTCTATGTCCTCCTGCTAGTTGCTTTTTTGCATACTTTATGTGTATGGGATAAAATAAAGATTTCGAACTAATGACACATCAATGTAGTAGGCTATTTTAGGTTATTACTTTGTGGAAGTGATGATTGTTTTTGTTTGTTGCAGCGAGTGAAGTTCAGCAGGCGTGATGCGGGCTCTCTGGGCTCTGTGGTTGTCTGCTTTTCCAGCTCTTCTGGGAGCTTCACCACTGTTTCTGGAGAAAGAAAGCACTGGCTCCAGAATCTGTAAACCTGCCCCAAAGTGGGAGATCGATGGAAAGACTCCGATGAAAGACCTTCTGGGAAATGTAGTCGTTGTGGCTCTTCTTAAAGCGAGTTGACACTTCTGTCTCACGCAGGCTGCCCGGTGAGAGTTCTTGTCCTGTGTCATTTTCTCATTCTGTAAAAGCGATGTCTGTTAGTTAGCTAATTTGAATCAAACAAGGTGCTAGAAAAAGACCCAATGCTGATATTTAGACACTTTCTAATTGTTTACTAAATCAGTCTGTTCACTAAATGCATCAAAGTTAACATTTTAACGTACAGAAACATAAGATACAGTAATAAAATAGGCGACTTTTAATACTCCATTCTGAAAAAGGATGATAATTAATCAGTTTTATCTTTATCTTTTTTAATGAATCTATGGAATATATTAATATAGCCTACAATATATTAACATTTAAAATAAAGCTATATATATATACAGGTGAAACTCGAAAAAGTAGAATATCGTGCAAAAGTTATCATTTTGATGATTATGGCTTACAGCTTATGAAAACCCGAAATTCGAAATCTCAGAAAATTTTAATATTACATGAAATCAATAAAAAAAATGGATTTTATAAACAGAAATGTCGGCCCTCTGAAAAGTAGCTATAATCATGCATATGTATATAGGCCTATATTAGTTTCACCTTTTAATTTGAATTACTGAAATACATGAACTTTTGCACGAAATTCTAATTTGTCGAGTTTCACCTGTATATAGCCTATATGATAACTTTCATATACTTTTGAATTTGTATCAATTTTTAAAAAATTCTAACTTATGTTTCACGCAAATGGGGTCCAACTGGCAGCCGTTTTGTTGACTGACCTTCCTCATTTCCTCATTTAAAGGGACCGTTTTTTTATAATGTCAATACAACAGAAATATAAATCTTGGTAAGTTGCTCAGTCAACTGAATCCTTGCTTGTGTTCTCTTCCTTTTGGTTGGGAAGGTTGGGAGACCTGCGTGACAAGCTGGTCCATGGCAAGCTGACTAACATATCGTTCCTGGTCGTCAATGAGCAGGATGCGCAGTCCAGAGCCATGTACTGGGAGCTGAAGAGGAGGGCGGCACAGGGCATCCCTGTGTACCAGCAGAGCCCACTGCAAAACAACGTCTGGGAACTCTTGGAGGGAGACAAGGATGATTTCTTAGTGTATGACAGGTATGAACATAACACTTCTGAATTGAGTACACACTAATATGACCAGTTTGACTAGTTTCACTTTAGGGTCACATGGCTCTTTTAGTATTCATGTGCAAGTTCCCCAGAGATTTTTTTTCTCAAGTATTGTTTACATATGTTGTTCATATTCATTCTTCCGTATTTCTTTTCTGCACAGATGTGGATATCTCACCTTCCACATTGTCCTGCCCTTCAGCTTTCTTCACTACCCTTACATAGAAGCGGCCATCAGGGCTACATACCACAAAAATATATGCAACTGCTCAGTGAGTAACAATATTCGACAATATGCAGCTTCAGAAAGTGCCATATTTATGAAATGTTTACAAATGTTCATTTATTTCAACTCTATTTCAGCTAAATGCCAACTTCTCCATATCAGAAGGCTCTGACAACCCCCAAAACATTGCAGATGAGTCCACAGGACAGAACAACCAGCAGGCTAACAATACAGAACCTGTAGCTGTTGAGCATCATCATCATCATCATCATCATCATCATCATCAACATGAGCATCATCATCAACATGAACATCATCATCATCACCATCATCATTCAAATAACAGAAACAGAACAGGTTATTCAAATGTGGCCAGCGTACCAAAAGAGCCAACCCAGCATTCCCATCATCATGAACATAGTCATTAAAAATGATTTTTTTTCCCAATAGCCTAATTGTTGAATTTTGATTTTTGAAGTTATGAAAAAATGTTGTTTGTTTATTGTTTGTAAATATACGCTGCTCTTGTGTCAGATCTTTATATTATTGACCTTAAAGGGGGATTTTAGTTGAATCTCATTGTTCTTAATGAAGTGTGCACTTTAAACCTGAGTCAGGGCTCTGCATACAGATGTCGAGCAAAGGAGTCATTCACACTATATGTTTTTCTCCTTCCTTTTAAGGAATATCTGACATTGCTGAACTAAAGAGTTTTCTTTGCTTATTATGTTAATGCTTTGTATTTTTTCATATATTAGCTATAAGATATGTAATGGGAATGTGTTTGAGTGGTGTAAGAATTTAAAAATCTGTATTATATCAGTATCCTCCTGAGACCCAGCAATGGAGTTTTTTTTTCTTTTGAGACCATATAAGACACAGTTTTAAGTCTGAATGTTCTGTAAAGAGCACATGGGCTTTTTAGAGATATCAAATGTTTGGAGGTAGGTTAACCATGACAACTCCCTCATTGGTCTTTAACAATGACTGACACTGACTGAATGACTAAATTCACCCCTCTTATGGGAATATGATCATATTTTGTAATTATCATTCAAATCTGACTAATTTTTTTTTTTTATTGTTTGTCGTAAATTAGGGGGGTTTCAAATAAGAATATTTCTGTTATGAGACATGCATCAGTGTCATATGAAGACCACTGTAGAGGACACCAGGACTTACAGCATGCTTATCAGGCATTTTAGGGAGACATAAAGGGAAGAAATTATTTAATATCACTATGAAATTTTATGAAAATGTTGCCCAAAGAACATATTAATATGCAGATTCGAGACAATTAATAGATACACTGCAGGAACCCCCAGCCCCCCCATCCCCCCCCCCCCCCCTTTTTTTTTTTTTGGCAATGTCAACACATAGCCTATAGGTACTGTTTAGGCTAAAGTAAAATAGAATATCAAATCATTCTCTAATATCTATCTTTCGTATAGTTGAGAATCTTTGTGCATGTTTGGTTCTGGTGGAAGTTTCCTGGAACTGTAGCCTATAACGCCTAGGCCTAAAGCAGCCACTAGCCATGCACGAAAAATGTAAACATTTTCTAAACATCTTTTTCCAACATAATGAAATTATTCTCCTATCTATTTTTACAAGTTATAGAAAAAAATAGCACCTTAAAATTGACTGGTTAATATTTGCAGGTTGCCACTTTATAAAACTAATAAAAAAAAAACAATATTAATCGCGTATTAATTATGCTTAATTTATAGTGTCTAAACACAAAATGGTGAAATGGCTACGTATGGCACGCTGCTCAAAATAGCTGATGGTAGGCTATCTCTATTAAAGAATAAAGTATCCAGGGGATTTTGGTAATCCGTCTTGAGGAGGATGCCATTGTAAACTCCTTAACTCATCCTTGAGCCTATGATTTATGCTGAACGAGAGCTCTGTGTCGTAATTCCGTAGACAACATCATGTTCTCTCTCTCTTGTGTAACTTTAATAGCGATCATAATTGGCATTTTAGGCAGTTACTCCTGAAGTTACCCGCAACGAACTCTCGCGCTGTTCCTAAAGACAACCGATAGATGGCGATGTTTAGGCAATACTGAATGAACATCAAGCGCAATGGTAAGCCGTTTACGCTTAATTCATTAATAGCCTACCATTTCTCGGATAGGCCTATTGGTAGAGTGACTACAATTATTTAGGGTTTGGTTTCGTTTTTTTGTTTGTTTGTTTGTTTTTTACAATATGCCTATACATAAACAGACACGTCTCATCTCCATTATTAATTGCTCAGGTGTCCGTATCACCGTCGACATGGCAAAGGCTCCAGATACTTTACCAATGGGTCCTAGAAAACGGAGGTATTTTTTTCCAAGGAATTGCATTCATTGAAGTCAGTCCATTCTTTTACTTTAAATATGCTCTTTATTATGGGTTGGTTATACACAGTGTATAACCAACTCAGGCTATAACAGTTTTGTTTTACTCCGACACCGGTGTAACTTAGTAGGCTAGGCTACATTTGACTAATTGGTCCTGACGAAACCAGTATTTTAAAAAAAAACTTTTCTAAACCACTTTAACCACTATATTTGGAAGTTTAACGAGCTAATTATGCAATTCGTTCTTTAATTTCCACAGACAAGAGGACAGATGGATGGCTATTGGTTTATTCTCCCCTGCCTGTCTGTGGCATCTTCCTCTGTTACCTTGTCATCATCTGGCTTGGCCCCAAACTGATGACTTACAGAGAACCAGTCAACATCAAGGCTATTCTTATTATTTACAATTTTTCAATGGTGTGCCTTTCCGCTTACATGTTTTATGAGGTATGCGAGTGAACTAAACACAGTCTATACTAACATAGGCCTATTTCCTATTCATTTATGAAATCTCATTAATTAATTTATTCATAAATAAATTAATATGTATTTATGTGTGTGTGGCCTATGTATGTATATGTTTGTTTTGCTTTTAGTTTACAGCATCATCTTGGTTGGCAAATTACAGCTTGCTGTGTCAGCCTGTGGACTACTCTGAAAACCCCATTGCAATGCGGGTAAGCAAAGAAAAAAAAAATTAGAATGAGAATTACCATTATTCTAGTTACTGCCTTCCTTAATGCTGTGCAATTTTGATGCCATGCAGATGGCCAGAGTGTGCTGGTGGTTTTACTTCTCAAAAGTCCTTGAACTTACTGATACTGTAAGTAAATGATCTAGTCCTTTGATATCAGATCACATTGTTAATGAATGTCTTATGATGATGTTTTATTACATTAAAAAGTAAATGTCATTATCATCAGATGTTCTTCATTCTGAGGAAGAAGAACAACCAACTAACCTTTCTGCATGTGTATCATCACGGCACCATGATTTTCAACTGGTGGGCCGGGGTCAAGTATGTTGCGGGAGGGCAGTGTAAGTGGTCTTACCTTGGAGTAAAACAGATTATTGTGTTTACACACAGCAGTCCACTTAGCACAATGCAACAATGTCATACTCTCAAACAAGACAATACACGTTGTGTATACAGGTTGTGTTTTGAAATTTGAATAGAGGTGAATTTGACTCTTTAATCAGATTGTAAAACTATTAGATTGCATTATTATGTAGCTCCAAAATCTGAGACAACATTTAAAATATAACTTAAACCTTGAAATAAATGTGTACAGAAGCTTATTGATGCTAAGATGCTGATGCTGTGATGTTTTCACTCACAAGTATGTTATGATTACACTATAATTTGTAATAAAAATATTAAAAGCATTTTTACTAGTGATCTGCTTTTGGATACCACTGTATTCATGTAATTAAGAAAGGATTCAGCTTTTAAATGGACATCTATTGGGGTTGATTTAGTTGCAGTGTCGCTCTGACACCACTAGGTGATATATTGCTCCAGAAATAGACCATGAAAGTATTCTGAAATGTGTGTGGTATTTTCTTGATGTTAGGCAACTGATAAAATGACAAATATCTTACGGATGTTAGCTATTGCTTCAGGATGACAAGGCAGAGAATGATTTGCTAATGATGTTCTCTCTTCTTCAGCATTCCTTATTGGCCTCATAAACTCTTTTGTGCATGTGGTGATGTATATGTACTATGGCCTGGCAGCACTTGGCCCCCAGATGCAGAAATACTTGTGGTGGAAACGCTACCTCACTTCCCTCCAGCTGGTGAGACTCTCATTATGATTTTTTAAGGAATAATGCCTTAAAATGAAGTATCAGTCACTTTTGTGTCTCTGTCTTACTTTGTCCTCAGCTCCAGTTCTTTATTGTGACCATTCACACTGCGTTCAACCTCTATGCTGACTGTGACTTCCCTGACTCCATGAATATGGTGGTGTTCGGCTACGCCCTCAGCCTAATCGCTTTGTTCAGTAACTTTTATTATCAGAGCTACCTTTCCAAGAAGACAAAGATAATATGATTGCATGGAGATGGAACATTCTATGATTGTTTGAATAAAAATGTTTCATCCATTGATCGCTCTGACCGAATGTGGCGACTGTATCTGTCTTCAGGACTGTTTAATCCTTCCTTTATCTCAGATCCATTTGTCTGTGTATTCTCCCCTCCTCCATACAATCTCTACACCCCCATCCCCCTCTGGTCATTAGGGATTGAGACCCTGCAACGCTCTAGTGATCTGGCCAAATTGAAATAAACCCGAGTCCACCTTCTGCTCCTCACTCACTTATTTATCTAATCTCCCACTGTGACACTTCATTTGTTTTACCATTCATTGGTTCAGGTCAACCAATCACAGTGTAGCTGGGGGGAGTGTCTTATTTAGGACCATGCCTTCTGCTGCCCTCTTCTACAGTACTGTGTCTTAAGCCTATGCCTTTTAAATATGTTACCTATACAAGGCACACACATTCATATTTTTATTAAGATATAAGACAGTTATATCTAATTATATCTTAAAATCCATTGAGAAACATTTAACATAATATTTCATGTATATTTACTTACATTCATTACATGAGATACAACACTGTCTGATAAAATAATGATAATGAGTATGACTTTAAATTGAATTGGCCACAGGTTAGGAAGTTGAATTGGATTTTGAATGTATTCTGGGAAATTAAGAAACTATCTATCTGAAGTTAAATTTCTTTGAATTTCAATCCATTATATTTTTACATAGGCCTATTTACATTTCAATCAAAGTGTAATTTTGCATTATATTTGCTATCTCAGTTCAAAGGTATGAATTGAATTGGAATTTAAAGGGCAATCTCAAATGAATTCTGAATGGCGCACAAGCTTGCTTATTGCAGTGAAAAAAAAATGACGGTAGCAAGATTTCTCCTGAAAAATTGTTCCTGCCAGCTCTGAATAGCATGTGTAAGTCTACTCCAAAAATACTGGACAGCACCCTGTCACCTGAGTGGCATGTGTCAAAACAGTGAACATGTCCTTTCATTGCAGGGGAAGGTAATGGCATGGAATTGCAGACTATTTTGCACTAGAACATTCTACTCCTGAGTAAAATTTGACATTATAGACATCTAAAATTGCAGTGCTCTTACAAATTGCCTCTTAAATGTAATGCAGTTTTAATATTTGTTCTAATGATAGCATCTCAAAAATATAATTTTATTTGTAAGCAATATATTTTTACAGGCATAGGTTTGGGCCTCAGGTACTGCTTTAATGGAGTTTGAGGATTTCATTGCATCCACATGAATATGTGAAAGCTCTCGCCTGTCTCTCATTCAAATAAAAGCAACACAAGCTTCTCTCCAACATGTCAGTCACCTGACAGAATGTGCCCAGGTTGCATTTCACCTGTTGAGATTTAAGTTCCCCACAGTGCCATCAATTTGATGTAAAATGGCCACTCTTCATGCATTCCATAGTGCAGTAAACAGACAGTTCTCAGGGTGCACCTCTAAATGTCACTTTCCCTGCAAGATGCCAGAAGAAGGCCAACCTTTAATGTTGCTGCCACTTTAAGCCGCATGCATTCTTTCTTCTGCCTCTCTTTGTTAAGGCATATTCGGCCTGCATATTCATGCAGGCCGAAAGAAATATAAGTGCCTGAAGATGAGTCTATTCACCTCTCTAAATTTTCTTTTGGTTTCCATTTGACAGTCACACTTTTTTTTGTTTTTTTGTTTTTTTTTTGTTTCGGGAGCAGCACAGGATGGCAGAGGAAGATGGTAGTTGTAGTTTTATTGTAGTAACTTGTTAGCACCTTTTTATAGCAAACATAAAAGTTTCAAAATTCAGATAGATAGATAGATAGATAGATAGATAGATAGATAGATAGATAGATAGATAGATAGATAGATAGATAGATAGATAGATAGATAGATAGATAGATAGATAGATAGATAGATAGATAGGTGGAGTGTTTCTTATTCAATTAAGATTCACACTCATGAACTGAAATGTAGCTAGTCCGATTCCTATTTTGCACAGTTCTCGTGTGTAAAATTGATATTGTTGAGCAAAATGTCAAATTAAAAATAAAATTAAAATTAACCAAGGACCTTATTTTACTGATGAATCTATCTGTTACAGTATGTTCTTATAATTCATTGTAGCAAAGTTTTAGGGCTAGAAACTGATCCCGTCCATTAAAAACCGCAGTGTTTTCCCTCTGCAGTGAACTTATAATGTGTTCTGGCTGGGGCCAGTTTCCTCCACTAGCAGCCGGACTGTAATTAGTAATCACTCAGAGAGGGGCTGAGACCTCCTCACCGCTGCCGGTCGCTAATCACACATGTCCTGAGTACCAGCAAATGAACTGCTGGTGATGATGCTTTAGGTACGGCACGCTTTTCTCACACAAAAAGAGGGTTAACAAGAAGGTTAGCAAACCTCAGCCACTGCCACACTCAGCTTGAGAAACTCCAGCAGCGGTCACAGCCACTACATGATCAGAGTGGTCTGGCGGACGGGGTGTCAGCGAGGTTGAGGGCTAATGTGAGGTCATCACACTGATGTTATTGTGTTTCATTTCGGACAGCAGGAAGTTCTGCTAAGGATAGTATTCAGGGTTTTATGGAAACAGTGCAAACATCCTGACCTGCAGACACACAAACTTATGGGATGTTGTTGGTTAAGTGCTCTTTATCTAAAGAAAGCAAACCTAGTATACATAAGCATTTCAGTAATAATTTAGTTTTTGTTCAATTATACTATAGGAAATTTAATGACTGTCACATAATTGTAATTTTTAATGTTAATTAAAATCACAGACGATCCTTAAAAAAAGTACTGTTGCATGGTACAGTTATGATATCAGATACCATGGTACTTTTTATATAACGTGGTACAAAATAATTACTATTCATATAGCATATGGTAATATTATTAATATTATGAAAATAAAATAATGTACACACATACAGCAACACTTAAACATGGCCTGATAAAAGCATGAATCATGTTGTCGAAGATCCACGGGATTGAAACATTGCAAAATAAATGCTAATACCGGTATATTTCATTTATTTTTAAGTTACAAGAACATTATATTACCATGATGGTATACAGATAATTATGGAAAATATTCATGACACAATGCAGCAAAGAGAGTTTATTCTTGCTTTACATTTGATTAGATAAAAGAATTTCATCCTATCCATAATACCATGGGAATACATTTGTATTTATCTATTTGACAATTTCGGCATACTATGCTGAAATTGACCTTTTATGCAGTTCATCATATAGAATATAAGATATACAGTATGTGTCCAATGTATATATTACAGATCAGTTTGTCAGAACACCTGCTCAGTTTCATTTGCTCTTTTATCACATTTCTCTCACAGGAGATTATTTTATGGTGCTTTATAAAGGAAGAAAGATGACCTATCTGTGTCTAGTTCCATTCATTCATTTATAATATTACATTATACATTAGGGTACAAATTAGACCACTAGTAAAACGATGATTTTGGAAAGGAAGCGCTGGTCTGTGGATGAGTCATCTCCCTGAAGTATGTGCCACATGTTTGCGCAAAAGCTCCAAATCTATGTATGTATATATATATATATATATATATATATATATTAAATTTAAATTTATCCTGCATGGCAAAGCTCGTCAGTGTCACATGATCCTTTAAAAATAATTTTAATAGGCTGATTTGATACTAAAAAAAAAAAAACTAAAAAACATTTGTATAGCTAATCATTGATGAAAACAGTTAAGTATGTGCTGCTTAATATTTTACTTTTTTCAGGATTCTATGAACATAATGTTCAAAAGAACAGCATTTATTTGAAATATAAATCTTCTTTAACATTGTAATAGTCTTTCCTGTCACTTGATCAATTTAGTAGGGCCAGAGCCTTATTAGACATTCTCTGGTAGGGCGTTGCTCAATAAAAGTATCAATTTCTTACAAGAACATACATTTTTGAGTGCATATGTGTGTTTTAAAGCTTGGGTTCAGCTGGGATGTTAAAGATCTATGTTATGATTGTTCAAAATTCTAAAGAAATTCTAAAGATTCTAAGAAAGTAAATCATATATTAAGGTGTGTAAATTATGATTTTGTTATTGGTAACTTCTTTATTTGGTGCACTGTCCCTTTAATACCAGCAGCCACATTAATCTGATTACATGTGGTGAGCACACATACATCTCAATAATTGCAGTTCTAAGACTACAAAATGTTGTTTTCAATACATTGAGCAGAAGTAAGGAAATTGTGTGGGTCAGCTCTCAGTGGGCTTGGCCTTACTAAGGCCTGGCCTGTTTGTGCCTGCCCAGTCGTTATCTTTCCCCCCTTTCTGCATTATTCACCATGAGGTGACCAAGGGGATGCTCTCTCTCTCTCTCTCCATTTGAAATGATTTTTGCCTTGCATCGAAGCACATTCCGCTTGACACAAAGACAAAGGACCCTGCACACATGTGCATCTCCCGAGTCCCTGGCAATATTAAACATTAATGCTAGCATAATTTCTGTGGTTCCCAAGGAGCTGAGGAGTGCAGGCCCGCAGTCATCAGTGAGTTATGTGTTTTTCCCAATGGCGAAAAGATTGTCAAAATCAATTGTGTGCGAGGCAGTGAGATAACTCAGTGTTTAAAGCAGTGTTTAAGAGCTTAGCAGTAGGCCAGAGAGGGTTAATTGTAACACACTTTGAGTTTTCCTTTGGTTTTTCCTTTTACTTAAAAAGAAAAAAAGTTTTCTATTTTAGTATAGTTTAAAAAATATATTTATACCTATTTATACCAGAGCTGAATTTTTAGTGTCCCATGATCATTCAGAAATCATACTTTAGCACTATGCTGATTTGGTGCTCAAGAAACATTTCTTCTTATATCAATGTTGAAAACGGTTGCGCTACTTAATATTTTTATGGAAACTTTTTTATGATGTTTTATTAACAAAGTTCGGGAGGAGCACGTTCAGATAATTAACACGAGTGGAGTGCTCTCAGCAATCAGTGATAAGAAGTATATTCAGCAATCTCACCTCAATCCATTGACAGTTTAGCAGCATCCCTCCACCGCCCCTTCTCCACACTTCACTTTGGGTGGGTGGGTTCGGACTCGGAGCCCTCCCCGCGGACAGCACGCCAAATACGCATTAAAAACCCCACCCACCATAATTGTATGTAGCCTACTGTGTGAACTCGTGAATTAGGATTCTTTGAAAAATCGAACGTTTTTGTCTTTACTGTCACTTTTGATCAACTGAATGCATACGTGCTTAGTAAAAGTATTAATTTCTTTAATAAAAAAAAAACACCTTTCTGATGAACAATCAGACGTGAGTTTCCACATTTCTTTGTATGTGTATGAACCTGCGCGTCCACCTCAGGCCACGCACGTGCACGCCGACCGTTCTCTCAGTTCGCAAGCTGCATGAGTGAGCAGATTCTACATTTAGCCAGCCATTATTTATGTACTGCGTAGACCCAGCTCTAGCGAGCACGGCAAGACACTTTAACATCAAAGCCAAATGAGCAGGGCCTCCACTTTCCCATAGGAACATGCTCGTTTGATTCTCTTCTATCTCTACCCCTCTCCTCCACACTCCCTCTCTGTGTGGAGTGTTTCCCCTCACCCCAGCGCCAGCTTCCAGGGTCACCTGACGCAGAGCAGGGGCCTGCCGAGGGTTGGTGTCTCCTCCCGGGCCTGCCGTGCCTGTGAATTACAGCGCCGTTCCACGTTATTAAACATGACACTCCAGCAAGATAATGGAGGCTTTCTTCATCCCCATTTGAAATCCTAATCTCATTTCTTTGATTAATAGGCGCTGATCTGCATATCAAGGGCTCTTGTTAATTTACTCCAGCAAAACCCCCATTTTTATGATGCACTTGCAAAAGAGATCGAGAGAGATTGTGAGGGGGGGTAGTACCCATATCAGTGCTCCCAGTCTCTGCCCTCCTCCTCTTTCTCCTCATGGTGATATGATGCATGCAGAGTGAGATGAAAGTGCTGGGGTATAAACATGAGGGCAGCGCTTTTGAGTGATATGATGTCTTTTTGTGGATGCAGATCTCTTTTGGATCATCTCTGCAGGTTTTGCATTCCACGCAGCGCATTATGTGTGAAGAACGCCCCTCAATTCTGCTTCCTTAACATTTCAAATCACAAGGAAGAGTGCCTTCATTTCATCACAGGCCTTTAGCAGTTTTCAAAGACCTTGTGCACATCTCCATTATTCCCTTTTATATTATCTAGCAGTACTTCTCACATTAACTCTCTCTTCCTGTATGGAACCTCAGAACTGGCTGAATGAAGATGTTACTATATAACCTTTCCACAGATAAACTAGACACGCAGTCTTTGTAAAAATATGTCTGTAAGACTAACAAACAGAAATTTCATTCAGTGAACAGGTTGCTCTTGATGCAAGTTTTACATATTGTTTTAAACAGAATTCATAGCAATGAATTCATAATATATATATATTTATTTGTAATAATTGTGTAAATGCAATAAAAACAGTAGTATTGCAAAAAATTATTACAATTTAAAATAACTGCTTTATATGTTAATATGTAAATTGTAATATATTTATGTGATGGCAAAGCTGAATTTTCAGCATCATTACTCTAGCCTTCAGTGCCACATGATCTTTCAGAAATCATTCTAATATTCTGCTTGCTGCACAAGAAACATTCTTATTATCAATTTTGAAAATAGTTGTGCTGCTTAATGTTTTTGTGGAAAATATGATACTTTTTTTCAGAATTATTTGATGAATAGAAAGCTCAAAAGAACACCACTTATTTGTGTAAAAGTTTTCACTTTCACTTTTTTTAACAATCTAAAGCTGTAATCTAAAATTATTACTTAAAATATTTATACAGACTCAACTCTTTATTACAAATGACATTCTATTTTAGATGTACAGGGAAAAATAAACTGGATAGAGGCTTGAGATCATATTTTAACAGATTACACGTCTTTGCTATCTTGTTTCCAATGTACACGGATTTGTTGATTATTTTGGAAGCAATCTTTTGTTTTGAGTTACAGGTTTTAGGTCTGGTTTAAACTTGCAGATCTGTTCTAGATCGGGCACTTGTCCAGCACCAGCATGCTGTTGGTGAAAAAAAAAAAAAGACAAAAAAGACACGTGTGACCTTTCCATCCCATTGGAGCCATCCAGGGTATGAGATGCCTAGGGCTCCTCAACATCTGATCCCCCACCTGAAGGCCTCGACAGGCAAGAAGGGCCAATTATAACACTCCTCACTCAAACCAGGGGGTGATGCTCAAACTCAGGGGTTTCTTTAACTGTATGTTGTTCGCGTGTCTGAGGAGCGGAAGGGCAGGAGCTGAAGCTTGTGAAGAATGCAGACGTGGTCGAGAGAAACTCTTCAACCGCTCTGAGACTTCCAAGCATGTGGAGAGACTGGTGAGGGAGGGACGCTGCCTGTCTTCTCCCCCTGGAGGCTGAACTCCAATCTGAGAACTAACGTTTGTTTTGCGTACCTTCATCTAGCACCGTGATTATCCCTCTCTTGCAGGAAAAGTTACTTCACCTATCAATGGTTCATCTTTCAAGTATGTCTCCATCTGAATGTTCTCTGATTTGGTTTGTTTTTCAGGTGCAGTGCAGAGAACTGGTAATGGTCATGCTGTTTGGCTGCTTTGCTGAGGAAAAGGGCCCTTGATAGCCAGATGAGACATTTATGGAACAATCAGGACAAAAGATGCGATTTGTGTCGTTACAAAAGGATTCTTAACACTTTAACTATTGTCACTTCCGAAATGCAGCCATTAGCTCTTTTTAAAAACCGAAGCATACAAAGTTCAATGTTCAGTTGTCTGTCCGTCTTTGTCCATTTGTTTTTGTTTTTTTGTTAACAAAGTGCCAACACCAATTTAATGGTATGCTAGTGTACATCTTAAAGATGAATTGCATAATGTCTGTAATTTTGCAAGTGCAAAAATAATGACAGGTCTGCTAAATAGTCCCACTCTCAAACCAGGGGCGTGGTACCGGGGGGATAAAGGGTACCGAGTACCCAGGGCCCGAGGCAGTGGGTGGGGCCCCTTAGAAGTCGCCGAGCTCAAGTCAAAAGTCCATCGGAAACTTAGAAGTCCAAACTTGTTAACCTTGTTAATCCCCTTGGTCAATGTTAACCTTGGCAGTTGGCACCTTACTAAAATAAGTTTAAGTACTAAAATTACTACCACAATGGAAATAAAAAGAACTACAACTAAAAAAAACAAAAAAACAATAATAAACAACAAAACTAATGCAAATGACAAAAGCACACACCAAAATTACTCAAACCTAAACTAAAATTAGAATGAAAATCTAAATAATACTAATATAATATTGTTACTTCATTAGCATGTTACTCTTTTACATAGCAAAAACTGCTTTCACGCACCAAAAAGAGGTGTAAGAGCAACTTCTTTATAGTTTTCTTTGCATATTAAACTGGGAAAGCAGAAAGTATTTTAACACCATAAAATAACACTTTAAAAGAAAATACCCCTCCATCATTATCATCATCATCATCACCCACAGACTTGCTGTTCGGTTCGCTGACATTCACATGAAAAACGTTATGTGAACGAGATGTTATTAAGATGCTTTTAAATGATGTACAGCTTTCCTTGTCTTCATACGTGGCTCATAGCCAGAAGTATGATAAGGTAATTAACCAGCTCATTTCAGGAACACCTCAGAGGGACTTAAAGCCAGACAATGGCTAATTTACGGGTTAATTATTAAGATGGGGGAAAGGTAAACATCGTAAGAATCAATTTGCCAGCTCCCATTGCACTGGGAGTTCAAATCTGTTCAAAGACGCTTCACAGCAGACAAAACAATGAAAGGGCTGAAGATTGCTATGGAATAAATGGAGGGTGGGCTCTTCTTGCAGCACAATCACAATTATGACTGCTCAGACATCAAAATCTTGAAGGTGGTGTCATACGGCCATGCGAAGCTGTCTAATAAATGATGCTCCTCTGAGAACAGATGTTACAGACCAAGTGCAACTGACAGTCTTACCTCGTAAATAATGCCAAGAGATATCTGTCGCTCCAAGATTATGCTTTTAATCAGACTCTTCCACAGCAGCTGAATGTTAGAAATAATAAACAGCTCTTTCATAGCCCCATTCTCGTGGCATTAAGGTGGTGATGACATTGTCAGAGAAAGGTCTATTGGGGTTCTGTCTGTTTGATGATGCAGAGGCTGGCCACCTCGAGAGAAACCCATTTTTTGTGATCTGCAAGTCTTGGAATTGTGATTATAATCACATTGCAGTTTGTGAAAATAACCTGTTTAAGATAATTAATGGGTCTTCTGTGTGACTGGCACTCTGAGCATAAATAACCTGGAGATATTCGTAGAAACCATGGCAACGGAGAGGTAATTGCTAGAACGTTCTCGTCTCTGAGATTTGATTGGAAGAAAAGGGCGAAAAAAAATTAGTCTTTGGTCACAGTTAAACCTCCATTAATTGTATGCATTGTGTGCATTCATTTGTCACAAAAGACAGTCTTAGTTTCTCAAAGGCCCTTTCTTACGGTCAGAATGAGGGCAATTAGCCTTAAGGCTTGTGAAATGTTTTCCTCTTCAGAGTCAGATTTGACCAAGTGCACCAGCGCAGTGATGTCAAGTGCCAGCTTTTAATGCAGTTTGAATGAAAGTTTTCTTTTCTATTGATTAAAATCTCTTTCTGGAACCAGAATTTCAAAACATGTGTCTTTTTTAAATTGTCAGTCAGAATGGTAAGACAACTCCTAACCACAAAACATGCTGTTTGGTGTCCAATAGTTTCAAACTTGTGAATAAAAAAATAAAAAAAATTATATACTGGTTATATATATTTAAATTAAAATTAAATTAAAATAAAAATCTAGCTGGGAAGCTGTTCTTTGATTTGTTCTTCTTTGTATTCAGGAAACACAGAAACTTGCTCGTAAATTTAGCGGTTTCAATGAGACTTGAGTTGATTAGACCTATTCATGAGTTCGCAATGGTCTCCGTCTTTAAATCGTGAGGGGTAGTGTTGAGGAAAGTTCATTTTAAAAGTAATGCATTGCAATATTGCGTTGCTCCTTATTAAAAGTAACTAATTGTGTTACTTATTTACAATCTAGAAAGTAATACGTTATGTTTCTTTTTCTTGTTTGGCAAATGTAAAGGCCCTTTCATACTAAATGGTCAGTTGAATTGGATAATCGAAGGTCAGCAGCAAAGATATTGGTTGAAAAAGTAAGATTAAATACATACAAAGTATATTTGTATTATTTAACATTAATTATGCAGGTTTGTGCAATAATCTGAGTTTGCCTTTCACTGTTTTAATTCATTTTATGGAAAACTGAATCTGTTAAGCAAGTGAGATGAGTAAATGCATGCTTACATTTAGTCTAGAACCACAATAACCATCATGTTTACACTCTCGTTGCTTCATAAAATTGAGGTTAAACGTTAAAACAATATGAGCACATTATGGGATTGTCTGACAGCAAAGGATATATATCTTAATTTATGGTAAAATAGTATGTTCTTAATCACTATTTTATTATTTTTTTATGATCTAAAAGTATATTTATAATCTACATTTATTTTCTCTGCCATGCACCCAGGATTGATTATAACTGACCCGCTGCAATGCATTATGGGATTTCCTTCTCTAAGGATGCCAGGCCCTTCTGTCGCTGGAGCCCACAATGAGATTCTGTCAAGCTAACTCCTCTGTATAGCATGTCCTCGCTCGACCACACAACAACAGGTTTGAATCATGCAACACAGCGAGGCGCTGGAATCTTGTGATTAATAAAGATATCATTCAAGCCAGCATTCTCTTAGCTCTGTACAGGCGAAGGAGAATTCTTGGCATGTGAGCGAGTGGGAACGCTCAGTGTGAGCTAGCGCAAGGTAGACATGGAGAATGCAGAGTGAATGGCACCATGTTGGAGGAATGGTGGCCAGAAGCGCAGAGAACGAGATCACCCAGATACTGCTCATTCCTGCTCTGACGCTGTGCACATGGGGCTATGTCGTCCTCCTTTGTCATGCAGCAGTCTGTGCATACAGTCATGAGCTACTCAAACAGCATGTGTGATTTCCGCCCATCACAGAAAAGCTAATATTCTGGATTCTGTGGAGGAGAGGGGCCGTTTTGAAGGCCTGTAGTGCCCCACCTCTCTATGGGGGACAGTGGAGGGCTTTGTTCCCCTCTCATGCCTTGCATTCCCCATGTAGCCAAGCCTATGTGCGAGGCAGAGTTCATAGAGTGGGGACAGGAGCCTTTTCTCTTCTGCTAAATCCAGCCCCAGGCACACCCATTTAACACAAAATGAACCTACGGTTCCGGGATCCCTGTAATTAAATAAGAACAGCCTGAGTCAATAAGAGCGGAGTGGGATGCTGTAAGGTGCTGGATGGATGTTTGGGTGGGGATTAATATACCCCTGACAGCTGGAGGAACAAATATTGTATAAGATGCTTTTGGCTTAGATAGTAAGGCATACACAAAATATGAAGTTGTTTCACAGTTAAGGATACAGGAGAAAGTTTACACTTGGACAAAAAAAGTGTTGTTGTGGAAACTCCTTTTTCGAACCTTATATGAGCGACATGGATTATCAAAAAGAAACAATGTAGGGTGGGACGTGGCTCTATGAATTGGTTGTTGATTGGATTTTGAGATGTGGTTACATAGATGGGATTTAAATGAATAAAATGATTGGAGAAGGCCTGCATAGTGCATACATCACCAGAGAGTTTGTTGTTTTGACTGGAAGATCAATTTATGACATTTTGATTAAAAAAACTTATATGGATGAATCATTCACATTGAGATCTATAACATCCCTTTTAAAAAATAGATAGGTTGAATTTTCATTTCATGCGGACTTAAAAGAAGCCAGCTATAATTAGCTAGGAAAAGATTAGCTAAATAACTGCTAACTACAGCATTTTGTAATGTGGCTTTTTACTCGCTTGTACTGTCAAATAGCTCTGGTTGCCGTTCTGTGATTGGCTGGTTCTTTTTCGCTGAGAGAAGAGTGGGGAGTCGCCCCCAGGCCGCTGTTGTTACCTCCATCCAAAAGAATTGGAGCAGACATTTCAGGGCTGGCTGTGCTGCAAGCTCCCAGTAGAGGATTTGTTTAATGGAAATTTGGTGTAGGCAACATCCCCCAGAGGGACACTGAGCTGTAACAAATCACAAGGACGTGCGCAGAAATATGACATTTTACCCGCCACTGGCATCACTAATCATTAACACCATGATGTACTAGTGTACACACACACACACACACATGCACTGCGGAAAACAGCCTGTGAGTCCGCACACCTGCTCTCGCCTCCATTTTGTGTTGTCCATTAACGTGCAAGCAAAGGCCCTGACTTGTTTATCAAAATGCTTGAGGCATTTATGATCAATCTGAACAATTTGATGCAGAGCTCCTGTTTATCATATACATTTTTCTCATACAATAATACACAAAACTGATGTACACTCAGTAGCTTTGTTCCGACACCTCGCTGACGGCATAAGAAGCATCCTAACTGAAATGGGTCCACATAACTGGCTAATTTGGCTGCTCTCAACATAGACAGCATCTCAAGTTATAGTTTATTTCAATACAAGAAACACAAGCAGAACAATACAAAAAATAAGTATGTATGCGTGTGAAGATTTTTATAAAAAGTGTTATTTAAACAAATGTAATAAAATTTAATAATTCAACTAAATGAAATATTTATTTTTAAAGCAATTTATTTATACTTTTTTTGTTACCATCAAATGAATTATAATAATTTTTTAATAATTACCATTCTCTTTCTTCAGCTGCAAGATTGCATTATGAGAAGTCGCCTACACTCTTAAGAAAAATGGTTCTAAACAGTCATAAATTAGGGTTTTTCGGCTTGTAACAATATATAGCAGAACCCTTTTTATAGGGTTCCATAAAGAACCATACTTTGAAAGTGCTATATAGGACCTTAATGGTGTTATAAATAACCATTTGAACAATATTTATTTTAATTAAATATTAGTATCTTTATATTATAAACTAATAATGTTATTTTTTATATATTTATTAATATTGTTTTCTATCTGCCTGCCTTATATCCTGTTGCCTCTATTTTTTTTTCTTTTTTTTTTTTTAAACAGCATGTTAGGTACTTTTTCTTTTTGTAGCTAAAATGACAGTGACCTCTTAACAAAGGGTTAGCTGAATACATTAATAAATAACAATTGACATTGAACATCCAGTGATTCCAGTGAAATATCTTCACAATTCTCTATGATGCTTTTAGGTCCTTCATTATGTGTGTATTCTGAGTGGCAGTTTCTCTCTGCAAATGATGAAGTGATGATACGAGACAGCAACTTAAATACATAATTGAGTTTAGAGTAAGACTGTAACGAAACTGTTCCGAGACACGAAGGTTGAGATCCAAATGCAGCTTTAATTAAGGGGCAATCCAGACACGTAATCCAATATACAGGCAATAGGTTAAAACACAGATAGGCAGTCCAAACAAACAAACAAACAAACAAACAAACAAACAAACAAACAAACAAACAAACAGGGGTCAGAGGGAAAATAGTTATCCACGGAACAGGCAAGAAATCCAAAAACCAAGAGACATGAAACCAGGGAAAAACGCTCGGAAATGCTGTGCAAAAACATACAAAACTTCCAGCCCGTTCTCATCCCAAGGCGTAATATAATGACGCTTTTGCCAAAGCGTCTATATCGAACGCGCATGGTACCCTTTAGCGTCAATATGAGACGCCGATATATATGGGTCAGAAGGCGCCTCCTAGCGGTCTAACCCTAACCCTACACCATACCTAAACCTACCCATCTCTCTGCGTATTATATTGACGCTAAAGGGTTCCATGGGCGTTGGATTTAGACGCTTTGTCAAAGTCTCAGAATATGACGCCTTGGGATGAGGATGCGTTGAAACTTCGCAGTGAGTGAATGTGAAAACCCGGCTTATAAGGGGTAAGCTAAACAAGGTAATGACACAGGTGAATGCAATCGGTGATGAGTCCGGGCAGTGAGTTATGGGAAATGTAGTTTGTGAGGGAGTGATAATAGTCTAGTGTGGAGTGCCCTCTGGTGACTCTCAAGGGCACTCCAGCTGATGACCGTTACATAGCCCCCCCTCAAAGGAGCAGCTTGCAGATGCTCTAAAACTGTCCGGCTCGGGAACAGACCCCGGCTCGGGAAGAGACAGCATGGCGGCGGTCGTCTCGTCCGGAGACACTGGTTCGGCGGACTTGACGTGAACAGTCTCTGGTTCGGTGGCGATGACGTGAAGTGCAGGCTCGGCAGAACTGACGTGAAGCAGCTCAGGCTTGGCTGGACTGACGTGAAGTGCAGGTTCGGCTGGACTGACGTGAAGTGCAGGCTCGGCAGGACTGACGTGAAGTGCAGGCTCAGTGGGGCTGACGTGAAGTGCAGGCTCGGCTGGACCAACGTGACGAAGCTCAGGCTCAGCGGGGCTGACGTGAAGCGCAGGCTCGGCAGGGCTGACATGAAGAACAGAGCTTATCTGAAGGGCAATGTCAATGTACTGCTCTAACGTCCATTGCGGGGTGTTGTCAGGCATAAGGTACTCCAGGAGGTCCGTAAGGCCGTAACGGAACATGTCTTTCGAGACATCATTGTCAACATCCACCCCATAACACAGTCCACAAAACTCCTCCACATATTTCTCAATAGGGACGGTCACCTTGGCTTAGGCAAAAGAGATGGATTGCTGGGTCCATGTTTTGGTCGTGGATATTACTTGGCTGCTGGATCTATGTTTGGCGAAGTTTTCTGTCACAAACTGCTCTGAGACCAGAAAGTTTCGATCCAAAAGCAGCTTTTAATAAGATGGGGTAATCCAGACACGTAATCAAATGAGCAGGCAACAGGTCGAAATCCAGGTCGGCAGTCCAAACACACAAGGTTGGGGACAAGGCAACGGGTAATCCAGAGGCAGGCAGAGAGTCCAAGAAACCAAAATACAGGGAACCAAAAAAATGCTCTGAAATGCAGTGCAACAACATACAAAACTTTGTATGAAATTGAATGTGAAAACCAGGCTTATAAGGGGTAAGCAGAGAATATCTAATATGGCGAGAACTCCCACTCTCAGTAAACTTCTGGGTTCTGAACTGGTTGCAGTTCCACTCTGATTCCATATGAGGGCGCTCACAGGACAAGTGCAGAATGAATGGAGCTCTATGTAGCTATACCCCTCAAAATCCACTTTTCTCAGGATATAATTTTTTTTCTAGTAATTTGAATGTTGTTTTAGAAAGAAGATGCAAAGAAATTACAGATTGCTGGGTGATTGCTAGGCTAGATTTTTTAGAGTCACTTATTTGCTTTAAAAAGTCTTTTAAAATGTCAATGACGTCATACAATCAGCATCCATTAGCAGAATGCTAGCATGTTGTGGGCAACAACAGCTCATCCTGTAAGAAATCGAAAGGACATAAGTACTCGTTCATTTAACTTTCGACCTATAACCCATGTTGTACTTGCAAAACCTACATTCAAATCTGAGATTTCTCAATGGCAATCGGGTGAAAGAGACAAATTTAGCCGTTTAGCTCCATAGACTCCCATTCATTCTGCACTCAGACAATCGCCCCCAGTGGAACTCTGGTGGAACTACAACCAAAATTCGGGACAATAGGACTTAATAGGGAGTGGCCAGGCTTTCCGTATACGTAATGATTGTTACAATTTTTAAAGTTATAATTTATAGACATTTTAAGAAAGAAATAATTTACCTGTTGAGAGTATGCTGACAATCTGTGTGTAGTAACTGTAGTTGTTAAGTTGAGCTCCAGAAAATCAGTAGCCTAATGAGGAAGCTTTGACAGTTACGGATTTGAAAAACAAAAAGGCGGGAATAAATTTAGAGTGTACCTTTTGGAACAACCTTTTCATTTTTTCAAACGTTAAAACATTTCCTATGGTGGCAGCTCATAGGTTTTGGAACAGAGCTAATATGTTGCATGCACCATAAAGCTAATGCAAGGAAGGAGGGGAAGAGATCAGATTAAGCTGAGGGGTGAGGCCCCAACCGCGTTGGATAGTCTGTTGGGGAAGTTAAGGGTGGAGGAGTCAGCTTTGCATAGAGACAGTGGATGGGTAAAAGTGTCTGATGTAGACAGGAATGAGCTCCGACAGCTCCACTAAGGACAGAGGAAGGAGCTTATTTCATGGCTGATTTGTTTTAATATCTGGAGCAACAGCAGGAGAGTGTGGGATAGAGGCACAGAGCGAGTGATCGAAGGCAGCGGAGGAGTGCATTTCCAGGGGGGAGCTGTAAAAGGAGAGGAAGAAAGGGAGAGTGCGGAACTGAGGAGACAAGATAGGGTACGGAAACAAAGGGGGGAGGACTAAGTGTTGCCAGGTGGCCACGGACAGTGAGAACATGTGAAAGCACTGGGAGAAAAAGAAAGAGCAGCAGCATTGAAGAACCCTGCGTCTCAATACACACTTACCTCTTACACAGTAGCCTATGTAAAAAGTGATATCAAATGAGTAGGATGTCCAAATACTATTCATGATATAGTAGATTTGAATTTGTATGCAGCTTTCAGCTGCGGTCATATTTACCATTGTTCAGTGAATTTTGAGGATGAAATCCAGTCATTTCAATAATAATCCATGCTATTAGGAATGTATCATTATGGCGGAAAATTTCACAATGGGTTCAAGTTGGTCACATGTTCACCGCTTTGACCAACAGAAAGCTGCTTGGTTTGAAAGTGACTTTAGAGTGATGTGTGCATCACACATCGCTACACTATTGACAGTAGACAATAGACCTATGGATAATTTCACTAATATGACCCCAGTCATATTCCCCAGTTGGCATGTAGTTTCTTTACAAAGTGACATCGCCAACTACTGGCCTGGCATGCATAATACAGCATTTTTAGTAATTTTTCTGATCCATGTGAACAGGGATCATTCTGACAATGTTGTTGTTTGTACATGAACCTTGTCAAAAACCCATAGGAAATAATCTAAGGTTTTTAGAACATTGTTGTCATGTAAGTGTACCCTTAAAGGAATAGTTCCCTTTTTAAAAAATAAAATAATTATGTGATCATTTACTCACCACCCTCACACAAAAAATGATTATTGTATTTTGTTTATTTATTTATTCTTGTCCATACAGCTATTATAAAGTCAATTGGGTCCAACAACATTATTCAGAATATTGTCTTTTATGTTCCACAGAAGGAGTCATACGTTTTGGAGCGACACTATAGGGTGAGTAAATAATGACAGAATTTTAATTTTTGGGTGCACTTTCCCTTCATCAGAGTGTCATCGTATAGTAGAAGAAAAAGGGAATTGACAAAACATCTGTCATGGACATCAAAAGCCTTGCTTGCCTTTATTCTGAGGTGTAAGCACATGAGCTTTGACAGTGACAGTGGCTTTGCCTCTAGAACTGAACACTTGGAGGCGTGACTTTCAGAGAGGAACGTAAAGAAGAACCTGAAAGAATCCAGAGCACGTACATGGTGAGAAGCTCATACTTGACTGATAATCTTTCTCATCCAATTTCCAGTGTCTTTTATTTCATATTGAATCTACAGTGTTCACTTTTCTAAATGTGCACTAATTCATTTTTATTTACCACTTCAGAAATAAGTATGAAACTACTTGAAATTCAAAACTCCCCTTGTGTTTTCTAGCCTCTTATAAGAGTGTATGTTAATCATGCTTCTGTTTTAGTGCACGCATGTCGAAACAGTCCTCAGAACCTTCAGAGCTCTCAGTCCCTGAGCATTGTTCACAGTAAACGACATGAAATTCACTTCGCCTCTCCATCGTTTTGTTTCACAGGAAAGTGAACCTTTCTAAAGCCATTTGGAGAACGTAAGTGCTCATCTTCCTTTATTCATGGCGGTTTGGAGGTGGGCATAAAGTATGCTGGGGAAAAGCCAAAGTGACATGCTTGTTGCAAAGGAGTACTTGAACATACTCCAAAAACAAAGAGCACTGTCATACGCCGCAGTCCCATCCCTCTGATTTGAAGGCTGGCTGGTGTCATTGGCTGCAGTGTACATTTATAGTGCTCTTGTCTGTTTGGCAACGGTTCTTTTCCTCCATCGTGACAGCTGGTTGTCATGGCACCTGTTGCGGTGCTCGGTACCAAATTATTGTTGCCGCTGATTGGTGACATCACTGCTTTCATCTTCATGTCAGAAGTGAGGCTGAGTGGAGGAGCAAATGCTTTGAAATCTAAAGCTAGGGAGTCTCTTCTGGAATCCAGCGCTATCAATCTGACCCCATTCTGAATTCAGGGCTCATCCCCTCTCATCATCATTAGTGACAGCACAGATCAGAGTAGGAAATGTGTGTGCCTGTGTGTGTGTGTGTATTTGTGCATCTGCTCTCAGGGGTTTGAACTTGGATGTGAGTCACTACACTGCCAAGAAAGAGGTTGCTTTATTCCAGACTACCCCTCTATTGAGGGGCACGGAAATTATCATCTTCCTTTTTAAGACTTTTTTGGGATGTTTTCCACTGCACAGCATTGCTTTTTGGCCTCCGTGTTGTTTTGGAAAAGTTTTAAGAGCTGAGTGACATCATTTTCACATCTGACAATGTGATTCTCTTCTGTCTGGGGTAAGATGTCACCCCCGTTTTTTTTAAAGGAAATATCATGGTTAACAATATTGCAATTGACATAAAAGCCCTTTAATGTCTCCAGACACTCAAGTCTCACTTAGGCTCAGGTGCTCTAAAAGGGCACAAGTAAACAAATATCCTTCAAAAGGGGGTCTTCAATATAATGGACGTTAACTATAATTAAAGCCTAAAAAAAAGTCAAAGCCTACTTGCTGGTTTTTAAAACATCTGTGATTCAGCAACTACCTGCTAATACTCTCTCATTTGTGTAAAGTAGCCTTGTTGACAAGTTTGGGTGGGCAAAACACACAAGATAGTACCTCCAATGCCCTGTAGATGGAAATATTCTGTTCTTTTGTAACAGAAATAAACTGCTGCAGAAAATGTTAGGTGCCATACAAAATGTAATGTGTAATTGCATAAGAACGCATTACAAATTTATTGGAGTTAAGAGTACATGTATTTATTTAAAAAATGCAAAGTAGAGTGTAAAAGTTGCTATCCTTGATACTTAGTCAAACTACAAAGTAGCCAAACGATACTTAAAGTCCCCATGAAATCAAAAGTTTTGTTGGACTTTAGTATGAATGTGTCAGTCTTACTGTTATCTATAAGCTAGTGTGCTCCAAAACAATGACAATTTGCATTTAGAAGATATAAACATTCAAAACTTACAGGCTCTCACTTCCGCCAATATGGATCAATGATTTTGATTACATCACACTGAACCTCATCAGATTTTCTGTCCAGTCAAATGCTCTCTAGAATCGGAAGCATCCCGCCCCCACCCTACACTGAAGCTGTGGCAAAAATCGGTCACTTGTTCACACAATAACTATTTTCTACACGGTGAATGGCACATAGTGCTCTATATAGGGGATAGGGAATGATCCAGACAATGCAAATAAGCTTTCCAATGGGGCAAATGAAGTCTGGTTTCACGTTAGTGTCGCACGAACTGCTGCAGCAAGCACACAGTCTGCTCGGGTCCAGAGACAAGATAGCACAGAGCGGATCACATGCGCGAGTATAGGCGGATACCAGAAAGCGTATCGGACCCATTTGAATTCTACACAGAATGCTATTTTAAAGCGATATGGAGGAGATTAGGAGGAGAAACGGTTAGAGATTATGAGGAAACTGCGGCTTTAACAAGCTCAACGGCTCCGGCTGAGCTGTGATATAAACAAAACGCTATTGACTATTTTAAAAAAGAGGAGGGGCTGTTCGACATGTCCCACCCTGTTTTCTGGTTTCTGTGGAAATTACGTCAACACATTGAATAATGCTGTATGTTTCACAGCACTTCAGTGGGCCTTTAAGTACAGTATTTACTCAAATACTTTACACCACTGCAGTTAATCAACTAGTTTATTTCAGTGGTCATACAGTGTGACAAATATATTTTTGAAAAGGGCAAACATTCCAATACAGTTTGTCAAATGCTGTTTAAACTAAGTGGTTATTTTAATCATATGACAATACACACCGGTTTAAATTGAGAAGCCATTTTAGCTTTAAAGCTAACAATTAATGTTTGGTCTATTCATCTACATAAATTCAAAACACTAATGGAAACAATTGTTAGAATTACATAAGAATGTATTTTTGTATAAATTAAAATTCGATATGTTCTAGTGTCATCTTTTAAGACAATAGACCCCAATGATATACCACATTATTATTATTGTTTATTATTTAACGAATTATTTATTTAAAGGGGTCATATAATGCCATTTTTGTAGAAGCTAATATAATTCTTTAGGGTCTAAATTAAAAGTTTGTAATATACTCTAATTAAAAATTCTCATTAGTATTGTAAGAAAACACTTATTTTACCTGGTCAAATGCAGCTCTGTTTTCAGCACGCCGTTTCAGTGCATGTGCCTTTAAATGATAATGAGCTTCGATCACCCCGCCCCTCTGTTCCACAGTCTATGCTCTGTTCTGTGCGTACATGTTTGTAACACAATAACCATAACGCGTTGTTCATTATAAACGTGGGATTATGAATTATATTCAGAACGTCGTACATAGAAAACATGCCATAATGTACCCTGAGTGTAAACATTAGCCGCATTTATTGTGAAGCGATTTGCAAAGATTAATATAAATATATAAAGGTTAATAAAACAATACACTCACTTCAGTTCTTCTCGAGGTGCAGGAACACGAATAGTTGGTATCGATTCCTTTTTTCAGGAGCAGCTTCTTAGCAAAACCAGCTTTATACCTCCTCGAAAGCAGTCTGGTGTGAAATGACTCGCGCAAACATGAAAGCATTGACGTTGATCGTGGGGAATATTCCCTTCGAAAACAAACTCAGCCACTGCGTCTTCAGCGGTACGGATTTAGGAACATTAAAATGACTGTTGTGTTCCTTATTGCACCCAAGAACAGAACACCACAATCGCTTACGCCGGTTTCACACTGCACGCGTACCAGAGCGTAAGCAGCGCAGGAGCAGTGCGTATAGTGAGCGGAAGCAGGACACGCGCGTTTTGCTTTCATACTGGCAGCGTTTGACGCGCGCGGCTGAACCACGGCGTGTTACAGACAAAGTACTCTATAATGAATAAGTTGGCATTGTTTTATTTAGTTTTCAAATACATTTAAGAGAAAAGACTTGTCAAGTAGCTTATTTTATTAATTAATAGGCTATATTATATAACTTTTTGCTCATCTTTGTTTTTGTTGACTTTGTTTTCTTTTTAAATTGTTGAAGGTCATTGATTGACTGTTTAAAACACAATAGATATCATCAATGCGCTTTTGGGTAAAACTGCTGTGTATTTTGGCCAGGATCAATGCATTGTCACTTTAATTCAGCGTAAGCCGCGCGGCAAAAATAGACCAGACGCCGAAACGATCGCGGCACTGCTGCTCCTGCTCTGCTCCTGCTACGCGCTGACGCGCCGCCTCTGCGTGCGGTGTGAATGCTCTAATCTGTTAACATGGGCGCCGAAAAAAATACGCGCTGCTTACGCTCTGCGAACGCGTGCGGTGTGAAACCGGCGTTAGACTCCATTGTGCTCAGTGACAGTGCTCCAGTGTACAATTCGGCACAACACCGGTCCGCGCGTGCATGATTGACAGCTCACTCACGAGCGAGGGCGGGTCTGTGTTGAAACGCTGCTGTCAATCAACAATCGTGGGAGGGGCGTGCGAGCTTGTGACGTCATAGGCTCGAACGGCTCAATTTGAGGCAGGGGAAAACATATAAGGAGATTAAAACAAAACCACTGGATGGATTTTTATCATTATATGATGGTTGTGTACAGACACTGCCAACACACATTTCAGTACAATCAACTTGTAAAAGTGCATGTACCATTATATGACCCCTTTAATTAGTGTAAGACAGGGGGTGCTGTATTTTCCATATTTCTTAAAATTGCAAGTTGAAATTCAAATAAGAAAAGACACCTTAAATGTTCAGCTTGTAATACTTTTGCAAATAAACACCTGTGTGACTCATCAAAATGTTATAAAAGGTGAAATAAGTATTTTCGAAGGGCAAGTGCGTATGTGTGCACACTTTGGACAGCTCTCTCTAAACTCAGTGTCTGAGCTGCTCCAGTTAGCTAATGGTCCCTGCAATGTGTTCCCTCAGTGGTGCCATTACTCTGCATTCCACATGGCTGGCGCACTAATAAACAAACTGTGAAATGCATTAAATTCCGCAGAGAAATTTGCAGGGACAAAACGTACCCTCTTTTCAGAGGTATTTAGATTTTTTTTTTATTGTGACTTTCTAACCGAGAGTTTTTTTTAATTGTCCGTGATTGGAAACGCAGTGAGCCCAATCATTTCTCCTCTGCTTTGTAAACAGATCTGTTAAAATCTCTTGAAAAGCGTGAAATGACTGCACCGTCGGTAACCTCCTCTAAATGAGCCTGTGCTCTCTATCTTCTGGTCGGAGGCTTGGCTCCTCTGTCCACACATCCCTCTGTTTATTGTTGGAGCAGATCTCCATTTGTCAGTCTGGCACTTGGTTTACCCTTACACCAGAAGAGGCCTGAGGGGGGAAGGCAGAGAACAGGTCATGAACAGTGTGTGATAAAACAGCTGTGCATTGCCTTTGCTATAGTATCACAATCAGTCTAAAGTCTGATATACAGCCTTGATCATATACAGAGAAACACTGTCCATGTGAAGATGGACAATGCATCTCCCGTGAAGAATCTACTCCTGGAATTGTTTTGTAGGTTTTGACTTAACAGAGTTAACCTAGCAAAGGTATTGCTATACCTAATAGCTTGCTTATGGTGCAAATAATGCTCCATTTCAAAGAAATTATGAATATATATTCACTTCCATTCTTAAGTTTTCAGTTGGTTCATGTTTTTGAAAAAAGTATCTTATGATCACCAATGTTGTATTTATTTGATGATAAATACAGTAAAATAAAACAGTATTATCACAAAATATGAAGTTATTCATTTTAAATAACTGTTCTCTATTTTAATATATTTTTAAAATGTAATTTATTCCTGTGATGGCAAAGCTGAATTTTCACCATCATTACTCATTATATATTATATATATTATATACATTAATCATTATATATATATATACAGTATATATTAAATATTTTGGAACATTATGTATTTACTTTCACTTTGATCAGTTTAATGTTGAATAAAAGTTTCTTTCTTTTGTTTCTTTTTTTTTTATTCTCAATGTAAAAAATTATTTAAAAAAAAACATATGTTAGGATTATAATATTATACAATAATTGTATTTAAATACTTAATAGTAATAAATAATAATGAACAATTTCAGGACATTTTTCATAATTTTCCTCACTGATTTGGGACAAAAGGTAAGCCCCACCTGAATTTTATATCAGACAAGTGACAAACTACCTAACAGGATAAATTGGACAAATTCAATCATATCTGTCCTTCTTTGTATGCTCTCTCTGCAGTGATTCAAATCGTGCACCACACTTTATCCCTCCCTAGCATCCAATGAGGAGTGTCTTTATGAAGAGAATTAATTTCCACAAATGAATTACCTATTTTTCTTTCCTCCCTCAATTAAAGAGATGAGTCCCTATTCCACCCTGCAGCCTTCCACCATGAGAGTGTGTATCTGGAAGAGAGCTGAGCGGTCTTGGCAGGATGCTGAGAAAGAAGACATTGGTTATTCTGGAAGCCATCTCGCAAAAGTCTGCAGTGAAGAGAAGAGATGACAAATGGACCAGCTACACAGAGTCAAGGCACTTCCTTTTAGGTCGCAACAGCAGGACTAATGCGCATTTGTGAGTGTATATGTGTGTGCATGTTTAATGGTGTTCTGGAGGGAAGGCTTATGAAAGATGTGTGCTCACATCTCTAATTAGAAAGACTGATGAGGGCTGACACCTTGCCTGCCTCATGTTATCTGTCATTAGTGAGAGTGCACCAGATTATGTGGGCCATGACCTATGTGATGGTGAATTACCTTTCCGCCATTCTTGCTGCTTTTCTCTTTCAGTGCTCTCCAAATATCTGAGCCTTATATATCCTGAACCAACTAAGCTCACACGTAAGACCCAGACAGAACAAGACAACCACACCACTATATAATGTATCTCTCAATTATACTCCAATGATAATTGCTTTGGAGCATTTCCCTGGTGCTTCCCCTGGTGTAAAACTGATACCTTGGCCGATATGGTGCAGACCATCTGGTGGTTCCTCTAGCAGACAATGGTCTCGTGATATGGGGGTTGATGGAGAGTATTTGGCTTTGCTCAGGGTATCAGCTTTTAATGCAGTGGTCCAGAACACTATGCTCAGTCGAAAGGACAGAATGGGATGGAGTGCTTCAGTGGCCTGCAAACGCTCAATGCCATTAGAGAGGGAGGAGGGTAGCAGGCAGTGAAAGGGCCGGATGGAGACTCTTATGAATAGTGCATGATTTATGATCTTTAATTTACTGCACTTTCAGAGTGCATGATGTTAAGTGGGCCGGTGCTATTGCAGGTATAGTGAGATACCAGACCGCGACAACGAATGCTGGATGGAGCTGCTGTTTTTATGTTGACATTTCTGCAGGACCAGGTGTGGGGGAACAAGCAGCTCGGCAGGTGCCTGTATTCAATGTTGTTTGAGAGGGAATCCTTAAAGAACTGGAGACAGCAGGAAAGTAATTAAACATAATTTCACAGCTTAATTGTGTTTACAAAGAACACCTTTAGCTTGTCATGCTGTTGGAGAGAATGAAAGGCTAGTTGTGTTGCCTACTGGCTCTTTCGTGACAATAAGCTGGCAGTGATTTTTGAAGTTTTTTTTTTTTTAAATGAGGGTTTTGTAATTTTGCCAGTAAAGGATTGCAAATGGAGGACTTGAAACCAGAAGGAGCGTGATCACACTTAACAGACTTACCGTCATAAAGAGTTAAAATAAAAAAATACATTTTGAAAAAATATTAAAATGTTGTATAAGCCTTACGGGCAGGGAGATTGATAGACAGAACAATGTTTATAATTTATATATTTCATCATATTTGATCAATTATCTTTTTTGTGGAAGAATATTTTAATTTCCCAGAATATATTAGGCTACTCTATGTTGAAATTCTTTGAATTCCAGTCCAGTAAATTCTTCTTCCTGTCATACCAACTGAAATTCAACTTCCTGTGGGTGTGGCCAATTCTATTCAAATGTACACTCTTAAATTGAAAGGGAACAAATTCTTCAGCTCTTAAAGTCCCAAAATTATTTGAACTAAAAAAAAAAAAAGATTTAAAAACAAATGTTTATTTTCCAAAAATAGAGCTGCTAAAATTGTTGCTAATGTACGGTAGGAGGAGCAGAATGTGTCTGACGACAGCCAGACCCACGGTTTGTACAGCACCAGCTCTCTCTCCTGTCAAACCCTGTTCAGTCCTGCAGTGGTGAAGAGCAGACTCTTAGCAGGGTGAGGCCTCACTGAAAAGACAGCAGAGAGCTGGAGTTATGAACTCAGAAACGTTCAACAATGGCTGCAAAAGAAGTACAAAAAATCATTTCAGAGATTGCACATCCTTTTAGTGACCCATAACATTTTCTTGTAAAGATGGTGGCTGGTTTTTTTAAACCACATACTCCAACAGACAAAACAAACAAAAAAAAGTATTTAAATGAGAACACAATAAAGGATACAGAATTTTTTTTTTTTTTTTTGCTCATAGTTCAGCAGACAGCTGTGCATATACTGTATGAATTAAGAAATTCTTTACATGATGCTCTTGATGAAATTTAAATTAAAAAGTAATAAATTACTCCATAAATTTGGCCCCAGAAAGAATTATCCGTCCATCCATTTTCCCAACTTTGTCCTAATGTGGGGATGTTGGGGAGAGTCAGCTGAGAACACAGACAGGAAAAAGAAACCTGTGTTGGTGATGTGAGCAGGAGAATTTAGTTAGGCGGACAAATCAAAAGAATAAAGACCATGCCTGTCACTGTTGTTGTAAGTTCACTTTCATGGTTACATATCTGCATTGTAGACAACTGGTATCCATAGAGACAAGTTTCACGGATCAGGGTGACATTCTAAAGTAATATCTAATCTTCAGCAACCTGATCTCATTGTCATTCATCTAAAGCTTTGCCCTTTTGGTGGTATTTATTCTATTGTGGATTTTGACTTATTTGAACATGCAAATGGGGTTTAATGTAGACCTGGGGCATCTGCTGTGCTCAAACACACACATCGTGGTTATCGGGATGAGCACCCACCTCCCCACAGCCTATCGCAGTAGTCACATAAGCCTCTTGGACTGCGTGGAGGCGTGCAAGGCCTAGAGGCCTGCTGTGCGTAAAATCACCCCTAACACCATTAGAAACATCCAAGCAATCACACTACATGGGCGTGAGACAGACAACAGTGCTTTCTGTCCGTGGCATTTTCAAGCTATTCAGGCTGTTTTGTGGAGAGGCTCATTTAGGAGACTGGCCATTTCCATTGACTGTTTCCTGTCTCAAAAGAAGCTTGATTACTAGAGAGTGAGACAGAATGTAAGCTCACATGAATGGGATTGCTATAAGAAAATAAGATTTAGCAGAACCGATTAAAGAGAAAATAGTAATAAATTGGCTCCATTCATAAGGCTCATTTTCATAGCTGTTAGTGTAAAAAGATAAATTGTACTTAAATTAAAGTGTGTCAACATTTTACTCAATTAAAAGGAAAAGTGGTAACACTTTACGATAAGGTTCATTAGTTAACATTAGTAAATGTATTAACTAAAATTAACTAACAATGGTCAATACATTTTTTATTTTTTCATCTTTGTTAATAAAAATACAGCTGTTCATTGTTAGTTCACAGTGCATTAACGTTAACAAATACAATATTTGTAAATGCTGAAGTTAAAATTAACTAAGATAAATAAATGCTGTAGAAGTATTGTTAACTAATGTTAACTAATGAACCTTATTGTAAAGTGTTTCCGGGAAAAAATGATTCAGTAAAAGTAAACATAATTCCTAGTATTTTTCCTTTCATTTTTATAACTGTGACAATTTTATTCTGTTGATTGCAATCTTTCTTTAGTGAGAAATAAAAACAAATGCTATTATTTGTTGAGGGAGCTCACTATACGAATGAAATGTAAATTTGATTGAAAATTTTACTTTTTCCAGCTTTGCAGGCAATATTTTCCAAATAATATTTTTTTATAATTTCTTTTGGATTTAATACAGCATAAATGTAAACAATATAAAATAAAATAAAAATCTCTTCAATACATTTGTTTAATGCCTTAAAGTCCCATGCAAGCTAATCTTCAAAACTGGGGGTCCTTGGAATCAAAAAATGTGATAACCCTCTGCTTTACTCACCAGATGTTAAACCACAACCAATACTGACAATGTCTGAGTCTACAACAATGGTTATAACAAACATAAAATGCATTGCTTTGGGTCAGAGAGACTATGTTGTGGCGACGAGACGTTTTCATAAGTTTATTTTTGAAAGTCTCTTAGGCTCACATGCTGCATTTATTTGATCTGAATACAGTAAAAAGCAGTATAATTGTGAAATATTATTACAATTTAAAATAACTATTTTCTGTCATAATATCTAGAATAAAATAATATAGTCATAATAGAATAAAATAGAATTTATTCCTGCGATTCACATAATATAACCTTGTACTCCAGTTATAAGATACAATGCACATTATTATCTTTGCTTGAAATGTAATGACCAACAGCTACGCTAATTACTTTCCATTTGCTTTTCTGTTTTATCTCGAGGTAGCTAGCAAGTACGTCAGCTCCAGTGTGGATCCAGACTTCAGATAACCCAACGCCTGTGAAGAGATGACTCCAGCCCTTGTGAGGCCTTCAGATGATGCAAACTCTGAATCAACAACATGCACCAATGCAAAATGTTCTACATATTGTAATCAGTATGATCACAACTTGTAATAGTTACTTCAATGAGCTAATTATTTCTGCCTAAAATTAATACATGATGTTTGCTCACTGTGTTGTTTGTATGTACATTTCTGGAATACTTTATACACAGTCACCTCTGATAACAGATTGATTAACTTTTGCACAGTTAACCCCGCATTAAGGTGCCAAACATGTGCATGAACCGATCTTGTGTTAGAATGTTACGGCTAGATGCTTAGCAACCATCAACCAATTGCATGCCTCATATTCACGTGCTTTGAACAGTCATGGAAACATAAACATATGGTTTAGTGTTTGAGGAGAAAAATGTCAAATGGTGACAGAAAACCTGACAATTGGAGTGTAGAAGCGGCCATTTCATTCTTACCTTCATAGTCTGAAATATATAGTTTGCTGAAGATGCGTTATGCCAGAGCCTTTTTGAAAACATATCTAGTATACCATTCGTCCAATCATTGACACAGACCACGCAAATATGTAAATAATAACGTTAACCCATGGTTTAGAAATGTACAGTGTGAAACACCAGTTTATGAATACCCAGGATTAATTGTTAACCCATAACCCAGGATTCCATTTGAGGTTAGGATTCCCAGGGTTAACGTTTTCAAGTGTGAAAAGCCCTCTTGTTTTCTTAGACAGTATGTAGTTCAACAGCCCTTAAGTACAAATTCCCCAAAATAATACTTGAGTAATTGTTCTTCGTTAGTATACTCAAGTGCCTTACACACCCCTGACTGGAGGATTCCTGTGGACAGGTGAATGGGGACGACACAAAGGCCTTCGCCCCTGCTTTTTCCTGCAGCTGCATGCTCAGCTCAGCTCAGTCCCAAAGGACATATCAGTGCCTCCACAGTAAACACTCCTACTATTTGTCCTGGGCCCTCTCATGAGACCAGCTCCATCCTGCACCCTTAAATAGCTTTAGGCCACAACAAAGAGTAAGGACTGGGGGAGGAAGAAGGTGAATGAGGGAGAGAGAGGGCATGGCACAGAGGAGGAAAAAGGGTGAGGATGTGTGAAGAGGGGCTAAGAGCTTCTGTCACTTCTGGTGTGAACACAGAAGAACCGGCCGGTGACGGGGGGGGGGGGGGGGGAGATGGGGTGAGTGGAGTGGACGAGGACAGAATAGGTCATAAATTTAGCTCCCGTGAGGCCGAGTGAGGGAGTACACAGACAAAGAGGCATAAAGGAGGTGAAGCTGGCACACTTGTGGGAGGAAGCCGCCATGCTAAAGTAATAGCGGTTATGCCGGGCCCAATACGCAAACACCTAATTGACACCAATGTCTCAATCATCACACTGTCAGCACAACAAATGCTCAGTCTGACCTGACCCTGACAGACATCTTATCAGCCCAATCAAACAGACCAAATGAGACTGAAAACCTCTCACCACAGGCAACAAAGAGGCTGGGCTATATATGTTTTGCATGCCAAACTACATGCTGTCTTCTCTATTGTGAGGACAACGCTTTGTGAAGAGATCAGCATGCCTTCAAGACATTAGCTGAGCCACACTCTGTGAGACAAAAGGCTTAGATAATTCTCTTTTTTTCTCACATGGGTGACTTGGGCTCTTCTCTCCTGCTAAAGTCTGACTCCATTTAATGAATGCTGCAAAGAGTGATGACAAGAAAGGCCTGGGGGAGGGGGCCGCCGTACTGCAGTGGAGATAAAAATCAGGCCCTACAGGTGGAGCTGGGTTCTCTATCAACACCACTATTGTTTCCCGCTCCAACCGCCACACGGCAAAGAGCCGCAACCTGCCCAGATCATGCTGACATCATCGCGTACGGAAACCTTCAGATACATACATAAACTTTACTTGTTTGGTTTGGTTATGCTGGAAATTACTGACTCGAACCGTCGGTGACGCAGTCTCAACCCTAGAGGCTTCTTTGCATTCTTAGACACTGTGTCAGGCTGAGCAACACCCCTCTTGAGTTCGCCAAGTCCAAACAGAGAGGAGGCATCGGTGTGAAATGAATGAAAAGGGCCACTGTTATAAAAAATATCTTGTTAAATTAAACTAAACGAAGAAACTACATTTTTTATTTAAAATATAATCATGTGTGGTGTTTTGGGAATGTCCTTTTACTGTTTTCACTGTAAATTAAATGGTAATTAAAATTTGTGAAACATTATTTTACAGTAAAATTACATATATTGTCACGTTGACAGTTTTTATTTACCATATGGTTAGATAATTTACAGTTAACCAATTAAAATTTTTTGAGGGAGCAATGGAATTTGGTACAGAAACAGACAGGAAATATTTAAGAGGTATCACTTGAGGATGAATAATTTTTTATGCTGCTTCATTTAGCGATACATAATCTTTTTGTATAGGCTACTCTCACATGACGGAAGACTGACAGATGTGTTGAAGCCATTGAATTGGGCCTAAAAATAGATGGACAGGAGGCTGCCGATGGCTCGAAAGGATGCAAGACCTTTTATTGTATTGTTGTTATTCCCTGAGAGACCTCCTTTGATAGGGTTTTTTTCCACTCTCTTGTACCCCATCAATCTTTTTCCAATTACCTGTCTTGTCTCCCCCAAATCTGTCACAATTGTTGCCTTGGAAACTGGTAGCGTCCAGCGCCATTATATTTCAGTCCATTGTTCGATTTTGGGTTGATGTGACAACATTCCCCCAGATGAACGATCCTGAAAAAAAAGAAAAAAAACATGGCACGATCAGGTTGGGAAGCACTTGAATCAGATGTAATCAGTACTGTAACACTGTGCTGGCTTAGAATGAAAATGTTTGATAAAAATTTCCGATAGCAGAAAAATAGTCTTCGATTCGCCTCCATAATAACTGTGGCGGTTGGCATGTGGGGTGCTGTGCGTAAAAAAAGAAGAAGAAGTGATGTCTCTGCCCTCAAGGACATTTCTGTTCACTGGGAGCCCAGGGTACTTTGAAAAGCACCAGAAGTGACAAGACTCCCTCTTCCAGACTGTCATGCATATACATATACACAGACACACAGAGACTTACACACTCACACAGAGGACTCGCAGAATGTCATTAGACGCCTGGTATCCTGTGTGGTGAGCTGTCAGCTTGTCATCTTTCAGTCGGTGCACTCGACTGGACAGCGGCGAGCATGCTGGGATGTGACAGCCAGTAAAATGGAGTCTTGTCATTACTTCTCCCCACACCTGCTGTTCTGGTTCCCTAAGAGGCAGCAGACAAATAAACATATAAACAAACAATCTTACAAACACTCCCAGTGTTTAGAGACAAATATGAAGAACTTACGAATAATACGTTTAAATACGTATAAATGAACGAACAAGATGTCAAGTTTCAATTTGTTTCAAAAATATGATCTTTTACTTAATTCTGTCATTCCTTGGTTGTAGTGTTGACATGACACCTTACAAAGCGAATGTCAGCATAGTTAGGCAACATACAAATATCTGCAAGTTGTCAGGGGCCTTCATGCCATGGTGTGCATGAGGTCAACATCACCATGTCGTGGGCAACATTAGTATCATCTGGAGGTTGATGGTCTCTGTCTTGCAGATCTGGGGGATCTATAAAGATCACAAAACAAGTTTTTAAAAACGATGAAGTGAAATCATATAAAACAAATAATTGGCTTGGAGTCCATGAGAGGTGGGAGACAACATCCCTGTCTTTACACGGCAGGAGGTGAAGTTTCTTCAGTGTGTTCATCAAACGAGAACAGATATGTATGAGAGAGGGAACTAGGGGAGAAATAGATTTGCAAAATGAAGCTAGAAGTGTGTGTGGTGCACTTTTGTGGAAAGTGGGGCTAGTTGTAACACTCTTCACTCCAGTGAATATTTCTCAGTCTGTTTTTGAATAGGCATATGTCCAGGAAAAACAGTGAAAGGTTCACTGACACACTGTCACAACATTTCATAAATCTAAACAGTAAAACAATATGAAACAAAACACTTTGAAACAATTGTAAAAGATGATGTTTTTGCCAACACACATTACAATTAATAAATTGTACATACTATTCAAAGCATATGTGAAAAGTTTTGTTAAAAAAAATGTTGAAGATGAGTTTTCCTCTTGAGTGGTTTGCAAGGTATTCATGTGATAATAAATAGAGTAAATAACAGTAACATTGTGAAATATTATTACAATTGATCTGTTTTCTATTTAAAATTTCAGCATCATTACTCCAGTCTTTAGTGTCATATCCATCAGAAATCATTCCAATATGCTGATTTGGCTCTCTAAAAACATTTATGTTGAAAACAGCTAAATATTTTGGTGTAAAATATTATTATTATTATTTACATTGTAGGGTTCTTTGGCGAGTATAATGTTCAAAATAACAACATATTTTCTATTGTAACATAAATGTCTTGCCTGTCACTTTTGATGAATTGAATTCATCATTGCTGAATAACTATTACTTAAAAAACTTCAAATTTCAGCTTACAATGTAAATAATAATAAACACGACTTAAAAATGTTTTAAATGTGAGAATGCAGTTCTACTTATCATTACTTATCTGCAGTTTCAGACAGTTTAAGCTTTTATATATAAATATATATTTTTATATATTTATGAAAACAATCAACACGGTGGAAAACATTAAAGACATACACGTTTGTAATAGGCTATCTATCTGCATGAGTTTTGACAATATTTCTAATCAGGACTAGATGGACTTTGACAGCACCAATCAACTGACATTATACACTTGGCCACCAGGGTGGGCAGTAGACATCTGTTAAAAAGTTACATTATCATAGAAACATTTCAAACTTTTATTACAACACACTAAACGGGCAGATGGAGAGTTCTCCACCTTTTTTACGACACTTGAAGGGTAAACATGTACTGCACACATATTGTACATTCAGAGAATGTAGATTGTAACGTTATGCTCCGATATTATGAGGTCTTTCAAAAGGCAATGCTCAGTTCTCAGCGCTGTTGATCTTAGAAACAACGGCAGGTGTTTAAACTGCAGCAAATCATTGACAGTTTTAAGTGCACGAGTTGTAAATAAAGAGGAATTTGTAACAAACAGTCTGTTTGATCAACACCGTGCCTGTCATTTCACCGCACACATGCGCATCGCCTCGGTGCAGCTCGTCCTCGCGATTGGCTCGAGCGCGTTTGTTATTGGTAGTGACGTATGTGAAGTGACGACCCTCCCGTTGTGCGGTGCCTCCGTCTGTGCGCTTCTAGAGCCACGGTCCTCACTTCAGTGTTTATTTGGTTGTCATGGCGGAGGGACGTGGAGAGCTATTGCCTCAGCCGCCGCTTCACCTCTCCTTACCCCCGGCCAGCAAGCGTCCGTGTTTGCGTCCCGCTCCTCGAGGACCCGGTCCGGGGCCTGGCCCGGGATTTCCGAACTCACGTTTCCGTTGCCCGGAATCTCTACTGGACTGCGCTGCGAAGGCCGTAGCGGAGAAATGGGCCTTCGAGAGGGTGGAGGAGCGCTTCGAACGGATTCCCGAACCGGTTCAGCGCCGTATCGTGTATTGGTCGTTCCCGAGGAACGAAAGGGAAATATGTATGTATTCGTCGTTTCAGTGCCGAGTGGCGGGTGAAGAGGGTCCCGTAGTGGGCTCGAGCTCGTCTGTTGGATCTGGTACAGTCCCCGGAGGGGTTACGAATACAACAGGCAGCACAGGGACGGGGGGTACCGGAGATGGACTGCCTTTCCGCCGGGGAATCCGGCTTTTGGAAACCGGTTGTGTGGACAACGTCTTACAAGTCGGTAAGTAACGTTACCGCTTTAACCGTCCAATGCACGTTGAAGTTACATCGGAAATATTTGTTTCACTTTCTAGCAAACGAAGTTTCTTGAGAAAAATGGAAGTGGCCTCGTTTAGAAACTGTACGTTAATGTACCAGCGTCGTTTCTACATAGAGATTTCTAATTGATTTAATGTCTGTCGTATTGCGAAAGAAACGGAGCGCACGTTTTAAAAATTAAAGGGCTTTCCTTTGGGCATGTTGTAATGGCTTTTAATGTGGAATTCATTGGAATCGGTTGCTGAAATGTTCCTTTAACACTTGATAAAACGGTTATATGTATTATAACTTACAAAGAATATACAAGATGATACTAAATATTATATATTTGAACAATCACAACTAGCTCTGTCGAAACGGTACATTCTTTCCCAGGTCGCGAGGAAGAAAAGACTATCATGCTGGTCACAATGAATCTCTGTTGTAGCACACCGAGCTGCTATTTTGCTAATATTTCCATCTAAAGTTGGTTTCGGAGAATTATTGGCTTTTCTCCGTGTATTTTTGGTTGCTTGACGGTTGTTGGTTCTCTTGATATAATTAAGTCCAGGGTAACGTTAATCCGCTTGAATCCAAATCCCATATCTTTTGTTTATTTGCTGGTTGGTCAAGACAAAGGACGCGTATTTGCCGTAGTTAAACGAATGATAAAACACGTGCCTAGACTTTATCTAACCCTCTGTTGTTTTATATCGAATATTCTTTTTGATATAATCGTTAAAATGAGTAAAAAAATACTAATCGGCTAAATATGTCGTTGGGTTGTCCTAGTAGAGGGTACAGCACAATAGCTCAAACCCCCCCTCACATCGGGCTAGTTCTTCTGTATTAGCCGAATACCTTTTTTTTTTTTTTTTTTTTTGCTGTGTAGAGGTGTTTTTCTAAACCATAGAAACCCGTCACAGCATTTCAAGCTTCATTTAAACGCACTAAATCGAAAAATTGTGAAACAACTCAGAAGGGCTTTGGTATTTAGAACACGAAGGCAGTTTCAATGGCTGCCCAAATGTCTATACATTTTCCTCCCCCACTCGCTTCACTTCAGTAAACATACTGTCAAAATACTATCGTGAAAGAAAGATTAAAGTGTTATTTTGTATAACATTATATATAAAAACGTGGGTGTAGGGTTCCAAAGCACAACATGCCAAATTATGTGCTCATTTGAAGAAGTAAAAATGCACCTCACTTGTAAGGTCCAATGTGGCATTTATGAAGTTTGAGGCTTATTTAAGATAAACAAAACCATTCACAATATTAAATAATTAGCTTGTACACCACATACAAACAGGAAAAAGCAGAAAATCAGTCATGTAGGCTACTGGACCAGCCACATTTCTCCTATAATGTAGGCTAAGCTTTCTTTTCTTGAAATAGCAGTTACAGGAAGCCTCAAATCTCCAATAATTGTAGGTGTTATGAGAGTAGTGAAAGTATACATATAACTAATTCAATAAAGAAGCCATGATTCATTTATTCTCACAAAGATCCACTGTGTTCCTTTAAAAGGCCAATGTTAGTGGAAACGTGATAACCTAGCTGTAATGAAATAACATGGGTACTTATTTAGCAACCTTGAAAAGCTCCCTTCATGAGTAGGCCTATGTGTAGCCTCTTTTTCACTTTCAACAAAACTTGTAATAGTTATTTTGTTTTTAAAGTTACCATAGCTATATAGCTACAAAACTGTTCTCAAAGTTTCTAGACTTGGTTGTTTTTGTGACTATATTATTTTTAAAGGCACTGTGCCTTTGTCTCAATTTTTATGTTATACAATATAGCCTACACGATTTTAATAGTCTTATATGAAGTAGTTCTAGTTTATATTTTTAATTCTGACGATAATAAGCAGATGCCAAAACGGCACTGCATTTCTAGGATTGCCTGTGCTGCTTTGATAATGGTTGAGTTTTTAAACATTAACCATTTAAGTGTGAATAAGCACAATCTTTTGGATTGTAAAATAAACAATGGGCAGAATAGATACTTGATAGATCAGGCATCTGACATCACTTGATAAACTGAGATAAAGCAGGTTTAATTGCAATCTGTTTTGCTGTGTGTAGATTGTGTTCTTTTGCTTTTGATGGGTACAGAATCTAAGAACTGGACATGTTTGTATCTGATAGGCAAGATAATTGTGCCCTTAAACATGATCAGTCTAGAAAATGTCTGTGGGGGTGTTTTTTCCACACCAATACAACTACTAGATCCACCTGTGCATCCTTGAATAAACTGTTTGTGACTCCTCAATTGCTACACTTTCTTTTAGACCCGTTTAAAACTTTCAAAGACACTGCAACAAAGTATAAACCACTTTTAACGTTTATTCAGCATGTTAGCTGAAATGAAGTTAGCTAAGATTCATACTCAAAGGCTTACTCCCTGTAAGCCAGGCTTACTCCGAAGTTTGCCAGAAAGTTCACAACAGAATTTGTACTCTTTCCAGAAGCCAGAGCGCAAAAACACTCAAGCCTGGGGACGCGGGGGATGTTAAATTCATCGTTATCCTCTGAATGGTCAAATTTTCGGCCCCAAATATTAAGGGCCAGCCGGCATGCTACAGGAAACCGATTTGATAAGAATAATTAATTCTCGTTTGTGTAATTCACCACCCTACCCCAGCCTCTGTCTTACGAAGTCCTTGGAGAGGAGGTTCTAGCTTTGAGTTAGGCTTGAGGATTATTGGGTCATGCTTTGTTACCCAGCTGTAGAAAACTCCCCTATTCACAGAGAGGGAGGGGGGGGTTTGGTGTGTGTGTGTTTTTTTTTGGGGGGGGTTAAGAGTATAGCTTTTCGCAAGGGAGCACAAAGCTGTGATGTGATGTGAAACCTTTAGAAAACTGTCTTCTGTGGTTAGGAGGCAAAAGTTCGGTGGGGCTAGAAGAGCCACTGCGAGGTTGTTTAGTGCCATTGTAAAACCTAGGCAAGCATTGAATTGAGTTATGTTACTCTTCTGCCAATGACTCAGAAGTCTTCAAATTGATGGAGACTTCAACTTTCCTTTTGCCATTAGACACAATATTCACTTTGGGAAGTGGGTTTTTGTCAGTCCTTTGGTTTTATTACACAAAACCATAATGTTTCAGTCATGGGTTAACTTTTTTAAAGTTATTGTGGCAGACAGTTAGCCAGTTTGTTTGAGTTTTGAGGATGGCCGCCATTAAGCATTAGGTTAGGCCAGTGGCTGCTCTGTGATGTCACTAGGCCTGTTTTTAGCTCTTTGTCTCCTTTGAGTGTTGCCATCATTTTGGTCTTTGTAATCGGGACACATCTCATTCAGCACCATACAAGTTCAACAAGGGACCGCTAATTCTGCTCTATCTTTCATCAGCCGTACAGACAATATTTAATCAAGGTAATTAATTCCATGCCTGCAAGTCTCAAAGAAAATCACTTAAACAAATCTCCTTTTCACACTTATTAGCACTCTTAGTTTTGAAGGACACGGCCATTAAACACACCCCCCTCTCCCCCCCCCCCCCCCCTTTTGTCTTTATCAAAGGAGGGAAATTAATTTGGAAATAGGGGAGAGGGTGGTTAGCCGACTTGTCAGCTAATCAGCAGCAACTGGAGCAAGGTGAAAAACAACTCGCCGCATTCCAGGACAAAAGACCTGTCAGAGACTTTGATCAGGTCCTTGTTTCTGAACACTGAGCTCAGACTTGATAAAAAAAGTGACGCAGTCCCACATACAGTTAGGTTTTTAAAAACACGCCCATAAAAAAGCCTATGCTATATGTGTTTTTCTCACAGTGTGACGAGTGTTTTTATTCCCTCAGTGGGTCTGGCACCCGCCCATGCTCTAAAAATCAATTGCAACCTTGCCCTCTTTGCATTCTACTGCAGCTTGCCCCATACCCCTCTGATTTTAGTTTATCAGCGATGCACTCCTCAGACAAGGCCTTGTCTGCTTCACAGCTGTGTTTGCGGCAATCGGTTTAGTTCAGTATCTCTGCTCCTGCAAAATGGAGCTCTGATTTTGAGCCAGAGGCAAGGTTCCCGTCCATACCCTACCCATGTGCAGCTGGGCTTGCAGCGTGCACTTGTGCGAGCTCGTCTCTCTGCTGCAGCTTATCTGCGTTTTATTGGAACTCAGTGAGTTGTATGCACACGCGCATTCACCCATTATACATTATTGCCCCTCACAATCCTAGTTTAAAAGTGCTGGCTGTTAAAGGTCCCTTAAGATAGCTTTACCTCTTTGATCTCTGCACACAGGCGGCTGATTATTTTGTCGATGTTTCGTCATGTAGTCGCTTTAATGGAACTTTTATGCTTTTATGCTCTGGGAGGAGCGGAATATGGCTGGTGAGCCTTTAAAGCTCAGATTTACATGATATACACATGTTTCAAAGCTTTTGGAAATGTTGTAACCCTTTTTTACTTTATCGCTGAGAGGGACATGCCCCTTTTCTCTCTTTTTCCTCCCTCCTGCCTGCTTCTCTGTTTGGGTGTCATTGTCAGAGATAGAGGCTGCTGAGAGTTGCTCCTCTTTAAAGAAGGGGCCTCCAGACATGCCTAATAGGGCCTCATTTGGCTGTAATTGCCTAACAAATGTAAGAGAATTCCAGAGGAAACAAAAAGAGAGAAAGGAGAAGGCAAGTCAACCAACCGAGAACAGAGGAATGGTTTGGAGGTGAGATTGCGTAGAGGAAATGGAAGCATATTCTATGACAAGCTATGTTTAAGCAGGCAGAAAATAAAGGACGGCCCCTACCTTCAATTTGCAAAGACGTGGAGGAAAATCCTTACATCTGGGGCTGTAACACTAAACGCGGAGTGCAGGAAACTCAAGCAGCACTCAGGCAGCTACCCTCCCCCATAGAAGGCCTTTCATCCAGCTGAGATTTTGTGTGCGGGAGTTTTTGTGGCCAGTTCACATGGAAACTTAATTTTCTAAGTCTGGACGAGAGAGGAAGGATAATGTGTATTGGAGATGAGGTCAAATATCCTGCCAGAGGGTGGAAAGAAAGAGGCCCCATTCGGTGGCAGTTAGCAATGTGCAAACTTCTATGCAAATGTCACATTGGAGGCTGTGGACTTTTTAAAGCCATCACTTCATATGTGTGTTTATTCTAGCCATTGCAATTCCTGTTTTTAGCTTGACTCGTTGCCAGCCACCAATCGCACGGGTTTGCTGAAGGTCCCACCATTAGCACTGTGTGCTTTAAAGTTCTCTGTGTGATCGTATTGATTCTAAAGCCATTTTTTTTTCCCGTTACTTAATTCTGCATATTGAATACATCTTGTGCTATTGATTTGTACCTGTGTGTTTCAGCACCCTTTACTTTTTTTAGTTGGTTTCTCCCCAAATCTCAGCCGTGTTTGATTCTTGTGATCTTGTTTATTCTTTCTAGTATAGAAAAAAACAGCACATTTTAGTTATTCTCATGTAGGTCAATGCAGTTTTTTCCAACCCTGTTTCTGGAGGCACACCAACACTACACATTTACAACTCTTCCTAATTGATCACACCTGAATCAACTCATCAGCTCGTTAGTAGAGACTCTAATGCCAGAAATATATGGGTCAGATAAGGGAGACATCCGAAAGTGTGCACTGTTGGTGTGCCTCCAGGAGCAGGGTTGAGAAATACTGGGTCAATGGGTCTTTTTTTTTTTTTTTTTTTTTTTGTCATATAGATTACGTTTAAAAAATAATACAATAACAGTGCTATTTACGCATTATTCCTTGAATACAAATTCTGTGATGGGTGTGTTTTTAATATATGAATTTAAATTAATTTTAGATTTTTTTTTTTTAGTGTGACTCACCAAAAACATCTTACTGAAATTAATAATTCATATTAGATTTTTTTACTTAATGTATTCGTTGTTATAAGTAACATACAATTATTTTAATACTTTTACTTTATGCAACCATAATATTTAAACAAATTTTTTTTTCAGAACTGTATGAAACCAACATGAATAGAGATATTTCTTAGAACGTAACACTGTTTTAAGCTTTTGTATAGGCTATATTGTGAACACTTTTGTATGTCATTGACCCAAGTGTTGCAACCTACTTGCTGCCATTTCACTGCCTTTATAATTAGATTTGTACGCAGATGGTAGAAGTCCACAGTCTGACTGTGAATATTTATTCGGTTGGAAGTAGGATCCAGTATTTTTTTTTTTGTTTTTTTTTTTGGGTTGACTGGTTCAAATTAATTGATACCAGAATTTCAGGGTTTTTTTTATTTCAGTTTTAGATTTAGAGTGAGATTCTTTAAACGAAGCAGTGAGTGGACCTTAATCTGCCGTTGCACAGATTTCAACAATTTAGCACAGCCTGCATCCATTATTTTTGCATTTAATTATTTGTCCTTAAGTGGGCCTTAGAAGGTCTGGCAGGGGTCTTTGAAGGGCTGATGGGTCTTTGAGCGTAAAGCCCGGAGTATGTCAGTCCTCTACTTCAAAAGTCTTCACACCACTAACTGAGGTGCCTTTTGTTCTTTCCTTCTCCCTGTACTTTCAAAAGAGGATGAGCACTTACAGTTTTCACTTTTTCCATTGTGTGGAACAACCAAGTTATGCAAATTTGTTGCTGTCAATCTCGCACCCCCTGAATAAACATTAATTGCCTCCAAAGCTTAAATACACATCAGCAAGATAGATTGCCATAGTTCTAAAAAGTACACAATTTAAGCACATATAATAATAGTCAACTTCCGTTGTTTAGACAATTTAACTTCGTATTTTTGTTTGTTCTGAGCTTTTATATAACTTACGATTTTGAAGATTTCTTGTGATTACCACACTGCAAGGTCAATACATAAACTCTGGGTAGGGCTGCGCCATTAAAGAAAAATATTTGCGATTTTTCTGGGTAAAATGTGCTATTTTAAAACAAACAAACAAATTATAAAGAACACTTTTTTTTAAATTTTTTTTTAAATTTTGTTCTTGTATAAATGTGACTAGTAATTATTATGATTATTGTTATAAAAATATTAAACAATTTATTAAGAAGTATCACTATTGTAATAACACTGTCATCACTATTTCATTCAGTTAGACCTATTTAATAATAAGTACTACTAATAATTTTATTTGATGGAAAACTGCAGGGTGGCCTGTTTACATGTTAAACTATTTTTAGGTTTAAATTAAAGGTTTTATTATAAAATATTTTACAAAATCAGTGACACTAATTATTTTTTTGTCAGGATGTATGCAAAATGTCATTGATATGAAATATGAGAGCATTTTACAAAGTATTAATATTTTCTATTCTTACCCCCAAAAATAGAAATGTTAGCATTTAGCTCTGAACACTCATGTCATGTCATATTTCATTCATACTTGAAGTTGGAGGATCCCCTTGTGCAAAAAGTCCAAATATGCCTCACAGAAGTAATATTACACATGTTGTTCCTGGAAATCCCTTACATGGATAAAGGCATCCAGCTATTGCTGTAGCTGAATAAAAAGAAGATAGAAAGCTTTGACTAATGAAACATGAAGACAATAAACACACGACTGCGACAATATATGGTTTGTCGGTAACTGTTACCTATAGCAATTACAATTAGGTATAATTTTTTTTAAACAGAATGAATAACTAACATGAACTAACCATGAGCAATACATTTGTTACTGTATTTGTTTGTATCTTTATTAACGTTAGTTAATAAAAATACAGCTGTTCATTGTTAGTTCATGTTACAACACAGTGCATAAACTAACTAATTTTAACAAATGGTCTACTACTTCAATAATGATATTTCAATAATGTATTAAATGTTGAAATGTTCATGTTAACTATTGAAACCTTATAGTAAAGTGTTACCGCCGGTTTACGTTCTTCAAGCCATCTCTGGTATTTTTATAAGAACAAAGTATATTTAAAATGCATAGCATTGATCACAGTATTGAATTATGCTATAAAATATATTTTCTGCTCAATCTATGATAAGGAAACATCAGATCACAAAAGGAAGTTATTGGACTAAAGCATTATTATTAAAAGTTTTTTAATTTGAAATTCCCCTTTGCTGGACAACAGATTTAGCCTATAAACGCTTCTCTTTAGAAGTTTGAGAAGAAGTTTGGCACGTGTTCGTTTTTCAAATGCATGTTACGTGACTCAAACACAGAGTGCTTGCAGTGATGGAGCAACATTTTACTGCAAAACAATCGAGTCGCTCTGATCAGTGATGAGGTTCATGAAACGCGCTGTGCATATATTTAATTAAAAATCGCAGCTTTTGTGATTTCATAATTGCACTAAGCCAAATTGCGATTTCTGTTTTATTGATTAATTTTGCAGCCCTAACTCTGGGATATTGTATCTTTGGTCCTAATCTCTCTAGACTTTAAAGTTGTCTCGTGACTCAAAGCTTTGACCTCTCTTTGACTTACAAAATACCATGACTTTGCATATCTTGTGGAAAACATGAATCTTGGTCTTGCGTTTCCCCAGCATATCACCTCTGAAACATCCTCTCCCCCTCAAGTAATAGAAGTGAATAGTGCACGGCTGATACGAGTTTGTTAACAGTGAGAAAGAAAACAAAACATGCAAGGAAGCACACCAGAGAGAGTGCAGGGTTTCACAAGAACAACATCTTCCACTTCAAGATCACCGCTGGTGTTTAGCACAATATGTTCTCCGTCATGTGATCGGGGTGGAAGAAATGGCATGTTCGTGCAGTTGCAGATGGCCTCACTCTCTATTATGCTTCATTAGCATCAAGTGTTTCCATCCCCATTCTCTTGTCAATCATTACTCGCATATGAGAGGCATAAAAATGATTTGGCTACTGAATAATACAAGGACTAGTCATTAGCCAGCCTTACATTTGTACGCCCATCTTGCAGACTGGACTACCTCTTTTTTCAGCATTAAAAAGATTTTCTTGATGAAATATTGATAGCTCCTTTTTCAAAGCAGGGTTTGGAGGAAGGCGTCACATGCTGATCTTAGTGCCCTGCTAGGTGCGCACAATATAAATATCAATGACTTTCTCCCCCTCTCCCTGCCTACTGGCTTCTTTTTCAATATAGCCTAATGACAGGCCTCTGTTTCCCTGCAGTGGCTGTGCTGATATGGCCCATTAGGCACCAGTTTCTCGCAGGCAGCTGAGTGAACAGATGACTGCAGGAAAATGGTTGGAGGAGAGAGAGGGAAACGGCAGAACTAAAAGGCACATATGAAAGGCAGAGTAAATAACCAACCTGTCATCCCCTGCTCACCACCTCCCCAGCCGCCCTCCTCTGGAGGGCAAGAGAGACACGTGAAAGAGCGAGAGAGAAAAAAGAAGCATCTCATTAGTCTTCCAGCTCTCCCTGACTCTGGGACTGACAAGTGAACACATCAGTGCAGCAGCAGACATGCAAACATGCAGTGAGGGGGCTACCCCATCCCCTCCCATCCTCTCGTACTCCAAACATGATTAATGTGCGCAACAGCCGTGGGGCTTTATGTCTGGACCGCTCCTTCCCACACTGCACGTTCTTGAGAGTTCCAGCCCTCCACATCCTCCCCGGGATGCCTGCATCCTAGTTCCTTGCCAGACTTGCAGAAGCGTTCTGGAAATGTAATTCGCTATGTCCTCCACAACCAGTGCTGTGGGACCCAGAACTTTGACTTTTGCACCGTTCAGCAGAAATAACATTTCAGATAATTGGTTTTGGTCTCTCGTAATCCCCAATAGTAAGCTACGACTCTGATGCAAGAATCAATTGATGGGCTCCTTACATATTGAACGTAAATGCCAGAGCGAATCAAGCTCCGTAATGCACGTAGTGTGTGGGCAACCTGCGGTTTCCAGGTCATATTTGAACACCTGACTTTGCCGAGGCCCAACGCAAAAGTCATGTGCTGGAAAGAAAACAATGCGATGAATAGGCTTGGCTCTTGTATAGGCAGAGGGGGGAGAATATGTGCTCTTCAATGGGGGATTGTGGTACTTGTCATGGTGTAACAGGATCAGCGTGCCCTCCACCCTAGAGCGCAGAGGGCAGCCATTGTTATTGCTGGAGGAGAAAGGCAGCGGGGGCCGCCGACCTGGGCTGAGCTTGTCTTGTGGGGGTGATGTCCTCCGAGCCCGACACCAGAGACAAACGCAGAGGACACTTCTCTTGCTATTATCAAAGGTCACTGGGGAAGACAAATAAAACTTATCAGAGATTAAGAGAAGAGCAGGGAGTAAAGATTTTGATTGTAACATACATTTTTTATCATGTTTGTCATCCTTGAATAATGCACTTTGCAAGGACATACGTGATACCCCTTCAGATAAACACGTCCGTCAGTACACCACAGTCACTGCTTAAGCATCTCAAAAGCAACTTCTCGGCCGTCTTTTGATTTTTAACATAATTTTTTTCCTAGTATAATTTCTCCTCAGAAGGAAGGAACACTAAGCACTTTTTGTGCTGTGGCAGCAGAATAAGGCAGGCGGGTTCAGAAAGTGTAAATCAGCGTTGAAAGCGCACGGCCTTATCTACTGGATAAAACCAGCCTGCAACAATGGCATTAAAGCACAACTCATGAAAGCTGCAATTAAACACTATCTGATCTGATTCTGTTCGAATGACTTTTTTTTTTCTTTTTTTTTCTCTGTATAATGAACGCCCTCCACTTTGGTTGAAAGACACTGTACCGTCAGTATAGTTGGCAAGTAATCCTGATAGAACCAGAACAGAAACTTTGTAGTTGCAGCATAGCAAAGTGTCGAAAGCAGCCCATAGACGATGGTGTTTAACCTGCCAGTGATAAAGTTCTGTCAGGACTACAGTTTGGATTGGCGGAATGGTTCTGTTCTATGCAAGAACTCTCTGCCCATCCATGCAGCCTAGCATGGATAAGAGCAGGGAGAGCAGCAATAAGCCCCCCTTAGGGTAAACCGCACAGAACCAACATAAATGCATTGCAGATATTATTAATGCTCAATGATTTAATGTAGAATATAATTCAAGAAAAATGTGTCTGTTTCGAAGAGGAATATCAGAAGGCCAAGTCCTAAATGGACGAGAGGAGAAGCTGGGGATGGAGGAGGGTAATTAGCTCCTGAGCAACTCAATAATGCTGCTGATAATACTGAATGAATCTATAGGGATCCTGTAATAGGCGTTGTATTCTTATAGGTATACAATATGTCGACATGACATACTAGACGTGGATCAGCCGAGAGTCAGCTGATCCGAGCTTGACTGACGTGACCTGCAAGAACTAACTTGATTATTATTTTACTACTTTTAGGGGTAGATCACAAAACTCTCAGTTCGGATCATATTACGGTTTTGAGTCATGGATCCGATAATTTTTCGGATCAGAAAAAAAATTTGTGTATGGGGCCAGGAGGCAGGGCAAATATAAATTTGCTTTCTATTATTTAAAGAACACTTTGAGTACAAAATACCACTACAAAAGACAAGTGAACAGTCAGTAAAATAAGAAGAAATAAACAAATTACAAACATAAATATAATAGAACAAAAATACGCATGAAATAAACTGCTTTATAAAAGTTGTTCAGGTAGTTTTTGCCTCTTTTCCACCTCACTTTTAAATCACTTATAAATGCCTGTGCGGCTTTTATAAGTGATTTAAAAGTGAGGTGGAAAAGTGTGCATTTTACTTTCGAATTAGCAGCAATTCGTGGGTGGCAATTGCTTGAATGGTGCGGGCTCATTATTATTCTTAATGAAAAACACAACAGTAAAACAGAACTAAATATTACCAAATAGGCACTTTAACATTTCGCTTTGGAACCAAAATCTTCCACAATTGTCTTGTCAGTCCTAGCTCGCCTCACTCTCGTCATGTAATAAATTAAATCTAACTCCTGCTGCTGGTCTGTGTTGCTACTCTTCTTGAAACACGTTCAGTTTTTAATTGTAGTGTCTGTTCTCTTACTTACTAAATTATTTGTATTACTATAGAAAAATCTAAACAACGGTGGGGGGTTGTGCTGGTAGTATAGCCTATATATATGAATGTACTTGGGCTTATTATGATTATTATTGCTAAATAGCAATATTAAACAAAAATAGAAATATTACTATTGCGATAACAGTATTTAAGAATAAACATAACAATATACAACTTTTTTTTATGAAAAACTGCAGGGTTACCTGTTAACATGCAGGCAGCCTATGACTAAAATCATTAGAAAGATCTAAAGATTTATTATGAAATCTTATATTATCATTATTGTAAAAATCTGTGACCAATCATTTCTTATTTTTTGTCCATGTCTTTATGAGCCTCTTATGCATCCACTGTGCGGGAAAAAACTGTAGGCCCTACATTGTAGAAAAACATATTGATTCTCATATAAATTTCTTTACAGAGTATTTTTTTTTATTTTTTCCCGAAATAGGATGGAGTGAGCATTACTGAGTGCTAAACGCACGTCTGTTCATTCATACTGAAAGCCAGAGGGTGGCCTCGCGCAGAAACTCCAAATATGCCTCAGCGAAGTAATATAATAATGTTCCAGGAAAACCCTAATTCAGCTAATAGGCCTACATTTGAATGTAGCTGAATAAAAAGAAGATAGAAACACTTTTACTGATGAAACAAGACAATAAACACAACACTGCCTCTATATTTGGTGTATTTGAGTTCTTCAAGCCTTCTTAGGTTTTTCATAATAATAAAGTATATTTATAATGCAATGCTAATCGACATGGCCTTTATTACTGTAGAATACTATAAAATTATATATTGTCTGCCTCATTCTATGAGAAGACACATCATCTCACAAAAGGAAATTTCACTAATGTGAAATTCCGCTCTTCACTAACACGCTGTGCAAATTATTCAATTAAAAGTTGAAATAATCGCAGCCTCTGCGATTTCATAATCGCACTAAGCCAAATTGCGATTTCGGGTTTAATTTCGATTAATCGTGCAGCCCTACACTTGAATGGTTTAAGCTGGCTTAAATTGTTAAATTGACTGGACTTAAAAACACATGCAAACTTTCACTCTATAATGGTTAAACCTTACAATTAATCTGCGAATCACATGCATTCCGAACCGTGAGGCCTGGTCTGTACAGATCACGGATCCATTACGATACATTGCACCCCTAACTACTATTATAATTGCTATTCATATTCACCCTGATTTGTAAACAAATGAATGTGCACCACTTTTATTATAAACACTATTCTGAAGCATGAACTCTAAATGATATGATGACGCTGATACTAGCGGCTCTTTATTTACGAATCATTTGTTTGTTCTCACCCTCCCTCGTGTTGACTTAAGATATTGACATTGAGCCGGTGGTGCAGCATTACCTTCTTTATAAAACTATTACCATTCTAAAGATATTACAGAGTAATGGATTTGTCTTGCTGTATTTTGAGCTAGCCAATCTGAGCCTGTATTGAAGCACCCGGTGCACAATTTGTTTTCATCAGCAGTAAATGGTGGATCATTGTAGCCGTGACGGGAAAGCACAAAGACCAGCTAATGAAAGGCAATGGCTGTGGCCTCGGTCTCATCACCACTCACTGCGCTCATGGATGAAAACAGGTGTCCTCTTGGGGCTGGGGTTTCATTTAAAGAGGGATTTTAAAGGAATATTCATGACAGCTATCTTTATTTGGGTGGGTGAAGGGAGGAAAAGAAGTGGGGGAAGAGAGAAAACGTCAGTGGGGTAAATCAACCAGTGATTGAAGAGGCCTGTCTGGAATAATTCAGTTTGATTGGACTCTCGGTCTCTCATTACCATTCCAGTTTCAACAGGGAGACGCCCCTCAGTCACCACTCCACCATGCTCATCTCTTTCTGAGGATGACAATGCCCTATTGCAGGCGCTGAAATGAGCAGGAGGCCTGGAGTACATGGTTCAGCATTACTATTCTGCTGTGCACAACATTTGAGTCCACTTATAACACCTCAGACTTGTTTATTTTGTCACAGATTGGAAACTTGTACTCTTGTTGTGATGAAAAGCATCAGTTATTAGAGGCTATTTACAGTTTTGGTTCAGTCATAGACAGTATCCAAGATCCTGAAAATCTTAGGCACAAATACAGATTGAAAAACCTTGTGTTTTAGCCCAGACAATACAGTGAGTCATAGCATTTTAAGGTTTGGTGTTTACTCCTATTGCATTAAGGAACCTGGTTTCAATATGCTGCTTGCACAGGAAGTCAAGCTCATAATGCTTGTTCATGTACCAACAACTATTTCCTTTGTGGCTTGAGACCACATCATCTTCACCTGTGTCATAGTTTCATACAATCTGGCCTCTTTTTGTTCCATGTACCCAGTTTAAGGGTTAAGATTATGTTCCGCTGTGAACGCTGTATAGAGACCCCATTTCGCACCTGGCATGTTTGTAGTCACCATTTGCAACATCTAACCTGTCATTGCAAATGGTGCAATGGTACTAGCTTGCATTGTCCTTTTAGATGTCAAAGCTAATTCTGCCATCCTTGGTAAACCGAGGAGGTTAGTGCTACTCTTGATTACAAAAGCCTAGTGCTGAGAACTCCCTTAGGGTGATCAGCCATTGGACCATGTCAACGGGACCCTTCAATTGTTCAATTCCACCCTCCACCTCTAGGCACTTTTAATCAATAAAAAAAGTTTACCGATGCAGATATTGTATTGCTGGCATAAAAGGGTGACTTATCTTAGCTTGTAACCCCCTTTGTTAAGTAATAAAATACATTATGGTTACATTAACCCAGGATGCTGCAGGCCTTGAATGCTGTCAAATCAAAACCAGCTTGAGTCGAAATAGTGATCCCTCATTCTATTCCTTATTCCTTTTGTGGAGTTCCTGCTTTATTTCACCGTGTTTCAGCATGGCTGGAGTTGAAGGGGTTTCCCTCCTTTCCCTCGGGTACCACGGTCTCTCGGACTTCAGCCCAATGCGAATAGTGTGTGCATGTGTCATAAACACGCCCTGGCTTTGATGTCGATAGATCACCACAATGGACGGCTGCCTCTCAATTCCCCCAGTTGTAAACCTAGAAGCCCCTTTGTGCAACATACTGTCTTTTGGTTGAACTTCAAAGTGTGCAGTTTGCTTCAGTCATGGAATAATGTATTCCAATGTGCTGTCCAGATGAATGTGATGCAGACCCATGTGTGCACCTACATATAGATGTCATTCTTTTATACAGTATGCTTTATTTCAATGCAGGAACTGAAGAGCACTTCTCAGGCTGTTCCAAGCAAGTCTTATAATCTTTAAGGGCACCTACACACTAGAGTTGCGCTGAATCAGAGAATATGCATTTCCGATTGATTTCAAACTAACCCTGCTCTTTCTATTTCCTCAAAATATATAGGCATTCTAGAGATGCACAGTACTATATTTGTTATTTCTAAAACTAGGAATTAAAAAGAGAATTGTTTCATTCTGCATAAGCAGAAACGTTTTGTTTTTTTCCTCCTCCTTTTTGGTTTTAGAGTTCCAAGGTCACCTTTTGCTGTTTACGAAATAAAAGTGACTGCTTTATTTATTTAGAAACAGAAGTCATTAAATTATATTTGGGGATTTTTTTTTTGTTTGTTTTGTTTATTTTATTTTTTTATCTAAAGCAAAGTATAACCCTCCTACTGTAACGGAGCTGCCAACATTGTAAACTCCGAACATGTGCATGAGAGAGCCTAATCAAAGCTACGCAATTTCTTCATCCATTTGCAATATAGTGAAATTTAAATTTTTATTACAATGATCGTGTTTGAGCTTTTTGATTTTTTTTTAACCTATTTATTATGTGCAACATTTAAATTAATATTCAGAAACGGGTAAACTTAGCCTACTTCTACCATTTCTTCTGATTAACTTTTATCATCCCGCAAACCCAGGGCCTGAATTTCGTTTTGGAAAATGGGGGAAAATCCCCCCTTAGGTGATTCTTATGGGGGGGAAGTTTTCATTTCAGGGGGGAGTTTAGACTCTTTTTTTTTTTTTTTAATTACATTTATCTCCTAAATGTATGCTCACTCATTGCATTTTTACAATGGGGTAATTTTTCTTAAGAATTTACGCAACACAAGAAAGCTTGATTTCAATCTTTGAATTAAATTGAAAAAAGTAGCACAAATAAATACAATAGAATAAAGATACCTATAAAGAGAAATAAAGAAGAGTTTTTGCTTGGGTCTGACGATAGTATTCAGAAATAGTACTACAGAGACTGAATAAAGTAATCAAATGCAAAATAACGCTGGGTAGTATTTTAGTCCTGACTAACTTAAATGCATAGGCTATTAATCTTGATTCCTTAAAATGAAAGCTATGTTTTGTTGTTTTGACAACCAAATTAATGACAGACTATATGGCTGCTGTCACTGTAAGAGTTAGTGCACAGATCCTGTAGCCACCAACATTATACGGTCACGTGCGATGTAAACTTATTTAAGACCTAGCCGTGTTTAGAGGATACTCACCAAGACCGAAATTGACCATTTTCGCATGTTTTTGACTGTTAAAGCGATATAATCCACAAAAAATAACTTTTGTTTCCCGTAGGGCTGGTCCGAATACCATTTTTTGAGCTTCGAAGCTTCGGTAGTAATGAACATCGAATATTCGAAGCTTCGGAATCTCTATAAAGACGTCTGTCTGTCCGTTTGCATTTTGATTATTTTGAGAACCGTTCATCCAAACGACTTCACAAGGGAGTGCAATGTCGTAGCCTGTTTGGTGCAATATAGACAGACAGGAGACATGACACGTTCAGAATTAATAAACTTTTAATAAACTACAGAACAGCGCGAGCGGGATGCGGCGCGTCTCACGAGAGCAGAGCTTATATGCTCCGAGAATGGACACTGCGCTAGTGATATAAAAACACACACACACATACAGGTCTGTTAACTTAAGCAATATTTTTAATAAGGTAGTCTAATAATATTTTTCTCACTAACAAATTACTGACAAAGTAGGGTAGATTAGATTTAAATAAAGAAGCGGCGCTCACGCGAGCAGGGCTTATATAGGCTATGCTCCGAGAATAGACACTGCACTAGTGATATAAAACACACACACACAGGTTTTTTAACTTAAGCAATATTTTTAATAAGGTAGTCTTATAATATTTATCTCACTGACAAAGTAGGGTAGATTTAAATAAATAAAAACTAAATTTAAATAAATAAAAATACAATTTAAATAGGCCTAAATAAAAAAGAAAAACGAAATTTAAATAAAGAAAACCGAAAAATAAATGAACGAACTGTAATAGCCTATAAAGAACACGCAATAACTATAACAATTTCAATAACATCACACATTTCAATTAACGAACAGTTTAGGCCCTAAATAAGATAAAATAAATTCCCTTATATAGAATAAAACAAACTGTAAACAGAACAAGGTCATTTAAAATTATTAATGCGATTGCGAAAACAAATTTTAGGCTGGCTTGCGTAATTAGCGCAGCTCACATTTCAATAAACAGAAAAAGTGAACTTTTAAATAAATCACAATCCGGACAGGTTGCAGTCTACCTACACTCTCTTCATGTTGTGTGCAAGGAAGATGAGTTTGTCCACATTCTCAGGTAAAAGGGAACTTCAGGTCTTATTAACAACGTAGACGTTACCATCTTTTTTTAAATTGGTTTTAAATTTGTTTGAACTGTGATGGTCATGACGTTCAAATCATGGGCGGTTTAACTGGGCACGTGACGTCCCAGTAAAATCTCAAAGTTTTCTATATATCGCAGTAGATTAATATAGATTAAAAATAACGGGTAAAAAGGATAATACATTGTTTCTATTATTCTATTTTCCACAATGTAGCAACGCAGCTTAACCCAAAAATACAAGCTCAGACATGCACTTCTGTCCATACAAACTCTGCTGTTCTGCGCTCTAGCCAGAGAATACTCCCGTTGCAGGAACACTTTTAGTAGTCCAAAAAGAAGCAAATATATATTTATTAAGTAGCTATAACGAAGGAAGTTATATGTTAAGTATTATATTTCACAAGATTTTATAGTGTAAAACATATTCAAGTGCGAATGAGAACCGTTTCGAGGGAGATGCCTCGACAAAAACAAAAAAACAACGAATATTCGAATGTCACATTTTCAAATCGAATACCAACCCACCGAAGGAATATTCGAATATTCGGGTCCAGCTGTTTGTGAGGCTGTTTGTGAATAGTTGAATAGTTTAAGATCACGTGAATGTTTAAACTGGTAAGGCTTAAAAAGACTGGTAAGAATAAGTAACTGGTACCATTTACCACAATGGTAAACTTTAGTTACTCATTATGCAATGCTGGCCCGATTATGCAAGTGACAATTCCGTCTATCCCGACTCCCGAAACGCGAGAGTGTATTATCGCCGCCTGCAGTGCGCTTTACGATTGCCTTGTGCAGTCCATCGCGAGAGACAAGAGAGAGAAGACGCAACACCGCTGAATCACTCATGCGGTTTGTGAAATTGCGTCTCGTAGAAAGTTTTAAAATGACTGATTTGATTTTATAATCTGTGTGGATTAATTTAGGCTACTAATACAACCCACATGCTAAAATGAATCAATGTTTGCGGGAATTTCCCGCATTATAAGTGGGAGACCTGCGGGAATGATTAAAATCATGCGCAATACCCACAATCCCGTGCCGAAATTCAAGCCCTGAAACCAAAATAAAATAGACCTAGGCAACTTGGTTGTATAGGCTATTCTGAATTAACAGGATATTTAAATTTTTTCGTCTGCATAAAAAAATCTTCATAACTGCATAAATGGATTGCATACGAGTAAAAAAAATTTATCAAAAAATGTTTAACAAAATTAAACTAGTATAAGGATAAATGATGTTTGACGGGAACACATCTCAAGGTCGCATACACAGACTCATGTTGCAGTTGGAGCAGTCAGCGCCTAAAAACAGGCAAACAAAATGTTAAGCTAATTAAAGTTACAAAAGTTCAGTGAGTGATTTTCTTTTTCTTTTGTTCTTTGATCAACATTAATGGTGTATTGGCTGTCATTGGACTGATTCAATGGACATAGGCCTACTGTTTTTCTTTCTCAACCGTTTAAACAAAACCGGCTGTGTTTACGGGGATATTTGAACTTGGTAAAAAAAAAGGTGTGTAGGCCCAGCTACTGACGTCTTTCCACAGTTGAAACAATAATTCTTCTAATGTTTATTCATGTTTATTTGATGCTATAAATTAATTTGAAGGATAATTGTCCTGTGTGTAGGCTATTTGTCCGTGCACTATATGAGAGAAGGCTTTTTGCGTGCTTTGTATGAGTGCGCAGCTCTGACGTGTTCTCTTTCGTCTTGCGCTTTTAAGTTATCGATTATCTAATCCTAATCCTACTAGCCTATAAAAAATATTTCAGTCATGTTATTGCATGTGAATAAATGTGTTTAACTATAGGGCTATGTGAAAAATAGCCTATGTCATTTTTGATGAGGATTATCGTCTGGAAACAGACTGTTAAATCGACATTGCGATACTTGCAAGACATCGTCGATATACGATAATATCGATTCGTCATATCGCCCAGCCCTAAAGTAGTCCCAACTTTTTTGCTATAGATACCAAAATATGGTATTGAGACCTGTGAAATTTACTGGTACTTGAAATGTTGATATTGTGTAACACTAGTGCAGTCCTATCTCATGTGTTCCTATTCATCAAGTGCTCCATCATACCTTGCTGTTCCAGTGCGTAAGCACAGTTAGTACCAGTACCAGTATCCATAAGACCTTGCTCAGATGCTCAAAATATTTGTCTCATCTCTTCACTGTGAAATGTTATTTGGATTTTGCTCTGTCTGTGCTGATTAGACAGAAAAGCCCCCCTTTCTCTCATCCTTCCATTAATATTTCTTTTCCAAGCCTCCTTCCTTGCATTATTAACAAGCCCTTCCCCAATTAAGATAGATGAGACTGCTCTTGAGGGTATTTGTTCAGGTAAGATCTCTAATTAGCATATCTGATGGATCTGCCTTCATGCGCTGATTAAAACCATCCTCTTTCCCTGGGGCAACTTTAAAGAAAGAAATGCTCAAAAGAGGACCCTCACACATACTGCTAACAAACCACAACAGACCATGCTACAGTGATGGTTTCATTGCCTGTATCCCTGCTAGGCCCGCCCCATACTGTCTCCTTATTACTTTAAGTTTCCTTCAAAGGACAAAACCGGCTTGTCATGCATTCCCTTTATTGTTAGGGCATGAATAACAGGATTAGCCCTAACAGAATTTGAGGAACATTGCTGAAAGAATCTAAGTTAAGGAATAGTCAAAAGGAACTGTGCTTGCTTCAATTTGTAAATGTAGCTGATTAACTGAAGCAAATCTATAGGCTTCCTGTTTGAAACATTGAAGCCTAGTCTCAAGGACGCGAAAAAGCAGACCAACGAAGATTCATGCCCGTGACCCTTAGGTACAGAGTCCAACTGGTATCATGGTCATAACTCATGTGCTGTCTGCATAATACAAGCAAGATCAAGAGTAATGAGGTGTGTTGAACATCCTATCTACAGCGCAGATGGAACTTTGCTAGTATGTCAAACACAATCGAGTGGATCATGTTGTGGTGGAGTGTGGAGTTTGTTTGCATCAATACAAAGCTTTTTGCTTTTTTTATATTGTTTTTAGTGTTTCAGGCTATAGCTATGCAAATTTTGTAGACCACTCGCACCTGGATTTCCTGAGCACGCCAGTCTAGTCTCTATCAGGACTGCGGCTGTCTGGAAAATCTGGGGAGCTGCCTTGTTTTATCAGGTTGTTAGGCCGTGCAGTCTCTTACATCTAAGGTCAGTGAAACCTTGATGAAGAGGGGACCGAGAAGAACCTTGTGCTTGCTCTCCGGCACCTGCTCCCAGTTTTGGGAGACAGACTGCACCAGTGTCTGCTGCAGCCAGCTTGGCAGGATCATCAGTAATACTCTATTTTTGTCTTATTCTGCAGCTACGATGGGAAGTGCTTGGATGGGCTTATTTTTGTACATCTGGATCAGCACTTGGGGAGAGGGAAAGCTGTAGCATTGCTTGTTGTACTGGTTTGTTGAGGAATATCGATTGTTGACACTGCTGTCATGTTGTTGAATTTTCCATGAATGTTTCCATATGAAGTCCAGGCATGTGGATGAAGAGCTCCTCGCATGTTCCTTCACTGCCTAATCAGAGAAAATATGTCCCTATTAGAGATAAACTATAGCCTATATTAGGGATGTCACGTTACCAAAATCCAGTAGTCGGTACCGATACCATTAAAATTTTACGGTTTTCGGTACCAATTTCGGTACAACAGCAAAATCTGTTTGAACTATTTATCCAATTTATATTTTTTATTAAATTCAATTCAATGACTTTATTATTTATGACGTAAATTTATGAAAGCATTGAAGGCTACATGCTGTTTAAACTAAAATATTGATGATATTGAGAAATATTCCTTATAAAAAGTGAAAAATAAGCAACCTTCTATGCACATTATTATTATTATTATTATTATTAGTAGTAGTAGTAGTAGTAGTAGTAGTAGTATTTTTAATGAATGGAGACGTAGCTACATCTATTGTACAGTAGACTAATATAATTATTTGTCAATTTATTTCAGTTAAACCGAACTTTTATTTTGATGGTTTGCCGTGAAGACCTTTTGAGTTTCTGTGTGTGAATGAGATGACGATAGTTTTTCTCAAATGAAACGGTAAAATGCTCATGAAAACAGCGCGAGCGTCACATGTGTGTGTGTGTGTGTCTGCGCCATTTGTTCACACAGAGACAAGCAGAATTTGTAAAGGATAATGTAGAGCGGAGAAATCAGTCGCAAATCCTAAATATTTCCACACATTGCTCTTTCCTCCTTTCTTAACGAGTGGATTTACAGCCACCACATCAGCAGCGCCGCCGGTCGCCATGTCTCAGCGCTTTCATTAAGAGAACGCAAATTCACGCTCTTCGTGCATGCATGCGCATCCAGAACCCGGATTTGACCGGGTACTCGGTACCGTGATGTTTAATTTTTTGTAGTACCGATTTGGTACCGAAGTACTGAACATTTTGACAACACTAGCGTATATGGTTGTATTAGGGATGCCCTAAAGATACGAAATGCAGTTTATAACTTAGGGCCAATAACTGATCAATTATTATGCATAATTCATCCATGCATGTTTACTTTTTTTTTTTAAATGTAATCAAAATGTCATAACTCAATATTACGGCAAAATTAAATCTCTAGTGACATATGCTGAATATTTCTTTCACTTAAACCCGCCCCTTTCTTACCTCAACCTCAAGCTTGCAATCAGATCTGCCTAGAGCTATCCAATCAACAACCGATGGTTAGAACCAAGTCCCCACCCTACATTTTTTTTTTTCAGTTTTGATCATTCATTTTTCAGGGTTGTACATCATAATGCGTTACAAGCTAATTTCTGCCACTACTTCGGTTACTGTTCCTTGGGCTCCTGTAGATATTATTTGATCCAGGCTCTGTGGCTTTCTCTAGACTAGAGAGTCTCAATGGACCTCTATCCACTGTCTGATAATAGAATTGCTGTCACCCCTGTAAGAGACTTCAGGCCTGGTTCCTACATCTCCTCCCTCAGCTCTCTACTCTCTCTCCTTTTCTTTTCTTTACTCCCCCCTCTATTGTAATACTGGAGTTTGGCTCTGTGCCCAGTTTTCTCCATTGATGTCTTCCTCCCTCCCCCCTCTCGCTGTCCCTTCGTCTCTGTGAAGTCCACACACTCCACTCTTTGTGGCTGCGGTAAAGGAGGCAGCGTGCCCGTGGAATTCATGTAACACATTCCACTGGATACCCCTCCTCTGCCTCACACGCACACTGAAACCCTCCTGTTGCCACCCAGTGCCAGTTGTGTGTGTGGGCATTATGTTTGGCACGTGGCCCTAGATGGGGTGTCCTGCCACCCCTCACCCCCTGCCTGATTTCACCGTGCCTTAGCAGATTCCTCCTGCTGACTCGGGACCTCTGTTTCTATGAGCACATTGCTGGATTGACTGCTTCCTTTCCAACTTGTCACTCTGAAGAGGTTGATAAAACTATCATCTCCACATCCTGCTTCTCTTTTATGTTCTCATATTGTTGATTTTATTTGCACACATCATCCGAAGTAGTTATTCTGAGAAAAGATGGACATTTAATCTGGTGATGGGATGTGCTTCCGGGCTTCTATTTTTTAAAGCTTTCAACAAGAGACCCGTCTGAACATTTTTTTTTTTTTTTTTTTAATTAAATAAATATTCTGTTAGGGAAGCACCTCCTCATCTTACCTCATGGGATAAAAGAGCCTTTCAAAACTGGGTTTCCATTGCAAATGATAGAACGTCTCAGGGCTGACATCTATACTAATGTACAAAGCTATTTTAAATCGTACACAAGCATACAAAACTCCCTGCTAGCACAAGAGTATGAGAAATGTAACAGGAAACTCCAAAGACTGGCATTTTAGAGGGAGGTGTACAGAATTGTATCCTCCCTCATAGTGGTCAAGGAAAAGGGCCAGATTGCTCTGGTTTAGGAGTGTATGTTTTGTTTGTTGTTGCTAGAGTGCCCGCGGTTCGTCTAAAGGCCTGCCAGGCCCTGCTGGGTCCTCTAATCTCAGGCGGTGAAGAAACACCCTTCACTTTCCACCAGAGTACTGCTGGAGCAAGCAAGAGAAAGGTGCCAGCTGTCTCTATCCTGTTTATCCTTCACATTCACAGTTTGAATGAGAGGTAGAGGGTTATTTTGGTCCTCTAAACCACACTTGTGTTTCTCTACTCTGGAGTTGATGGATGTTCAGGGCTTTCAGAGGCTCTGCCTCTACCTGGTAAGGTGGGTTTTTCCAGCTTGCCTGTTGGGGCAAAGCCAAGCTCTGTGGTGCCAAGTTTCGAAGGGTCCAGCTGGCAAAAGCAAGGCTCTTTGTTTTACTGCACTCTGCATTCAGGCCCAGTCGCACAATGTTTTGTCACTGGTCTGAGTCAGTATGCGATGTCAACGACCTTGGCAAAAGAGCGAGGTGAGATACACTGTATTGTACGAGGTTTAATTGTTGCCTGTCTAAGTAGATACTGCAGCATGATAGTTTTATTCCCGTTCAATGATGCTGAATGTCTCTATACATGCTTTGAATTTTTCAGACCATGCTTTCTGACATTTGCCGCTGTGTTTTTTAACAGCAGGGCACGTCTGCAGAGTTAAGCAAACTTCTTAAGAGACCACAAGCACCTTATTTGCCAGCTTTCTCACCGAGACCTTCCTTTGGTCGCCCTCTTCAACAGGGACATAGGGCAATTTATGAATATTCATTCAGCTGTCCTTGGTTACTAAAAGCAGTGCTTAAATCTACATAATTTATGTTTAAGTGCCTTTCAGATGGCCTTTTCCTTTTTTGACACTCTTAAGAAAAAGAGCCATACTTGGTAATCAAGCTGCCATTGTAGGACGGATCCTAACAGTCGAAAAGCTAGTCAAATGTTCTGACTAAAAGCAGTCAAAGGCTATTTTTTAAATAATTTGTGTCAGTGTCCAGTCTCATAAAGCCTGAATGAAGCACACTTTTTTGTATTGTCAAAGCTTTAGAGAAAATGGGCATTGAGGTGCTTTCTTGGAAGAAAAACTGATCTTAAGATTTACCATCTATACATTTGTTTGCCTACATTGATAATATACCATGTATTTAACATTATTCTGACCATTTGTGCCTCTCCTGGCTTTCTGTAGAGAGGGGTGTCATTGGTGAGTTGCTCTTTTGAGAGCTTCAGGTCTGTTTTAATGAATGGGTATCTGGCAATAGGCCTTTTATTTGAACGTAGAGCCCAGCTAAAGTGCATTGTGTTGTATTGTTTACAGAGCATTTCCTATTATTCTGTATGCGAGCACATGTGAATGTCAATGAAATCCTTTAAACAGCCCAGTCTGAAATAAGCTGTTTTACTTATTTGAGATGATATTTTCTCCTAAATAAGAGGGATTTGAGGCAGTCCATTTTAACAGTGCTCCAATTAGCAGTCCTTGTCTTGCTGTCTTTTTATATTTTTTGTGTTTCTGTATAATTGCGCACATGAACTGAACAAATCAGTTTAATGTGATTTGATCAGTCACTATATTGAACTTAATTCTGTAGTAGCAGCTCTGTCTTAAGCTCAATGGGCTTTATTAAATTAAATAATTTAATGAAACTTTATTTAAATAGGCCTAAATGTATTAAACATTAATATTTAAATGTATTATCTTGTTGGTTTAGTTTATTAATATTATTGATAATAATACTTTTTTCTCATCTGAGATTTCATTATTTTTACCTAATGTTGATCATTTGTCCTCAAACTGGGAAAACTATCATCACAATACACGAGGGGCAACCATTCTGCACTTACAATAGGACATTGTCTCGCTTTGAGAGAAGACCAAGCACTTCAGGCCTCTTGGGTGCTTGAGTTTGTACTGGCAGCTTGAGTTTGTGCTTGTGTTCCTACTCTACATTCCTCTATCTCCTATCTGTTCTATCCTGTCCTCCTCCTCTCCCGTCCGTCTGGGCCGCTGATCTCCTAGCAGCAGTGGTTACACAGGACCCTGCTTCCAAGCTGACGCCTGCTAACCGCTGCTGGCTTTTTGTGGGCAACAATGGCAGGCCAGGCCCCAGCCTGAGGCATAGACAGACCCGTCAACAACAAAGGGGGCCTGTGAATCTGAGGCCCAGTGGGCAGCCGGTGCAGGGGGAATAAAGCAGGTCAGGGCCAGATTAAGAGTGCTTAGGGGAACACAGCGCAGGCCTAACGGGTGCATGCCAGCTCAAAAGGCACTCCTGAGAGAGACTGAGGGAGGGAGGCCGCAGACAATGGGGAGATTGAGGAGGGGGATATTTGGAGGAGGAGCTTTTGTAATTAGAGATGCCGCCATTGCTGCCTCAGCTGATTCCTTAGCTGTGCACACCTTCAGGGTCTCATCACTGTAATGCATGCAAAAGCTAAGCTGGAAGGGCTTGTTGGGAACGATTCCTTTGTGTTTGCACTCCCCCTCTCTTGTTTTTTTGTCCATATGCTTAGCTTGGTTTGATGAGCATTTTCTGCAGGAAACCGTAAGGAGGGATTGATTGGATGTTTTGTTTTAGCACTATTGGAAAACACAAAGATAATATGGTTTAGCTTTTTAGCCAAATTGGGGGATCTTTATTAGCAATGAACTGAAATAAAATTCTCGACTGAAACCAAAAGTTGGGGGCTTGGGGCTGAAAACTGAAACCCTGAATGCTTACTTTAACAAAATTAGTTTAATTATTTAAAATAAAAAAAAAAGGTTAGTTTTATATTGAAAGTTTAAAGTGATTACACTTGTTCTTCATTCAGGGAGAAGAAAATTGTTTTTTATCGAATACAAGCACTGTATTTCTTAACACAATTTTTTCAGGAAAGTTTACAGTTTATTTATGAACAGTTTCTCTGTCTTCTCAAATGAGAGGGAATCATCTCATATATTAGAATGAGATGTTGCACTACATGACCCCACAGTGTGTGCAAGATGAGAAAATGTTCTTTATTAATACGCTAAACTGAGAGAGTGATCGCTTCAGAGGGACTTGCACAAGAAGGAAAAGCAAACAATTGTTTGCAATGTTTTTTTTTTGTTTGTTTTTTCTGCATGTTAAAAGTTTGTTCACTTTTTTTCGCTCAGTCTCTGAAACTTCAGTGCATCCCTGGTTAGAGACAGAAAGAGAGAGAGAGAGAGAGAGAGAGAGAGAGGGAAGGAATGAAGAATAGTTTAGAAGGCAGCAGGGAAGGAAGGAAATGCAGACGATGTATTACTGCTGGGACAAGCCCAGAGTACATATTGACATTTTCTTACCTTGTAGATGAAAACACAAAGCACACAACAGATGTGAGCTTATTGGTCCTCAAAAGTTTTTTCCATCTTTTATCTGATACTGGTTTTACAGCTGCGGGGCAAACTGAAGTCATAGGCCTACCTCCTCATAGGAAACGGTTAAAGATGGAATGCTGTTGGAGAACAGAAAAGAGACTTGACGCTGTGAGGCCCGCACGAATTATGCGCAAAGCAGTCAATCGGTTCTCTTTCCTTTTCTCATATTGATTGGGGATTTAAAAAAAAAAAAAAAATTTTTTAATGGATGAGTCATGAAATATAAGCTTCTTAAAGCATTATCTATCAGTGCAGGCTATGCTTCTAGTGTGAGCAGAGCTCAAAGGAGCCATTGTGTCCTGCAGACTGCTGCTTGTCAATTGCAGGCCAGCAGATGGTTTGTACATGTTCGCATATTAAACGCAACCAAGTCGCATTTAGGGAAATGGCGAAAGTGGCAGAAAAAAATCTTAGAGGGCATATGCTGATGCGCAAGAGCTGATGGTGGTTGGCTGTTCACAAACAATCCATCAGCGATCAGGGAATGTGCAGGCCGGTGACCTTTCCAGATTGTCTTATGCATGCCGACTGCTCACAAAACAATACCAAAACTCAGATTTCTATTCAGGCACATACTGATACTGACTGTAGTTTAATAATATGGGTTATTTGCATGAGACAAGCATTGTTTGATTTAATTTTTTTTTTCAATCCTTCTAGCAAATGAGTTTGGATTGAGTTTTGTTCTTTTGTGTCACGTGTTTACAGGGCATGTTTGCTTTTCTTTATCATCTGCACATGCACAAAGACAAGAACAGCTCAAGAATTACAATCTAGTACGCTCTGTGTATTGCACACTGCTTGGAGAAGCATGCTTTCCCTGTTGAGCAGGCGAATGGAAACATATGCATATTCAGATAGCTTTTTAGATGCAATAGAAGAAAACCTTGAACAGAAATAACAATGAAAGGATATCCCCGCCTCTATTTCCACACCACACGGTTTCACTTCGAGTGCATCTGCTTTTATCTCAAGCAGGACATCTGGTTGCACTTACGGCCTGTCCAAAAGTGCGATTCATCTCCTCCTTTTCGCCCTGTACGCCTTCAAATTCATCCTCCTCTCCGGCTTGTTTTCAGCTTTCACTGGGTGAATTATCTGAGAATAAAGGCTCTTCAGCCAGGGCTAGTTTGCATCAGATGCTAAATTGTTGGTTTTGAACTATCCGGCCCTGTATGATTAGCCCGGCTTTAATTTCCCTCTTCACTTCACGCACAATGCGCAAGGCTCAGGCTAATGGTGACTGCATACTCCCCTCCGGGTCTTATCTGCGATTTCCATGGGCGTCAAACCTGCTGCTTGCCGCTAGCCCACTGAAAGGAATGCTGATTGAGCTCCGTGCAGCTCTTTTTTGAGGTTCACAATTCTGTGGATCAGAAATCAATTATGTGTGATCGTGACAAATGACTCGGGGGGGGGCTGCTGTTTGAGGGACATCACAAATTAATCAATCAAGCCTTTATCAGAGCACATAGGAACCCCTGTGCACAATCTGAATGTGTGTGCCTGTGCATATGCATGTCTGTTGTGTCGAGATATATGAGTGGGGGAGAAGGGATGCTGATGCGGTGTTAACCATATTGCTGCTGGGACAGATGGAAGATGGAAAAGAGGGGAGGGGAGGGGAAGGGCAGGAGGGGTCGAGGCTCTTGTGCATGCGGCGTTGGCCCAGTGCCTGCCGTACAGGACCCCGTTTGGCCTCCATGGCTGATTAGAGGTTAATGGTTTAAGAGTGTGTGGGGATGCTGTCATGATTGGCTGAAAGGTTCTTGAGTGGGCGTGTCTGAGGGGGTGGCAGATGGCGCGGATAGAGTAAGGCTGCAAGTAAATGAATGAAAGAGGGGGACTCCTCTCCTGTTCCCTGATCAGTGACCATCACAGTGGAGTGAGCTCCCCCTATATGCATCCCTCCCCAACAGATGGCCAGTGGCTCAGAGCTCAGTGGCTAAAATGACTCCGAAAGCCCAGGCTGGATGAGCGTGCATTAGCGGGCATCGCCAGCGGATTAATTATGACTGTTACACATACACAGTGAATCGTAACGTGGCCGGGCGATTCTGTTGTGTCGCAATGTTAGCCTGAAGCTTGGCGCCTAGATTAGAGTCGCCCAAGAGGGGGTACGTTTCCTGAGAGAAACAGACTCATGTAATTTGGATGGTGACACGAAAGCCCACATTCCTTCCCCAGTGATGTGATACTCATGTAATTCACCCAAACTCCATGTTTTAGTGTCTCAATGTGTAACATCCATTTGTTACTTTTATTGAGTTTTGTTTGCATCTCATGTGTGCGGAAAGGAAGCACATCTGTTTTTAGCACATTGCTGCCGTTGGAGTTTGGTTTGATGTTCTAGTTTCTTCTACTTTGGCATGTGCTTATGTCACTCAGTTTCCTTTGCTGCCAGTTTAAAGTACACATTAGCAATAGCATTTATTAAGTGTTTGATTATTGTTTCTTACCGTGTTTTATGCTATTCTGTTTTTGCTATTTGGGGGTAGAGTATGAATCATGCAATGTGATTTACTAAGGTTTGCATTGGTTAATTTATTGGTGTTTGCAAAATTATTTAACGTGCAAAAAAATGCATGTCTTAAACCAGACACTTGGGCTGCTCTTGGTAGATTGCGTTGGCCATTATGGAAATGATCAGGCTGTCTCTGTGTTCTGCATCTGTGTTCAGTAGATCATGCGCAGAACTTTCCAATCCCATTGGTGCTTTTTTAGAATTGTGCTTTCACCCTAATTTGCCCCGTTAAGTAAATCTAGCCCCAAGAATAAATAATAGGCCTGGAACGATGCACCTCCTGGATTACGAAAATACATAGACGTGCATGGAATGCATTGACGCATCACAGTTTACGTTCATCCCTAATTCCCTGTCATGTTTCACACAAAACAAATCTCTAGAGCAAATGCTAATGGCTAGTATGGCAGCGCCACTTAATACAGTTGTTCATACAACATTTTTTTTTTACAAGCATTCTCAAGCGTTCTTCACAACCGCATTCTCGACAAGCCCACGCTGAATGAAAGGAACCACACTGGACAACTAGTTGTCTGCTATGTCATATAATGTGAGAGCCACACTGAACTGTATAATCATGACCGCATATCCTGACCTGCATCATGAGCTGCAGTGGGTGAGAGCCTCGAGGAGTGAAGCTCAAATGTACTCTTGGTTACAAAGCATTAGTATTTTAAAATATCTGATGGATGAGCTCATGCCTCAAGATTCACTACTCAATAACACGCTGTCAATTGGGCTATGGTTTAGTTGTCAATTGTGTTATGGTTCTGTTATCGATTTAGTTGATTATCGAAACAATCGTTAGATACAGCCGTAATAAATATATTAACAGTAACTATAAGGTTTTCTATAACTTCACACCACAGCTTTAGCGACAGCAGAGTGTTAACATTGAAATCACTTTCAGGATGACTTTTTCTAGCTGATAAACGCTAAAAACACTGACAGCCAAACAGAATCCACTCGACTTTATAGAGTTTGAGCATTTAAAGTAGCTGATGATATAACTGCTGCACACACTTATAATAACCAGAATGTTATTGTGCATTGGTGTGGTAATGTAGTTATAGTTATCGTTCTTGATGTAGCTTGACCTTAAACCTTATTTTTCAGAGGCCTGCTAAACTGTACATGATGAAATCATCTGTAGTGCCTGGTGCGGACACAACAGACACACTCAAGATTCTTTGTGTGGTCTGAATGACTGATATTAACAACAGCAGTGTCATTATTTCTTTTAGATGACGTTGCATGGCTCATTTTGACAGATACCAACACTCCATCTGCTTATGACATCCACCCTCTCCATTTCCCAGCAGAGTTCATCTTTCTCTCTCTGTCCATCCCCTTCCTCTCAGGTAGCAAATTATCGAAAAGCCTCTAAAGATGGGGGTGGGTGAGAGGGATCTATGCTCGCACCATGATGGAGGTTAGCCAGAAAAGAGCAGTTGTGGAGGGGTTGGTGGAACAGCATTCAGTGCTGAGCAACAAAAGGCCTGGTGGAGAGGGTGGGGGGAGAGCCAGCGATATGAGAGTGAGAATAAAAAGACAAGGAGGGCTCTTCATGTCCATCAGTAGCAGATGCGTGCTCTCTCCAATGCAGTCCCTGTCACATGAGCCTATAGGCTCATCTGCTCCTCCATAACCCCATAGATGGTGCCATAGATAGAGCTATGCCATAGAAGCCCGTCACTGCCAATCCTTACATCGCTCATAAATCCACTGTCTGTGATTAGCACAATTTGTAATAGTCGTGTTTGCAAAGGCTATCTCTTATTATTATTATTATTATTATTATTATTATTATTATTATTATTAATCTTGAACAAACTCCTAAACTTTAGTTTTACGTTGCAATGTGTTAGGAAATGTTCTTAATAATTCACCATTACCCCTAAACCTCATTGTAAGGAGGGTCACTCAGCTGATTTGATAGTGGGTGGGATGTGTCCTTCATGTGACTAATGCTGTTTAGTCTCAACTGTAGATTTTTGCAATCCAAGATAATGCATGATCTGATAATGCAAAGGTTTGCATGAAGGTGCCCTGATTGCCCGGGGCATTTTTGAAATGTAAAACACTTCAGTCTTTGCATACTTTGTGGTAGGTACATGAGCCTAAACGTGTATTGAGCCTAACACATTTGATTTTTTTAAATATTTTTTTACCAAAACAAAACAACCTGTAAAACCCCTTCATACTTTGTTTTGTAAACAAGATCTGTCTTATAGTCCACTCACAGTCAATGCCATAGTGGTGTGCTCACACTAAAAAGAAGTGTTAGTTGCTGCATGGCAAAAATGCAGAGTTTGATCAGTCTTGCTGTAGTTCTTAAAAGAAAAATAAACCCTATAAATGCACTCCTATCTTACACACTCCTGTGGATCTTTGTTTCTCTTAACCAAATTTACTTTGAACTTGCATTGTGCCAAAAGTAATTTGCAACACATAGGGGCACTCCCTCTCCTTTTCTGTCTTTTATCAAAATGAAAACAGACATCACCATAAACTCCCCTTAATCAGATGGCTCTGTTGTGTTGGCTGTGCCTGAAAGGGTTTGGCAGTAAATTGGACGTCGGATTTCTTTTCTCCAAAATCTCGGGGCTGAGGAGGGGGCCAACTTCTCAGAAGAACTCATCTGAAAAAGCCTTTTGTGGGATTTGGCAAGGGAACAGCCGGCTTTGCTCATGCTTATTAGGCACCCCTGTCACACCAGCCGAACCCTAGAATTAATTGTGATGTGTGCGTTTGTCTGTCTTCCTGTACATGTGTGTATATATATATATGTGGGCACATGTAGAGACACCTTCTAGCTGTGGTACAGTTTGTTCTGGTCACGGATTCTTTATTTGTCAGCTGGACACATTTCTGGGCATATGGGGTGGTAACGAATAAGACTTGCTCTGCCTGTTTCTTTCGACAGCCCGTTCCTTGAATCATTTCAGCTGTTGTCTCTGCAAGGATACATGGGATCCTGATTCTGTCACTTGTACGCTTACATAATGATTTGAGATTCAAAGGATCTCTGAATTAATGTAGTTCCTGTGGATTATGATGAACAGATCCATTGCAAAGGTTTAGAGTGATACAGTAATTCTAGTCCCCCAACCCCCTTCCCTTGTCTTTCATCATTTATAATTTAGCAGTCAAAGTGAAGAACAAGCCCACCTATTGGCCACGAAGACATGCATACAGTCTTTCTACATTTTATGATTTTAGGTCTTCAGTGAAGCTTTGTTGGGTTGTTTCTCTTGGATGTTGCAGAAACTAGAAATAAAGCAACATCTTTCTATGTTTGACTGTACACCTCTGATGTCTCCAAACATGTTTTCGACCGACCAGTATCTTCAGGTATTCTGGAGATTTTCAGTAAAATGTTTTGGATTTAATGTTGGACATTTTTGCAGCTATTAGGGTTACTGTAGCATGATCCTCTCGGATTTGGAGATAGGTTTCACTCTGCAATTGGAAAACATCTCACATATCTTGTGGTTTGGTAACCACTAGTTACCAAACTAGTTTCTAGTACAGTCAAACAATCAGATGCGTATTTGGTAGCAGCCTAATTTGCCTTATTAATAGGCATTGCTGCTTACCAATCTTGACTTACAGCCTCCAGATCCATTTACGTTCATACAGTTAGCTTGAGAATTTTGTTTAGAACTAATGAAAGACAAAGTCACTGCTATTTGAATTGCGTCAAATGTCATTGTTAACTTAAACTTTTTTCTCTCTGCCTGTTTCTATCCAGGTTTTCACCTCAGTGGCACAGTCACAGAGCCAGCCACGCAATCCGAGCCAGAGACGACACACAAGGTGGCCATCAGCTTCGACCGCTGTAAGATCACATCGGTGACATGCGGCTGCGGCAACCGTGACATTTTCTATTGTGCGCACGTGGTGGCACTGTCTTTATACCGCATCCGCAAACCCGAGCAAGTCAAACTACGGCTGCCCATCTCAGAGACACTCTTCCAGATGAACAGAGACCAGCTGCAAAAGCTGGTGCAGTACCTTATCACGGCCCACCACACGGAAGTGCTGCCCACCGCCCAAAAACTGGCAGATGAAATCCTGTCCTCCAACTCTGAGATCAACCAAGTACATGGTGAGCAGCACAAATTAAGTGTCTTTATGATCACATGACCAAAATTCAATTTCCACAGCCAAATGTTCCATAGAATTTAAAGAAAAAAGACAGGCTTACACCTAGGGCTAGGCGATTAAAACGATAACAATAATTATTGTGATATAATTTCCTCGATACAGTTATAAAATGGTTTGATAAATGTTTAATATAATGTTTTTGGGACAAAATTGGAATGAAACTGCTCTACTCTTTTAAACCGCGCCACACAGACCATTTATCCACTAGACTCAAACGGCAGCGCAGGCTTACTAGAGCAGAGGCGTTTACTTGCTGATCGCGTGACCACAAAACAGTGCTGTGAGATCCAGTGGGAAGCACTTGAATTCAGCAAAGAACACGAATGTGATTTTAAACTAGTTTTAACCTGATGAAACCACGCTGATATTCTTAAAGGACAAGCATCTTTTGCAGCGATTTTTGTGTGAGCATATCAGTGAACACCCCAGACCACTCGGTGAGTTTCACGTCTTTGTAAACTAAAGTTTAATGCGTTTTATGAAGGATTGTTCCAGTGCACCTACGCAACCATTGTGGAGGTGGAGGGGGGAGACCACAGAAACCTAAAATTCTCGGGCCAGCAGCATGTGTCCAAATTTCTATCTCAACCGTTCTATTTCATCAGGAACGATCTTAAAACAGGGCTTTAAGTGTAAAATACTGAACTTGTCCTTTAACAGCACTGACAAATATAAAAAACATTGTGCCATGAACAATCCAGTTTGAAAGCATTTCAATCTACAAATCACCATAATTTACCATGGATTTACTGTAGTAACACTAACTGGCCGACCCACATTGTACAGCGACCCACATTGCGGTGCTTTAGATGGCTAGTCCGCCCCTAAACTGCAGTATTGTGTCAGAAATGTTGTGCATTCATATTGCAGTTTATGATAATATTAATGTAGACATGTATTAGAGGAGTGATGGAATATAATTGCAGTATTTTTTGTTATTAAGCTAGGACTATATAATTGTAATTAGAATAAAAAAATATATATTTAGGCTACCATAGAGGCCATATAGTTACATTTTGCCATGGTAGTGAGATGCTATATGTGTGCGACTCAAACATCACAATGAAAGCTACTGCTACTGTCAAATGTGCATTTCTAAGAAACAAAAATGCACAATATTGCACTACAATATGTGCCGAAGATACGAGTTATAAAAGTGAAGAAAATCGAAGAAATACATTTTTCTATTACGATTTTTTTTGTCAGGGAAAAAATACTGACAAAGGATTTTACTTAAATGTTCATCTGTTTGGCAAGTTTTTGTCATGTTATGACAATAAAGAGTAATTTCTGCCTGGTTTCCACAACTTTTACTCTGGAGCAAAAATCTGCCTTTAAACTGGAAAGAAATAAAGATTTGACATTTATCAGGAAAATTATCGATATCAACTGATTTAGCCATATCGCCCTGCCCTTCTTATACCCTTTTTAAATATTTACTCGACAAACTATGCAAAAATAAATTCCATCTCTTGATCGTTTGTCCAAGGAGCCTCTGAAACCAGGAAGTCCATCCTCCTGCCCTCTTGTTTTGAATAGGAATCAAGGGGTCAGACAGAAGCCCCTTATCAATGTTTAATCAGCAGTTACGCGTTGAATCCGGAATGTGCAGAATGTGTTAACCTGCCAAAATGTTGGATTAAATGTGCAAAAGGACACCTACACTGGAGTCCTGCTTATACAAGGACACAGGGGACCTTCTGTTTATCAGTTTGCACCTCACTAGCCCATTGCAGCCGTTATAAAGTCATTAAATACACTAATAATTTACTATTATGCTGAACATGGTTACAGTCTACCACAATCTAAAGCATTAAAACAAGCTCTCTTATTTCAGAGCACTTTACATGTAGCACAGCTGGCTCAATAGATATCCTGTACATTTTAGATACACTCATAGTATAGCCTATAACACCAATGCTTATGTCACACACTGATGGTAATCTACTGTATGTAAGTTATTATTGCTCCCCTAAGTCCACCCAAGCCTTTTAAGAGCTAATCTCTAAATCAAGATGGATCTTCTTATCATATAAAGCATGCCAAGGACAGGGAAACGTGCAAACGTTCCACTTCCATATATAGCATTTATATGTTTAATACCCACAGGGGCACCCCAATAGGCAGATCAACTCTCTGCAGTCTGTATGTGAAGCAGCTTCATGGTGTCTTTAAGTGGAATTCGATAGGGCTGAATGTGCTGAAATGTTTTGTTCTGGAATGGACAGTGGGGGTGGCGTGTTGTAAACCTAAAGTGCATCGACATATTGGAAATACAGTAAGACCTTCCTCAGATAAAGTGATTGCCTCTAATGCATTTTTATTTTATTTTTTCTCAGTGGCAATGGGAAGCAAACTTTTAAGAATCAAACCTAGATAGCTATGATTTGACCTCACCTCATGTGTTATTATCAGTTTGTAATGTTGTAATGGTAAAAAAAGACACATGGATATTCTGCCCGAAGAAAGTGTGATTATCCATTTCAGGTTTGGTTTAGAGTAAACAGGCTGAGGAAGTGCTGTTTTTCTATGTGTTAATGTGTACAAGCAGATTTTTCTGTTTACTGTTGAATTGCATAAGCTTGTAACCCAAGCTTCCACTCTGCTTTTCTACCATTCAATTATATATGTTATTGCTGAAAATATCGAAAGTTTACTGGATGTATTTCTCTCCCAGGGGCCCCAGATCCTACAGCAGGGGCCAGTATTGATGATGAGAACTGCTGGCACCTGGATGAGGAGCAAGTGAGGGAACAGGTCAAGCAGTTCCTCTCTCAGGGAGGATACTATGGCTCAGGCAAGCAGCTCAACTCCATGTTTGCCAAGGTGATATGATCTCTCTCTCTCTCTCTCTCTGTGTGTGTGTGTGTAATGCTCAGTGCAAAAGGTGCTATTATGGTGAATTATGGGCCCATGAAATCCTCGGAGGCCCATTTAAATCAATGCATTTTAATTAAATGTCAAGCTGCCTCTTATTTTCAATAGCCAGTGCAGGTCATTGCTTTACCTGTCTGCTATCTGAAGATTTGAAGAACTGCACTTCAACTTTTGATATTGATGCTGAATATAGTGCTCAAACACAAGTGTTCTGATCTCGTAGTCCTTTCAGCTAAAACATTTTTGCTGTTTATATAAAATATGCTTTATGTACAAATTACTTGCTTTGTTCTTCAAAAAATGATGCTGATTTGTGTCAGACACAGATGCGTATTAGTCCTATACTTGATGCATGAGGCACTTAAACCTAAGATTTTTGTGTGTTATGCAGGTGAGGGAAATGCTGAGGATGCGTGACTCAAACGGGGCACGGATGCTCACGCTCATCACAGAGCAATTCATGGCTGACCCACGTCTATCTCTATGGCGACAACAGGGCACAGGAATGACCGACAAGTGCCGACAACTCTGGGACGAGCTGGGTGAGTTTTGTCTGCTTAATCCGTTGGGCACATTTCTCGATCATCATCCTTGCTTGTCCAGGAACATTCTTATCAACCAGTCAAAATTACCACTGATTTTAGGATGTTTAATGCTAGGGTTAATTGCAAGGTTTAGCTTATTGCCAACAACATATTCAGGAAGGTATCCTACTAAGCTAAATCACGTTTTTATGAGCAGCATAGCACAGTATAGAAAAGACCAGTTTTGTATTTAAACACTAACGTACATCCTCATCGCTCTTCTGTACTACAGAATTGAATCTTAATCATTATTACTTACTCCTCTTCTCCTTGGTTCAATATCCTTAGCCTTAAGCACATTTGTCCATGTGCACCGTCTGACCTGCAGCAGTTCAGTCAGGGCAAGTGGATCAGTGCAAGACTGACTTAGTCTGCGGCGCATACACAGAACTGGCCGCCCGCCTCTATCGGGATGTCATGAAAGGGCCAGGATCAATGAGCTTTAAAGCTGCCTCCTATTGATCGGGCCATTTAAAGAGGTTGATGAGAGCACATCCTGAAGAGGCTCATTTGAGAGCTGCATCTCTGGCTTCCTCTTCCTCCAAAACGGTTGTAGCTGTAAACAAGACGCACCTGCAGAGATGACTGTGCATTCTGATTTTCAAGAGCAGGCACAAAATGAGCGTCTAATTAATGTCCAAGACCAAGACAGTTCTGTGCTTCAGTTGACAGTCATGTTGATTGGCCGGAGCACAGCAATTCGGCCAATAAGAGCTGTGTGTACATGACAGCAGTGGAAAAAGATGCAGACCAGCCATCTGTTACCTAGATACAAAAAGGCATCGCACGACCCCACCAGTTACACGAGCGCACCAGACAACCCTACACATGTAAAATGTCATACTTTCATAATCATACTCCTCAGTACCTGTATTTGACATTGATGCGCTAGAACCTCTTCTAGTTTCCATTTCACTTTAAGTAACTAATCGAAAGACTAAACTTGTTTAAATGGTGCATAAAAATGGGAAAAGTGGCAACCTAAAATTCAATACAACTTCCTCTTTTTCTCTTTATCCTTTTATGCTCATTTTACCTTTTTAGTTTCTCACTCTTTTATAAGCCACACTTCAGTTATAAAGATGTCTGTGCACTGTGGGTTTGCAGGTGCACTGTGGGTGTGTATCGTGCTGAACCCGCACTGTAAGAGCGAAGAGAAGAACGGCTGGCTGAGACAGCTGAAAAAATGGGGAGACATGGACATCTGCCCTCTAGAGGATGGCAATTACGGCAGCGAGCTGCCCAACATCACCAACGCTCTGCCGCAGAGCAACCTGGCTCAGGGTAAGCTTCCCTTCAGTTGATCCAAAGCTGAAATTATCCACTTATCTCGATGTCTGTTGCTCACATAACCGTATTTTACTCTGTGTAGACTCACTTGCCCGGCCTAGAAGAACGGTGTTCACAAGAGCAATGGAGGCCTGTGACCTGCACTGGCAGGATAGTCACTTGCAGAGAATCATCAGTAGTGATTTCTACATGTCCCCAGCCTACCAGAGAGAGGGAGAGAGCCTACTCTTCAACCCCCAGGGCCTGCCACTGTGGTTGGGTACGTATTTACGTACTTCTCAACTATTTCAAGCTATGTTTGACCATGTTGATTCTGTTCTGAGAAGCCAGTCAGTTCAGGGATCTCTAGTGGGCGAGTTTTTCCTAAATCAGACACTTGAAAAAAGGCCCGTTTACACCAAGGACAATAACTATGAAATTTTAATAATTGCTCTAGAAGAACAATATCGTTGGAATCACTTTTCCAGCAGTAATAATTACACAGAAGAATGATATCGTTGGAATCACTTTTCCAGCTGATGTACGATAAAAACATTGACAGCAGTCCACCCGAGAATTGAGAATTTAAAGCAGTGGACTTCAAATCTCAACGTGTATTTATAAACTGAATGTTATAGTGTTATACAGTCATTGTTATTGTTCTCATTCTTGGTGAGAAACGGAGAGTCTGAGAGGCTCTCAGTAAGACCTTTTCTGCTTTGTGTCGTTATCTGTCTGATTTCACTTCTGTATGATCCAGGAACTAGAATGAGCAGTTTCCATTAAGATTTGAACATCCCCACCATGTTTATACCATGTCATGTGACTTGTTCCAGATCACGTGCCTACAGCCTGCGCCAGGGTGGATGCTCTGCGTTCCCATGGTTACCCCAGAGAAGCCTTGCGACTGGCTGTTGCAATAATCAACACCCTCCGGCTCCAACAGCAACGGCAATTAGACATATACAAGCATCAGAAGAAAGGTAACACACATTGTTCTGATTTGCATAATGTATGGCATAACTCCAAGTGCTCACAAATTTTTTTTTATTACTGCTTAATCACAAGCCTTATCTTTTCAAGAATAACCATTTCAGCATATTTGTTGACGCATCAAAAGAAAACTAGTACAGTTATTTCAGAACTTCTGCACTTTTAACTTTGCTCAGGGTAACTTTAGAGACAGCCATGCGCACCGTTAAAATTGAAAAGTGCTTGTTTTGATAGTAATTTATGCATTGACCTGTTGATTCATATGTTCCCAATACAAGTAAATATTTCTGGTTCTGTCCTCAGAACTGTTGCAGAGGGGAATGACCAACACCACCAATCTAGAGGGCTGGGTGGGCCACCCCCTTGACCCTATTGGCTGCCTTTTCGCCACCCTCACAGAGACGTGTCGAGTGGAGGATGACAATACCATGGATACTGGAGGTACACAATTATATGCTGTCATCGGGCTTCTGTCCTTTTACAACTTTCTGAGACGCCTTGGGCATTATTCGGTTCCTCGCTCGGCAACTGGCCTGCGTCTTTGAGAGCTTCATTCAGTCTGCTGGAGCCCCATCTCCTCGCTCTTTACAATTGCCCTCCTTTTCTGTGCAGTTAAGGGGTGCTATTGTATCAGAAAGGTCATTCTATCCACTCAGTGGTGTAAAACGTATAAAATCAATCAGCATTTGCATTCCATACATCCCTCCCAGCTCAGGCCAATGGAAAGTGTCGACCATTGTATTCCTGTAATGAGGAACCCACAGAGAGGCATTGTGTCCCTGAATAATACTGGCAAATGGTACTGTGACTTGGAAGAGTTTGTTCATATCTGTGCGCTTGTCCCATTGTAGCACTCCCCTTTTGGCCATGGCACTAGCGGTTGCGTTGGGTTGTGTTTGTGTCTGTTGTGTATTACACTGTATGTTTGTATATGTGTTAGAGAGCATAGCTCTTTGTTTGACTCTGTTGCACAGTTGGAAACATCTGGCATGTGCTGGGATGGGGGCGGACTCTCGGTTTTAACCAATCAGAATGTCCGAAGGTCAGGATCTTAGCTTAGCAGGACCAGCAACAGCAGCTGCAGCGGTGGCCGCAGCAGTGTGGAAAGCCAAAACAATGCTCTCTCTAATCTCTCTGCTTTACTACTTTGGCAATTTACTGTAAACCAGAACCAAATCAGGATAGGACACCATAGCTTGGTTAAATTGTTTTGTATGTTTTTTTTATTTTATTATGATTGTGAAATGCCAGTAGAGATGTTGTTTTTACAGTGTAGCCAGATGATGGTAAACCCATTGATCCCTGTCTGCTGCCTACTGTACAAAGAGGATTGATCAACAGTATAAATTGCTAGGGGGATTTAAGTGAGCTGGTGTTGTGGGTCTAAATTCTTACCAAACAGATGGTGTTTTTTGTCTCAGCTTTCATGCAAACATCATCGGACATTTATATAGATGCCTTGGCTTGTGGTGTTTTATATGTATAAGTTTGGGGTCAGTAAGATTTTTTTTTTTTTAAAGAAATGATTTTTATTCAGCAAAGATGCATTAAATGGATTAAAAAGTGACACTTTTATATTGTTATGTTATAATAGTATTTCACAATATTATGGCTTTCACTATTATTGATCAAATAAATACAGCCTTAGCGAGCAGAGACTTAATCAAAAACATTTAAAAAGTCTTACTGACACCACACTTTTGAATGGTAGTGTATATATACTTGCCTTATCTTTAGCAATGCAATTTTATATTTGCTAAAAAACATTAACAAAATCATTGTAAAAAAAATATATACAGTACTGTGCAAAAGTTTTAGATCGGTAAGATTTTTTATGTTTTTAAAAGAAGTCTCTTCTGCTCACTAAGGCTGCAATTATTTGATAAAAAATACAAAAAAACAGTAATATTGTGAAATATTATTACAATTTAAAACAGCTGTTTTCTATGTGAATATACAGTAAAGTGTAATTTATTCCTGTGATCAAAGCTGAATTTTCATCATCATTACTCCAGTCTTCAGTGTCACATGATCCTTCAGAAATCATTCTAATATGATGATTTGATGCTCAAAAAACATTCATTATTATTTTCAATGTTGAAAACAGTTGTGTGTAAATTTTTTTTCAAAATTCTTTGATGAATAGAAAGTTCAAAAGAACAGCGTTTATATAAAATAGAATATTTTCTAACATTATAAATGTCTTTACTGTAACTTTTGATCAGTTTAACTCATCCTTGATGAATAAAAGTATTGTTTTATTATTTTTCTTTCCCCCAAAAATAAAATTTAAATTCTTACTGACCCCAAACTTTTGAAGGGTAGAGTTTAATGTTACAAAAGCTTTAGATTTCAGATAAATGCTGTTCTTTTTTAGTTTCTATTCATCATAGCATCATGAAATAAAAATGTAAAAAACTGTTTTCAACACTGATAATAATCATAAATGTTTCTTGAGCATCAAATCATCATATTAGAATGATTTTTGAAGGATCATGTGACACTGAAGACTGGAGTAATGATGATGATAAATTCAGCTTTGATCACAGGAATAAATTACACTTCACTGTATATTCACATAGAAAACCGCTGTTTTAAATTGTAATAATATTTCACAATATTACTGTTTTTTTTTTTTTTTTTTTATCAAATAATTGCAGCCTTAGTGAGCAGAAGAGACTTCTTTTAAAAACATAAAAAATCTTACCGATCTAAAACTTTTGCACAGTACTGTATATTAGGGCTGGGCGATATATCGATATAAAAGATATATCGATATATTTTTAAATGCGATATTGAATTAGACCATATCGCATATATCGATATAGTTCAAATTTGCGCCGTGATCCTTGCTCCAGCTGCTGACTGCTTTGAAGAAATAGTATCGTGCATTCTATCAGTTGCAGTTCTGGCGCTTCCGTCTCAACAGCCTAGTGTACAATGCGACAAAAACTCGCTTATATAAATACTTAATCAAATGTTAACGCTGAGGAATGGGAGACTGCAGGTCACAAAAGTTCATTATTTGCATGTGCTTTAAAAGCCTTGCCGGTTAAACATGTCATTCGATGATGCGCACATGCACTAAAAGCCTGTCTAACAGCGCCTGGTTACTGGACTAAGTTATCTTTCGAGTATTATTGCGCAAATACTGTCAAATACACACAATGTTTACATAAATAAAGTTAGTTATGTCTAAACTGAAAGCAAGCCGAGAAAATTTAGAGAAATCTGCGTGTGTATTAGACACGGCGCGTGCAGGTCTTAAAGAGACAGTAACTGTAGCCCTAATAGTAAACATGCAGCCGCTTCTCCTTAAAGGGATAGTTCACCCCCAAAAATTAATTCTGTCATTATTTACTCACTGTAATGTTGTTCCAAACATGTATTAATTTATTTCTTGTGCTGAACACAAAATAAGATATTCTGAAGAATGTGGGTAACCAGACAGTGGCTGGTCCCCATTGACTTCCATAGGAAAAAAATATACTGTGAAAGTCACTGTTTCACTGTCATCAACTGTTTGGTTACCTACATTCTTCCAAATAACTTCAACAGAGGAAATAAACTTATTCAGGTTTAAAACAACTTGAGAGAGTAAATGATGACAATTTATATTTTTGGGAGAACTTGTAAATAAAACAACAAAACAGAGGAACTCACTCACTGCTCTTGATGGAAAACTTTAACAGTAGTTTTAATAAGAATCAATGTATAATTTATACAGTGAAGTCCATATTTGGCTTTGAACATTTGTTCTCACTTTGCGGGAAAAATATCGGAATATATATTGTATATCGATATTCAGCCTAAATATATCGGGATATGACTTTTGGTCCATATCGCCCAGCCCTACTGTATATATATTTTTTTTTTATCAAAAAGAACATTTGTAAAAAGCTGTAAATTAATATTTAACAAACACTACTTTGTTTCCTAATAGATTCTGGTGAGCCTAAGCCTCCAGTGTACCAGCATGTACCAGTTTGGGGATGTCCTGACGGAGGAGAGTCATACCTGGCATTGGCGCTAGAGGTGGCGCTGATGGGTATGGGGCAGCAGCGGCTGATGCCCGAGGGGCTGTACGCCCAGGACAAGGTGTGCCGAAATGAGGAGCAGATTGTGGCCAAGCTGCAGGAGATGGAGTTGGATGACGTATTGGTGCAGACACTCCGCAAACAAGCCATCCTCCTTTTAGAAGGTACAAACTCTTTGTTCTTAAAATTACGTCTTGCTCTTGTCATCACCCCATAGGCACTATCCTCCCTGTGTGGAGCTGTTTCCTCCCCTCACTGTTCTCTTGCTTTTCCCACAACCTTTTCCCCCATGTGGATCTCTGTCTACTTTTATCATTTCCTCCTCCCCGTCTCTAGCTTGAATATATATATATATATATATATATATATATATATATATATATGTGTATGTATGTGTGTGTGTGTGTGTGAGAGAGAAAGAGGGAGTGCTATGCCTGTAAAAAGATCTGCAGGCTGGCCTCTGCAGTGTCCCCAACTCCCATCCCCAAAACAGGCCACCCTGCATCTGAGCCTCCCACTGACATGCGGTGTAACCTTAGAGCAGACATCTGCGCTGCTACTAGGGAGGACAGACTCTGTCAAAGCCCATGAGGCCTTGCCGCCTGTTTGCCTTCTCATCGTCCTCCCCAGCCGTCCCAGCGATACGCTCGACTCAGATTTCTCTCTCACTTGCTGTGCGTGCCCTCACTGACTCACCAGCCTCCTGTCCATCAAGCCTGACTCAACCCTGCAATCTGATAAGATGGACAGCTCAGTTTTGTCTCTCTCTCTCTCTCTCTCTCTCTCTCTCTCTATTTCTACGTATGTACAGGTGGTCCCTTTAGTGGTCTGGGGGAGGTCATCCACAGGGAGAGCGTTCCCATGCACACATTTGCCAAGTACCTGTTCACTGCTCTCCTGCCGCATGACACCGACCTGGCGTATAAATTGGGCCTTCGTGCAATGAGGTGAGAATTCAGTTCAATTACATTTTTCATTTTACTGTTGGAATTTCTTCCAAAAATGGTCTCGCATCCCACAGTGTTTACGGTCTCACATTAGTTCACATCAATACACATCCACATCAAATAATAAGACTTAATAATTTTATAATTAGTAAATAATAAATAAAAATAATAATTTTTTTTAGAACAAATAGATATCAGTCTAGCCAGATGAGCTTTGAGTTGAACAGAAAGACAGCTATACCATGCACACATTCCATATTGTACAACACTCTGTCCATGTCTATTAGCTTTAAGGTATCTTTATGCTAGTATTCTAAATGTTTACAAAATTCACTGTTTACACATTTGAAATGTAGTCTTTCTCTTGTTAATTTTTTTTTAAAACAGTTTTTCCTTTTGTACACATCAAGAAGGGAAAAAAGTAAAGAAAAAAAAGAATAGAGAAAAAAAGAAAAAATCGTAAACAAATAACAAGAACACAAACAGTTATTAACGATAACTGTTACATGAGGTCTTACAAGGAGTCAGCAACTATGTGATAGAAGTAGAAATTGTGGTACAGTTCTAAATGTCTACTGATTATTTGTTTTTTGTATGTAACAATCCCATTTCCTTCAGTACTTTTCCCCTTTGTCCTTCTGTAACCGAAGGGAGAGGGTCAATTTTTCCATGGAGCATATTTGACTGACAATACATGAAAACAGATCTACATCAGGGGAGTTTCTCTTGAGTCAACATTTAGTGACCGCTTTTTTGCAGGCGACCATACAGTCTTTCTCTTGTGGAAAAACAGACCAAAAATATTGACGACTCGCCCTTAATTACACAGATTTTTGTCCAATCATTTTGTCCAGTTCTCTAGGACGAGAATGTCCCTCCTCCAAATAGCAAATGTAGTTTCTGTCTGTAGGTTGGTAAAGTTTTTTTTTTTCGAGTCTCTTTTTTTTAACTGAATTTTCAGCAATCACACCATCCTTTGGTAATAACTTGTCTCTAATACTCAATCATTCTAATATGCAATTTCTAATTATAAAAGTTGAAAAAATTATAAATGTCTTTTGATAAGTTTAATGCATCCTTGCTGAATAAGTAATTTTTTTAGTGACCCCTTACTGACCCCTAACATTTGAACAGTGCTTTATATTAAAGCTAAAAGAATGACACAATCATGCTGCAACTTGCCAAAAAAACCCCCACAATTCTGCATTTTAAAAGTGTGCATTGTTTTCACCTTTAATTACGGAGCACAGTTCCTTAAATTAGATTGAATCTCCACATTGTGTGTGACTTGCACTTTAGCTCCAGCCATATAAAGCCTTTATGGGACCTTATTACTGTATATCGGCACCAAGGCATCATTATCTGAGTCTAGCTCATCACAATCCTCACTAATACACAATCAATAGCACTGCTCCCTCTGCGCACCTTCTGTGAGTCTATGCTCTGCTACTCCTGTCTGAGTGAACACTACACTAGCTCAGAGCGCTATTTCTAATTACTTGCATTCAGACAGAGCTAGCAGAAACATGAGTACTGGTATGTGTGGAAGTAGCACTCGGCTTACACACAAGACATGATTATCAGAATACAGAGTAAAAGGCTGTAGAAATCAGTGAATCCATACAGAAAATTGATGAAAAAAGGTTGTTGAGCTTATATATTGGACTTGTTATATCTATGCGACTATAGTCTTATATGTGTGAATAATCCAGTATAAACATGTTTACTGCAGGCTTCCAGTGCTGGAGTCCACGGCTCCCTCAGGTGACGTAGGGCACCCTCACCACGGCATCTCCATAGTGCCCAGCAGATACCCACGCTGGTTCACGTTGGGCCACCTGGAGTCTCAGCAGTGTGAATTGGCCTCCACCATGCTTACTGCCGCTAAGGGTGAGTGCTATACACGATCACTCACGACGAGTCACGTGAGGTTGACTTTAAACAAACTTTTATGAGCTGTGCCCATGTTTAGCTAAGAGAAGTCTGTTTTGTGTCTTAGGTGACATGTTAAGATTGCGGACTGTTTTGGAGGCCATTCAGAAGCACATCCACTCCTCTTCCCTCATCTTCAAATTGGCTCAGGATGCATTCAAGATCGCCACTCCGGCAGATAATCCTCCTGACATCACGCTGCTCAATGTAGCGCTGGAGCTCGGCCTCCAGGTAAATCTAAATGGATCCTTATGTGATGTCTGGTTTGATTTTTGTTCATTATGGAGTCTGATTACATTCTTGATATTAGACCAACTATTATGCCAACATGTAAAGTCATTCTAAAACATTATTTTATTGGACATCCTTGTTGAAGTGTTGATTTTCTTTTTCTTTTCTTTTTTTTAAATCGTACTGACCCCTGTGTTTTCTTTTATTGTCTGGTTTTATTTCTGGTAGTTGTGTTTTGATGTACTTGTAAATATACTCATTGTATATTTGTTCCAGTACACTGTTCTGCATCTTTTGTGTCTCTAATGTGATATGATATTTCTCTGCAGGTGATGAGGATGACCCTTTCCACACTCAACTGGAGGCGTAGGGAGATGGTTCGCTGGCTAGTCACATGTGCTACTGAAGTCGGTCTGTATCAAGCAACACTCTGATTTTGATGTTAAAATTAACAAGGATTTCATTCAAGACACTGACATGCACTTTAATAGTTTTGTCTTTTTAAAATGTCATGTAAATGCTTTATTCTGACGGAAATCATATCCGTCCCATTCTGGCTAAATCGAACTAACAGACCTAGGTTTTTGCATTGTATGTACTATGCAAAATCAGCTAATCGTTTCACTGAAAATGATTATATGTTTATCATGTGGTTTCCAAATGCAGGTAGAACCAAGGCAAACGTTTTCTCTGTTCTGATTGGTTGTTTTGTCTCATTGCAGGGTTAAGAGCATTGGTAAGCATATTGCAAAGCTGGTACACTCTCTTCACCCCCACCGAGGCAACCAGCATAGTGGCAGCCACAGTGATGTCCCACAACACCATCCTGCGCCTGAGCCTCGACTACCCGCAGCGGGAGGAACTCGCCAGCTGCGCGCGGACCCTGGCCCTGCAGTGCGCCATGAAGGATCCCCAAAACTGTGCCCTGTCCGCCCTCACCCTTTGCGAGAAGGACCACATCGCCTTCGAGACGGCTTACCAGATAGTCATCGACGCTGCCTCCACAGGCATGACCTACTCTCAGCTCTTCACCATCGCCCGCTACATGGAGCACCGCGGCTACCCCCTTCGAGCCTTCAAACTGGCGTCTCTCGCCATGACCCACTTGAACCTGGCCTACAACCAAGACACGCATCCGGCCATCAACGACGTGCTGTGGGCTTGCGCTCTCAGCCACTCGCTAGGCAAGAACGAGCTGGCCGCCATCATCCCCCTGGTGGTTAAAAGCGTTCATTGCGCCACAGTGCTCTCTGACATTCTGCGGCGCTGCACCATGACGGCTCCCGGCCTGGCCGGCATTCCTGGCAGACGTAACTCGGGCAAGCTTATGAGCACTGACAAAGCCCCTTTGAGACAGCTACTGGACGCCACCATCAGCGCCTACATCAACACCACCCACTCCCGCCTCACGCACATCAGCCCGCGCCACTATGGAGAGTTCATTGAGTTTCTCAGCAAGGCACGCGAGACCTTCCTATTGGCCCAAGATGGCCACATTCAGTTCGCCCAGTTTATAGACAACCTCAAACAAATCTATAAGGGCAAGAAGAAACTCATGATGTTGGTACGGGAACGTTTCGGTTGAACCCCGCCTGACCGCGGGAAACTCTTTCTTCTTTCATTCTTCATTTATTTAAGGCATTATTTTATTCTTCTTTTTTGGTCATCTTTGGTGAATTTAAGAATTTTATCCATTTGTTTTGATCTGTTTCGTCTTGTTTTTTTTTTATTGTGAACAATTCCTGTTCACCAAGTTATTCTACCAGGTCGAACCTGTGGAGGGGAGAAGAACAACTGTAATTATGACCATTTATGTTTTTGTTTTGGCACATTCTTGATATTGTTTAATCAAGATATTGTGATAAAAATGTAAAAGTGGCACATAAAGAGAAACCAAATTATTATGTGGTAAATCGAGCGTGGGGAGGCGTTTGGTTGGTTTTGGAAAGGGGCTTGAACACTTAAATCAAAACGGTCATTCCTGAAACACTCGCATACAGTGTTATCAGCATACCTCGATCGTATTTTACGGATCAGCTTTAACTCTCTCTGGAAAAAGCCTGATTTTAAGAGTGAGACAGGCACATCACATCACCTCAAACTTAAACTACAACTCTGTTGAACCTCCCAACCATGACTCAAGCGAGCCACAAGACACGAGCCCTCCCCTCTCTCCTGTGTTTGTTACTCTCGGCTCATCTTAATCTCTGTTCGAAAATTCAGTGCAGGAAAGACAACGACCTAAAAGAATACCTGTGTGCTCAATCCTTCCATGCTGTTTCCTGGTCTTACTGAATTTGAACAAAACCAAGATATTTACCCATCAGCCATATGTTTCTCTGTTACCTCAGTGGAAAAACAGAAGCAGAAACAAAAAGACTTGTGTGAGATTGAGTAGCAGTAATAATATATATGTACTAGCACTTCATTAAATTCCATCCCCTACACGACGCATTCGGATACGCAATTACTTACTGTGTAAAAATTAGGTGAATTGTATAGAAGCATTTGACAAAAATGGTTGTATTGGCAGAATAAGAAATTAGCTGGCTTTAAACTGTAATATCTTCCACATTCCATGACCTCCGCCCTCCACAAGTGCCCCAGTGGATCCGAACACTTAGAATGCACTCTGCGGCTTCCATCTGAAGGAAAACGAGAAGAGAGGAAACAAGAAAAGATATGCTCAACTCCGTTCTCAGGGATTCACTTAAAGAAACAAAACAGAAAAAAATAGTAGCATAAGCATTTAAGATATTGTAAATATGAAAGTGTCAATTCAAAAAATTGTAAAGTTATAATTATTTATGATGACTGTATGTTTTTCTTTTCGGATACTTGAATTTGTTGGGCTGGGAATGTGATGACCGTAAGAGGAAAGACTTCAGAAACATTTCTCAGGTGCTCCTGTGTACATTTCTGATTTACTGTTTTATTTGTATCCTATTTTGTTTTTGTAATACCTTTTTGCAAGAAGCAGCATGTAAAGAATAAGAAGAAAGGAGAGGACAAACGTTTATGAACAGACTATGCAGAACCACTTCATGATTTGCCCTCTTCCCCCCCTGATCTCCTTGTTTGGCTCGGGGGTGGGGGCGCTCTCCCGAAATTCAACCGTTTGTATCTGTAAGTAAAGTAATCTGCACGAGCTTCAAGTTTGGATGGATTTTGCCTTTGATCTACATACAACTCTTTACTTTGAAGCCTTATAGTCTTCTGAAAGCACTGCACGTGTTTCAGGACATTGTGTTGCTAATGTCAGTGGAGTACAGCATAGAGAAAATGGACCTACACCTTCAACTGTCCCAAACAAGGAAGAAGGGCATCTGGCGTTCTATTCTCCTTCGCTTCGACATGGTCAACGTACTTTAGGGTCGTGATGATCTTTAATTGGGGTTTTTTGAGGGCAACGAGGCCTGTTTTGAGGTTGCGTCTTACTATTGCCTAATTGAGACCTTGATAGATGCTCCATTAATGGCTAAATTTTGAGGAGATTTCTCAATGTTGTTGGTTAAGGTTGGTCACTTTCATTTAAGTAGTTTGCTGGTTTAAATTCTATTTTTGTTCATAGAGTTTGTTTAAAAATTCATACTAGTTGCCTCAGCTGTGGCATACTCAAACCACAAGGTGTTAGTCACATTATGCAGCCTTTGCTCCTCAACCTGCTCTGTCAGGGAGCTCAGTGGATGGACCTGAGAGGAAGCTCACAGATTAGGAATTTTTTTTCAACACATTTGCAGAATGATAATAGTGCTGCCTGTTTGATTAAAAAAAGAAAAACTATATAAAAAAAAAGAAAAGAAAAAGGTTAAAAAAACGAGCATTTTCTGTAGCTAACTAGTTGGTCCAATGGCATCTCAAAAAGAGAATAACCTCCTCTGGCTTTTGATTTCTCTCTTCCATACTCTTAAGTGTCCTGTATGTGTTAACTGTACCAGTGTTTTGATCTGTCCCTAGAGTTTAGAAGGAAAAAAATAATCGCTGGTAGAGATTGTTCACTAGTTCATCTACTGTTTGATTTTGTTTCGTTTTAATTTAAGGGAAAGTGTTTGTCGCCTCTTTGTGCTACTGAATTATAAAAAGGTATCCAGTATTTGTTGCCACAAAAGTATAGTTCATCAACACTTTTTGTTTGTGCAACCTCTTGAGCTAATGTCTATAAACAAAAATTTATTACTATTTATGTAATGCTACTACCATTTTATATGATTTGTGTTGAATTTCAGTGCTTTTCTATGAATAAAGTGTGAAACACGTCTTTGCCTATTTCAATGTAACATGATATACAGCTACTGCAATCTTGGCTCTTTATGAAGTGCAATTTTTTATATTTATGAAACAGGTATTTGGAATATAGCAGAGATTAAAGTAAAAAAAGTCAGTAGTCTTTATTTTGTCACGGCCCAGAAATACCACAATGTAATGTGTAGATGCTTAATATATTATTATGAAACTCTTTCAATAGTAGCTTTTACTGATACCAGGGCTGCAAATACATTGTGATGGACCTTTTTCATAGACTGGTGACGCATTTCCAGTTATCAACATTGCAAATCATTGCATATTTTCATTAAAAAAAAAAAAAAAATGAAAATTGTGTTCTTGGAAAATTGTGACCATGGATTTTTTCATTTTGATATTGGATCAGAAAGGAATACAAGTGTCTCCCGTTCACTACTATAGAATTTTACCCAATTATGACGGCTTCTGCTTCTAAGAAACCTGGAAATGTGAAAAGGGTCCATTTGTTTTTTAGAGAAGGCCAAAGCACTGCATTTGTGCTCTGCTGTCACTTTTACTTTCTTTTCAAACCAGCAGTAAAGGCATTTAACTTCTTGCAACAAAATTCAAATAAATGCTGTTCTTTTGACCTTCAAGGAATCTTGAAAGTTTCCACAAAAGATATTACGCAGCAGAGCTGTTTTCAACATTGATAATCAGAATGTTTCTAGAGCAGCAAATCAACATATTAGAATGATTTCTGATGGATCATGTGATGCGGAAAATTTAAATCATGGGCATAAATTACATTTTAAATTGTATTAAAATAGAAAACATTTTAAATATTTCATTGTTTTATTGATCAATTAAATGCAGCCTTGAGACTTTATAATTTCTTAATCCAGGGTTCCCACGGGTCATGGAATTTATGGAATGTCATGGAATTTTAAAAGGTCTATTCCAGACATTGAAAGTCAGGGAATTTTATATAAAGTCATGGAATATCAGGGAATTTAGTTTGTTGCTTTAAATTTTAGTTTCCATTTATCAAAATGTAATTTTTCTATACCGTTTTTTTTTTAATATTTTTTTGTGTGTGTGTTTCTCACATCTTTCTGTATTGTTGTGCTTAGGCTATTTTGAGCGCCATATTTATTTCCTTCCCGCTCAATTGGAAATCTCTTAGTTAACACATAGCTGCCAACTCTCACGCATTGGCCGTGAGACACCAGCATTTGAATGGTTTCACACACTCACACCCCCGATTTCTCACGCTGAAGCGTCAACCCGGTCGGTAAAATGCCTGAAAGATGAGTTTATCTATAGATCTACATGTTGAGCCACTCGTGATCGACTAGTTATACCGCAAATTAGTTAAAATCTCCCGGAATCTAGAGCGAGCGTGCATGCGAGACAGACTGTGCTCATGGCCGTAGCCAGCTATGAGGTCACCGAGGACCGGACTTCTGTCATTTTTTTTTACCTTCAAAAATAAAATTTCAAGCTCTTTGAATGATTAATTAGAAGTTTAAACCACCTCATATGAGGGTTTGCCATTCATTTAGCTGCGCAGTGAACGGGGCTTTGAGAGCGCGAGTGCCAGATCCCGTGTTGCCAGATCCACTAATGGAAAGGTGTTAATTTTCACACTGAATATGGCTTAGAGCTTTTTATTTTGAACTCTCAGAGTGCACCAAATTGATGAATTTAACATTAAAAAGCACACAATTTTCTTATAGGGGAGCATGCCCCCGAACCCCCCTAGAGGGACAGAGGTCCACTCACTGCAGCTTTACCAAAAAATTCTGTGACAAACACTGGTATTGCTTTTCACAAACATCTACATGTCTGTCTATTTGAACGTTAAGGCTATATGGAGTGTATATTGCATTTGTGGATGTTGTTATAGCACAATTCTTTACACCTCACCCCGGACCTCACTAATTTTCAAACCCTGGTTACGGCCTTGACTGTGCTTCAAACCACGTAGCGCGTTTGAGTAGGAGAGTAGGGTTCCTGTCCATCATCGCACAAGCTGCGCCTGTTTTGCCGTTCATTATAGGTCATGGAAATTCATCTTTTTAGTCAGTGAAAGTCAGGGAATTTGACATTTGGTTTAGAGTGGGAACCCTGTTAATCTTACTGACCTCAAACCATTGAGTGGTAGTGTATGTGAAGGGGACACTTTTTTTTTTACCCGGAAGACAAAGACTAAATGCTTACAAAAGCTTTTGTTTATTCTGTCAACTTGTTAGGTTAGTCTGTATGCTAACATACACACGTCTCATGAGGTCTTTAACACACAGAAATATCACTGCAGTGCCCAGACACATGATGTCCAGACTACATCTCCAGCTCTCTTTCTGTCTCCCCTTTAGAAACTGTGACTAAAACCACAATAAACTCCAGGAAAACCTTGTGTCAGAGTGATTGACTATGTTAGAGATGCAGTCGACAGGAACAATGCTCTTTGGGCCTGCTTATACAAACTGTACCATCCATCAGGGTCCCTCACAGCTGCTGCTCTTCATTGTGTCTTGGACCCGGTGCAGCGCTCTGCTCCTGTGAGGACCACTGAGTAAGTGTTTGTCAAGCATGGCTGTGCTGCTGGCTGAAATATGGATGGGTTTGGCTCTGTTAGACACGCTGCAAAGAGAAGGCATTTCCTTAGCTCAGTGATTTAACAGGAGTGACACGCCAGGAAAAAGAGAGACGAGTAATTGGCTTTCCCACCTTGTTCTGAGCTTCCAGCGCAGGCTGAGGCTGTCATATTTGGAGCGAGGAGTAGGTGTTGGGATTGGTGGGGGAAAACAAGCATTGTTTATACGTGTAACAATGTTACAGAGGCTTTTCTTTAATTAGAACCCAACCCATCATCAGAAAGAGGACGTCTAAACGCAGTCATGGAGCACACAAGCCTGTCAGGCAACTCTGAGAACTGTTGTGCTTCTGGGCAGGTTTGTGCAGTGAGGAAGCTTTGTCCTTTGCACCCTGCATGGCAGGTTCTGCTGTCAGCGTAATCACATGTTGTGTTCTTCAGGGAGCTGATTTGCAGAGCTTTGTTCTGCTGCTCTGATTTTCCCAGAATCCCTCTGTAATTGGGGTGTCGGAAGACTGGGTGAGGAGGGGTGGGGCAGCTTGAGACTTTTTTTTTTTTGAGGTGGGAGGTGGTGTGGGCTAAGCGGGTATGGAGAGCTGGAGTGGATTATGGAAGAACATTTTGAGATGAACAGAATTAAAGATCAAAATGCAATAGCGCGTTCCTCAAATTTGATTAGCTGAACGCTATAGTCCTACTTTTCACTGATTGTATCACTCCACTTCTTTCTGTTTATACAGTACAGACTGTCAGTCTGTGTAATAGTGGTGGGATTTTTCAGTAACAATTTTACAGGTTACAATATGCCGGTCGATGGCAACATATCTTTTTTAGCGAGTCATTGAATAATTTACTCACTCAAGCAATTTGCTCAAATCACTGATTCACGGGGGAACATTACGATGCATGGCTCAGAGAAGTGGATCAGTTTGTGCTTAAAATGTTCTTTATTAACGTGCATTTATATATTTCAAAATTAACATTAACCAAGATAAATAAAAGCTAAGGATTGTTTGTTGTTATTTTATGTAGCTATTGCATTAACTGTTTACAAACCCAAACATATTGTAGATATTGTGTCCGAGCTACAAAACAATCACAAAGCACAACCAATAAGAATAGTGCGTGGGCAGGAGTCGTATGATCCTGCAATACCGGAGTTGAGGTAAGATGTCCAATCAAAAGTCTTTAATACTTCTATCTGCTGTATTAAATTCAGTATCTTATTCCATAGGAATATTTGACTGCAGTGCCAGGCCAACAGTCTCAAGTGAGACCGGAGCTGACGATCGCCTAACCCCCCCACCACCACCAACACTAAATCTAACCCAAAGAAAAAACGACATATTAATGACCATACATGCTGAATGGTGAGAATATAACCAATCGATTTTACAAGTGACTTCACCGAACTGACACCAACTTGAAGACCTCTATCTCCCAAAATTTCAAATCAATCTTTAGCCAAGCCCCCCAAAACCCTCCCATCTGATAAAGCAGTGACAGAGCAAGGACCTGACAAATGATGTACAGCCTGCTGTCTTCAGGAACATATTGGATTTTCAGGCCGGCTGATTTGCTGAGAGATTGAGCCCAAACCCCCACTTTTATCCCCCTTGTGGCATCTTAAAGGAGGCCTTGGGGAATTCCAGCTTTTTTTTATTTATTTTTTTAATAGATTCATTGTTGCAATTAAAAATAATGCCAGGAGCCCCTTGAGGTATCACAGAATAAGTGTGTGCATGTGTGTGTGTATGTTCTTGTGCCTCACCCCATGTTCTTTGGCCCAGCCCCCCAATCACAGCTGTGCTCCATGGACACAAACTAGTGGCGAGCCGGCAGGGGCTTAAAAATCCAACAACACCAATCAGAAAATTGATTACAGGACGTTTCTTCTTTCAGCAGGGCTTACAGCACCTAACACACAATCAAGGCCAGACTTATCCTGAATTGACAACGCACACCAGCGGTGCAGCTGCCACCATTTCAAACTAAATGACCGTAAGCGAGTGTGGGACAACATACATCATGTTGTTTCAATTTACAGTCTGTGGTCGCTTTTAAAACAGACTGTAAACAACTTAGATCGAAAATGAATTAGAAATACTTTTTGCTATGCTGACAAATAACGGATTTGAAATCCTGTATCACAATTATGCATTTTCATACACACAAGTGGGGTTCAGAAAGCACTAACATGATTGAAAACATGTTTAATTCCAATAAATCCTTGTTTTGAAATTCAGGGTTCTTCAAAAACATTTTGCGTACGTCACGTCATTGGATGCGTTTCTGGGGAATCCCACTCCCACCTTCCCAAAAACAAAAACAACTGGATTTAAGGATTTGTGCTTATTCGTCATTTGGTATTACGTCCTCTGGGATTAACATTTCTATTACTAAATGCGAAAGGCAGTAAGAGAGACAGTAATCATAGATCAAGGGGGTAAACCCCTCACCGAAACACTCTTGCGAAACAGGGAATAGAAAATCATATGATTGAGGTATGTGACATTCAGCTCAAAGAAATTCCCCTGAGGGATGTTTGTCTTAAAGGAGGATTACTCTTTTATTTCGCTTCATATAAAACATCCATTGAAATGTACACACATGCTTAGTGGTTCATTAGTGTCAGTCACTATTCCAGTGAAGACGGTCTCAGCCCAGATGTTACTATGGCACTGCATTAAAAACAAACCTATACAGCACTTCAGACTTAATCAGATTCCATCCTCCTTCACATTCTCCAGTGTACAGTGCATCAGCTCTGATGAAAGCACATTAATCTAGCTAAAAAAAATTATATTAAAGATTAGATGGATTGGTGTGGAGCTATTATAAAATGTAGGTAAAATAGAAAGACGGACTATATAATAATTGAGGCCCAGCCTTTTATGTGAATCTCTCAAAGCCTGTCAAGAAATATCTGTGTCACACTTCACAAAATAATTCAAAAAAATAAAATAAAATTATATTAAGATTTTCCATAAAGAAACCAAACCCAACATTTCAGTAAAATTACGATATTTTCCATTGTGACATTATTTTCATGACAACTAGGCCAATTTTATCACCAATTCTCATAACTAACTGTAATGCTTGAAGTTTTACATTGTCTTGAAGATTCGTATTACTGCAATACAGTGATGCATTTACATTTATAAAAATTCACACTATTGTATTGCTGTATTTTTTTTGACAGGTTTTGTGAAATTCATCCTAGTAGAAGCGCTTAACTCCAACAGGCTTCAGGTGTTCTGATAGGAGAGCAAGGTCTTATTTGCGGTTGAGGAGCTGGCGAGAGTGGGTGTGTACGGCCTCCACGAACGCGCCCACATTTTCTGGATCCATATCAGGGTACAGGCCATGACCCAGATTAGCGATGTAGCCCTTGGTGCCAAAGCCCTCCAACATCCTCTTCACAAGCTCTGATATGCGCTCCTGATCACACATAAAGAGAAGTGTTTAGGTTGGATATCATACATAAGAATTTATCCTCAGTCAAAATCTTTGAGCTAATGTTTTTCAAATAGGCTGGGCAGTCACACCCCTATAACTTCTGAAATGACGGTGGAAAAAAAAAAAATTATAATTGGGAGGAATCAAGACAATGCTATGAAAGCCATGCTTGTAATGAATGAGCAATGAAAGCCAGAGACGGCTCTGTGGAAAACAGCTGTTCTTAAGGCTCATATTTCTAGCAGGGCCTAAATTTGTAAAAACAAAATGGCCTCTCTAACCAGAACTGAAGCATTGCTTTTCAAGCACAAAATAATTCTATATAGCCTAGACTAAACTGAGGTGATGCAGAGAATTGGTTTGTTTCGTGTTGTTTCAACGTTCCTGTCCTCACCTTTGTGGAATATAGAGCGCAGGGATCCATGTTGCCTTGCAAACAAACCTTTCCTCCAGTCCTGACACTGAGAAACACAAGCAAGATTATATACACTACCGTTCAAACGTTTAGGCATTTGAAAGAAATCATTACTATGATGGCAAATATGTATTTTTAGTAGCCATTACTCCAGTCTTCAGTGTCAGATGATCCTTCAGAAATCATTATAATATGCTGGTTTGGTGCGCAAGAAATATTTCATATTATTATCAGTTGAAAACAGTTGTGCTGCTTAATACTTTTGTGGAAAAGGAATTCTTTGGTCAACAGAAAATTCAAAAGAACGTCATTTATTTGAAACAGAAATCTTTTGAGTTTTGATTTGTTTAAGATGGCATCTACATAATTCCCACACTTCCATTTGTAGGCGACTCTACTATTATTTTAAAATGTATTAAAACAGCAATAACAGAGAATAAGTTGCTTGTCTTGCAGAAGTATTAAGACTCTACCAAAGCATTTAATTTTACTGGTTGGTTGTGATTCTATTTCTACAAGTCTAGAAACTGAAGTGATGAAAATAATGAAAATGTAATGAGGACACAACTGTCTTAACAACTGACCCGTCTTACATATGAAGCATAAAACAACTAATATAAAAAACAAGACAAGAAAATCTCAACATTAAAGAGTAGAGAACTCTTTGTCCAAAAAGAAAAAGAAAAAAACATTCATGTGTTTGGAAGCAATTTTTTGGAGTTTGGCCAAAACCATTACAGATTAATTTGCATTGTGGAAAAATATTTCATGGTGAGATGTTTTAGGAAAACCAAAAGCTTTTAGCCAAAACTCAGAGTGAAATGTTAATAACACCGCCCACAGCTCCATTGTGAAGGTGGTAGTGGCATCATGTTGTAAGACTGGAGGGTATCTTATTCATTCTTATTAAAACAATGGATGGATGGTGCGAATACATTTAGGGAAAGAAAATCTTTTTTTAAAGTTCTAAAGAACAAAAAGGAAAATCTCTTATAATGGGCCATTAAAACGTAAAAAAAAAAAAGAAAAAAAAAGAGATTGTCACCAAATAAATTGGTGCAGCTGCAATCTGGAGCTAAAAAAAAAAAGCTAAAAAAGAGGCAAAAAAAACAAACACTTCAGACCTATATAAACTTGAGTTTCAGTGCTTTGAAATAAAACCATCAAGGAACAACATTACAGTATGTGATCTTTAGCAGGCAAAATCAGAAGTCAGAAAACATCTCTGTGACTGACCGAGCTGAACGCGGATCTATGGTCCAGTCGAGACTCACGACTTCATAACCAGACTCAGAGAGGTCCTCAAGTCCATAATGACCATCTTTAGCAAAAACAATCTGCAAATGAAACAAAAAAGACAAAAGTTACAGAGGGTTACAGATGAAAGAAGACTCTCTTTGGGACCTGCAACAAAACCTGACCTGATACTGACAACTAGTGGCAAATTATGTTATTACAAGTGTGCTGCGCAAATGTGTGCTGTAGAAGTTTCTACCCTAAGATACTACATTCAAAAACAAAACTGTTATGGTATGTAACGATTTAAATGAACACTTCTCATGGTACTAACTTCCTGGGATGAATTATGTTGTTGTATTCCATATTTGAAAGACATCAGCTACTTGTTAATTAAAAGTTATTATAATGCGTTACAAAAATATTTGCAAAAGTGGAGAAAGACATTAAAAAAAATTAACGTTAAAGTTAATAGTTAATAAAAGTAAAAAAAAAATCTTAGTTAAACTAAATACAGTGCTCAAGCTCAAAAGATAAACTCTACTAACCATAGGCACATTGTCTAAACCAGATTCTTTGATCTTGTCCTTAACACGGCGAGCAATGTCTCTCAGATATGGCAGAGAAAACTCTTTAAACTCCACTGGGCCCAAACAACCAGTATGAGACTCGAAAACCTGCAGAGCCTAAAGGAAAGACATTTAGTGACAACTGTTTAAAATACATTCTGGCTACAGAATTTGAAATGGTTCCCCTCCTTCATATCATCCCACTCTTTCTCTCACCTGAGCTCCAGCTTTCACCTGCCCGAGAAGATACTCCACGATGACATCTGTTAGCTGGCTCAGTAGTTTGTGGCTGGCCTCTGGGTACCTGTAGAGCCAGCGTTTAGCCTTCGAGTGCGTCACAGAGCCTCCTCCTTCAATCATGTAGGACATTAGAGTCCACTGACATTCATAAAAGACAGAACAGATGATGATGATTCATTGTGTTCCTTTTAAAGCAGTATCTCTAGTTATGGGAGGATCGTTGCTTGTTTTTCTCACCGGAGCTCCAGTGAAGCCAATGAGAGGAACTTTCCCCTCTATTTTGTGTCGCGTCAGCGTGATGGCTTTAAAAACGTAGTCGAGTTCAGACGACACGTCCACTTTAGTCTTAAGTCTCTGCAGATCTTCAGGCTCCTTCAGTGGTTCTGGGAATGTGGGGCCTTTTCCTGGACTCATCTGAACCTCCATTCCCATGGCCTGCTCATACACATTTCACATATGAAAAGACATGCACACTGATGTACAATATTAATTCGGTAAGTTAGAGGTGAAATTAGGCGTCAATGACCTGAGGGACCACCAAGATGTCAGAGAAGATGATAGCAGCATCAAATGGGAATCGTCGGAGTGGCTGAAAACAGAGTTGAGAGTGTTAAAACTCAATATGCTACAATTATAAGAAGGAAGCAGGTAAGAAGGTCCTCAGTGGTGTTAACCTGTAACGTAAGCTCACAGCAAGCTTCAGGGGAACGGCATGTCTCAAAGAAATCTTTCAATGCCCTCAATTCCCTGAACTCTGTAAAACAGATAATAAAGGATGAAAAGAATAACTTCATGAGAAAATACAGCATGTAGCACTGGAGGTGCTCATCAGCACCGAAGACTGATACATACCTGGTAGATAGCGGCCAGCCTGTCTCATACACCACACTGGAATGTGCTCAATCTCCTCTCCTCGCGCAGCTCTTAGGAATGTGTCATTCTTCAGCTCTGGGAAGCCTTTGGGGCTGGGATGGAAAACAGCAAAGACAAAAGATGTCAATATTTAATTCACAACATTACTTATCTTCAAATCTGAATTCATACATCATTTGAGTCCCCTCCCTCAGGTCCTGATGATCAGGTTTCACAGATGTTTTAAGCAGCAAGTGAACGGAGTAGATAAGGGCTTCTGAGATCAGGGGCCTAACGGTTTACTCATTCTTCACAGTTTGATAAGCATTTGTGCTGCACAAAACACACCCTCTCCTCCACATTGTAGAGTCATGCAGATATAGACTACTGTTAAAAAAACGGAGGTCAGTAAGATCTTTGTAAAGAAATTAATACTTCAGCAAGGCCACATTAAATTGGTCAAAAGTGACATTAAATACCTTTATATAGTTGCTGCTTAATTTTTGTATCTTTAATCAATAGAAAGTAACAGTGTGATAATAATAACTTCATAAACTAATTACATAAAGAAAACAGTAGAGTGTGAATGCTCCAAAATAATTCATTAAATATGAAAGATTTGATAATAATACCCTCTATAACTATTCATTATAGCGTATTCAATTCTGACATAAAATGCTGTTTGAACAATATTCACTTTATTATCCCTCTATTGTGATTTAAAGAACGACATTTCGGAGTGCCATTATTATCGGTTATTTTTACTTTATGTTTGACACTTTGAACTGTACACATTTTCCACATATCAAGAAAATATATTTTCAAAACGAAACTGCTTAACATGCACCTTCCCTACTTCTTGAAGCCCTGTAAAACGTCTTCTGCTTTTGTAATGGATGTAAATAATTCTTAACTTAATTGTTATTATCATGTCAGTGAGCTCAGGTCCTAACAATACATATACATAAAGGAATCATCAAACTACTCCAACCAGCATTCATTCATCATTAACTTACAGAATCAGACTGTCCTTGTCCATTATTTCCGACGTCAACGGAGAGCTTCAATGAAATTGTGCAAGCTTGACCAGCTGTTTTACCGTTTGATAGTGTTGCAATATAAACAACGTCACGCTTCCAAACTGAAGGGCGCGGCCATGTTGAAATCATCACGTGACCATAAGTAGGCAGGACTTAGATGGGAAGTGATTTAAAGGATTAGTTTACCCAAAAATGATGATGACTTTGATAACAGGGATATTAATCATCTTATGAATATGTTTGATAATTATGGAAATCGTTTAACATACGAACAGTTTATGCAAATCCATGGTTTTCCTGTGCATTTTAAGGAATTTAATTCTGTCATTAAAGCTATTTCCCCTACTATGTTTCCTCTTATCAAAAGTTATTCAATTTAACTCCATGATAAATCCAAAAATGTATTCAATTTAACTCCACATTAATGATAAATCCAAAATTAATATTAAACGGCATTGAATTGATTGATAAAAAATGCAATAATAAACATATTTGTAGGCTACAATATTTCAAATACAAAATAAAATAGCACCTATGGAAATTATTTTTTGAACTCTATTATTGATAATATCAATTGGAAGACTGCTTGGTCAATCCCCTTTAAATATTGCATTAATTAAAAAAAAAAAAAGAAATACATAGCCTATTTCATACACTTGAAATACATACACAAGAAATTTTGCATATCATTTACCCTGTTAAATAATTAATTGCAAAATACTCTGATATTGACGATTTTTGTTCTTTTTGTAAAAGTGGGAAAGAGGTGTTGATGCATTTGTTTTTTTGAATGCAAAATTATCCAACATTTCTGGAAGGAATTGGCAGAATTTATCTTTAATTTAGTAAAAATTAAATACTATTTACTTTAAAGGATATTATTGTGTATTATGAAAACAATGTCAACAAAGGTCTTGAATACATTGTTAATTTATTTAGACTGTTGGCAAAATGTTATATCCATAGGGAAAAATATTTAAATTAATCCCCAATATTTAAGATGTTTCAATTAGAATTTGATTGCTTCATATCTTCTCCGAAATTGTTAAAAAAACAAAAAGTCATTAACGTGTTTAACAGTTTATTTTTAGATCCCCTGCTACCAATTAATGTTTCTCCTTGTTTTGTAATATTGTATGTTGGTTACTTGTTCTATCTGCATAAATAAAAAAAAAAAAAAAAAACCTTTTGATTATGGTTGTTTTGCTTATAGTGGCAGCTGAAACTAATCTTAAAAAACTATGTAGAACAAGCTCAAGCCCTAAGTATATGTAGTGGGGCTTTCAAAAAATCTCCAGTTGTGGCAATTCAGGTTGAAATGGGAGAGATGCCATTGGGTAAGACTTAAAGGAGCCGTATGTAAGATTGTGGCCAAAACTGGTACTGCAATTCCTTTCAAATTACTGTAGAGCGGTGTATCCCCACCCCCTCCCCCCTCCACTCCAGGTTGCCAGATAGGCTGCAGGATCCAACATTTTTTTTTATCCGACACGTTTGTAGCTGCAGCTGTGGTAACTAGAGCAGAGCTGGCAACCCGAATGCCGCAACATACTGACTTCGTGATTGGTAGATCGGTGGAGGGTGGAGCATCAGACCAAAACACAACATGACAACATCAACATCAGTTGAGGGCTGCAACTTCACTTTTTAAATGACAATATCCTGGCCGGACTACTGTTGTCAGTGATATAAGTATTTGAAATGAACGTGATTTCTTAATGTCTAGTGACATATCAGGGCCATTTTATGATTAATTGAAATACATTTCTTACATACAGCTAGCATATTGGGTAAACCTGCAAGGGCTTAATGAATCCCCTCCTGCAAAGACTATATATAGTACAGGAGTGTTGGGAACATAGTAAATCTAATTTTAGGAGTTTTGGAAGGGTTATGAATGAAAAAGCAAGGAAAATAAGTTTGAATATACAATATTGTCCTACTGTCCCATATTCAAATATCCCTCCTTGGATCTTTATAATTCCACTGATTGATTTACAAATACATAAGGGAAATAAAAGATCATTCAAAGAAAATACCTGTCTGGTTTGTTGTCCAAAGCTACTTAGAAAATATTTTTACTAATAAAATAATGATATTTACAGAGGATTCAAAGAACCTTAAAAACGGACACACAGGTGCAGTGTACATCCCATAATGTGGAAAATATATAAAGAAAAGAACCAGAATCTTTCAGTTTATACAGTGAACTGGTAGCCATTATATTGGGATTGCAGTGGGTAGAAGAATATAACCAAAAAAAAAAATGTTTTAGTTGGATCTGATAGTTTGTCTGCACTCACAAGCATAAAATCAGGGAAATCATGCAGGCCTGATATGCTAATTGAAATATATCAAACAATATACAGATTACATAATAAAGGTTTGAGTGTATGGTTTGTTTGGGCACTTCCTGCACATGTTGGTGAAAGGAAACAAAGAAGTGGATATGTTGGGTAAACAATCTCTTAAATTACCAAACAGTAGATGTGCAGATTTGCAGAAACTGGCCTACAGCAATCTAAAAGATCAAACTCCAAAAAATATGGCAGGAACATTGGGATAATGATACAGAAAGACATTTGTATAGTAGGCTATTCAAAGCTCTGTTGGCATGAAAAAGGAGGTGAATAAAAAGTAAAGTAAAGAAATGATTATCACTCGTCTCAGAATAGGACATACAGGGCTCAACAAGACACTTCAACTATTAGGTAGACATATAAATGTATTGCAATCAACCAGAATCTGTTCAACATGCATGTGGTGATGGATTAGCTACATGTAAACTTTAAAAAAAAAGAAACATGTCTGATGGAGCGAGTATAAAGGTTATAGCTAATTTTTTTTTTTTTTATTCCCCTACATTTTGCCAAATCTTCTGATCCACACTCCCGTTCAGTAGGTGGCGGTAAAGCACCTAATAAGCTGGTTTGCCAACCGCCAATAAAACCAGAAGAACAAAAATCAAGATGACTTATGCTCACCCCTATATGCGGTTCCAAACCTGCATGAGTTTCTTTGTTTTGTTTAAATTAATTTGGAAGAATGTTGGTAACCACACAAATGACAGTAGCATTGACTTCCATAGTATTTTTTTCCCTATGGATGTCAATGGCTACCATCAACTGTTTGGTTTCCAACAATCGTAAAAATAACTTATTTTGTGTTCAAAAGAACAAAGAAACTCATACAGCTGTGGGACAACATAAAGGTGAGTAACTCATGATATAATTCAAATTTTTGGGTGAACTTTCCCTTTAAAGAGGATGACTATCAGAGTATTAAACAGTAATACTGTAAACTTTTTTCAAGGTGATATCCTTAGTTATCAGCAGCATTGTATTTTATGACCCAGAATTCTTTACAATGTAGAACTGCATTACTAATCATGAAATAGTCACTTTATTAGGTTTCTAGATAATGTAAAAATTTTTTTAAATGTACAAAGCATTTAATTCTTAGCCAATCAAAGGCAGGGCACTGTATAGGTTTAATTACAAATAAAAGATTGCCTTCTGCCACTGTTCATTATTGTAATGTAACATTTTCAATATTGTTATTAAAAACTGTAAGTAAAAAAAAAAAAAAAGAGAGAGAGAGAGAATGACATGTTCATTATCACATTTACAGTGCATGGATTTCATTTGATCATAATTGTAAGGACCTGCAAATATTAATGCTCCCTTTGCAAAGGTCCCTCTTACTAAAATCGAGTCATAAAGGTAGCTGTATAATTTAATGTATAAATTATTTATACTAATTTCAAACACATGTGAGACGTAAAAACGTGTTTTTCAACATTCATTTTATGATCATTTATATAATTACAGTACTGTTATTGGTATAGCTCCTTTCAGTAAATATCCTTCCAATGCAGCTTTACGACTAACTGTCTTGGATGCCTCTAAAAATAATTGTGTAAAATCTTTGATTTTATCTTAATTTTTTTGCAGAACCCATAGTGACCCAGATTCCAGTTTTCAAACCCCTAGTTTTTAAAAGAAGAGATGTTATGGTGTGTAAAAGTAACAATACAACTTTGATAGGGTACTTTGAAATATAAAATGATTTATCAATTGAAATGTAGCCATGGAAATGTGAATGTGAATAGCAAAAGTTGCAAATAGGCAGTTAAAACTTCAATTTGAAGCAGAGATAGAAAATCTTAACCTTGCTTACATGTAAGCAAGCAGATACAATTATTAGTTACATATTAGTACATTGATTCATAGATAAATTACAGATCTTTTGATTATCTTGAAACAGTACAAAAATACGATGGATGATTTTGCATCCTCATGGCTGCTGTTGGTACTGGCCCTCAGTGGCTGTGTAGAAGTCATCTAGTACACTCTGAATATAGTCAAACGTGGGCCGGTCATCTGGTTTACTCTTCCAGCACGTGTTCATGATCTCGTAAAGTTCAGCGGGACAGTTTTCAGACCGGGGCATCCGGTATCCTCTCTGGACAGAGCTCATGACTTCACTGTTACTCATGCCTGAAGCAAAGAAAAAAGAACAAAGTGAAAGGGTGAGTGGACTGATAAAGAAGAGAAAGAAACTGAAACAGAGTATAATTTATTCTGTTTACTTTTCAGAAAGATGTTTTTTTCCCCCAATGTTTAAAGGGGTCCTTCACCGCTGGCAAAACAGGCTTTCATTAAAAATTGGCTGCCTACAGGTGAAAGGTGATTCTTTGTTTTGTTTTTGTTTTTTAAATCTGTGCTACCCGACAAGAGAAAACAGAGAAAAAGGCTTTTGTCCTCCCTTTTGCCAAATAGGGAAGAAAACTTCAACTAAGAAGACTTCTGCTGTCCAAGGCCACTCCCACCAGCAGGGTTGCCAAATCCGCAGTTTTCCCACTGAATTGGATTACTTTTACACTGTTGCTGCGGGTTGTTTTTCTAGTCTGCGGGTTGAAGCTAGTTGAAGTTTGTCTAGTATTGTCCCTGTAACCATTGTCGGTGAGTTTCATGTCTAGTTGTTCAAATACTGCACTTGGGTTTTATCAAGCTCGCCTACAGTGATATGTGTGCTACACCCTGATATGTGTGCTATCTGGACAGTAGGCCCTGTAGTGACAGTAGGGTTAGGGTTAGGATTGGGATTATGAGTAGCCTAGATTAGCGCAATACAGCACCTACTAGTGTCACAGAATTCGGCAGTACACCGGAACAAGACTTTTTGGGGCGGGTTTTGTTTCTGCCAACTCTGTCCACCAGTCTGTTAAAGATACTCTTACCAGAGTCAAGTAACACCTTGCTTTAGTAGAAAATACTTCTCAGCGAACTGTTACTTAGTCATTATGGTGTTGATTTGTATCGTTCCCAAGTGCAGGGATTCAAAGAGTAAATGTTTAGCGGGAGTGAGTGGAGAACGTGTTCATCTAATTATATTGCATATAATAGCAACATTGTAACAATACAAAGCGTGGGTTGAAAATCGGCAAAGTTACACTTTTAGGCAAGACACCACAGGTGAAAATGGTAAAAGTGCAACTTATAAATATTACCATCCTTCCCTAATTGATTAATCACAGTACAAGAAAATTGGTTTGTATTACAAGTTTTCTGAATTGTTATGTTTAAATATGAAAATGATGCATTATCTAATTAAATATTCACTAATTTGCATACATTTCCAGAAAATAAATCTGAGCATTGGACAAGGCCAGGTGCAAAATTCTTATTTCCTTTTGTTGACATATTAGAGTTTAAGGTTTTAACATAAAATCAGAAAATACTGCATGTCAATATTTCACTATAGGGGAAATGTAGTGCATGAGAAAAGACTCATTTTCAGAAAAGTGCCTTTAAAGATATGTATTGTAATTAAAGTCTACAGATGCAAATAGATACACTTAAAAAAAAAAAAAATTAAAGAAAAATAAACTGGATGTTTTCTTTCCACTAGTCTGAAGGAATATATCATGGAAGCAAAATGGCTCAAAATCGTAAAATTGACCAGTGCATGAACAACATCAGTCGTGCCTGTAGTGTCTAACCTTAATTTAACGAAACAGAAACAAAGCCAGTCATTATTTTTTGCAGTTACATTTGGTAACATTAGCAGCACAGAAACAATCAATCCACCTTTCAGATGTATCAAATTGACCAAAACTTAAATACTTAAACGTATCTAACACAATATGACAAGTAGATGGCGACAAAGTCCTGACAAAAGATTTAGTTTGGTCAGCATTACTCCACTGCATCTCTCTCCTGGAATTATGATGATAGCTGGCATTACACTCAAATGTAACCAGCGTGCCATTAACACAATTAAATTACCTGGATAAGGAATTTTCCCATATGTTATAATTTCATACAGGAGAACCCCAAAGGACCACATATCCGATTTGATGGTAAAAGATCCGTAGTTGATGGCCTCAGGTGCCGTCCATTTGATAGGAAATTTTGCTCCTGAATTAAAGAGAGACAGAACACATCCTCAAATTCACAAATATCAGTCAGCTCCTCTGATTCCACCACTGGCGCAGGAAAACCATCACAATATCAGTATGCATAACAGCCTTAACAAGCACAGCCTGGAGCGGCGTCTCACATAGTAATGCTGTAGAAAATGACCCGTCCATCCAGTATGCTGGTAAACCTCTGAGAGGTGTCACACTCACCTTCTCTGGCTGTGTATTGGTCGTCCTCAATTACTCTGGCCAGGCCAAAATCAGCTATTTTGCACAAAAGGCTTTCTGAAACCAGGACATTAGCTGCTCTCAGGTCACGGTGGATATAATTCTTCTTCTCAATGTAGGCCATACCTTCAGCTATCTGCAGAGACACACACAAGCTCCGCATTACTGACAAACAGACATATACTATCTTCCGAAGTTTATGGTCAGTCCGATTAAAAAAAAAAAAAAAACTTTTATTCAGAAAGGATGCATTAATTTGATCGAAAGTGACCGCATATAAGAATGATCTCTGAAGTATCACGCAACTCTGAAGACTAAAAATTCAGCTTTGCCATCACAGGAATAAATAACATTTTAGCATTGACATTTTAACATGGAGCACAGTTATTTGTGATTGTAATAATATTTCACAATAGTACTGTTTTACTGTTATGATAAGAGACTTTTTTAAAAAAACTTTTAGAATTTTACAATTGTGTATGCACATGTATGTGTACATAATCAATCATTTAGGTTAGTAAAGTTTAACAGTAAATGAGCAATTGTTGGGTTTTTCCACTTTAGAATTGGGTGTAGTTTTATTTCTTAGTTAATTTTAACCAAGTAATAGTTGCTTTAACACAGGGAAAAATATATTCTCACTTCTCCATCAGCATCCTCTTTCACTCTCTGAAACAGGATGTGTACTTTTGCCATTTGGTGCTGTTTTACCAGAAGTAAGACTCAAATCAATCCTGAAGTCCTAAAGACTCATACTGAAAACACATTTTCTTCTCAGATTACATGGATCATTCTTTGAATCAGTAGTTATGACTGTAAATACTGTATGGATTATATGATGCTTTAACCTGTAATATTTTTTCATTCATCTAATTCATTGATAAAAGTTACCTTAGTATTATTCTCGTTGCCTCATAATAATAGAATTTTATTCTTAAACTTGAATTTGGGGGATCTAATGAGAGATATATATATTTCTCAAATCTGAGAAAATGAATAATTATTCTTTGTTTTTAAATACTGACAGACAAGAGAATCAGTTCCTCTTTTTCTTTAACTAATGGAAAAAGTGTTATCCGCCCCATGACGCAAAAAACCCCAAAAGTTACTCCAGTAATACGGAAATGGAGGGCTAAGAGAAGAGCAGGCTGTGTTATGTCTTGAACAAATATGTTTACCTGTGCAGAAAAATCTATTAGCTTTGGTAACTGTACTTTGCAGCCAGCTTGACTTTTCAAGAAATCCAATAAACTTCCTGAAGAAGAGGAAACAAACATTTGGTAACTCTAATATCAAGGCATATTCTCTCATTTTAATGATCATTAGAGAATTTCGGTACCGTTCGCCATGAACTCAGTGATGATGTAGATGGGCTCAATTTTGGTGACGACGGCATAGAGGCGCACGAGTCTGTCGTGCTGTAAGGTTTTCATCAGGTTGGCCTCCTCTAAGAAGGCCTCCGCTGACATTGTGCCCGGCTTCAGCGTTTTCACCGCCACTTTTGTGCTGTTATTGTAGTAGGCTGCAAACAAAATGAAACCACAAATAAACATGCGTGATATTCCTCTGTGGATCTTCCTGTTCGAATGCCACAAACAGTTGCAGTCCAACCACAAAACAGTGAACTAAACGAAACCTGGCTGACTCTAACACGAAACCTAATGAGAAATGCAACCACATGGCAGAGAATTAATCAGCGTTGATGTAGGAATTGTAAAACCCTTCTTAAAAACCCTTTTTTAGGAACTGACTCCAAATCCTCATATTTTCTCACCACTTATGTAACACACAGCTATCCATAAACTACATTTCTTAGAAGTGATGACACAGCGCCACAGTGAAGTACGGTTACTGGCCACAGAGAAGCGAAAATAATTCAGATATGTTTGCGCAACTGTGAACTTATATTGTCATTCTAGTTCCACTTAAATGTCATTTCCCGTTTAACAACTCTAACTTTCACACCTTTGAAGTGGTTTGGATAATAATATCTACTGGATATGTAATGCCCAAATGTGCATTTGAGCAGTACAAATCCAGTAGTTTGTCTAAATTTTAGCTGAGACAAAACAAAGAAGGGGAAGAACAGTAGGAAGTCTTTCCGTTGAGTGCTTCTGTCATCATACAGACTTATAGTGTGTCAAAGGTCTGGCAACGCTGTGCCAACAAGGTCACAGGGTGCCTAAGGAAACATCTTGGCCACGGGCAGTCGAGAGCCATTTGTATATTTGCTAAGACCGCTTCCTGCAATTCATCATGTCGGCTACATGGGAAAGAGGCACATGAATAATAACGAAATCCAAATGCAAATCCTGCGTCAACTGCATAGCAAGTTTCCTTCTCAGATCTGACTGATAAGAGTCTCGTCTGTGCCGGGTCTCTGTGTACTATCAGTCTGAGCTATAAGGGAGCCATTCATGCCCGCCAGAAGCCACAGCAGGAAGACTCGAGATTTGAATGCGTGTCATCAAAGCTTTTATGCCTCAAAGAATTAGATAATAACAATAAACCTACACATGTTCAAAGAAGATCTTTTAGGTTGATTAATCGATACAAACACAGAAGGATGTCACTTCTAAGCCCACTGAAGAGGCCATTAAACTGTTTTTTTTTTTTATCACACACTTGGGGGAGCTTAGAAATGGAGAGAATTTGAATAACAAGACCATAAAGAGAGCAACACTCCATGATTAAATGTATGTTTGTGACTTACAAAGATATTTGATATAGATATTTTCGTAAAGCATTGTCAAGCTGGAGGGATTCTTTTCCTTAACTCACCCATCCACACCTCTCCAAACTGCCCGGCTCCGAGCTTCTTCACCATCTTTATGGATTCTTTAGAGATTTCCCAGGCATCTTTGTCCCAAGGTTTCTGTGCTTTGGGCTTCTCACATGATCTCTCTAGTTTTCGACATAATCCGTCTGATTGTTCTGTGACAAGATTAGGTACATTCTTCTTATTTCAGCAAACCAACCCCAACCGAAAATAATAAGGGGTGTACATCATTTAAAATATATATTTTTACCACCGTTCAAAAGTCTGGGGATGGTAAGATTTTTAGATTTAAAAAAAAAAATGTTTTTAAAATATTATAAATAGTCTCATGCTCACCAAGCTTGCATTTATTTGATCAAAATACAGTAAAAACAGCAATATTGTGAATTATTATTACAATCATTTTTTTTTATCTAATGTATTCCTGTGATGGCAAAGCTGACGTTTCAGCATTAGTACTCCAGTCTTTAGTGTATCATGATCCATCAGAAATCATTCTAATATGCTGATTTGCTGCACAAGAAACATTTCGTATTAATGTTGTGCTACTAAAATTTTTCTGATTCTTTGAAAAATAGAAAGTTCAAAAGAACAGTATTTATTTGTATGATAAAAATCTTACTGACCCCAAACCTTTAACCGATTCGGTGTATACACATAACTTACTGTGGTAATGTTTTATCATGCTGTTGATGTCATTGAATGTGATTTTTGGAGATATGTAGTAGCCGCCATTATCCAGAGATCTGATCTTATAATGTTTAACAACATCCTGCCCTTGAGCATCCACATCTCTGATTGACAGTGAATAACTTCCTGTTCACAACAATGAATATGTTACACACCACAATTTTATATATATAAAAAACAACAACAACAACAGAGCAGACACTAAACAGTGCACACCTTTTGAGGTTTCACTCTCCCGTATTAGGTAAGATCCAGGTTTGTTAGCGGGTGCCAACAACTGTCTCTCTGCATCCTTCCTTGTGATTTCTCTGAAGAACCATCTAAATTGTGCGTCAAAAGAAATGTTCGTTAGAAAAAATGTGTCATTGTTTTGTTTGTAATTCCTAGTATTGAGCAGCACTCACTCTTCTGTCTCCATTGTGTCTGCTTCTGCAACATAGTTTGAGGGAATGAATCCTTCCTTTCGTGTGGTCAAAGACTTTGCCTTCCACCACTCTCCGTGCCTGAAAAAAAAAAAAAAATCACATTTCATGATTACAGGCAAAGAAAAATAATAGTAGAGAAAGAATGATGATGGCATTCACCCACTCTTCAAGGATCTCTAACTTTTCTCCTTTTTTAAAGCCCAGATCATCATCATGAATGGCTTCATATGGATACAAAGTGATGACTAGTTTTTCCTTTTCTGTATAAAAAATAAAATAAAAGCAATTTTACAAAAACAGTTCAAAGCTGTAGAAGAACGCAGAATGTGGAACAAAGATCATCAGACCTACTTTCCATTTTTTCGAACACCTGACCAGGCAAGAGGCCAGACGTCTGAGTATTCTGTGAAATAAAACATTTCTCATTCATGAGATAATCATAGAAATATTTTCAAAGTATCAGAAACCCTTCTCTTCACAATCTATGGGGGTTAAGGTCAAAACATCAAAGTCGATCATAACACGACAAGACTGAATGTGTTCCCCCCATCTAGCTCACTACTTACTATATGAGGCTTATAGGAGGTTGGATCTCTCACATATACAGTTTGGTCAGTACGTACTGGCTGGTGTTTGTTCCCTTCAATCACACCTCCATTTTGGTCACCATCCAACTTGGATTTTTTACAACCCATGTTTCCTGCAAGGAAAAGATTAACCACTGTCATTTCATAAAATATGAACAGAATTTGGAATTAAATCAAAACAAACAAAGTTCATGAAACGCATTATGACAAGTTTACATCAAAATACAGCATTACATTACAGCCCGATTTCACAGACAGGTCTTAGTTCAATTAGGGCATTAATAGAATAGAATAGAATAGAATAGAATAGGCATTTATATAGCGCTTTCATATGTACTACTTATACACTCAAAGCGCTTTACAATCATATCAGGGAATCTCTCCTCAACATTCAAGTAGCTTTTATAAACGTGCCTTAGAAACAAACATTACTAGTGTGAATCTGGAGACAAAACAATGCAAGTTCAATTCAGTGCAAGTTACTTTCAGTTAAAACAGCTTTAACATTCATTTTAGTCTGAGGCTGAAGTCGTGTCTGTGAAACCGGGCCGTAATGTAATGCTGTATTTTGATGTAAACTTGTCATAATGCGTTTCATGAACTTTGTTTGTTTTGATTTAATTCCAAAGTCTGTTAATATTTTATGAAAGGACAGTGGTAATGTGAAATGACGTGTTTCACGTGTCTGTGAAACAAGATCAACAAGTTTAATACCTACTCGTATTACAATAGATGCCATTGATTCAGTAAGGCCAATTAAACTTGAATCGACTTTGAATAGGTCCTCATATTGAGAACTGACGGAGAGGAGATTCCACACCACAATTATTTCCATCAACACAGGTATCAATGATATTGATTTTTCAATGCCAGATATGATAGAGAAGATCTAATTATTATTAGATGATCGATAAGTAGAACTGATTTTTTTATTTATGCTATTTGACACTAAATGAAATCATTATATTATTAAATAAAAACATAATATTGATTGAATATTTGAACATTTATTAAATGTTTTTTTTTTAAATATTACATAATTTCATATCTATAATATCAGCTTTTAATATAATTTTTGTTGTTATTCACCAATCCAAATAACCGCAGCATCTTAGTTTTTATCTTTGTTTAATTGTTAAGACACATTTCTTACTAGAGAATGAATGGTTATTTAGGTGTGTTCACTAAAGGGGCTGAATACATTTGGGAACTTACTTCAGAATTTTGTTTCAAATGCTGTATCCCATGATGAATAAAATTAAGTCATGGAGAACTCCTTTATTTGCATTTAAAACAGTGATGTGTGCTCATCCACTAAGTATCAGATCACTCCGTATAAGGCTGCCAGGTATCATACACCAAGTAATAACATGCCTTCTAAATAATGATACGCCCTCTTCAACATGTTATAAAGAACACTTGCAGCTTGCAAAACCCAGGTCAGGTGAACACATTATAGCAAACATTACGGTTCCAAGCAATGTCCTGTTTAATATAAATCATCAACCATGCTTCTGAGCTTTTCAAGGTTAGAGATTCATAGGGAAGAAAACAAGGTGTTTCCCGCAGAATAGATGTCCTTTCCTTATTCTCACAGCTTATAATGTTGGGGAGAGGTAAACATTCTCTATCAAAATCAGGGTCGTTGTGGATGTCATAAACATTGGGTGTCAGCTTCACCAAAGCAATGGCAACAGGATTATCAGGAGGAAATGCATTTACCGTAAATCTCTTAGGCAATCCACTTCAGGCCAATAAGAAGTAAATGCTGAATAACTTCATTTCCTTTTCTATTTACCAGGCTACAATTCAAACAGCGAATAAAAATATACATTGGATTCTTAGGAAAGGAGGCAAATGGCTGCGTAATTTAAAAAAATAACCTTATTTCATCAGATCCCAGAGTTTGACCCATCATTAACCTCCCTCTGGGAAATTCTGACAAGATTGTTTGGCAATTATTTCCAACCTTTGGTATTTCAGGAAATGTTTAACACTGTTTCCTTTTGACCAATTCAGTGCCCAAAGTAGCCACGCACATCTTAGTCAATACTTTCTGAGCACCTATTATGTAGCAAAGTACATTCCAAAACAGATATTTCTAGAACTCAAAAAAAGCAACAGACATTGTTGTGTACATATTACAATCGATGTGATGTCAGAAGTAATAAGGAAGAAACTGGGGAAAAAAGTGCCCTCCATTGTCCTGAAGGTGAAACTTCTTGTTAAACTTGGTTAAATGGCTACACAACACTGGGATGAAACTGCATGTGTTTGTCCTGGACTCCAGTGATGTGGTAGTATTTTTAGATGTCAGCAGGAAACTAGTAACAAGGATATAATGCTAGATTAATGCATGAGCAAGCAGGCCACTGGGGCTGCACACTTCCTCCTCTGACCAGTTTATAGGGCGTTCAGTAACACAGGAAAGACAGAGACACACAAAAGAACTCTCAACTACTTCTGAGTTTCAGTCTACAGCCTGCAAGCTATACGCACCTTGAGATTGACTTATTGAATGATGCAACTTAATACAGGCTATTTAACTCTTTTTGTATCCTGCAGATACAGACATTTGAGAGGCTGGAGGAAGGACAGTAAGTCAGTATAAGGCCTGATTTCTGAGAAGAAAAAAAAATATTGAAAAGGGTGTCTCTGCAATAACTCAGGTCAAGTGTCATGGTGTAAAAACTCACAATCTTTATCTAAAAATAACATAGGAAGCATGCCATCAGAAGGACACCGACCTTAACATAAAGTTTATATGCTTTACGTGTTATTTTTAAGCAAGACACAAACTGTGAAATGGGAAATAAAATCAATATTTGGAGGAAAACATTAACTTATATTTGAGTTACTAATATAATTTTAATGCCGACAACATTTCTCTGATGTTTTCCCTCACATTCCTTAGGGGAAATAAAAATGGATTCAAATGAGAGATAACTTGATCTTAGATTTAATGGTAAAATGTTTTAGTTCATTTTCAAATCTTATTTTTGATCGCAGGCCTTAAAATCTCAGAAAATCTGAGCATGAGATCTTGTCTGAACATTTTTAGGAAACGTGATTGGAATGTAGCTATATGAGAAGCATGACACTTCAGAACGACTTCGAATTAATTTATGATTTCTCTTTTCTATGGGAAATGTGATTTGTAAAGTTGTGCGCGTGATGACTGGCCAAACTAATCTTTCTAAAACTCTCTCTGAGAGATGAAAGTGATCATTTAAAATTCTTGAGTTAAGTTAATAATTATCCAGATTTTACAGTTAGTTTATAGCCTACTCCAGCAAAAGTATTAGGCTAACCGGCTTTTTACTATTTTTGTAGCCGAGTTTTCATCAAACACATTAAACGTCACACATCACTAAATTGTAACCTCATTAAAGAAAAAAACCCCAAAAAGAAAGACCGATTACATTTATATTTTACACCAACTAGGCTAAGAAAGGCAAACACCGATAGGCTACATGCTGGATTAAACCTTTAAATTATCAAATTCACTGTAACTTCATTACAGATAGTAAAAAAGTATTTACAAGAGTAGAGAAGATACGAAAGAGTCCACCTACCTGTCAAATGTCAGAAAAAGAGGTTAACTCGCATTTAACGGGAATAGTTTCTGAGAGAAATGCCCGTCGAGTGCGCGCTCTCTGACTCTCATTGAAGCGACACACGTAGCCTACACACAAACACAGAATGAGGAACCCGAGACTGGACGCCTGCTGGTTTTACTGCTCTTTCAACTTCCTGGTGTACAGTAGCTATTCAACGGGTTGATCAGAGTTCTGTTTTATTTGTTTGCATAAAACCGCAGTGATTACGTTTGCCAAAAGCAGAATCTGCAGTATTGGAAACAAAACTCGCGAATGTGGTAGGAATACAGGTCATTATTATTTGGAAGGCTATAGTGACAGTTCGAATAGACGTTTTTTAAACCCGATTAACAATTGTCTTTAACTAAGCCTGCTACGTACTCCTATTTATTAATCATGTGATACAATGCGCCAGTAGGCTGTACGTTTTTATATTCTACTTAAATAATAATAATAAAAAAACACTAAAAAAAAAAAAACACTCCTATGCAATTATAGAGCTGTAATTCATTGCAATACAACATGAACACAACAAGCACTAACATTTTTTATCTAAGTATTGTAGTTAAATACACCTAATATAAAGTGTGACCAATAAAGGTAATACATTATCTTCTTATATGGCACACATTTTCACAATACTCTCACAGCACTGTGTAGAACAAAGTTATATTTGAAACAGACAGACAGACAGATATTTTCTAAAAGAAAATTAAACATGGGATGTTTCAGGCTATGCAATTTTATGACGTCCATTCATGGTTCCCTCAAATGAACTTTAATAGGTAAATATAAATTCTGGCAAAACGAAACTGTTAAAATAAACATTAAACTAGCAGCATCAAGACTACACATTAGACTGTAAAATTCATCGTCAATGGCATTACAAAACAGTAAACAGCAGAAAATGTGTATAAGTACAATTCAAGTGCAATAAGTAAGAACAGATAACATAAATGACTAAAAGAAGTAGAAAAAGGAAATAAAATGTTTTAGGTTTTTGACTTAATTAAGCTGCCAAAATATGCAGTAATTGTTTTCAGTTTGTTGTTCAAATAGTTCTGCTCCACTTCCACTTTCCCACCTGGCCCGGCGAGAGATGCGATCTATACAGAGTGAAAGACAGAAAGAGGGAGGGGTATGAAGAGAAAGAGGAAGAAGAAATGCGGCAGAGCAGGTGTGAGTTCACAGGCAACATGGTCACTAGTTGCTAATATGAACATATCAGTATATTATCATCATCATAGTATCTTGGTTTAGGGAAAATTGTTCTTGAATTTAATCACAAGTCGCACTAATACATAGTATTTAACAATACAAGAACAATAACAATAATAACAAAACTTTAGATATTAGTGTAGAAATTTGCTCCGGAAAGCAGTGTGGTTTCAAAAGGTGCAACCACACTGCATCAGACATCAAGACCTTTCAGAGAAATCAAAAACCATGATACAGCTGCAATTGACAGACATCATATGCACTAAACTAACCCATGTATATGGTCAACAAACACATTCTTTGAAAATAATTCAAAATTATTTCTGATTATATAAGTATATGTCATTGATGGACTTTGGCACGTTGACTTTGTACTACTAGACAGATATGAAGTGATAACAGGAACTAGAAATATGTCTAAGACTAAATATAAACACAGCAGCCATGGTACTAATAATAAAAATGCTAAAAGTGTTGAACCAAGTGGCCAACCACAGATGATTTTGACTACATAGGAATTAAGAACACTGGCTGATGTATTGTGCTAACAGAACATACTTGCAACTTCTATGTTTAATAAAGCTAAAAAAAAGAACAAAATACATTTTGAGTATTGGTTACAAACGTATAACGGAACACAAATGTGGCTATGCTGATGAACAACCACAAAACAGCAACAATCTGTTAACCACTGCATTTTAAGATGTGTTTTAGTTAATCCAAATGCTACTGTTAACAAAATAACCTTTAGCATCAATATAGAAAGGGAGGTTTTCAGGTTACCATTTTAAAACTGATTTGTGTAAATAAATGACCATTACCTGTTCCATGTCCGCATTTCGAGGAAGAAAATAGACAATATTGTCTGAAATCATTTTTGACAACCTGAAAATTTCAAAGGTATAGATGGTTAAGGAAGTTGAAACAGGTGGTTTGAAGCATCTTGACCACATACGTTAGAAAGTATATGCTTAGTGTTGTGAAAAAGGACAAACTTGAACTTTCCACTTTGAATGAAAACCTCATTTGAAAAGAAAGAGTCAACATCTAGAAGAAAAGCACAAGACTGTAAGACTGAAAGGATATCCATCAGGAGTCATCATGGTCTTGATGTTGAAGACGTCAGCACTGAGGTACTCTGGTCCGCCCCACGGGGGACTGAGGAAAACCATGTCTGCTCGCAGACGCGGAGCCAACTGCAAGAAGTCTCCCTGCAGGAACTCTATCTGGTGCGCCACACCATACACTTCTGCGTTGTTCTGTGCCAGAGCCAGCCGTATGGGGTCGATGTCAATGGCGATCACTGGATGGCAGAGGGAGAAAAAACATTTCACTTACAAAAATGCCAAAGTCAGTCGCTATGTTTCCATCCACCTATTATATATATGCGCATTTTGGGATATCACATAAAAACATTTAAAATAATTGCTGGATGGAAACTCATAACTTCTAAAAATGTATGCGCTCAATTGAGGCAGATACATTTTGACATTTTGGTAGGTGGTGAAGTTACGGTTGAGTTACAGTTAGGGTTTGGTTTAGGTCGAGTTACTTGTAATTATGCATAATTTTCGGTTTTTACTATAGTATGTACACGTAGTAACGTGTCAGAAGACATGCACAAACTATGATGGAAACACATATACCGAAAAAATTCCTTGATGCGCAACAAAAAAAAAAAACTCAGGTTACTTTGCCTCACCAGTGAATGTGATTGGATAACAGACTAACCAGCTGACCGATTTCATTGCACAGCATCTCAAATGTTGGTTTGATCATTCTGAAATCCCTGAGCCAAAGTCTGTCATCAGAATGATTTGGTTTAATGGTAGAAGCGTCTCACACGATTGGTTCCCAAACACCAGGAATCCGAACGCAAGATTACATGACTGCGTTTATTGCATTTAGTCTACGTGCTCAAAGCAGCAAGTAATTTATGATGGAGGAAAAAAGAGCCACAGTGGCTTCCCCAATTGCAGCAACTTATTTTTATTATAGATATTTTGCACGATATCTCAGGAAACAAGTGACCACAATAGAGAAAAAGTTTAAATTTAATGACTCTAAAAGTGTCATGTGGTGTACCCATCAAGTAAAAAGTAACATCTTGAATATATGCGAGTATAAAATCTTCAAAAAAGAAAAGAAAATGTTTTCAACATTGATAATCAGAAAATCAGCATATTAGAATGATTTCTGAAGGATCATGTGACACTGAAGACTGGAGTAATGATGCTGAAAATTCAGCTTTGCCATCACAGGAATAAATTACATTTTAAAATATATTAAATATAATATATTAAAAGGTATTTTTTTCAATTATAATAATATTTCAAATCATTACAGTTTTCAATAAAATAAATAAATGCCATGTTGATGAGCATGTTTTTTAAGATATTGTGAACATTCATAAATATTGAATATTACGAATTTACAAAAGATCCTAAACTATCTTAAAGGTCCCGTTCTTCGTGATCCCATGTTTCAAACTTAAGTTAGTGTGTAATGTTGTTGTTAGAGTATAAATAATATCTGTAAAATTATAAAGCTCAAAGTTCAATGCCAAGCGAGATATTTTATTTAACAGAAGTCGCCTACAGTGAACGGCTCGTTTGGACTACATCGCTCTACTTCCGTTTTTAATGACGTCAGTAGAACAGCTCTCTGACTAACCTCCGCCCACGGGAATGCTCCCTCAACTCCCTCAACTCGCGCACTTCTTATAACTTACTGTGTTTACTCAGGTCTTACGGTGATTTTCTGAAGTAAAACTGACGCTTCATCTTTTGTGTGATGTACAATAAACTTTATTAAACTCATCAGTATATGTTTGATCATCATTTGGACCTGGTCTGACACAGCAGACTTGTAGGCTATTAATAAATAATGGATACATACAAGCAGATGACAAATGCGTTATAATAACCGTAATTAAACTACTAAACTATACCTGTTCCATCTCTATACAGCCCTCTGACTCTGTAGGCATTATTGTCCGACTCGAAATGAACACCGTTACTGAGAGTTGCTGATGTTATCATTATTCCATGAGATGAAATTGTCCTAAGAGTCTGAGTGCGAGCTCTTGAAGCTCCACTCTGTGTCGTGCAGCAGGAGCTTATTTGCATTTAAAGGGCACACACTAAAACAGCGCGTTTTTCTGAGTCCTCAAAAAAGACAATTTAAACATGCTGTAAAAAATGATCTGTTGGGTATTTTGAGCTGAAACTTCACAGACACACTCTGGGGACATCAGAGACTCATTTTACATCTTGTGAAAAGGGGCATAGAACGGGACCTTTAATTTTAATTAAAAAATAAAATTATAATATATCTATATATATATATATATATATATATACACTCACCGGCCACTTTATTAGGTACACCTGTCCAACTGCTCCTTAACACTTAATTTCTAAGCAGCCAATCACATGGCGGCAACTCAGTGCATTTAGGCATGTAGACATGGTCAAGACAATCTCCTGCAGTTCAAACCGAGCATCAGTATGGGGAAGAAAGGTGATTTGAGTGACTTTGAACGTGGCATGATTGTTGGTGCCAGAAGGGCTGGTCTGAGTATTTCAGAAACTGCTAATCTACTGGGATTTTCACGCACAACCATCTCTAGGGTTTACAGAGAATGGTCCGAAAAAGAAAAAACATCCAGTGAGCGGCAGTTGCCTTGTTGATGCCAGAGGTCAGAGGAGAATGGCCAGACTGGTTCGAGCTGATAGAAGGGCAACAGTGACTCAAATAACCACCCGTTACAACCAAGGTGGGCAGAAGAGCATCTCTGAACGCACAGTACGTCGAACTTTGAGGCAGATGGGCTACAGCAGCAGAAGACCACACCGGGTGCCACTCCTTTCAGCTAAGAACAGGAAACTGAGGCTACAATTTGCACAAGCTCATCGAAATTGGACAATAGAAGATTGGAAAAACGTTGCCTGGTCTGATGAGTCTCGATTTCTGCTGCGACATTCGGATGGTAGGGTCAGAATTTGGCGTCTACAACATGAAAGCATGGATCCATCCTGCCTTGTATCAACGGTTCAGGCTGGTGGTGGTGGTGTCATGGTGTGGGGAATATTTTCTTGGCACTCTTTGGGCCCCTTGGTACCAATTGAGCATCGTTGCAACGCCACAGCCTACCTGAGTATTGTTGCTGACCATGTCCATCCCTTTATGACCACAATGTACCCAACTTCTGATGGCTACTTTCAGCAGGATAATGCGCCATGTCATAAAGCTGGAATCATCTCAGACTGGTTTCTTGAACATGACAATGAGTTCGCTGTACTCAAATGGCCTCCACAGTCACCAGATCTCAATCCAATAGAGCATCTTTGGGATGTGGTGGAACGGGAGATTCGCATCATGGATGTGCAGCCGACAAATCTGCGGCAACTGTGTGATGCCATCATGTCAATATGGACCAAACTCCCTGAGGAATGCTTCCAGCACCTTGTTGAATCTATGCCACGAAGAATTGAGGCAGTTCTGAAGGCAAAAGGGGGTCCAACCCGTTACTAGCATGGGGTACCTAATAAAGTGGCCGGTGAGTGTATATATACCTGTGCCAAGAGTGCCAAGAAAATATTCCCCACACCATGACACCACCACCACCAGCCTGAACCGTTGATACAAGGCAGGATGGATCCATGCTTTCATGTTGTAGACGCCAAATTCTGACCCTACCATCCGAATGTCGCAGCAGAAATCGAGACTCATCAGACCAGGCAACGTTTTTCCAATCTTCTATTGTCCAATTTCGATGAGCTTGTGCAAATTGTAGCCTCAGTTTCCTGTTCTTAGCTGAAAGGAGTGGCACCCGGTGTGGTCTTCTGCTGCTGTAGCCCATCTGCCTCAAAGTTCGACGTACTGTGCGTTCAGAGATGCTCTTCTGCCCACCTTGGTTGTAACGGGTGGTTATTTGAGTCACTGTTGCCCTTCTATCAGCTCGAACCAGTCTGGCCATTCTCCTCTGACCTCTGGCATCAACAAGGCATTTCCGCCCACAGAACTGCCGCTCACTGGATGTTTTTTCTTTTTCGGACCATTCTCTGTAAACCCTAGAGATGGTTGTGCGTGAAAATCCCAGTAGATTAGCAGTTTCTGATATACTCAGACCAGCCCTTCTGGCACCAACAATCATGCCACGTTCAAAGTCACTCAAATCACCTTTCTTCCCCATACTGATGCTCGGTTTGAACTGCAGGAGATTGTCTTGACCATGTCTACATGCCTAAATGCACTGAGTTGCCGCCATGTGATTGGCTGCTTAGAAATTAAGTGTTAAGGAGCAGTTGGACAGGTGTACCTAATAAAGTGGCCGGTGAGTGTATATATATATATATATATATATATATATATATATATATATATATATATATATATATATATACACTCACCGGCCACTTAATTAGGTACCCCATGCTAGTAACGGGTTGGACCCCCTTTTGTCTTCAGAACTGCCTCAATTCTTCGTGGCATAGATTCAACAAGGTGCTGGAAGCATTCCTCAGGGAGTTTGGTCCATATTGACATGATGGCATCACACAGTTGCCGCAGATTTGTCGGCTGCACATCCATGATGCGAATCTCCCGTTCCACCACATCCCAAAGATGCTCTATTGGATTGAGATCTGGTGACTGTGGAGGCCATTTGAGTACAGCGAACTCATTGTCATGTTCAAGAAACCAGTCTGAGATGATTCCAGCTTTATGACATGGCGCATTATCCTGCTGAAAGTAGCCATCAGAAGTTGGGTACATTGTGGTCATAAAGGGATGGACATGGTCAGCAACAATACTCAGGTAGGCTGTGGCGTTGCAACGATGCTCAATTGGTACCAAGGGGCCCAAAGAGTGCCAAGAAAATATTCCCCACACCATGACACCACCACCACCAGCCTGAACCGTTGATACAAGGCAGGATGGATCCATGCTTTCATGTTGTAGACGCCAAATTCTGACCCTACCATTCGAATGTCGCAGCAGAAATCGAGACTCATCAGACCAGGCAACGTTTTTCCAATCTTCTATTGTCCAATTTCGATGAGCTTGTGCAAATTGTAGCCTCAGTTTCCTGTTCTTAGCTGAAAGGAGTGGCACCCGGTGTGGTCTTCTGCTGCTGTAGCCCATCTGCCTCAAAGTTCGACGTACTGTGCGTTCAGAGATGCTCTTCTGCCCACCTTGGTTGTAACGGGTGGTTATTTGAGTCACTGTTGCCCTTCTATCAGCTCGAACCAGTCTGGCCATTCTCCTCTGACCTCTGGCATCAACAAGGCATTTCCGCCCACAGAACTGCCGCTCACTGGATGTTTTTTCTTTTTCGGACCATTCTCTGTAAACCCTAGAGATGGTTGTGCGTGAAAATCCCAGTAGATTAGCAGTTTCTGAAATACTCAGACCAGCCCTTCTGGCACCAACAATCATGCCACGTTCAAAGTCACTCAAATCACCTTTCTTCCCCATACTGATGCTCGGTTTGAACTGCAGGAGATTGTCTTGACCATGTCTACATGCCTAAATGCACTGAGTTGCCGCCATGTGATTGGCTGCTTAGAAATTAAGTGTTAAGGAGCAGTTGGACAGGTGTACCTAATAAAGTGGCCGGTGAGTGTATATATAGATATATAGATAGATAGATACACACACACACACACACTTGTGCTTTGTATTTTCAATGTATTTTTGATAAATTAATAGAACCATGGAAATGGATTTTATGTGTTGTTCAGATGGTTTCTCAAGACAATGGAAACCAACATATGGATATTAGCATGGTAGTATGAACGGCAACTGTACCTCTTTTCCCAGTGAGGGCAAACTGAATGGCATTGCCACCCACACCACAGAAGGCATCGATAATGAGCTCCGCGCTGAAGCTGTCCTGCACCCTCAAAGCAATGTGCTCTGCTATCTTCTCAGGAGTCACTGAGAACCAGCCCTCTGTGGACAGAACAGTCACATGTTATGCACATCATAATTCAAATGAAAAGGCTTTTATCAGTTCATGTATTCTTTTTTTGCATTGTATTAAGATGAACAGAATACTATTCAAATTATAATTAAATGCAGCTAAATGCTCCTTTTTATTGCAAATGTGGAAGAATTGTTTACCACCAGAGGGAGTCTGTAGCTTTCATTTTCTATTTGAAGACCTGAAGCATGGCTCTGCTTACGTCAAAGACTGTCTCTCCCTCTCTAAATATATAGCTATTTACATTTTAGGAGGAGCCTCTTTTGACAAAAGGATGATCTAGCTGATATCTATGAAAATTAAAATATCAGCAATCACCCCTATATCTTGTGATGCCAGAAAACCATATATTTCTAAGAGAAGCGTTCATCATACTTGCAAACCAGAGCTGAAACTTTAAAACGTAGCATCAGACTCCTAAATCTCTTTAAGGCGTTGCATTTGAGCTGAAGCAGAAGCAGTCAGAGAGCTCAGAGAGAGTGGAGTTAAACGGAGCATGTCCTCTTCTGATTCTGTGGAGACCAACACCATCTGCTTTTAGCCTCTACAAAGCATCTCTGTTTTTCCGCCTCTCGTATTTTTCTCTCCACTGAGAATAGAACACCTGCTAAAGTAACAATCACTAGTCTGGGGCAACCACGTTCAGCACTTCCTGTTTACAGTGTGAGGTCTGGACGGCGGGCGGCTGTACAGGTGCCCTTGAGTAAAAAGAACTCACTTTTAAGTGCTACCTTCATTTTCTATTACAAGTTTGCAAATAGGAAAAAAAAAAAATCAACACTGTGTTTTACTAATAAAAAAAAAATACTAACACTTTGCAGTGACATTTTCATCTGTAAAAGATCTCGCTCACATATACTGTAATTCAAAGTCACAATTAGACTGTTAAACTGTCATTTGGACCTTGAACCGTTTGGGGTCCTATGAAGTCCATTATATGGAGAAAAATCCTGTAATGTTTTCATCAAAAACCTTAATTTATTTTCGCCTGAAGAAAGAAAGACATCTTGGATGACATGGGGGTGAGTAAATTATCAGCAAAAGTTTTTTTAAAAGTGAACTAATCCTTTAATGGCTAAACGTATCTTTACAAACATTCACAATGCTGCTCCAGATGCAATATAATGTAGACAACATTGAAGAAATACATTTTCGTCAGGTTAGATGCTGGTAATTAATCACTCAAACTCCTTTATTAAACCTCTCTACATAACCGCCGGACTCGCGCGTCCTCCATGTCTGTAGTTTTTTTTTTGTAGTAGTTCTAATCGAATCCTCATCCAACACGCGATGGGTTATGGGCAATATTAGCTGTTAGAGTGCGCATTGATCTGCACTTCGGATTTTGACCGGAAAAAGTAGACCATCCGGGTCTCTTTGGAACACTCATTTCAACATACGTACTAATTCTATTTTCGAATACTATTTAGGACGGATAGTATGCAAATTGGGACGCAGCAAATGAGACGAGGTCTGACGTTAGCCAGGCTAGTCTGACAGCAGCTGTCAATTAATCAGGTTATTTATTACAAAAACTGCAATTATTAATTTTTCCAGTGATGGCACAGTATATACTGTAAGTTACATTTACATTTAAAGTGTTGTAAAAATATATATAGTTTTCTATTTCAAGTGTGTACACTGCAGTTTGACTTTTTTCTAAATGACAGAAATGCCATTCATTTGAACGGAACAAAAAATTACAATTAAAAGTATGAAATATTAAAATCCTAACATTTAAACAGAACTGAACACACATTCCTGGTCCTATTGTGCAGTGTGCACAATTCATCAGAACAAAAAAAAAGTATTTCATTAAAATGTAGTACCTTTCTCCATCTCTGAAACAACTTTAATTTTTGCCTGACATCACCTGAGTCTCAAAGAATAGCTCCATACGGACATTTTTTTTACATTGCAGAAGTAAAACGGCTTGTGTATGCCAGTTCATGTTGACTTGGAATCTGCAATGCCTGAATGGAGGTGTAGGAGATACACAATTCAGCCCATGCTCTTGATCTACCTCTCTTTCTTGCTCTCCTCTGTCCAGTCAGGCAGTGCTGAAGGAAAAGAGGCTCATTATGTCTATGGGCTACTGCCTCTGTTAACATGAATAAGTGATTAGATACGAGGCTCTGATCTCACTTTCAAACAGAATTCCAGATGCTTAGTGAAAGAGTTATGATTCGAAAGTGAGAGATGTATAAAAACACATTAGTTGTGGTACTTTGGAGAATTCAAAGGGAAATCCTCCGTCCGTGAGGGAAGATTTTCTAATCCCAAATAACGGGACCTTTTATGGTACCAGAAGGAAAACCGTTTGACTTTTGGTGCTGATGTTAAAAGGCATCTTTCCCAAGATCAGCCCTATTAAAAACGAAATCCTACACCAATACTATGGTTATTGCACCATTATATATAACAACGAAACTGACTTACTTGACAAGGAGCAAATCTTTGAACATAAAAAATAAATAAATACGTTTTACATTTTCTGGACAAAATGTTAGTGGTACTTTAGCAAAAGCCACTGCCATGATCCTACGATGCAGGTGGTTCCAAAGCATTTCTAACTAATGCAAAAACGCTACACTACAAAAAAATATTAATAATTATTCTTTTATTAAAAAAATCCTTATAACAAGATGCAATTACCTGAGAAGCAGGTAAAACCTTGTTTGTTTTTTTTGCCAATGCAGTAAGACAAATTACACTTATATTAAAGATACAATCTATGAAAACAAGTCTTCATATCTAATGTAGTGTTGCTTCTCAACTGAAATTCAAGTAAATCAATTCTCAAGGATTTTTGTCAAAGAGTATTTATAACTTTATATAAGATATATTTTTTTTGCTGTGTAATGAATTAAGGCCTGTTCACATCAAAAACAATAACTATTTTAGCGTCCAAACCAACATCATAAGCATGCGCTGCAATTTTGTTGCCTGCCACATTGCTTAAATGCTCAAGCTATACAAATAATAAATGGCAAAAAGAAGATCTCTTTAGCAAACTCAGACAAGCGAAAAGCATTTAACAAGCAGGTTTTTGCCTAGTTTAATATACTGTACCTATTAAGAGAGTGACCCACTTTAACAGTAGAGAAGAGAACACAGGTAAAGCACCAGAGCTAAAGGTTGTCCTCCTCTGAGGCTGAGCACTCTATTTGAGCAAAGAGTAGCATGGGGAAAGAAAAGAGTGCTCTCCTGAGCGCTCTAAAAGCTGCCTGCTGTCTTGCTCTCACTTGCTCCCTCTCTTTTTCTGTAGTCTGACGCAGGCGGTATGAGGGGCTCCGTGTCTAGTGTCAGCACACACACACACACACACTGCAGACACAGCCAGCTCAGTCAGTCAGCCCACACCTACAGCTGTACAACCTCACAAATTCATCTCATCCTGCTCCGTCCCGCAGGTCTCAGTGCGCTCTCTATTTGTTATTTAAATTCACAGGTCTTACTGTGAAGGATTCATTGGTGCATGTTATTCCAGGAAAAAAAAAACCCTTGCCCTCCATTTTTATTTTTTTATGTCCTGTTTCACTCCTAAACATCACATTTTCAGCGTGAAATGGTTTGTAATTGATGCTGACCTCAAGAACTATGGCTGGCTCTTGTATCGAATATTGATCATCATTTGCAGTTTTCTTTGGCAATATAATTAACACTGTGATAATGATTTTTATGCACTTTTTATTTGACTATCAAGTTCTCTGCAAATCAATCCATTTCAAGGAGTTGCTTGCATCATAATTCAAAAATCTCTACGTGCCATTTTTACAAAAAAATCTATCAATATGTTTAGCTAAAACATATCCTCATAAGTACTCACTGCGGTTTATTCTATGTATTTATTTATGCTCTATATTTGTATGCATTATTATATTGTTGCATATTAATGAAAATTATTAAATATTCTACACTTTGCTTATTTAGTAGAAAACATGACAATTCTTTAAGTTGATCTTACTGAGGTTTCATTAACATTATTTAACTTCTTAAGTTAATATGAACTAAGAATGAACAATACTTCTATAGCATTTATTAACCTTAGTTAATGTTAATTTCAGCATTTACTAATACATTATTCAAATCAAAAAAGTTGTATATACGTCAACATTATAGTTAATGGACTGTGAACTAACGTGAAGAAACAATGTACGGTTCTATTTTTTATTAACATAAACAAAGATTAATAAACACTGTAACAAATGTATTGATCATTGTTAGTTCCTGTTCGTTAATACATAAATGTTAACAAATGAAACCTTATTGTAAAGTGTTACCATTTTAACTGCATTTTAGTTGTAACATTTATCATCTATTTGGCTACAATGGCAAATTGTTTGAATATTATGGTTACAAAACATCTTCAAAAGACACGTTTTTACAATGTATAACTTAAAGTCCCTGATGCTGTAGCAATGATTTGTGAGTGGCTTTGGATAAAATACTCTGCTAAATGAATAAATTCAATTAAATGAATTCACGATTTTCCTAAAATAAAGATTGTGGCTTTGTGCTGCTGACTCACCATGGTCAAGTTTGATGCCCTCATCGAACCTGGAAAACAGACGGTAGCGCTGGGCCCAGTACTTGGCCAGCTCAGGTTCTGCTGCAATCTCAGGTGGCATCTCCACATGTTTTCTCCTTTTCCTGTTCTTTCTCTTGTTCTTTTTAAAGGCCTGCACACTCTCTGCTGGGAAAGAAAACAGTGTGATTAAATCAAATTGCCAGTGAACACCAAATGAGAAGCCTAACGGTGTTAAATCATTGTTATAGGCTCACAGCCAGTGATTATCTCATTTGTATCAGAGCACATTGATGCTGACCTCCCTCAGTGTGCTCAGGAGCATCTGGGAGCAAGAAGTCAGGGACGTCTAGGGGAAGCAGCTCTCCTCTGGGATCCGAATCATCGTCCTGTATTTCTTCTGGCTCTGGCATGAAGGCACACTGAATGTTCTGCTGATGTTCCTCACTTTTTTCATGTGTTCTGTTGAGCTCAGGAGTCTTCTCACACTCTTTTTCATCTATCATATTGTTTGCTTCTTCCTCGTTTCGTGTAGGTAAACTGCCCTCGTCCGTTCTCTCACATGGCCCGGTCGGAGCTTCAGGCATGGAGGCCTCGAGGGTCAGCTCCTCAGAGACAGCATCAGTCTGAACCTTCTGCAGGAAACTCTGGACCTGTGAGGGTGTGAGTGAACGTACAGCTTTTATAGGAAGGAACAAACTCAAATACTTCACACCACAGCCTAATCACTAGTTGTACGCCACTATTTTCTGTAATGGGCTTTTGAACAATATTTATTATTAAAAGGGCTAATTTAGACAGACATGTACATCTTATATTTTAATATTGGGAAAAATATACACTAGTTTTATTTATTTTTTTAATTAGTCTCTTATGCTCACTAAGGCTGCATTTATTAGATCAAGAACAATTAAGTGAAATATTATTACAATTTAAAATAACTATTATTGCTGTGACGACAAACCTTAACTTTCAGCATCATTACTACAGTCTTTAGTGTCACATGATCCTTCAGAAATCATTATAATATGCTGATTTGGTAACTCGAGTTACGTAATCAGATAACTTTTTTGAAGTAACTAGCAAAGTAACGCATTACTTTTAAGTTTACAACAAAATATCTGAATTTTTTCATATTTCTTATTTGAATGAGTTCTCTTGTCTCCATGTTGAGAAAAATCATGAGAAAGTGCAGAGGTGTTGCCGTGTGAACATGATGGTTATTGTAGTTCTAGACTAAATGTGCGCATGCATTTTCTAATCTCAACTGCACAAAAAAAGATTCAGTATTCCTCAAAATGAATAAAACCAGTGAAATGCAAAATCAAAATACTACGCAAACCTCCAATAATTAAATATGTTAAATAAAATAAATATTTGTATGCATTTAATCTCACTTTTTTGACCAATGTACTTGCTGGTGCTGACCTTCGATGATTCAATGAAACCGTAAGCAAAAATTACTTCACATTTTATTGTTTTTATTTTTGTACTAATATTCATCCCTATTAGTTCAATTTTGGTGTAAAAGGGCCTTTTACATTTGCCCCCAGATTTTTGTAATAAAAAAAACAAAAACAAGCTCAGCCCGTAACCTATTACTTTTCTTAAAAAGTAACTAAGCAATGCTATTAGTTACTTTTTAAGGGAGTAATGCAATATTGTAATGCACTACTTTTCATAGTAACTTTCCCAAACACTGGTTATCAATATTGAAAAACTATTGTGCTGCTTAATATTTTCGGGGCCCATGATAGTGTTTTTTACCTCCCCAGGAAACTTTGATATTCAATAGTTCAAAAGAACAACATTTATTTGAAATAGAATGTAAAGGTTAACAACGTAAAAGTCTTTACTGTTACTTTTGATCAATTTAATGCATCCATGTTGATTTGGTTTAATATGTTCTTGCTGAATAAAAGCATTAATAAAGTATTAGTATTAAAAAAAACATTTGGTAGTGTACATTTCAGGAACAGAGTCCCTCACAAAGCCCTTGAAATATTTATTTTACTGATTTATCTCCACCAAAGGCTTTTTTTCTTTTTTCTTACTTTTTTTTAAGTAGCTTAAAATAAAAGAGGCAGACAAATAAGATTCTTACATTACAATAAAAACTACATAATTCAATCTGATGGATCCTTAGAATGAAAAAGTTTGGGATCAGGCAGCAGAAATGCAGGACTCAATGTGCTCAAAGGAAGCCCCAACAAAGCCTTGCTTAGGCATCCAGTCTGAACAAATACTGGAGATGTCTGTTGCAGTTAAGTTTACATCTTCCACCAGATCGATTTGTGCAACAGAGAAATCAATTCTAGAGCACTGCAGTAAATCGGTCTAGTCTCTTAACTGGCTAAAATCCAGTGGGGTGAAGGGGATCCACCTTGAAAAAGTCCATCTAGAAGATGACTAGATGCACTTGGTTGAAGAAAACAATTCATCTCTTTTCTTCTTGACTATTCAACATGCCAGTGACCAAGTTTGAACCTGTCCTGTGTGTGTTTGACAGCTGGGAACGTGTGTGTTAGTGTAAGAGGTGATAGGTTAGAGCGTTCTGTCTTTCTGTCTGTCTGACGGGAGCTGACAGCGTGTGGTAAGCAGGTGCTGCGTGACAGCGCTGTGATGGGATGGGGTGAGGGTAGATGAAGCAGCGCTGTGCAGAGTGCATAAAGTGTCAGCCTCACCGCTTCTGGCTCGTTGCCCATTGTATTCTCAAACACACACACACACAACTCACTGTGCTTCACTGATCCATAGTAAGGTGACCAGAATGATACATCTTATATGTAATCCCACAAAATCCATGTGTCAATAAAACCTCAGGGAACAACACAAACATACGCATTTCATCGTTCAGTTGAAGTACCGCAGTTGAGGACCATACTAGGGAACTAGTTGGGATTGGGATACCGCGGGACCTGACGCAAATCTCGCTAGAGAGGGCGGTTTTACCTTATCTGAGAGTGGGAGTGGGCGATCAAAAAATACAGCAAGAAAGGAGTCAATTAATGAAGTTCACCGCAGTTAATCAGTAACATTCTCTTCATAAACCAGTGATTCATTATTTAATTCATTCATTAAGTATGTTTTTTTTTAATGATTATTATTTAGGCCTATTTTCTTTGAGCTGTATGTCAATTAGCTAGGCCACATAACTGATATCTGTGAGGTTTTTATTTTCGATTAATTAAAAAAAAATGTTTTGTTTCATATTTATTTATTTTATAAGTAATTCAATCAAATCTAGACCATAGCTACATCTGGTTGTCTAGAAGTATAGAGGATCTTAAGCATGAAGGACTACAAACTGCATAATAAAAAAGTGAAAACTTTATCCACCAGAAGGGTCTCTAAAAACATATCTGACAGAGATATCTAAATTGTCAGTACTCAAAAAAAACAAACAAAAAAAAAAACATTCACTGGTACTGGTAATATTGGTAGTACCGTGTTCACTAATGTTAAAAAGTTTGGAAAACTTTGGATTTTTTATTTTTTTTTATTTAGCAAGGATGCATTAAATTGATCATAAGTGACTGTAAAGACATTTATAATCTTAGAAAAGATTTCCTTTTCAAATAAATGCTGTTCTTCTGATGTTTCTATTTACCAAAGAATCATGAAAAATTTATCACAGTTTTCACAAAAATATTATTCAGCAGAACCATTTCTGAAGGATCATGTGACATCTGAGACAGAATTTATTAAAAGTTATTTTCAAATGTAATATTACAGTTTTTACTTTACTTTTGATTAAATAAATTGTTGGAAATAATAAACTTTTCGAAAACCTTACGACACCAAACTTTTGAACAGTATTGTATCTTGAAGCATATTCCTGTGTATATGAATATAAAAACCATTTCTGCGAGGTATTAATGTAAACAATCAATTTGTCTTTTGTTAATGTAAATAAGAACTTTTTTATTTTAATACCAGCTCTGTGCATAGGCCTTGCATTCATTGCTCTTAATTTATTTATTTGTTCATAATCAGTGAGAAATAACAAAGGGTAAATGCTAAAGGGTAAATGTTTTCATTTATTTTGTTCAACTTTTATAATTAAAAAGTGTTAGAATACTGCATCCCAAGAGCTATTAAATCTAATCTACTCACTGCAGCCCTAAAATCCAAAGTTGTCTTTGGCTGACCTGATGCAACTGTCTGGGCAAATTAAGACGAAGCATGATTAAACAAAACATATTGGAATAGTTCAGCCAAAAATGAAAATTCTGTTATAATATAATTTTTCACCTTCACCTTCATATTTGAACTTTGTGATGACACCAAATGGCATATTTGGAGCTTGATTTGTCCTGGCCAGGTCCCTATATGCTTTTGCCCGGTATGAACATTCCTCAAAACTCCTGACTAAATATTTGTGTGAATTCTGTCTTTAAAAATGAACATGCAGCAAAAACCGACTCACTTTTTGAAGGGCTTTGCTGATCTTTGGCTTTGTGGTTTGTGGTCCATCATCAGTAAAAAAGATGTGCTTGTTGATCTTGCCGGCTGCTTTTTTTCTTTCCTCAGGGGGCTTTCTGTTCTCCTCACTCCTCCTGCCCACGTATGGACCCTGGACTGGTTGCAGCTTCACAACGCTGTCAAACCTGCCAAGACAAAAAGCATTTGGATGTTAACAGAGCCCCTGATTATTTTCAAAGCAGTAAAGCAGTGTGTAGTCTCTGTCTGGGTTCTTACTTGGGCTGTGCACAACGTTTCAGGCCGAGAACATCCCACGCCTCCTCAACCGGCACCTCCGCAAGCTCCTCGGCATCCAGCTCATGTCTGTGAACAGAGCAGCAAAAATCGTTAAAGTTACTACGATCATTTAATGCTTTCATGCTGATTAAAAAAAAAAATGTTTAAATTACTTACCCCCAAACGTTTGAGCTCTAGTGTATATTTAAATCATGACTTTAAAAGACCTGGAATATAGCAAATAGGTTGCATGGACCACTATTACATAATTTGTTTTTTGGAAATTTTTTGCAGTCCCTGGTCACTATGAACTGTCATTGTGTGGCAAGAGCTGAGTAACAAACTATTATTTGAAAATGTTTAATTGCTTATTATTATTAAAAAATAATAATAATAACAGCAAACAGATTTAGAATGAAATCAGTGAAACAATTATGACAAAATATTTTTTTTCTTGCAAAACTATACCATAAACATTAAGCATGCAAGTCTGATACAATACAATGTACAGAATAACACATCGACAGCTTACGCTCTCTTCACTTTAGCTCGTCTGTTCCCTGGAGGTTCATCATCATCATCGCTCTGATCCTCATCGTTAGATCTGTTCTTTACGGGTTGTCCACTCCGATTATTCAATGGCGCAGAGGTCTGTTTCATGTTGCCATCTGAAATCACACACTTTCAGTTTACTATTAATAATAGCTACGTTATCATTATAAAATAAAGTCTTATACTGCCTGATGTATACGGCACAAGAGCCGTTCCAGCGGTACAAAAAAGGCTGCTGTTTAGATGGCATCAGTCATGGCCCGCCAATCAGGATGACAAGAGCCATTTTTAGAGCGATTGCGAGTGGATTGTGCTCAACACGTGCACCCGGGAGCCTGCGCTCTTCACATGTACAGGCATTAAAAATGCATAGGCCAAAGTCACATGCTCCTTTCATTCAACATCTGACATCTTTTGATGTCATGCATTAAACATTCAGGCAGAGCGAAGCTTAGGCTGCAAAAAAAAGACCTCTGGGGAAAACAATCTGCTTTTACACAGTGAGAATTGAGCATTTGTCATTGAGCGAACATAACTGTGGCTTGATATCGTGGTGATACCAACAGTGTGATGATGACATCATGATCACAGGTGTTTCCATCAGAGCATACTGAGCAGGCCAACGCCCCCCAAAAAAGGTTGGAGTTAAAAAAAGTCAACATGGCACCAAAAATGTCTGCTTTTTTTAACTTGCCTAATACCCGCTTTCTGTTTTTTGCCCTCTTACTTTTGCAACCCTGTTACTTTTTTTTTACCCATGCAACCAGTCCTGCCCTCTTTTTAAATCTGAAATACATCTGATTACAAAAAGTTAAGAGACTTATTTATTTTTACAGCAAGAAACCAAAAAGCAGGTTTGCTATTTCTTCCTCTCATCATCAACACAATCAATACTCTAAATATGCTCTTTAAAATATGCAAAAATGTGCAAATAAATGCATAAGATCTAAAGATACTTAAAAGTAGTGATGCACGATATAACGGCCACCATATCGGTATCGGCCGATATATGTTTATTTTTATTGTTATTGTTATCGACCCAATAAGAAAATTTGGCCAATATATTAAAGCAGATAAATAGTGGATTATTTCCATCAGCCATGATGGTTTTGAATTGCTTGAAATTTAATTGGAATCACTTAAAAAAGGAAAATACTGTGAAGTGCAACACGTGCAGCGCAAATCTGTCATATAGGCTACATAAAATTATAATGAGAACATTATAATTGTGTGCTTGGGACATAGCTTTTAATGGTGAGAGACTTTTGTTCTTTTAATCAGGCTTTTAAAAAATTATATAAAAATTTGGATTGAAAATTGTCGGCCAATATGTCAGTTATCGGCTTTCAAATATAAAGAATTATCGGTATCAGCAAAAATTTACATATCAAAGCACCCCTACTTACCAACTTAGGGACAATTCTATTTTTTTAATTTCCGTAATTTTATTTATGTTCATGTAATTCCAAACCTGAATGACTTTCTTTCTTCTGTGGAACATTAAAGAAGATATTTTGAGAAATGTTTTTTAGAAGTCATTCAATAGAAGTCAATGGTCACCAAAACTGTTTGTTTACCAACATTGTTCAAAATATCTTTTCTGTTTCACCGAAGAAATAAAGTCATGAGGGTGAGTAACCTATTTTGGAATATCCCTTTATTTTTATGCTAATTTAAGCATGTCAATGCTAGGGGGTGGTTAATAACCATTCAATTATTCTATGTTGTTTATTTCTAATGAGTTTAAAAATATGTCATTATGTCATTCTGAATGGCAGAAAATTTAAAACACACAATGGGCCCATGCTGTGACTGACAGAATAAATCTTAACTTAGGCTATATTACATCTGCACTAGATTCAATACGCTGAAAGTAGGTCAGGGAGCAGGAAGGCATTGACATATTTGGGTTTAGCACCACTGCGGGAACACCACAGTCCCCATAGCTAATGAACAAAGAGGTCTTGAAAATACATGCACCAACCCGAAGCGTCAGTGCAGCCTCTACGTGACGATGACCTTTTGCGGTTTCCACCATCACAGGGCTCATCAGCACAGTTACAGACTACAGACTGCCGGTCGCCATCATCGCTGTCAACCTCCTCAGTCAATAAGCTCAGGCTGCTTATGAGATGTGTAATGCTGATTGCCTTCGATCTTTCTTCCGTCTGATTCTTGAGTTTCTCTGTTTCTCCTCGGCTGCCCTGATATTCCTCAGAAGCAGTGGTTGTGCTATAGGACTCGTCCACCGTCCAGCCTTGGGCGGCCCAGTAGTGAAACTGTTCCCAGTAGTACTGGTATGCTTGTTGACAGTGCTCGTCCCAGTCTGCCTCCGAGCGGGAACATTCCTGTGCTGTACTGCTGGAATTTTCGGGATATTTCTCCAGCCAGCTCTGCCACAGCAAACCCTCCCCGTGCTGCTCCCAGTACCTCAGCCAGGCCTCCTCTGACATGGGACACGTCTGTTCAGCGGGCGTCTCACCGATGTCACTCACAGCACACTGCTGTTTCTGCTCAGAGTTCTCGCCTGTGTCTGCATAATCTGGGGGGGTTTCCAAGTGCTTGATGCTTCTTTTGTTCTTCAGTCTCGCTAGGCCCTTAAAGAGGAAACTAAATCATTAGTCATTTCCTAAAGTAAATGGGGTAAAACTTAACATTCTTTAATGACAACTTACAAAAAAAAATGTGAGAAACGAGAAGCTTCACTGCACAGGATAATCCAAAGACTCACAGGCCACATTCACATCTGGGCATTTACACGTAATATTAAAAGACAGGTGTAAATAAACCTGAGACACATTATACCTGAGACACATTATGATCAGACCACTGAACTACGTGTGACGAATGTGTAAATGCTAACGCTTTTTTCATTATTTGCCTACACAATCCAGTTCAAGAGTATCTACACAGTATTTGAATACAAAATGCACGTTAATGCCAGGTGCTTTGGAACCCTCACAAAGATAATGGTTACATTATAAAAGATAATTAGTTGAATTTTCAGCATCATTATGCCAGTCTTCAGTGTCACATGGTCCTTCAGAAATCATTCTAATATGCTTATTTGGTGCTTCAGAAACATTTCTGTTGAAAACATTTTTTTTTTTTTTTGGAAACCGTCCGTGAGACACTACCATGCAAAAGTTTGGGGTAAGAGTGACATTCAAAAGTAGCAGTAAAGACATTTATGATGTTACAAACGTTGTATATTTCAAATAAATGCTGTTCATTGAACTTTCTATTCATTAAAGAATCCTGGGGGAAAAAAATCCACAAAAATATTAAGCAGCAAAAAAACTGTTTCAACATTGATATTAATAAGAACCATTATTTATAACTGAGCAGCAATAATAATTGAGCACCAAATCAGCATATCAGAATGATTTCTGAAAAATCATGTGACACTGAGTAATGATGATGAAAATGCAGCTTTGGCATCACAGGAATAAATTAAAATTTAATATATATATTAATATATATTTTTTATATATAAAAAAACAAAATGATTTTTAATTGTAATAATATTTCATTCTATTACTTTTTACTGTATTTTTTTATGCTGTCTTTTTTTAGGTGATCATAAGATACTTAAATTATTGTTATTATAAATCTTAATTATTCCAAACATTTGACCAGTAGTGTATATACATATCTACAGTCCACAGTCCTGCATGTCCCAATCATGGTACAAAAATGTGCTCAAGAGCACCCCCTATGTGGCTGACAGGCACACTCAATGCAGACTCTAGAGTGGACACAGTCTACTAGCCAGTCAGTGCACCATCATGACCCCAATATATGGAGGACTACAGGAGCTGGGGGGTTTGGGGCAAGGATTTTTAAATGAATATTATAATAACAGGCAATATTCCCACATAAATGGACAGCCATAGTTCCCAATAACATCAAGGTCATCACGCATCCAAAATACATACAGTTCTCCTCTGTTCTGATGAGCTGGCAAACTCCACAGGAAGCCCCAAACTGGCCATAAGCATGGTCTCTTCATCAACAATGGCCTCTTCCTCCTCCTCCTCTTCCTCATCCACAGAACGATAAGAATTCTCCAAAAGGTCTTCCCCATCATTAGCTTCAACATCTACTGAAAACAAAAAACACAAAATGTTGTTATTTGAGCATTATAAGCTAAAAACTGACCATAACATGTTGAAGATGAAAATCGTGAAAAACCGTCAAGGTTCTCAACCTTTTTGACTCCATTGTCAAAAATGGGTCCCTCCTCCCTTTTCCTTTTGCTTGTAATTTAAAGGATATTTCTTTGTTTAAATATATATATATATATATATATATATATATTAACACAATTCCTACCTGACAAAATATTTTAGAGCTCAGCTTAGCAGAACTAGAAAAATGTAGGTTGCAGCATGTTAAAATTTAATTTAACATTTATCAAGGATATAGGTGATTAAACTCAATATAAGAATATGATAGATTATGAGATTCTTTTTTCACATGTTTGAAATTTGACTACGTCATTCTCATAAAATCCAGTTTTCCAAAGCAGCAGAAATCCTGGTTCTTCAAAGAGAAGAACAGTTGTTGATGGGGTGAATTAAAATAAGAAATATCTTGATTATTAAATTGTTTTAGCTTATTTGAATGCTTGTTTTGTCTCATTTGAAATCATTTTAAAACATCTTAAGGTTTGTTGAGAACCATTGGGAAAAATTCAATGTCAGCTAGTTGATATGCAAATGGTCATAATTCTCCATAATCAGAAATTGAAAGGAAAACTGTACCTTGATTGTCAGTCTGACTCAGAATGGCTTTATCTGACCGATACAATTCTCGATCACTGTGGATGAAAATAAGAGAAAATGTGTTTTGACAACAGTAAACAGGCAAGCAAACATCTTATGCTTGATTGTTTTTCAGCAGGACTGCATATTAGGACAACAACTGAAAAATGGATCTGCTCCAAGTAAAACACAGATAGTGACCAAAAACACTCACTTGTGTCACACTGACCACTAGGTTGACATGTTATGTGGTCTTAAAGGGATAGGTCACCCAAAAATTAAAATTCCATCCCCCTCAAGTTATTCCAAACCTGTATGAATTTCTTCAACCAAACAGTTGATGGACCCCATTGACTTTTTTTTTCTCTCAAGTCAATGGGGCTTATCAACTGTTTGATTACTGGCACTTCAAAATATCTTATTTTGTGTTCAGAAGAAAGAAATTCGTACAGGTTTGGGATAACTTGAGGGCGAGTAAATGATGACAGAATATTCATTTGGATGAACTATCCCTTCTGGTTTCCCAGTCTACCCTGTGTTCTGTTGTCTCATTTTTAAGAACTTTTCTGCTGCTCGGGACAGTTAAGACCAGCTAAGTAATTTTCAGCAGGTAATAAGCATTGGTGCATTAAATTATAACTTTCACACTAATGCAATAAACTGCATGTACATTATATCAGTTGATCACAACGCAATCTTGTTCAACACAAATAAGTTACATACTTGACGTAAGCTCTGGAGCACAAGCAATGTATTGTCATCTCTCTTTCTTCACCCAGATAGAAGATGATATCAGCAAGAGGAACAACATTCAGCTTGCCGTAATTAATCATGATAACGTAGACTGATAGAACCATGAGTGACACCTGTCAACAGAATAATCTACCCGAGACTTTGCTACAAACCTTTTTATGCGCCTTTTCTCACATACATTACATATAAAAACGATAGCGAGAAGCTATATATAAATATTATGTGGATTAAAACGAGGAAGATTAAAAGCACTACAATATCGATCTAATTTCACGTTTAAGACTCGCTGTGCAAATTTCCCCCCTCGTGTTTTGGAAGTTGCCCGTCAAGTTAAAAGACTTTCAATACAAACTACAATACTAAAATGGCTTTTATGAAGGCTTAGACTTTTATTATGAAGTTTTAAGGACATGAACGGACGTTGACGAGATGGGTTTCCTGTTTGTGTCACATGTAAAGAGAGCCGGGTGTTCAGTCGAAAAGGAAGGAAAACATTTATTGAGGGCAACAGTATCTATTTCATCGAGATATCATCATGTAAGTAGATTTTTAGAAATGCTTATTTTAAAAGGTTTCTCTAAAACACTCACTTTGCGGTGGCATTTAGAAGAAGTGTCATTTATTGGCGATTTGAAACTCAAAATCTGGGGTTGTTGTAAGGTCTGTTTATCTATGATCGTTATCCAATGTTCAAGTGTAACGTAACATAAAACAGAGTTACGCCTTTCCATGTTATCTTTCATGCATTTGACAGTGTTCATTTACATTTTAAATGACGTTGACTTTTGTACAGCAGTCTCACCTGTGACTTAGTGTGAATGAGCAGGTATAACTTGGCTATCAATGTCATTTCATTTTAGGGCACCGATGTGAGGTTGGTATGTTTTGCCAAGGAACATATTTCCGCTGGAGAAGGTTCGTGAGTTGTTGTTGTTGTTGATTTTAAATATAGAGCTCAATGTATTTACTCAAGAGCATCTGAGTCGTTTCCTGACGGTATTGAGAATCGAACCCACAGCATTCAGGTTACAAGTCTCTAACCATTAGGCCCCAACACCCCCTTTAGGGGCTCTGCATATTAAACTGGGATTAAAAAAAAAAGAAAGTGTTTTAATATCATAAAAATGTATACTTCAGCTTTAATGCCATCTTAATGTCAGACAATTTGTGTCTTTCATGTCCAGGTCTGCCCTTTGGCAGAGTGTTGCCTTGCTCAGCCCATCTGCCACTGGGAGAGGCTATAACAGTGAAGCAGCATGTCCAGTGGGAATGAGTCCTGTCTGTTTGAGAATGGATCCATCAACTTCCTCTCCTGCTTAGTTCATGTGTGGGAGGAGTGGGCAGGGCTCGGGAAGCTCGAGGACTTCCTCAGTTTCTTGGAGTATTTGGTCTGGGTTTTCACACCTCTAGCAGTGGTCTTCATCCTGCCTTTTCTTATAGTTATCTTCCTCTATCTATCCATACTCTTCCTCCATGTGTACAAACGCAAGATCCAGCTGAGGGAAGCTTATTCCAATAACCTGTGGGATGGTGCGAGGAAAACTCTGGCGACCCTATGGGATGGACATGGAGCTATTTGGCACGGTATGTAATGGTTTGGCTTGTTATCTGCATTCATTGAGATGTGGATTGTTATCTTGTTTAAATTAATCCCTGTGGTCTGGGTTTTTTCATCGTGGTCATATTTTGCAACTACTGTGCTGTTGATTTGATCTTTGAGTGATAGATGGGAATTGTCAAAGCATAATTAAAAATTGATGTCTGAAGACGTAATGTAAGATCTGACATACAAATTCATATGTGATTTTTCAGGCTATTGCTGTTTTTTTTTTTTTCAGCCTTAAAGAGTTTTATCCTTTGATAGCACAATTAATGATGGTCTGATGTTCCTGCCATTAAATTGCTATTTTAAATTGTGTACCCCCGCTCAGTCTTTATCAATCGGAACATCTAAATAATGGTATTGTCAGATTCGTTGCACTAACTTAATCTCTTTTATTTCATTTCACAAAGAGCATGATATTTCTATAGGTTACAAATAAACAAAAATTTTCAAATGTTTGGTAAGAATTTTTTTTAATGTTTTTGAATGAAGTCTTTTGAAATAGATTTACAATGTAAAATAACTCTTTTCTATTTTAATATATTTGATGTATGTATGTATGTATGTATACCTGTGAAAGCAAAACTGGATTGATCCTTCAGAAATCATTCTAATATGCTGATTTTGTGCTCAAGAAACATTTCTATTCCATTATCAACAGTGTTGAAAACCGTTGAGCTGCTTAACCATGATCATTGAAATAGAAATCGTATACATTATAAATTTCATTACGATCACTTTTGGACACACAAGTGTTCCAATGTGTCGTAGTTCATAAAAAAAAAATGTTGAATAATTTTTTTCCCTGATCAAGTATACATTTTGTGACAGGTTATGAAATCCATGGTTTAGAGAAGATTCCAGATGAAGGACCTGCTCTCATAGTCTACTATCATGGGGCGATTCCTATAGACTACTATTATTTCTTGGCAAGTCTTATCATTCAAAAGGGAAGAACTTGTCATTCGGTGGCTGATCATTTTCTGTTCAAGGTCCCAGGTAAAAACAACTTTCATACTGTAATGAAGTGATCAGTCAGCCTCATTTTGCTCATGACAGAGTCATTACTCAGAACCTAATTTCATTGTGATTCACTGAATTTTGGGACAAAACATTTATCTGCCATTAGGTTTTAAAATAGCAACATTTTCACTTTGTCTTTAACACAAATCATTTCATTTAAACCTAAATATAAATGTGCATATTTTCAAGAAATATTGCTACAATGCCCTGACAGAAGTTAGTCTGTCCTTTCTATATTTTACCTTCAGTGTGGTCAACAAGGTCACACACACTCTGGTGAGATTTTCAGTTTTACTAGAATTAATTGTGCTTCTATTATCTGTCTAATGGCCATGGCAGGGTTTAAGCTCCTCTTGGAGGTGTTTAGTGTGATCCACGGACCGCAGGAGGAGTGTGTGAAGGCTCTGCGGAACGGCCACCTTCTGGGCATCTCTCCTGGAGGAGTACGGGAGGCCCTGTTCAGCGATGAAACGTACCCTCTGATCTGGGGCAAACGCAAAGGATTTGCACAAGTGGCCATTGACTCTAAAGTGGTAAATGACTGTTCCTCCTCCTCTTCTTCTTCTTTTGTACAGTTTTGTTGTACCAAGAGTCTGTTTTGTCCCTACAGCCAGTTATACCAATGTTTACTCAAAACTTGAGGGAGGGATTTCGCTCTCTTGGAACGTTGAGTGAGTCATCCAGAAAACATTGAACTTTCCTCACAGTTATAGATAGTACTCTAAATAGATTACATACCATTATGAAAGAATTAAATGAGTCAATCTTCAATTCATCTCAAAATTCCTTCAGGATTTTACCGATGGGTGTATGAGAGGTTTCGTCTGCCGATAGCACCGATCTATGGAGGATTTCCAGTCAAATTTCGCACCTACTTGGGTGACCCCATTCCATACGATCCCAAACTCAATGCAGCTGAGCTGGCTGAAAAGGTAGGACTCCTTAGACCTCTAGTTTTGTTTTTGTAACTCTTTAGTGCTGTAAAGGTCTGACTTTTTGTTGTATTTGCTGAGCTGGTGTTTTGCAAATCTACAAGAGGTTCTAACCTCTAGACTGTCCTGACAAGTCCTGACCTATTGTTCACTACACAACATACATTAGTGCCATTTGCTTACACCGTCCCCAAAGGGCACGTTCCACCCTAGAGTGGCGATCACCATTCATCACATTTGCAGGTGTACAGAGTCTGCAAAGTGAGAGAATGCTTGTATAATAAAGGATACCTCAGATTGGTATCTATGGGTGAATAAAGTGTGGTGTATGATGTTTTTTAAGAAAAATCCGTTCGTAAGAACAGTAGCCGAGTCTGTCCCCTCATTTCATCACATGCTACCAGCAGGTAATAACAACCTTCTTTAAAACTTGATGAAATGTTTGTTTTCAGAATGGATGTAGGAGATGTCTAAGTAGGGCTTTAAAGTTTTATACCGTTTTATTAGGGATGCTCCTATCGATCGGCCAATAACCGCATTCTAAATTCAAAATTTGGCCGATCTCACGAACCGATTGCAATTTAATGACATAAAATGAAGTTGCCACCGACATGCATTTATACGGTAAATACAGATGAGGCTTTTGTGCCATGTTCTGCTTTGTGACTTCGCAAACATTAGTGAACAAATTCACATAACATCTTTATTTAGAGCAGGTAATCTTTATTCAAATGAGGCCACACACATAACATGATGCGTACGCAGTGTTTTCCAACTTCATTTGAAAGGTCATCCAATGGAAACTGGAAACATTTTGGAGGGATTTTCTCATCAGTGTTGTAACATAAGAACCTCAAAACATGATCAAAATCGGTTTTCTTCCATCATTTTACTATAGCCTTTTTCAAACTATAATACACTTTAGTTTCACAGTGAACATGTCACATGTTCAATTCATGCATCTGTTGAGTCGGGGTTTGTTTTAAATATTGACTTTGTACAGATCTCATATTCAGTGTATTTTCTTCAATCCAACCCATCTGTTCAGGTGCAACAGGCAGTTCAAGCACTAATCGACAAACACCAGAAGATACCTGGAAACGTCCTCCGAGCTCTTTTGGAGCGATTCCAAAGGGAACACAAAGAAGATTAGCACACTTGTCTTCTCAGACTGAACATATAAATATGCTTCAAGCATAATTCAACTGAATACTGGAGATATTATATGATATTGTTACACCATGAGATTAGCAACTACTGATGATAGTGGACGTATCAGCATATATATCAATGTTGCATATCAAATAATGGTGTGTCTTGGTAATATCTGGTTACATGTAGTCTTGTGCATGTTGACAAGTGTTTGAAGTTTTTGTTTGTGTGAATTATTATTATTATTATTATTATAATTTTTTTAAATTTGCACTTTGGTTTTAATCAAAGGACCACTGCCAAAAACTTTGCCCACAAAGCCTTTGGTAAGTATATTTATGTCCTTTTAACAAAATAGCATTCTGTCCTGGAAACTGCTAATATAAATAAATGTAGGTTCTGGAGGAGCCTGATCATTCAGTCCTGTCAATAATCATAATGAGCGTTTCCTCTATTTTTCTCATTCTCCCACATAGGAACGTTATAGGGAGTTGGAGGACAGCAAGCCAAATTCATTTAGGACTGGATGAGCAGGCGAACTAGTGAATTATTATCTGAAGGAATTAATTCAAAATTGTGGATACTGTTTTTTTTTTTTTTTTTTTTTTTTTTTTTTGGCGGGGGGATTTTATAAGCACACTTAATAATGATGAGAGATACATGCTTGAACATTTGTTGTATAATGTAAAATACTTAACGCTAGTTTTAGTCTAATATCTCTGTATTAACTGTCAGAGGTGAACTGCTGTCGATTTAAGCATCAGTTGATACTAGTTTGCCCTACTCTCAGATCTTAATACATAATTATGATTATAAAAATAAGTATGCAACTGCTAATGACTTGATACAGGCAGCATACAGGGCTTTCAGAATTTAATAAGATTTTTGTAACATTCCTGAAATTTATGGACTTAGGCTACAATAAATGCTCTTTCAAGCAGTTATCAAATCTGATCAAAATCTGATCAGTGTGGAAATAAATGGTTGTAAATGTATAATTTCATAAGAAATTTTATTATTCACAATAAAACAGTGCAAATTCCTATGGATTCAGTGTTGGTAAAACCGTTTTAATGCACTTTTGTGCTCCTCTGGGAGAAAATGTATTGTGTTGGTGTATGTGTGACAAAGATCAAATGTCAGCATGAGTACAGTCTTCGTCACACAGTCTTATGATCTCTGTGCACATCCGGTGTTCGGTGTATGATATGAAAATGCCCCATTGCTATTTATAAAACTGGTTTGGTATTGACTTCCAGCATCTGTGCTTCCATTGAACCATTATTATTCATGATTTCGTATTGCATTATATATGTTAATTTTCCTTCAGCCTCTCCAAGAGTCTTCTAATTAAGGAGTGAAACCTTAAATCATACGAGTTGTGAGAATACATATTCAGACAAACTAAGCACCGAGCATTCGTTGTGACAGACAGTCTCAGAAAAAGCTGCATTTCATCACCATTGCTTTTTCTTGCAACCTTGAAATATTCTGGACATTCTGGAAATTCAAATGGACCTTATTCACACATTAACTACAAATCCGAAAGAAGTTTGCAAGGAAGTCTAATAAAATGACCACAGTGTACTTTATTAAATGAATTTGGTACTTTGTGTTGCATTAGAATCAAATAAAAATTTACAAAAATCCAATATGTACAAAAAATGTAACGTTCTTTTTGTTTTTTACTCTTTAATTTACAATAAAATCAGATAACAGATTTAATGCTTTTTACGCACTTCAGACTTTCATCACATGATACAACTTAAGAGACCAATAATAAGCAGTTTTTTTGTTTGTTTTTTTGCTCTTTTTTTATGTCATTTAATACATCACATACACCACACTATTTTATCTGTATTGTCATATAACTGCCGATCTCTAGTCAATAGACACCCTTCACGATCAGGACTCAGAAAGGAATGTTCTTTTACACATGTACATTTGCATACATTTATTTACAGTTAAATAGCCTTTTGCAAGTCACTATGGAACTTCCGTTGTAACTGAGATACCAGTAAAGTCTGTACATGAACGCTGAACCGAACACCACCGAGTTCATTCAATTACTGTGCTTGTACTAATATCGTGCTTTATAAATAACCACCGATTATCATTTATCTAAATGTAAATGTCTTTTTTCCTCCATCTATGGTATTCTAGTTTATCTAAGCATCTATGTCTACAGGTGAGGGAGGATCATCAATTTGTTTATTCAACAAAAGAAAGCTTCTCCGATGAATCAAAAAATGCAAGTGCCACTTCATTTCAGCTCTTCGAGTCATTCAGTTTTTGCTAACTGATATTACAATTAAAAATGCTCCCAATCGTGTAACAGTACGGCCTGTGACCCGTGACAATGTGGGTCGACGTTTTGATTGTTTGTCTGCATATGCGATTTCGTCTCAGTCTGCTTTCTTTTTGTGTCTCCTTGCAGTATAAGCACAGTAAGTACACTAATCGATAATGCGACGTCATTACACTAGCATGACAGTAACCGGAGCATCATATGCATGACTAAAACTAAACCAAAAGAAACAAACAGAAAATGAATCCACAAAAAGGCGAGCGTCGGTTAAGGCAAATAAAACTCAATCAGCTTGCATGAATTCAATGTTCTCCTGCTGTGAATAATTGTAAAATAAGTCCTGTAGATTTGAGCTGAGCTCTACTGATGTACTGGTAATAAACAGAACAGCCTTCAACTCCTCCGCTGATCCACTGGGACTCCATTGCAATAAATTCCTTCATATCAGCCACATCAACAACCAGAGCTGGAGAGTGGTCTGTTTAAAATACCGCTTTGAGGTAGGTTACAGGTATGAAGAAAGTCTTTACAGACCGAAGAAATGGTGGCCTATGATATCAGATTTACTGATAAAACACAAATATAAAACAAAGCTGGAAGTGCAAAACAAAAAAAACATTGTTTCTGTAACTATGATTAGCTTAAATGTTTTCATGCACTGTACGTCCATTGTAAACTAGGACGTATGAACCCCTTTAAAATGTAATGTAGCTTCTTGATGTTGGGCCAAATTCACACTCCCTGCCAGATTATTATTAAAGTAGAAATGACATTTTCAAAATCCATGTTATAGATATTATTGTAAACAATTCATCCATGTATATGTTTATTTTTTTATTACTATTCTATTTTGACTATAAGTTTTAATCAAAATGTTCAACTGGATCTGACTTTTTCACTCATTTAGCCGGCTTAATCCAGTCTGCGCACGCTTGTATTTTTTAGTGCAAGCATTCAAATCACAATACGAAAGAAAAATCAGCAGCTACTTCCGTTTCATCAGGACTTTGATAGTACTATCATTGCTAATAATCTAGCATGTGTGGTGAATTCAGCATCTCCAAACATCAGTCCCACACAGACTTATGCGTAAAGACCTTGATTCATTCCGCCTATGCTGAACGTATTGCATTGCATTGAGTGTTTTAAATTCATGTAATATTTCAACATTAAGAAATTATCGAGGCCTCACACCTGTATAAAGCTGGATAAAGATGAATGTCACCAAAAACCACCAACACAGCCAGTGTTGCCGTTAGTAAGCTCCTCTTAATCAAACGAACCAAAACACAGTATGCAGCATGCCTGAGGTATCACTGAAACAAAATCTTGGCATTATGGGAAAACCAAAAAAAGTGGAATGACTTTGAAAAATCATTGATACGTAATATCACAGACATGTGCGATGTAACACTCGGTTTCCTTCTTGTGTTTGTGGTGGAGCAATTTAAACGTGAAAATTGCTAAATAAGTGTGCTAACAAGTTTTTTTTGTGCTCTGACTACAGGGGACAGGGCTATTTTGAATTTTTTGCAAAGAAACAAAGCATCATCATCATCCATCACACAGAGAAATAAAAGTATAAGACAAGTTTGAAAAAAAAGAAAAGAAAAAAAAAGGACGTGTTCGGAAAGTTGCAGAAGAGCTAAAATATACAGGTCTACGTTTCACTGTGGTACTGGTTATAGATTCATACGATCTCATCTAAATAATTTTTTTTCTGTTTTTTCTTTGCAACACAATTAGGATTTTCATCTGCTAGCGTGCAGATCGCTGCGGGCTAAAACAACTACGCTTTCAGTTCATTTGCCACCGATGGTGGGACGTTACAACACTTCAGGAGTGTTTTTCAAAGCTACAATAAAACCCAAATTACAGTTCAGATTTGACCAACTGAAGCAAAACTAATCTAAATGTCCTATATCAGTCACCTCCACACACTTAAATGGCATTAAGCAAAATAATGTGCACCTTGAAAATCAAATATTTTGCTAGACACCTTTAAAATCCATCAAAAAACTAAAAGAAAATTATATAAAATGTTACACATAAAACAAAACAAAAAAAGTTTCCCCCACATTTTCAAAATCTCAAACTATCCACAACAGGCACATCTAGCTTCTGTCGCAGTAAAATTTCAAGTTGTCTCTCAAAGTAAGTGTAACAACAACCGAATAAATCCTTCATTGTGCTGAGACTCCTTCCTGTGACAGGTTTTGTGCTTGTTTTCTTTTTTTTCCTTTTTCTGCCCTCACCTCCACGTCTCCATAAATGCCTTTGGATATTCGACAAAGACACAAAGAAGCACTTGCAACTGAACGCAAAGTTTAAAACTCCAACACTTTATATATGAAAGGATGCTTTTGGCAGATTTAAAGATACAGTGCTCTTTTAGGCAGATGTGATGTAAGAGGCCCGGAGTGTCATTCTGAGCACATTAGCTAGTTTGTGTGTCACAGACTAGTTATCCCTGACACTTCGATTTGTAGACTGTGAGTTGGCAATTGAAGAGCCCCATGGATAAAGTCTTGATTGCTTTGCAGAGTTTGGAATAGTAGGCCTACACTTCGGCGGCTTTCCGGATGAATTAAGGGACTGAAAACTTACCCCGTTTATTGTGTACACGTGCACCTTTAACTCGCTTTTCTGTATTGATACAGCACACAAAACAGACACACCAAACCTGACCCAGCCTAGAAGAACACTGTATCTTTAACCTAGAAGATGAAGTGCACCCTGGTTCTGTCGAATACAGTTTGGCGGACACTGTGAATTTGGTTGTCTCTGCCCTCCACTTTGCTGTGAACCAAACGGATCCTTGTCAGCCCACAGCGGTGAGGCGAATGAGGCCAGATCGCCAAAGGGAGCTGCCAGGAAGTGTTCTCTTGGCCCATTGTCGTCTCCCAAAGAAGAAAACGAGCATGTGTTCTACCGGTTTTGTCGTTCCAAGTGGCTTGGACTCTTGTGATGGTCACATACTTTCTTTTCTCAGCGTTTTTCTTTGTATAGGATTCAAGTAGATGGTTGAAATGCTGCTCTGTTTATATATACAGTTTGTGGTCAAGCCACAGTTCAGCGTGAAGTCAGTGTGAGCGGAGCGTTTGGCACTGGTACTGTACAGAGCTGCTGATGAAACACTAATAGGTTACAGCACCCTAAACAAGGACGTCTCGAGTCTAATCAGCATTTTTTTTATGTGTATACCATTAATTTGATATTTGGACCACTGGTTCTCCAGTGCGGCTGGTTTTTATGCCGTTTCTTTGCACTGGATGCTTGGTTTCAAAGGGAAAGGCCTTTATTTTGCAGTTACATTAAGAGACAACATGTGAAGTGTTCTGGATGTCCTCTCGCAGTTTATAGACGTTGGCCCGAGGACGATCAACTCTTGGAATGGAGCGAGGGGTTAGTGGTCTATATCAGCCAGTGCAATGAATTTTATAAACCCAGATATTCCCTGACAAGACAGAAGTAATAAAAAATAAAACGCAACGAGAGAACGGCTTAAAAAAAGGTTGATTATTCCATCCGTCCACAAATAAGTTGTGCCTATATTGGTTTGTCCATGACAATCAACATCATGGCTAGATGCTATGTACGCTAGAAACGTTATTGCCACAGTCCTGCTGTTTATTCAAGTGGACGGTAATGTGTTCATGTTCGTGTGTTTCCACAGCGCAGGCTACAAGGTGGTCTCGTACTCCAGACGCTCTTGAACCAACGTGTCGTCTTTATACTGGAGGCGAGGCGGGGTCGGAGACGAGTCGATGGCCAGGATGGCTTTACGTATACTCCTGTCAAGCACATGCCTCTCCCAGGCAGGATAGCGGTTCCTGCACAAGTCTATTTTGATGACCGTCTCCTCAAGGCGTGGGGCTCGGGAGGAAGGTGTGGAGGGCGCGGTGGGCCGCACCTGAAACACAGGCACGCAGCCGTCCCGCTCGCTGTACTTGGCCTCGCGGTCAGCGTCCCTCGCCAGCGTGCCTCCGCGGTTGGAGCGCAGGGAGTTGGTGGCACCCTCAGGGGGCAGCGTAAAGGTAGCAGTGGGGTCCTCGAGCTGGACCAGGCTGGCCGAGCGGCCGAAGCGCGGCCCGTTGGGATGAAAGAAAGCGTAGTACATGAGCATGAAGACGATGCCGGTGAAGAAGCTGGAGAAGATGACGCACAGGGCGGGCACGGCGAAGGCGTCCGTGCTGGGCGGTGAGCGATACAGGTACCACAGCGCGCTCAGGGCCGTGTTCTCACACAGGATCATGAAGTAGTAGATGAAGAGGCGGAAGCGGGTGTGTCCCTCTTTCACATTAAACCAGCTGAAGATGTAGATGATGCCCACTACCATGTCAAAGACAATCTCCTCCCACTTGGTGATGCAGAATTCGGTCTCGCAGTGTACGATCCAGAAGGTCATGATGCACCAGTGCAGAACAATGAAGATGCCGAAGTAGAGCTGAAACACAGAGGCGAAGAGAGCGAAGGTCACCACGCGAGCGGCAATGGTAAAGAAGTGCCAGCAGAATTGAATGATGACGGCAAGGTAGCTGACGGGCTTCTTGTCATCTCGGGAATCACGCAAGGCCTTCTGGTAGGAGGCCAGAGCCCAGGCTAGTGACACAAGAGAAGCAGCCGCTGTCATCCCTGAAATAAAGGAGAGAAGCATCGGTTATGGCTAAACGTCACAATTTAAGTATTCATGTCAATCCACCCAGGAAATAGGAGCACATATAGACCTACACAGAATGTATGTGCAGTATGTAAACTAAATCTGACATTGTTTAGTGTTATCTTACACATGCCAGGTGTTGATTTTTATTAAAAAAAAATTTGTCTTTTCACTTCTCAATTTTTCTGTATAGATTTTATTGTTTTACTCTTGTACCAGGCCCAGTTTCAGTCTTAACCTATTATAAAATTCAGAAATATTACATTTAAAATACAATATTACATACTATAAACATCTTAAGAATGAGTGAAGTAATTATTTCAATACTTGTGTAAAAGATATGAAAAGTAATTTCCACCCAAACCAACACATTTTACACTAATAACGTTTTATAAAAAGTTAGTGTACTTGTTTACCAAAGAGAGAGAAACACTGAACAGCTTGAGATGAAAAGTGGTATGTGAATAAAACAAATAAATGTAAAGATCACTTGTGAGCAGAATATTTATAATCAATCTGTAATTGTCAAATTATGTAAAGAGTACAAAAATATCATTCAGGTGTGTACATTTAGGAGACAAAATGTTAGCTGTAAAACTGTGGTGTGAAAATTAAGGTAAACTGATCATGACTTTTAAAATTAAGTAAATAAAACGGACAGAAAAGACAAAACTTTCACATCTATTAAGTACTGTTGGATATACATTACAACAATCATACCGTTGGATATTGTTAGTGAATAAATTACATAAACTAGTGAATTTGAAAAGTGTGTTTTCTGGGAGTTCAGCACTTTAAAAAGTGTCCAGAAGAAACAGTCCTTACAGTGTGCTATTAATCCCCTAGGGTGTTGCAGAGTATTTTATGTTAACCAGCTATAAATGTATCTTGACATGTGAAGCACTTCTTACCCAGATACAATAGGACACTGGTTTCAAATGCAGAATAAGAAGTGCTCACCAAGGCATTCAAATGCATTTATCTCATTACTACATATCCACAGTCGGAAGTGGGCTAATGGAGTAGTTTGCACATGGAAGTGTCCGTCAATGGCTCGCGCTCCAGTGCGTGTCACATGCAGCACTCCTGTAATGAATCTGTTTGCGATTACAAATTTCAACCCTCTGGTGAGTCACACCACACCAAGGTTTACAAGCTCCGGCCCTGTTCAAAGCTGATAAACGGTGACTCAAGAGACATGGTTCATTTTGATGAGACTTGTGTTTTATTTCCTCTTATGGGAAAACAGCCTCTTTGGAATTCTGCTGAACAGCATCTTTCCACAGTTATGACTGCACTGGCCCATTGAGTGAGATGTTATCCATCATGTTGTCCGAAATACTCGGTTGTGCTTAATGGAGGAGGCTTTACAAGACATCTGCATCAGATAGAGTACAGTAAAGCAGCAAGCAGTGACTAGAGGTGTGTAATGCCGTCAATGACACTGTTCTGGAGTCGGCAGCCATGGTGATTGTGCGCTTGAGCTGATGGAGTGATCACTTTATTGTATGAGTGAGTGAGACAGAATACAAAGATTACACACACTGTCCAGTCTCTCCTTACTGAATAAATCATTGCATAGTAAAAAGTGTTACATTCAAGTTTAAATTGATACTGACATAAAAGCTTAATATTGAAACACTATCAAGACTAGTTCAGCAGCCCCAAATAGTGTTTGATCACTCAATTCACAACTCAATTCACAAGGTGACAGTTGACAATCTAAACTTGTATGACTGTCTTCTATTAAACACGAAAGATTTTTTGCATTTTTTGGTCCACACAATTACATTTTTGGATCCCATCGGCGTTCAAAATCGTGTCTTGTTCCACAGGAGAGAGTATGTCATGAGGAGTAAATTGTGACAATTTTCATTTGTAAGTGAACTATCTCTGTAACAATTGTTTTTGTGAAATATTTTACTTGAAAAATACAATACATTTTGGTTTCACTTTATTTTGATGGTCCCTTTAACATTCTGTTGACTATAAGTAACATTGCTTCTACATGTCTACTAACTCTCATTAGAGTATTAGTTGAGTATTAATAGACTGGTAGGGTTAGGGTTAGATTAAGTTGACATGTAGTTGCAAAGTTACTTATAGTCAGTAGAGTGTCTGTTGGAGGACAATCACAATAAAGTATTTGCAGATATTAAGCAGACAGTCTACTAATACTCTAATGAGAGTTAGTTGACATATAGTTGTAAAGTTACTTATAGTCAACAGAATGTTCAAAAGGGACCATCAAAATAAAGTGTTACCTACATTTTAGCTGGATATTTTGTTATATAATGCAAAGATACTCATATATATTCCATACGGCTTAAATATTCAAATGCTTTTTTGGGTCAACAAAATTATGATAAAAAAATAAATAAAAAAAATATACACTAACGTTCAGAAGTTAGGGGTCAGTACGTTTTTTTTCTTTTGAAAGAAAGGTCCATTTTAATCAGCAAGGATGTACTGAATTGATCAAAGGTGACAGTAAAGACATTTATAATGTATTATATTTCAAAGAAATGCTGTTCTTTTGAACTTTCTATTCACCAAAGAACCCTGGAAAAATGTATCACCGTTTCCACAAAATTCTTAAGCAGCAGAACGGTTTTACATTTTAAAGTATATTAATATAGAAAACAGTTAAAGTGTTTTAAAGGAAACCAAATATACATTTAGAAAAACACTTTTATGCAGTTGATAATTTTTGTTTAATGTTTCTCTATGATTAATTCAAATGTTTCGCAGTTAAAATATTGTGTTGCATATGGCACCCACATATTAATACTGAAATGTTTATTTCTCTTGTCAGAAAAAAAACTAATAAATCATCTGACATCCTCACTGCATTAAACTGTTCTTGAGATACCAAGACAGACTTAAGTCTAAATGAAACCCACGTGTAAATATTCTCTTGTCTTTTCCACTCAGGTTGATATTCATCCCAAAATCATATCAAGACAAGACGCAGGCTTCAGAATACTGTCCTTTTTATCATCCTTCAGTTCAGTATAATGTTGTAGTGCAAGCAGAGGAGAGGTTGAGATAACAGATTCAGTGCCAATCAGTCCCTTTCAAATGGCATCAGTAAAAATGCAGAATCTCACATTGCTAAGATAACACCATTGCGGTCCACAGCCATGAATAATTGAATAAGTCCTCATGTGAAATGATGAATGTGCAAAGATGTGTTAATTTGTGTCCAAATAAAGGTGAGTATTATTTTCATTTCACAGAGGCTGCAGGTTCATCGTTCGTCAAAGACTGAGACAGACAAGAGTTGCCATTTCTCGGGCATCTCAGATGAGCTGTACGTTATGGGCACTCTACACCAATTCACCAAACAAAGTGGATGATCAATGGGAAAGATATTTTTTGGTAGCATAAGATAGCACATTCATAACAGAGAATGTGCACCCATTGGCATCTATTTCACTAGTGAATGAAATGACAGAAATGTGTGATGTAGACACTCCCAGAGCGAGCGCCTAGTAGTGGTCACGTCCTCTACGGAGCGCCTTACAAGTCACCAATTAGCAGACTGTAGTCCAGATCTGGACCCAAGATTTTGATCCATCCATATTTTGAATAATTTCTCATAATTGAACATAATTATAATCACTATATTATTCCTATGAATGGAACAGATTAGCCATGTTTACACAGCTGAATCTGACACAACATACCAAGACAAGATAAACTATTCAGTTACCATTTCATTCACAGTGATCAACATTACATTATTCTTTGGATTACAGGCCTAAAGATTCTACTGGATCTCAGGGAAAGATTTCCTATTCTTTATTTTATTTTTTTACTATAACTCCGCTGTAAACATCCAGATTGGCTCAGGCACATGCTTCATCTCTAATAATTATTATTAGTAGTATTATATGAAGAAGAAATGTTTCCTGAGCACAAAATCGGCATATTAGAATGATTTCTGAAGGATCATGTGACACTGAAGACTGGAGTAATGATGTTGACAAATCAGCTTTGCCATCAATTACATTTTAAAATACTGTATATTAAAATAGAAAACAGCAAATATTTCACAATTGTAATGTCTTTGCTGTATTTGATTAAACAAATGCAGGTGAGCATAAGAGACAATAACAAATCTTACAGACCCCAAACTTTTGAACATTATAGTACAGTTTTTAAAAATTGTTAGTCAAGCAAGATTTGAACCCATAACCTACTCTAAAAGCAAGAAACAATTCTACAGACCACATCATCTCATAGCCTGGAAGGGGAGTAAGTATATACCCCTGCAATATATATTTTCTATAATCTGTAAATAGCAATCACATTATAATCACTCTAGCAAGGAATATTCCTGAATTGCATCTATCTCTGAATCAGTTCTTTCTTTCTCACTCTTTCTACATCTATCATCTAGTGTTTGTTTATACTGTGTGAGTTTTTCAATAGCTTATTTACATGTTTAACCCACTTAGATTAAATCTGGCCCATTAGTAGCTGGAGAGAGCTGAGGGGGTGTAATGACTACTTTGCAAAGTGGGGTAATTAACTGACAGAAGCCATGCTATAATTCTTATTCCGTGGGCTATCTGGCCTGCGGCTTGGCTCCGGTGCTCTTTAACGACAGCGAGGGTGCATGTATTCTTCCCTCCCTCCCTCATATCCTGCGCACGTGCAGCGCATCCTGAGGAGACGGTCGCCACGGGAACCTGCCACGGTCCAGCATGCGAGGCTGCGAGAGCGGCAGAGGTGACGTAATGCTCCTTGCTGCTCCTGCTCATGAGAGCTGCAGTAATTTGGAGAGGGGAGGAGGGCATAGACAGTGTGTGTTGTGTGTTTGTAGGGTGCGTGGTAGCACCAGGGTTATGCAAACCACAGCATCACTGCAGTATCTTCTTTATCTACCTCTACAGGCCCTTTAAATCCATTCACATTAAAGGAATATTTAACCACAAAAATGAAAATTCTGTCAACATTTTTCAACATTTTCTCACCCTCATGTCGCTCCAAACTCTCCATGTTGTTATTTTATCTGTGTACACTGGAAAACGAGATTTTTTTTTAAGGAATCTTCCTCACACAAAGCTATTGGATGTTTTATTTTATTTACATATTATTGGATATGTATTTATTATTTTTTATCCTGAAATGTAGCACTATTTTAGGAGCGTAAACGCATGTGTTTGTATAGAAAAGAGCTAGGTGAAGGTTCTTCAAAAATTTATAATTCACTCCAAATCATATTAAATTCAATATTATTTAGGCTTTCTTATTGCTAATCTATTAATATTACACTCTCTGTTGGCACATATAAATGTTTATTATAGCAACATATGGAAGGTAGATTTGATAAAATTGTTACAATTGCACCTGACTTCCCTAATGTAGACAAACAAAATCAAAACAAATGGTTGTGCCACAACTTGCCAGTAAATTGTGTTTTTGTGATGGTATAGCCTACTAGAGGAAACTGTATGGTACAGTAATATAATTTCTTCTACAGTGAAAAACATTTATTAGAAAGAATCACTGGCAAAGATTATTAAATATAAGACCTGAGTACTTTTGAGATTAACAGTATGCATGTGTATAAATAAAACGAAAAGAAAAAAAAGAAGGAAAAAAAACTGTTCTAGACAGCTACACATTAATCAACACTTTGTTTTACGACAGGGGTCTTTAAAGTTTTTCAGGCAAATATGATGGTGATGGAGTCATTACATCGTATTTTGCATTTTGAGCCTGGTCTATAATAACATGCATACCATATCAATGTTACATACTATTGGGATTTGAACACTTTGGTGCTATTAAAATAATCATTAATTATGTCATAAATATTTTTATTATACATACACTTTTACAGGCAGGTAAAGGACCCCCTGTTTAAAATGTACAGTTGATTCTTATGATCCTTCAATGATAACTTCAGTAGGCTAACTTAAAAAAACAAAACAAAAAAAAACCCTGCATAATTAGTACAGAAAATAAATGTAATGGTGTGACGGTACACATTTGAGTTTGACATTGACAATTATTTATTTTTTTAAATACTTAAAAAGAAAGAGTTGTTTCCTATAGTTTTTAGCAAAACTCAATGTTATGAGCAAGACTTTTTCCTATGCTGAACTGTTGCAGGAAATGGTTAGGCTGAGTGGCCCATTTATGTGAGCAGGAAGAAAGATTTTATTTCTGGCAGGGGTTCAAAGACAAGCTACGTAAATGAAAATAGTGAGAAAAGATACAGCATTACTGACTGACAGCATGTTTTACTGCGACAGATACTGGTAAAGTTAGGGAGGATGCATTTGTAGAGCGAACAAGGGACAGCCTGAGTAAGAGAAACACAAATCAAATGCGTCCTACATTTCACCACTGCGCCTCTGCCATCAAATGGTAGCCAAGCTGTTTAGTCTATTTAGAAGACATTGAGCTTTTGAATTATGACTGTTCTGTTGGGTTACATTTTTACACTGCTCAATGCTGTTTTTGACTTGTAAGCGCAAGAGCGACAAATCTCAAAGGAAAGTCTCCGATGAAAGAGTTCAGAGCATCAGAAGGCTCTCCGCTCTGCTCTACCAAACACCACAAGCAAAACTGCCTCCAGACCCGCTCCCACTGTCACACGGAGCAGACGCTCAGATCCTCGCGCTCAAAACAAAAGGATATTCACAGCTCTGTTGCATTAGGAGCTCAGGACCTCTGCTTTCATAAATCATTTTTTCAGCCTTGATGGGAGAAAATTCTGGTAGTCCCTGGGCACTTTTGTTTAAGGAAGATTATGAAGAACATAAGACAGCACATAAAGGCACTGAAGACTTAACTGCTAGGCAGGGTTCTGCAATCCACAAAGCTCAGAAGCACAAATCAACAGAATAGCCATTTATGAACAACTTCGGTAACATGACCATTTTTTATGAGTGTTGGTTATTGTGGGCTGACTGAAAGGTCACCACAATATCAATCTAAATGTCAATCTAGCAAGAGGAAACAACATCACTTCTAAAAGTCAGGCTCTGCAAAACCACATTTTCTTATCCAAGAACCTTCCACTTGTAGGAACAGACCAATATGTAAAGCGACCAATTTTGTTTGTTATAAAATGCCATTCAAGTAATCAAAGACACCACAATAATAAACGGGTATGAAAACCTACAAATAATTCAAATAATGCCAGATTAGTCCCTGTAAATGATTGTACAGTAAACACTGAAGAAATCACTCAAGAGGTGTGCTGCAAAAGACCAAAGATGGCAAGATCAGCATCCAGTGGAAGTTTGATAGCCTTGGAGTACCAGTCAAATATGCTAAACCAAAATCCTGACAGTAAAAGGGCAAAACCAGAAAGCATGGAAAGCCGTATCCTCCACCACCTTACACCTGTCACACATTGGTAACCAGTCACACATTGCAACCTGGCTTTAATGTAATGCAAGCGGTTAACAACTTTGAATTGGATCATGTGCTGTTGACTGAGCAGGCCTGCATCGTGGCCAAGCACTTGTCCCACAGATATGTACTGTACATATCTTCAGAGAGCTCAGCTCACAGGTCTTCCTCCCAGGCCACTTTAAATCTCACAGGATGCAGATCTCAATAGAGCAACGCAGACTTCAAATAAACAAATACATTTAAGAATAAGAGGCCTAGAGTCAGGAGGATTAAGAAATATGTCAAAAAACACATGCTTTAGAACAAATTTTAGAATTCACACAATTTTTTTTTTATAGGCAAATCAAAATGTTCCCTCAAATGGTTAGTTCACCCCAAAATTCAAATTCTGCCATTAATTGCTCACCCTCATGTCGTTCCAAAACCATAAGACTTTTGTTAATCTTCAGGACACAAATGAAGATCTTTTTGATGAAATCTGAGAGCTTTCTGTACTCTCCATTGACAGCTACGCAACTACTACTTTGACGCTTCAAGAAAGAGATCTTAATACTAATCCATATGAATTGAGTGGTTTAGTCCAAATTTTCTGAAGAGACACGATATGATGAACAGATTTAATATAGTGAATTATATTCACATATAAACATTAATCAACTCGCAAGTCAGTTGTGGTAAACATGAGAATGAACCTCATTGGTTCTCATTGGCTACGTCTCATGTTTGAGCTTCCGCACGAACAAAATAGATTTGTTCTCGAGCGTCAAGTTCGGTTGAGCCTCTGTTTATGTTTGTTGATCAATGTTTAAATGTGAATAAAAGCCTAAAGAAGTAGAAGTCTCTTCAGAAAAACTGGACTAAACCACTAAATTCATATGGTTTAGTTTTACGATCTCTTTTGAAGCGTCAAAATAGTAGAGTACAGACATTTTGGGTGAACTATCCCTTTAACTGACTAAAGGATGCAAACCGCCCCTCAACAAAGATCTTGAATGGAACCTAAACCCTTCTCCCTCCAGACGTGGTAAGTTCTATCAGACCACAGGGGTAAAAAAGAATGATTGTAACAGATTGCCGCGTGGACAGAGGACTCAGCAGGGATAAAACTTCTCACCTGATTTAAGACTTTGACTGAATTTTTCAACACAAAGCATAGTTTATTCAATGCTTTGGGCTTATCCAACTTAGAGAACAGCATTGCCGTTAAAGATGTGCCAACAGCAAAGTTAGTTATTTGTACTCACAAGTGGTCAGATTACCTGGTGCCCCCTTCAGCCAGAACATTAAAGCAATAGTGGCATACCTAAACCACCTACAGATTTTTGGAGGTGAATCTTCAAAATCCGGAGTGTTTTAAAGTTTCAAACATAAGACAGGATAATAGAATCCAGTTCCATAAAGAAGGCAGAGGTTAGAAAAATAGAGAGATTGACAAAGATATAGGAATCTAGGAAGATAATTAATTTATACGTCCAAATATCAACAAATGTAGAATTTTCCAATTTTCTATAGTTTGTGTTTTGAAAGGATCTCCACAAAATTCAACTTAAATATTAATTTTGGATCTTTGGGATTGTCAATCAGAGATACGTAAAATGATCCCTAAATATCTTAAAATGGAACATTCTCCAAAAAACAGGACTACATGTATCAGAGAGAGGCATACATTTACCCTTCGATAGATTAATAGTACACCCCGATAACCTACAAAAAGAATTAAATTTAAAAGAATGGATTGATCTGGAATGGGACCTGATCTTCCGCAAATACAATATTACATTGTCAACATACAGACTAATAAGACCTTCCCCGCCCCCCACTTCAACATACATCTTGTACGGGATAAATACAGTCTGGTCAGGGTAAATGATATAGGGTTAAATGATATAGGGTAAATGTTGGCCGAGTAGCCAACGCTTTAGTAATTACTCTATCAAAATTGAAGTGTGATTGGCCTATAGCTGGCCGGGTCAGTTTTTAGCCAATTAGTCTTGTCAGGACTTCACTTTCCCGCGTCTCCAGAGTGAGCAGTCACATGGAAGTTACAGCTCAGTGCTTGTAGTAAAAAAAAAAATAGAAAAATAAAAAAACTTAAGTTAAAGTGATATTTCATTTTTGGATTTTTTAAACCAGACCCTGGTGATAATGGGGGGGAAAACTATCTGGAACTCACAAGCCCATGAGCAATATGGCAGATTTCAAATCACATTCTTCCAGAGGGTCATATGTTATTGAAATTAATGGGAAATTTAATGTTTTTATCCAGGTATTATAGACCTGCTTGCATCAGACAGTCAGCAAATGGACTGTGGCTGACACTACAGGATTTATAATATCAATGAAGAAAAGGTGCTTTGTTGAATGCTAAAGAACGTTATAAATATTCTCTCAGAATTCCATAGGTAATTCATTTTCACAATACCCAAAAATGGTGCTTCCCCCAAAAAGGGGGCTAAACAAAAAAGCATTGCTTTGAAAGCTTGCGTTCTCCCCAATAAAAACCCACTTTGGCAATGCTCTTGAAAAAGCACTCTCCTCTGCAGCAGTCTTTAAGGTTCAGCGGCAGTTGAGTTTTCCTCACTCTCTGTCCCTCTCCATCACTGTTATACAGACAGGATGAGATGTGTAAAGTGAAGGATGACAGTAAACCTGGAGTTCTCTCTCGGTACGGTCCTACCCTCATCCTTACAGAGACATATATCAGAATAATAAAACACTGGGATCCTGGTTGAAAAAGACCGCTTAAACTAGGTAAATGTGGTTAATGGTCTCCCAGCCTAGCCAAAAAGGACGGGTTTTTAAAATGCAGTGAAAGTTTGAGTCCAAAATGTCCTCGATATTCAATGTCCCCTCACTAAAATAATGAAACCTGTTGAACCCACAGCTGGAACTCACTAGTTAAATGAGTTTAGATTTAAATAAAAACATGATTTGACTGATTTATAGTGTTTTGCTCAGGTTTCTGTGAGTGTTATGTTTAGAGGTTGGGGTCGGGCCAGATAGAAAAATAATGGAAGTCTATAAGAAGTCCTCACTAATATACAGTAAAACAAACAAAGGTGTGTGTGGTGCTACCTTGCACAGCCTGGAGCTTGTGAGTCTGTATGATGATACAGAGCTGGAGCACCAGCTGAGGGGCGCTCTCCAAGAATGTGGCCAATAGGTGGAGCATGCTGACGTCTGCATACTCGTACACCATCCTCCAGTAAAACCTCCAACGGTCATTCTCTCCGCTCTGCCTGCTCCTGATGCCCAGGTAGATGGCGTGGAAGTACCTGTGCAAGAAAGAAAGAAAGAAAGAAAACCCATTTAAAATCTCTCCCTTTCTCTCTGGACTCTCACTGAACTCTCAATGAGAGAGCAGAATCTGCTTCCGCTGCAGACACTCGGCTAGAATATCTCAATGTTTTGTCTGCTATTCTTTCCGTGACCTTACAACCAGACAGACTGTTCCCAGCTATGTTGGTCCCTGCTTTGTTTTGTAAACAAGAGATGCAGTGGATGGACCCATTTTGAACTGCTGATGAAATACATTAATGTCAAAGCTAATGACTCAACACAACATCTCTATGATTTAGCCAAAAAAAATAGAACACTCTGTCACTGTAAATTTATGTTATTGTTAGAGTTAAATACTGCCATCTTTTTGCATGCACACCCTTTCAAAAAAGAAGTTTGTTTAATTGTGCTATTAGAGTATACTTAACTATTGTAATGCTCTCCTAGCAGGTCTTCCAGCTTGCACTGTCAAACCTCTGCAACTGATCCAAAATGCTGCAGCAAGAATGGTCTTTAACGAGCCGAAGAGAGCACACGTCACTCTCACGTCACCTCTCCTCACAAAATTGCACTGGTTGCCAGTTGCCGCTCGCATCAAATTCAAGTCACTGACTTTTGCCTACAGAACAACCACTGGCTCTACTGCCTCCTACCTAAACTCATTACTTCAGACTTGCGTGCCATCCAGAAACTTGCACTCTGCAAGTGAACGCCATCTTGTGGTGCCATCTCAAAGAGGCACAAAATCATACTGCACAATAAAATAGTTTAACTGCTTCTATTATTCTCATTTGTAAGTCGTTTTGGATAAAAGCATCTGCTAAATGAATAAATAAATGTTAACTAAAAATAAGTAAGTATACTTTGTCTACTTTTAATGTACTTGTCACGGAGAGTGATGAAGCAGACAGGTGAGTATAATGTAACTGAAGTTTATTATGAACAGAAGCACGGAAACCAGCAGATGTAAATGGTGAGTTGAACACAACGAAGATAGTTTAATGGAACTTAGCTGATGAATAACAGTATTGTCCTTCACAGGTAGAGAACGGAACAAGGCTGATGGCAGACGTGGATGAGAGTCACTGATGACGATAGCAGGTTCGTGGAATGGGATCGGAAGACGAGGATGGCAGGTAAGTGGAACAGGTAAGAATCAAGGTAGAGTCTGTATGTCCATGGAAAGACAAGATCAGACAATTAACAGTGGTGCAAGTGAATGTATATAGTGAACAGGTGACGAGGTACAGGTGTGGTGATTGGTAATAATCAGGGGAGAGTAAACAAGTGGGTGGAGTCTGTAGATCTGGTGGAGCCGTGACACTTCTCAGAAACACACTGAAGTATACTTGACTTGTACTGACAGAAAAGGCTAAGTATACTCACTGTATTTGGCAAATACGTGTTTTAACGTGTCATTTAACAAAGAAACTAAACACCATTACATAATATCCTAAATGCTACAGCTATATTTGTTGCATGAGTTCACGTGTAAAGATAATAGATAAAACAGTTTTTGCTTGCTGCACTGGAATACTTTCTCATACTTACTAAAAATGTTTGTTTTAAACACCAGTTAGTATCTGAAGTCATTACATTTTGAAATCGAATCTATTTTTCATAGTACCAACTCAACAATAATCTCAAACAAATTCACTTTCAAAAAGTCTGGCTAGCAAAAAGGTGGAAAATCTGTAGGAATTGCTATGGCAACACTGGAATCTTTGCAAAAAATCAAAGCAAAGCCTTAACATGACAGTCTGTCGCAAGCAAACACACTCATAACAGTATAAGCGACACAACAATCTTTTAAAAATGCTGTTACCTGCTATAATAATGGATTGTTGTTGAATGGTGAGTTACTGTGGCCTGTGGGTTAGTGTGGTGCTAAAGGAATTTGCTTCCAGTGGTGTGCCTTTGCCAAGTGACCTATCCCTGCACTTTCCCCAGCAAACCCTACCTTGTAGTTTACCCTCTGACCCTGATAGGAATCCAGCCAAGATAAGACACACACTTCCATTCACCCACACCTATTCTCTCTCCAGAGTTTCATTGACAGGATGTTAAAAACACTACATCATCTTGGTTATTTCTTTACCAAGAGGGTTTCCCCAAATCCACAAAACCACTGGCAATCAACAGAATTTTTATTGAATATGTATTTTTATTGAAAAGACATTCACACGCACACAGCCAAAAAAAAACAAAAAAAAAACACACAATGTATACACATGCGTATGGGGATATAGTCTTGTTTGCAATGTTTTTTCATTGATTTCTTTAAGAGTGGCTGCCACCCACTCTGTCTGCCAGACTGCTACAGTTTTCACTTTGATCGTTTGTATGCAAATTATGATTTTATAGTACACTACTTGCCAACTTCAATCAATTTAGAGGCAATGAGTTTACAAGTAAAAGATAAAGGATACGTTGACTTATGGACAGAAAAAAATAGTTCACTAAGATAAAAGTGAAGCCCTTCCCTCGTAATACAGCAAGTCATGCTTGAATATAAAGGAACTGTATCAACATCTTCTAGTCTATTTCTGCATGCTTACTCTGGATTCATAACAGGTCCAAGGAGGTATTTGGAATGTTTTTTGATTTTGCTTTGATAATTCTATAACAGAATTGATGACATAAGTTATTTAAAAAAATGTAGGGCTGTTAAAAAATATTTACAATAAGTAATAATAAATGTAAATAAATTAATGAATAAATAGATTGTACCATTTCCCAACACTATTTCCCAAACTGCTGTCTGTTATTCACCCACAGTATTGATTTTAGTGATTTGTGTTGTTTAATGAATTATTGTAATAAGGGCCATTTTAATCACTTTAATGATCATTCAGGATGGTGTTCACTAACCAGTGTATAATGGAGCACATTTCTGGTTTGGCTGCAATGAATGCATACTGTCTTACTGATGTGGCTGTGGGGCTACATCAGTTAGAAAACACTGTTCTAGATCTGTCATGTTGGATGTTCACGGAAATCAAAACCGTGGCCTTTTTTCTTGATACTGCCTTGCCTTTACATTGCGTAGGCAACCCAACAGATAGTGTTATCTATGCAGTGTTCCGCTATAAACATAAACAAGTGTTTATGAAGCTCTCAAATAAAGGACAATTCACCCAAAGAAACTATTCAAATATAAATTAAGTAATAATGGCAAATCAAGTCTATAGATGATATTGTCTGGCTCTGTCATCATGGGAACCATATCAGTAGTGACTGATTCAAAGGAAAACCACAATGACAAAAGTAGTGCAGAGCAGCAGGGTCGCAGTATGATCTTCCGGCTGACCTTAAGAGCGGGCGTCTGTCCAGCTTCTTTATCAGATAAGTGGGCTGCAGACGAAGCATGCGCTTACAGACACGCAGACTCCTGGCATTTCCACCACTCACCCTAAAGGCCAAACAAAGAGAGGCCTCTCATATGGCCACTGTTTGGATTTCAGATAAGCCACTGATCGTCTCTGTTTCCATCACTGCAATATGTATCCCATTCTTATACGGTCTACCTGAAACCATAGGTCCAAGAGGTCGGGCCAGCCACTGCATCATATTACTGCATGCTGCTCAAAGTGTGCTATCTACCTAATCCCCATCCAGAATGGGATTAGACAGATGTTGATGTGCATCCTCTTGCCTTGATTGGATTATTCCTGCATCTCAGGACTATGCCAATCAGAGGGGTGGGGGCGGGTAACATAAACAGCGCAATTGCTTCAGGAAATCATGATTCATACATACATTCAGATCACACATCGGTGAAAGATGGCCATGTGCAGAGGTTTAAAAGCACAGAAAAAGTAGTTAGGTCAAAGGGGACCTATTATGCCCCTTTTACAAGATGCAATGCAAGTCCCTGGTGTCCCCAGAATGTGTCTGTGAAGTTTCAGCTCAAAATGCCCCAGAGATAATTTATTATAGAATGTCCAATTTGCCCCTATTTGAGTGTCAGCAAAAACAAGCCGTTTTCGTGTGTACCTTTAAATGCAAATGAGCTGCTGCTCCACGCCCCCTTTCCAAAAGAGGGTGGATCTTTTACAGCTCGTGTTTTGGATACTCTGAAAACTGCAGAATCTCACGCAGCCAAAATGTCAGAAATTGTCAGTAGCGATGTTCAGCCTTATATGTTCAAACCGGAGTCGGACACTGATGGAGAGACTCAAGAAGTAACTTTTAGAATTCAACAGGATGTTTCTGAATGGTTAGTTGATGAATTTATGTAGTTGTTGTGGAGTAAACTTTATTCAACTTATCGATTAGCATATTCCGTTATGATCATCTATAAACTGTTGTACAGGTGCTCATGTGGGAACTGTAGTAGGATGCCTACAGAGCCAGAGAATATATGCTGCATGGAGTTAGGACAGGTATCATTTTGTTTAATTACGTTTAATATATAATCATCTTTGGCCACCTTGGCCAAACAGCATGCTAACAAGCACATTCAGAAACGCTTTTTGTAAACATTCACAAAACATGAAGTCCGATACTTTTTCTGGATATGAAGTTTGTGCACGAACAGTTGGTATCAAAAAATTTCAGAGTCAACATTTGTGCAAATCCAGCATTTAACTGACCTTCGTTTGTGAAGCAGTCTGGCATAAAATGATTTGCACAAACATATAAGACTACCTAATTTCTTCGGCACATTTTCTTCATAAATTAAATTCATCTACTGTGTCCTCAGTGGCTTAGATTCCGGGAGTCTATGGAGACACTTATGTTCATTGGTACATCCAAAAACAGAAATTTTTTAATGTTTACCATAAAACTATTAAAAAAAAATAGCCGAGTCCCAAATAGACGCCTGTTTTTTTTACACATCTGGTGTGGCGACAGGTTTGGATAAATAAAAGCCGGTCTCAAATAGAGGCCTGGTCTGTTTTTTAGTTTTGGGTTATATTTTATCTTCTAAAACCTGTCTGTTTAAGCCAGTTCTATCATGCCCTGCGCATCTGGGTGGGAGCTGTTAGCGCAAGAAAGGCAGGCAGAGCTAGCGGAGGCCAGAAAGTGGAATTCACCAATGAACTTGTAGTTGAGGATCGTGGTGATGATGGTAGTGATGAATAGGATCACATGATTGCAGTTGTTTTACAGCCTTTATTCTTTCTTGTTGATATGTTTCGGGCAACAAGTTTATAGGCGCGATGGATATTACCGGTAACTTGTATTGTTCAGCTCATGGCTGTCACACACCGGACGAGAAGCGCAGTGCCGCGTCGCGTCTATGACAACTTGAGGTATAATGATATTCTCAATTCATTCAGTTAACGGATGGTCTGAGGTAAAGAGTTCAGACTGCAGACTTAGCAACGATAGACACCTGTCTCAAATACAAGCCGGCGATTTGGGAAAACTTTTTTTTGGGGGATTCAGCTTTTGCTTTCTACTGTAGTCGCCGTTTTTGCATTGCTTTAGGTCCCGCCTTCTCGCCAGTCACCATTGGTCAGTCGGTCATTTAGGTAACGCAAACATTGGTCAAACTGCATCTCAGTCATTATTCTCAGCACCACGAGAGCACAATCGCTTGCCTATCAACAGTGGCACATGGCTCCTGAACAGTGAAATAAAATAAAAAAGTCCAAATGTAAATTCACAGATGATTTACAGAGACAATTCACGTGTTTTCATTTCGGTCGGGTTCTGTGTAAAGCAGAATGCACGACCTGCAAAGCTGGGACGTACGAGTCAGTGTCAAAAAAAGGTGCTATATAGCGACCTAGAAGCCCACATAAGGAAAGTATACAAACATGTTTTTTGATGCATTCACCCCCACCCCTCAACCACGCCCCCCGTCCTCTTTTCTGAAAACTAAAATATGGTCACCTTACATTATATCAATAGGGGCTAAAGCGAAGATATAAACATGGCAGACTATGTGCGTCTCACTAAGGGCGGGATCTATGCTAATAGGGCAGATCGTCATCAGTAATGGACAGGGCTTTCACATCTGTGAAATCTATACAGCGTATTTTCAGACACTGCTTCTGATTTATGGGGATTATAAAAAAAAAAAGGACTGGGTGAATGTAAAAGTAAAGTATAGGTTGTTTATAAAAAAAAATCAATGTATCAAGCCTAAAAAGCTTAAAGTACATTTCAATTATGTAACTTTTAAGTTAAAAAAACCTACTTTTTTTCTTATCTTTTCAATAGATTGTTGATTGGTTTGCTAGCTCAACAATAAATATATTTTTTAAAATAACAATAAATAAAAATATCACAAAAATAAATGTAAAAACTGAACAAAAAAAATATATAATTCAATCAGAACAATTTTAAGTAATGATAATCTTCGAAACATATATTTTGTATTATAAAGGTCTACAGTATATGAAATTGTAAGGTGTAAAAGGAGGTCAGGGGACCTTTATAAGATCTATAATTGGAAAGCTAAAAACACACACTAACACATAACACACACACCTGCCTAGAGGAATCCAGTGAGAATGACATCACACAAACCACATGCCTGTGTGTCTCTAGCTGTACATTAAAGCTGTTGGTTTGGTCAGGCTGATCTGAGGCCTGAAGCTGTGCAAGATGCTTCCTCTTCATCCTGACATTTCTCTTTTTCACTTCAGGCTAGAGGGTTCCTCTTCATCACTGTCTCATTTAAACTCCCCAACCATTGCCACTACTGGCATACACATACACAAACTCTCACAAGTGCATCATCCCTTGGCACAGCGTGGAGCTCAGCGTTTCCCTAACCTGCCAATCAGGTAGTAGAAAACAGCAGCACCGTGAGAGCTTAGATTTGTTTGTACTGTTGTTGTCATAAGTTGCATCATATTTTTATAACGTTTTTTAAACTGCACCAATCACGTAACACAGCCTTAGAAACAGCCTTTGCTCCATTCCTAATCTTCACCTACGTTATGGATTAAAACAGCTGAGACAACCCATTAAACTATTTTAATGGAATATTCCTGTAAATAGCTGCACGATTAACCATTGAAAGATTGCAAATCTCGATTCAAATCTAATTCCTAAATGACAACGATTCGGGTGTCTACCAAACCTTTGACAAATACAATCACAGCAGAACTTTCAAATCTGCGTTGGCACTGCCGATGATCCAGAGAAAGCAGATCTCATGTACTGTATAGGAATGAAGCAGCTTCACAAACAGCCTTTTCAATCACACAATATTATCATTATTTCTACACTAATTCAGATTATCACAGAAGTACTGGGATAAAAGTTTAGTTTGGACATAAACACTGATGTCTATGGTAGTGATCAAAATATAAATCTAATCAACTTTAGAAAGTAATGACGCTTCTAATAAAGATTGTATTGATTACAACATTACACCAATAGATGGTGGCTAAATTGAATAATTGAATAACTGATTCAATGAAGAAATTTCGTTCTACACTCCATCTGAATCATCCAATATGAAACAAGTGAAGTCGTAATGAGCGAGTAATTGAATCATTCATTCAAACACATTTGTTTTAAAACGTAATTCATTCAAATGTATTCAAATTAATTAAATAGTTTTTAAACAGACTGCAGCAATTAACATTTTGTCAGAACCTCTTGTAAATTACATGTTATTTTGCTTAGTTGTCTATTTAGAATCATGGGAGAATCGTGATTTCCATTTTAAACAAAACAAAATGTGATTCTAAATGTATCTAGAATCATGCAGCTCTAACACACACCCACGCACATGCACATGCACACACAGTGCTTTTCCACTTTCTATTCATCAAAGAATCCTGAATATATATATTTTTATATCAAATACGCATGTACTTGCTATAGGAATGAACCGACCATGTGGGCATTCAGCATTATGTGTTAACAAGACTTCAGGATCCTGAATCAGGGGACTGTCACTCTATTCTAGAAACAGGCACCACATAAAAAAAAAGCAATGGCAGGATCTGTAGGCAGCGGATGGTTATTTCAGGGTGAACGCACAACCTCCTGACCAGGGAATTAACCCTCTATAGTACACACATTATGAATGGGTTTTGGGTCATTGTTTATTCATAACAATTCGATTGAGGTTCCAGATTCTCTCTCTGCACATTAAAGGAGTTTATACACAGACAGGATGTTTCTAAGCAGTGGCACTATATTTTTTGCATTATTATGTTTCTCTTATTATATTATTATAATATAAAGAATCACTTGTTTGGGCAGGATAAACCTCTAAAAGTTGTTGAAAAGAGTCTTATTAAATTTTTTTGGTTACGTTTTAGCTAATTTAGGCCACCAACTGAGCCAGAAATGCAAGTCATGCTCGCTCAAAAAATTTGGTTCAGGATGCTCCGATGGAAACATCTGAAGTGTTATGTACGCTGTCTAGTTTACAGTGTATCTGTTACGGTCAAATCATTCTTCCTCTTCAAACACAGCTCTCGCCTCACTATATACCCCACTCAAAGGTGGTCACTCATTGAGATTCAGAGGAGAGAAATTCAATCAACAAGTCTGCAATGGTCCGTCATGGTATAAATTCATGCTCTTCTATCCATTGAAGTTATACGTACTATATGTTCGGTGGATTTGGGTTTATACGCTGAGGTTATTGAGTGACATGCATTTCCGGAGAGACTTTTCACGCCTGAAAGAACTTGACCTGCTAATGGCAACAGGAGCAGTGAGTGAGGAACAGGACTTTGCTTTTACAGTGGAAGGTGAGCGGGACTGCATGAGTGACAGCTGCAGACAGTCTAGGCCATGCGAAGGAATGTGCCTGCTCTTCATCTCGTTGCTGAGCGCCAGGGGTCCACCAACTCCAAAGGGAGGATTAAGACCCCTATATACTTGAAGTGATATAAAAAAAACACTTTCGAACTGCCATTAGTCCGAGGCTATTACGTAATAAAAAGGTGCAGGTATTACATCACTTTGTAAGCCAAACCGCGGAAAAGAGTTAGCATTTTAGCCTTGAGACTTTGTTCCGAAGTGAATGTTTTTTTTTTATGAGTTTTTGGTTAAATGGTTGAAATAAGGTTTGTGGTGAACACAAGCTCAAAATAATTTTCACGTTTTGTTCTCTGACATAAAATACATCAGTATTAGCCTACCCCACTTGTGATTTTTTTTAAGATGTTACATGTCTTGAAATATCCTTTGAGAAAACTGAGAATGTGGAAGAAGAAACATAGAACATCTCTAGTCTTGCTGCAATCTCTTTCAAGACTCCATTATGTGAATATTTTATTGCTCAGAGTTTGCTCTTTTTAAGCTCAGGAGACTAAAGGCCTGTTCACACCGGGACGAATTTCGCGCGCGTTATTCGCCGACGTTTAACGCCTCGTGACTAAACAAAGGGCGCCAATGTGAGTGTTCACACCGACGCGTAAAACGGCACGCGTAAAAGCGTCATTTTTAAAAAAACGCCTCGGGTTCGTTTTTTTTGTTTGACGCGCCGCGTCAAAAACTATCCGACCAATGAGATTGCCGCTTTTGCTCACGTTTCTGGAGCTTCTGAAGTTACATTAAAACACAACTTGGGGGCGCTCAAACACAAAACGGTCTTGCCGACCGGCGGCGAAGAAGATATACGCCAAGTAGCGTCTACACTGCCGGGAAGAAATAGACGAGGAAGATGCAAGGCAAGATGAATGTAGAGCTGCTGTTCTCGTTGGTGTCCGAACATAAAGAACTATATGACAAACGTGACAGCGACTACAAAAATCTTGATAAAAGAGAACTGTTATGGAGTGGTATTGCAGAGGGTGTTTCTGTTTTACATTAAGCGCCATCTAATGTCTGGGAATGAATTTGCATGTTCACTCGGCTCATCGTCAGCGAAAATCGCTTGGGTGTGAACACTAAAAACGCGTTGAAAAACGCTGGCGAATAACGCGCGCTGATATTCGTCCCGGTGTGTACGGGCCTTTAGTTGTGATTCTCAAAAATCTCTCATTTAAGTATCAACAGTGTCTTAAATGTTTCTCCAAAAATGCCTTTGGAGAAATAAAAGTAGGCACAACTGAGACATGAGAAAGTTCTGAGAGAAAGGAGTCCAAAATGAGAATGTGGTATGAGAAACATCTCTTTATTGTCTTGCAGAGGTTGCTTTTTTTATGACATTGGGGGTTTTCGCATTTAATGGACAGAAAAGTTGGAGGAGAGACAGGAAACAATGGGAGAACCGAGAACAGGAACAGAACAGGAGCAGGAAAGTACATTTAGCTGGGACTCCAACTAGTGCTGTCTGAGGTGCAGTTGTGTCTCGATGTTGATGTGCTGCCCACAAGGCAATAGCTCTTATAGAGTTTTCTCTAAGCTCAGGATACTGATTCTCTTATATGTCTCATTTAGATATCAGCTTTGTCTTCAATTTTATTTTATATTCCTAATATTGTAAATAAGGAAACTAGCATTTATTATACATTTCAGAATATCAAGGGTTAGTTAAAATTTATCTTCAATACCCAGCATTTTACATGCATCACATTTTCCATGAGAAAGCCATAAATAAGGTTACAGTACATTGACATCAAATGGAGACTTTCTGCTTGAGTCTCCTGCTTCACACACTCTAACACTCTTATAACAGCCTCCTTTAATGCTTTAAAAGAGATTTCAGCGACATCCTATTGTTTTTTTGTCGAGGGAACCAGTGTGATGTTAAAGTGACATCATACCTGCACCACAGAGGGTATGCGCATGACGTCACCGTCGGCTGGAGTGGCAAAAAGACCGAGCGGCAGCATTGGTTTTCAGTGTGAATGCCGTGAAAAACACACAAAACACATCTAAACCGGGAAAGAGCTTTGAGATTGACTGTAAAAATAGATTTCACAAGAAATCTGAGGTTTTTAACAGACTACCGAAAGCTACAGAAAAGATAAGCAAATGGATCGCTGCAATTCATAGAAACAACTGCACTCCAGGCAAGTTGTTTTTTCGAAAGGTGGATTTGCAGTTATCATTTTGTGTCAATATGCTGAATTTAGGGGTAAAATCATACCCTATGTATATTGTATTGTTGTTACATATTGTATTGACAACTCATCAATTAAATATTTACCATTGTATCCAGCAAAATTGGACGTTTTTAAATAAACACTGACAAAACTATACAAGTTTTAGGGCCGGGTGATATAATGATATATATAACATTGATATACACTCACCGGCCACTTTATTAGGTACACCTGTCCAACTGCTCGTTAACACTTAATTTCTAAGCAGCCAATCACATGGCGGCAACTCAGTGCATTTAGGCATGTAGACATGGTCAAGACAATCTCCTGCAGTTCAAACCGAGCATCAGTATGGGGAAGAAAGGTGATTTGAGTGACTTTGAACGTGGCATGATTGTTGGTGCCAGAGGGGCTGGTCTGAGTATTTCAGAAACTGCTAATCTACTGGGATTTTCACGCACAACCATCTCTAGGGTTTACAGAGAATGGTCCGAAAAAGAAAAAACATCCAGTGAGCGGCAGTTCTGTGGGCTGAAATGCCTTGTTGATGCCAGAGGTCAGAGGAGAATGGCCAGACTGGTTCGAGCTGATAGAAGGGCAACAGTGACTCAAATAACCACCCGTTACAACCAAGGTGGGCAGAAGAGCATCTCTGAACGCACAGTACGTCGAACTTTGAGGCAGATGGGCTACAGCAGCAGAAGACCACACCGGGTGCCACTCCTTTCAGCTAAGAACAGGAAACTGAGGCTACAATTTGCACAAGCTCATCGAAATTGGACAATAGAAGATTGGAAAAACGTTGCCTGGTCTGATGAGTCTCGATTTCTGCTGCGACATTCGGATGGTAGGGTCAGAATTTGGCGTCTACAACATGAAAGCATGGATCCATCCTGCCTTGTATCAACGGTTCAGGCTGGTGGTGATGGTGTCATGGTGTGGGGAATATTTTCTTGGCACTCTTTGGGCCCCTTGGTACCAATTGAGCATCGTTGCAACGCCACAGCCTACCTGAGTATTGTTGCTGACCATGTCCATCCCTTTATGACCACAATGTACCCAACTTCTGATGGCTACTTTCAGCAGGATAATGCGCCATGTCATAAAGCTGGAATCATCTCAGACTGGTTTCTTGAACATGACAATGAGTTCGCTGTACTCAAATGGCCTCCACAGTCACCAGATCTCAATCCAATAGAGCATCTTTGGGATGTGGTGGAACGGGAGATTCGCATCATGGATGTGCAGCCGACAAATCTGCGGCAACTGTGTGATGCCATCATGTCAATATGGACCAAACTCCCTGAGGAATGCTTCCAGCACCTTGTTGAATCTATGCCACGAAGAATTGAGGCAGTTCTGAAGGCAAAAGGGGGTCCAACCCGTTACTAGCATGGGGTACCTAATAAAGTGGCCGGTGAGTGTAAGTTATCAACCGGATTTTGACTTTTTATATAAAGCACTTTTTGTTGTGTTCATTTTGTTATCGAGAGGAAAGTGTTCAGCACATAATTACATTTTCATCTAAACGCCGCTCCAAGCAGTGTGGGCGGCATCAGGATGTTCACTAACAGTATATCGCTGCAATGGTATTTCGAACTTCTTTTTACCCCTAAGTGTAGAATGAAAATAATACCTTGAATGCCTTCACCGTGCCAGTCCCAATTCACACAACTTATGCACACTAAAACTCTGGAAAGAAAGTGCAACTTTCAGATGGAAAAAACACCTTAGCTATTGATTTATAGCCAGGCAATGCTGTATACTAGTATTTTAAAAGCAATCTGCTGGAACTAAAAAAACAAAAAAAATAAAAATATATCCAAGATTTAACAGCCATCATCACTCATAGAAGTGAAAGATTACACTCACAGCAATATGCTGGCGATGCATGGAAGGATGCCTGCTCTACTCCGACTCATTCTAAAGTAATATCAGTATCACTGTGTAGGCAGCATGCTGTCACACAATGGCAGATGGACTAATGCCACGTTCTGGTGACATAAGAAACGGTCGCATTTCAGCAGAATGGGATTAGGGCATGTGGTTGATGTACTATGCTTCTCAAACTGCATGGCTTCATTCAAAAGTCACATGAGTCAACACAACTCTGACCTTTAATGGTCTTGTACTACGAAACTTTGGAGCATAAAGCCTCTTGATCTTGCTGCTTTTCTGACCATGTAATACGAGATGAGTAATCCCAGCACTCACAGGACCTAAGTTCCAGTTGAAAACACCGGTTGGAAAATCTATTTTATTCATCATACCAAGCCAAGCTATAGGCTACTACAGAGTTAAACGGCTAGGCTATTTCTTTAAACACACAATCATGCTCACTAAGACTACATTTATTTGATCAAAAATACAGGGAAAAAAAACAGTAATATTCTGAAATATTATTACAAATTAATTTAAATGTTTCTTTGTCTATGTGGTGTTTTTAATATGGTTTAAGACAAACCATGTGCAAAATCATAAGTCAACACCATTGCTGGGTATTTTCTCCTTAAAACGGCAGTGAACAAAAGAGTCAAAATTGGGGTTTGTAGTCACTGGTGTTTCTGACGTCACAAACTACCTTGTAACCAATCACGTCAACGTGATCGTCAGCGAGTGGATCTCTGAGCTGGCATGAGTGGAGGCAGGGCTAATTTGCATATGGATAGAACCGTGCATACTAAATGAGGCAGGGGTGTGGAGTTACATTCAAGCTATTTTAAGGCGTGAAGATTTTTTTTCAAGGAAAAAACATTTAAATATGTCATTTTGGTGATCAAAGATGAGTTTTAAGGGATAAAACTATTGACTACAGGGGGACTTACTTTATTATATTTTAAAATGGAATTTATTCCTGTGATGGCAACTTTTTTTAGCATCTTTACTCCAGTATTCAGTGTCACGTGATCCTTCAGAAATTAGGCAATATTGGTGCTCAAAAACATTATTTTTATTATCAGTGTTGAAAATTTATTTGAACATTTAACATTATAAATGTATTTTTTGATATTTACATGAAAATATACATGATATTTAATTTACCATTCCAAAGGGCTAGTTTATGTTGGTTAGTCTTACTTTAGATCTTGTTGGACCAGTAAAAAATATGTTGTTCACTAGCAAGCTAGTTGATGAACCTGATGGACTTTAACATAACTATTGTTCTAACCTTAAACACAAACCCTGGAGACCAGAATCCAAAACACATGATCCCCATGCCAACACAACCAGTCGACCAGCTAATTCTGGTCTCCTCAGTAGGGCTGGCACTGACTCTAAACAGGTATAATAGAATGTCTCAGGGCATAGGTAAAACTCCAGCATGGCAGCAGATATAAATTTGGACTGAAGATCTAAACATCCACATGGCCCATGAGGCTCGTTGTAGACAGGAGGCCAGAATTCAATATACTTACACAGCTGCCCAAAGCTCATCCAATGATAAATGTCTGCTATCTAGTTGCCAAGAGTGACCGACTCATTTCAAATCAATTGAACCTTGTTATTCAACAATTACGCCTGGCTTTTTGCGGCATTATGACGAAAAGAAGGTCACTTGCACACGACGCATCATAAATACTCACGACGCTGAATATTGCTGTGTAATAAATTCTTGACATGGCCCATCTTTCCTGCATTTACCAGTCACTGCAGGGACATAAGTTAGAAGCTCGTGAGGGGAAACTGCAACGGCAAAAAAATAATTGTGGTGGAAAAATGTATATGACTGACAGCAACATGGCCAGCTAAAAATAAATAAATATCAGTAACAATTGTACGGTTGAATTAACAACAGGCCCAATGTGGTAATTCGGAATTTAATTATTAAACTCATAATAGATTCATAATAAACATTCAGTTCCCTTGAATTTATTCGCACACCCACACCCCAGACATAATTCAATCAAATGCGATTTGGTTTTCAAGAGCTCACATTTAAAAATGACTGTATAATATCCTTTAATTATGAGATTAATAATGATAGCACATAACAACAGTTATTCATGCTGTGTAATTGAAGCTTAAATCTCACAAAAAAAAGCTAATTGGGAGGGTGGAGAATGAACTGAGTTTCTGGTTGTCTGATACGTAGTTGGTCTAAAATAGATCCGTCAGCAAGTCATGGATTCACAGAATTCACATGTCATTCACTTATGCCAAAGGAAGATTCAGCTGTTGCATTAGAAGAAGTGTGACAGTGTGTTGATACCACAGTTCTCAAATAAAGGAGAGATATCAAGTGTCCTTTCAATGGAGAGAAAGATGACAGGCACGCGGTGACCAAACACAGCCCAGTGCAGAGGCTGCTGGGTAGGCTCCCTCCCTGGCAAATGTAGCCCTGATTAAATGCATACATAAAACTCACTCATAGATGCACACAAATAATGTGCTATAAGTCCCATAAACAATAAACTACTTTTACATTTCCTAGAGGAAATACCAGTGTATGGAAGGCAGCAGAAGAATAATGTTGATGTTTTGGGTAAGCTTAGGTTTTTCAGCCAAGTTCTATGTCATTTAAATGCTGCATCAGAGCAGCCTTGACAATGTCACGCCACTCGTCATGTGTCTCATCTTCAATCGGCTACACATAAGAGTCAGCACACAGTCACTGTGCAGTAAAAATGGCAATAAATAGTTAAATATATGCTTGCAATACAAGACCAATCATTTTTCAACATCATAACATATAACATATGTATATACAACATAATGTAGGAAAGATACAACCAATCCTAATCAAATACTACAATGGCATCATCACTGTTGGCTATATCAATAAATTCCAGTCAACTGCCAAGTTTGGAAGGAGCTTACAAGTTCCACTGCGTTTAGTTGTAACCATGACATGGGTGTTGAAAAACCTGATTATCTACTTTATGGAAAGAAATGTCTGAAGTGTGAATAGTGGTCATCTGGATACAAGTAATTTCATGTGTGAACAGTAGATGTAAAAAAAGGTCAATTTCACAGCAATGAGTTTTATGTGTGAAAACATGGCTAATATAAGTCAATTGGAGATTTATAAAAAATAAATTCTGTCATGATTTACTCATGTCGGGCTGAATACTATATAATAACGGGCTGAATACTATATAATAACGGGTTTAGAACAAATAATTCATTTGCCCATAATGCCCATATTTGAGACATAACAATGCAGTGCTGTTTTTTTAAAGAACTGTAAACAGATAGACTTTCTATCATGGCATAGAGAACAACTTCAAGTCAGCTGTTACCTTTTTAAGTAATCAAAATATTTTTCATCATCACACTCAATCATGGATTTCTCTCAAACAGTGTCTATTCCCTGTTCTGATTAAGAGAAATAGCTGTGTGAGGGAAACACAGAGAGAGAGAGAGAGAGAGAGAGAGAGAGAGAGAGAGAGAGAGAGAGAGAGAGAGAGTGAGAGAGAGAGTGTGTGTGTGTGTGTGTGTGTGTGTGTGTGTGTACACATGAGTGATTTAGAAAATTACATTCAGCCTGTGGTAACATCCAGGCACGTTCCAGTGGCCTCACAGCACTCCTCGACTCACTCATCCTGCCTGATTCACCTTCACCACAGTCTCAGCTAACAGCCCCACAGGAAACGCAGGATACTGGGCCACAGCCCCATGAATCACAAATTCAACAGCCCTGAACAACAGCAGGCGATTAACAAAATTATTAATATTGATGTGTCGATGCCAGCTGAAATATCCAGGATACATGCATATTCTTATTGGTTGATCATCTTGATTGTTCACAGGTGTTTCTTGTTAGTCATTACTCTTTCTATCTTGTCTAGTTTTGTTTGTGTAACCGCTGTTGGTAATGCCGCGTTCCAGGCAACCTGTAACCCGTGTTTTTCCAACCTGTAACCCGTGAAAGTGCACTGGAACGGCAGTCAAACCCGTGACTTCCCACCCGTGAACTCGTACTAGATCGATGAACTCCCAGTTACGAGCTCTGACGTCACGGGTATAAGGTTGGAAAAACACGGGTTACAGGTTGCCTGGAACGCGGCATAAGTCTCATGTAACCAAGTCAAATTCACGTTTTTTTGTCGTTGCAGATCTCCGTTTCAGTGCCGGTGTATGTTCTGGTGTCAATGTCGTTAACCGGTACCGGCACAGACACGGCATGGAGACCGGAACGGAGACCGGCACAGACACCGGCACGGACACCGGCACGAACACCGGCACGAACACTGGAATGGACACCGGAACGGACACTGACACTGGTACATACACCGACACGGACACCGGCACCAGCACATACACCGACACTGGCCCATACACGGACACCAGCATTGGACACGGACACTGGCACGGACACAGAAAGCACACCGGCACGGGCACTTGCACGGACACCGGCATGGACACCAGAACGGACACTGGCACGGACACCGGCATGGACACCAGAACGTACACCGGCACGGACACCGGCATGGACACTGGCACGGACACCGGCACGGACATTGGGACGGACACCGGCACTTGCAAGGACACCGGCACGGACATTGGGACGGACACCGGCACTTGCACGGACACCGGCAGGGACACCAGAACGGACACCGGCACGGACACCGGGACGGACACCGGCACCGAAAGCCAAAAATGCCGTTCGCATAAAAATATTCAGACTTATAAAACCATGCATACGCCAGAACCTGCCCGGAATTCACTTTATAAATCCCAGTCAGTGGAAGATTGTGCGCACATGCGTCTCCACCCCGAGATAACCATATATGGAGCTTATAACGCCTAGTTTTACTATGCATATCCTCATCTGCATATCATTTGCATATAATTATTCATCCATGTGATAACATGTTTAACTGTACTAGACATTAGGAAAATATGAAATACGGATGTGCGTCACATTACATTAATTAAAATAATTGATCCTTAAAAACAAGTCTATCCTACATTTCAGAGAAAGTTTTTCTCAATCTTTTCCACTGACCAAATAGTATTTTTAATTGATTTATATTTTTAATGGAAACAGATAGACCTTGTTGTGCATTATTTGCACTAAACTATTTTCTCAGACAATCTACAATTATCAAGACAAGAAATTATCTCTGTAGTTAAAACATTAAAACACAGCATGCCACAGGAAACGTGTTCAAAAGCATTGCATCCACAACAAATATTTATATTTATAGAATATTTTTTTTTGTTGATTTTTTTTTGTTGATTTCATGTAGTTTAAGTGTTTAACTCCATTAATGAGAATGGCATATTTAATCTAAATGTTTATACCAGAAGCTAAACATAGATTAAATTATTCTTTTATTTATGTAAACTGTTATTGTGAACATGCACTGTATTTATGATTAGGACTCATAATGAAAATGTACGTTTTTACTACATCTGCCGTTAGATAGGCAATATATGTGTCAGTTTCACTAAACGGCTCAACGCAGCGCGCTCGCTGGTGCGGACATTTAAGAAGGGACGATGGATATTTGCTTCAAGTGATAGGCTTGGTGAGTGAAATTATATTTGTATTATATTTCTGTATATGAATAATTTTCTTTATAATTAATTATATCATTTTAGATTTTCTGTCTAAAAGTGAACAAAAAGACATTTAACTCCAGCTCACCATCGATGTCGGCAAACTGCTCCATCTCCAAAACGTTCGTACGCATGGTTCAGAGTTTTCGTGCAGGTGCGCAAATTTTCCCGTCAAGTTTGTTTTTATAAATCACAACTTATGCGTTGGAAGTGGCGTACGCCTCTTTCAGGGCCTGTTTTGTGCGTGCACGCAATGGTTATAAATGAGGCCCCAGAATCCAAAACACATGATCCCCATGCCAACACAACCAGTCGACCAGCTAATTCTGGTCTCCTCAGTAGGGCTGGCACTGACTCTAAACAGGTATAATAGAATGTCTCAGGGCATAGGTAAAACTCCAGCATGGCAGCAGATATAAATTTGGACTGAAAATCTAAACATCCACATGGCCCATGAGGCTCGTTGTAGACAGGAGGCCAGAATTCAATATACTTACACAGCTGCCCAAAGCTCATCCAATGATAAATGTCTGCTATCTAGTTGCCAAGAGGGACCGACTCATTTCAAATCAATTGAACCTTGTTATTCAACAATTACGCCTGGCTTTTTGCACCATTATGACGAAAAGAAGGTCACTGGCACACAACGCATCATAAATACTCACCGACGCTGAATATTGCTGAGTAATAAATTCTTGACATGGCCCATCTTTCCTGCATTTACCAGTCACTGCAGGGACATAAGTTAGAAGCTCGTGAGGGGAAACTGCAGCGGCAAAAAAAAATTGTGGTGGAAAAATGTATATGACTGACAGCAACATGGCCAGCAAAAAAAAAATTATATATCAGTAACAATTGTACGGTTGAATTCACAACAGGCCCAACGTGGTAATTCGGGAATTAAATTATTAAACTCATAATAGATTCATAAGACCGGAACGGAGACCGGCACGGACACCGGAAAGGACACCGGAATTGATACTGGCACGGACACCGGCACGGACACCGGCACGGACACCGTAACGAGCACGGACGCCAGAACGAACACTGACACTGACACTGACACCGGCACGGACACGGACACTGGCACTGGCACATACACCGGCACCGGAATGGACACCGGCACGGACACCGGAACGGACACGGAAAGGACACTGGCACAAAAACCGCCACGGAGACCGGAACTTAGACTGGCACGGACACTGGAAAGGAAACCGGCACGGACACCGGAACAGACACTTGCACGAACACTGACACCGGCAAGGACATGGAGACTAGAAGGGACACCGGAACTGACACTTGCACGGACACCAGCATGGACACGAACACCGGAACGGACACCGAGACCGGAACAAACACCGGCACCAGAACGGACACTGGAATGGACACCGGAACAGGCACTTGCACAGACACTGGCACGGAGACCGGAACGAGCACGGACACCAGAACGGACACCGGCACAAAGACCAGTACGGACACTGGGAGGGACACTGGAACGGACATCAAAAAGAGCACGGACACCGGAACGGACATTTGCACTGGCACCGACATGGACACTGGCACATACACCGACACAGACACTGGCACCGGAAAGGACACCAGAACAGGCACTTGCACGGACACCAGAATGGACACAGACACCAGAAAGGACACCGGCACGGATACTGGCACAGACACCGGAACGGACACTTGCATGGACACTGACACCTGCACGGATCCGAACACCGGAACGGACACGGAGACCGGAACGGACACCGGCATTGACACGGAGACCGGAAGGGACACTGGAATGGACACCGGCACGGACACCGGCACCATCACATACACTGACACTGGCACTGGCACGGACTCCAGCACGGACACCGGAACGGAGACCGGCACGGACACCGGAAAGGACACCGGCACGGACACTGGAACGGACACCGAGACCGGAACGAACACCGGCATTGACACGGAGACCGTCACGGACACTGACACCGACAAGGACACGGACACTGGCACCGGCACAGACACTGGAAAGGACACTGGAACAGACACGGACATCGCCAAGGACACGGAGACCAGAACGGACACCGGCACGGACACCGGAAAGGACACAGAAAGAAAATGTTTCTTAAGCACCAAATCAGCATTTCTGAAGGATCAAGTGACACTGAAGACTGGAGCAATGCTAATAATTATGCTTTGTCATCACAGGAATAAATTTAATTTTTACATTGTATAAATATATCAAAATAGAAAACAGTTATGTTAATTTGTAATAATATTGTCATATTAGTTTTGGGTTTTGTTTCATGGTCATGTTTCATGTCTATTATTTTGAAATTCTCAAAGTCATGTTTCCCGTTTGTCATGCGTTTCCCTTGCCATCATGTGATAATGCCTTGTGCTTCCCTTATGCAGTAGAGAATGATCCCTGCTCTATGTTTTCAAGCCGACTGCAAAGATGGGCCATGAAATAGAAATGCACATTCATTAACCTTCATTTAATAGCAGCGCAATAGTTCTTCTAAGTAAATCAAAGAGGACTCGCAGGAATACTCCACTTACGAGAACGAATGAATCACGCTGTTTTGATCGTCTCTGAGCAACAAAGCCTCTGAATAACAAATCAACCTTTTGCCTCTATTTATTCCTCATATCTGTATTTCTGATGATAAAGAATGCTGTACATGAAAAGAAAAGGTCACAATAAAACACTAATCAGAATTCATCTATTCCATACTTATTCATACCGCCGTTCATCAATCAACCCATATTTGAACCCAGTGGAATGCAGAGGGGGCTCAAGCCTTGTCTCAAAATGTATTGTGTCCCTCTCTGATAATTGTAAATAATAATTATTGTTATTATAAATATTATAATAAATAACAATATACACGTATACACCATTGCCACCAATTGTCCTCCTAGCTCTGTTTGTTTACCGAGGAATTAGAAGCTTGTTATTCGATTTTCTCTCCGCCATCATGCTTCTTACAATCCAACACACCTGCGAACTTCAGGCGTGTGCATGTGATATTGTAACGTGCGCAAGGGGGGATCTGTGGCGTGCACAAACTGTGATTGACAGTCAGATCTCACACAGCCCTGCACTGATTGGACCAGAAGTCCAAGTTAATTTTTGCAAATAAACAAATAACAGGCTCCAGGTGGAGGTAGAAGCGCAGGGTTTTTTTCTAAAATCGGCTGATTTATGTTGTTCTGTTGTTTTAGTGTTGGTTTCAGTGAGTGAATATGATCAAAAAAATCTTGCCGACTTCAGATTTAACTGTAATAAAAGTATAACTCGATTTTAGCCGCATTCTGAATCTGACAATGTCATTAGTTTTTATCTAAGGCCATAGCAAGTGTTATTAGCTTGGGGAAATACATCTAGTGAAATTATATCTTTAAGACCATGTCCAAATCTAAATTGTAAGGAATTTATATCTTTGATTTTATAGTAACACTTTACAATACGGTTCATTTGTTTATTAATCATGTATTAACTAACATGAACTAACCATGAGCAACACATTTACAATTGTTAACAGTATTTGTTAATCTTAGTTAATAATAATACAACTGTTAAATGTTTGTTAATGTTATGTCACAGTCAGTGCATTAACTAATGTTAACAAATACAACTTTTGATTTCAATAATGTTTTAGTAAATAACGATTAAACTAAGATTAATAAATGCATTATTCATTGTCATTAACATTATTTCATGTTAACAAATTTAACTAATGAAACCTTATTGTAAACTGATTTCATGATAGCTTTCATGCATATAATACATACATTCAATTTACAACATCAACAAACCTAAACATAATTACCTTCTTGATTCTTGCTGTCTTGTTTGGTAAAGTAAATAATATTTAGTAATATGATCATAATTTCACTATTTTTTTGTGTTTTGCATTCTAATTGTATCAATGTCTTTTCATAGAATTCCAAGGAAAGAAAGGATAAAAAAAAAAAAAGGAACTCCTCTTTTTTTGTGTGTGCCCTTTTTGGTCCTTCCACCCCAGCCCCTGAGGAGGTCAGTGCACGCCGCTGTCTGAACCCTTCTCAGCGGTGTGCTGAACACAAATTAGAGCAATTCTTAAGCTCGCTTCAGATTGTGAATAGTAGCAAAATTGGTCACTAACTGAAAATTGCTTGAGCAGGTGTAGCCATATTTTAATACCATTCATACATTTGGGGTTGGTAAGATTTCGTAATGTTTTTGAAAAGTCTCTTATGCTCAACCATGCAGGCTGGATTTATTTGATCAAAAATGCAGTAAAATATTTTGAAATAGCATTACAATTCCAAACTAAAATGTACATTTCCTGACGAAAATGAGAGTGGTGCTTGCAGTGGCAAAACTCGCCTCTCGGTTGCTACATCACATGAGTGTGATACATGACGATCCAACAAACATGTCTGTATGATGTTCTGGTGCAGATATATGGCTTATTCATGTTGTTCAGGTGGTTGCTAGGGTGTTCTGGGTGGTTAATAGGCAGTTGCTAGGTTGTTCTGGGTGGTTGCTAGGCGTTTGCTAGATTGTTCTGGGTGGTTGCTATGGTGTTGCTAGGGTATTTTGGGTAGTTGCTAGGGTGTTCTGGGTGGTTGCTAAGGTGTTCTGGGTGGTTGCTATGGTGTGGTTGGTAGTTGGTAGTCACATATGGTTACTATTGGAGTTCTTAGCATTTTCTTGGCATGATTTAGCACTTACCTAATCGCTATTAGCATGTAGCTATTTACAGCTAGCATGTGTAGCATGTTGGAAGTCCTCTTTGCTAGCATGAGTCAAAGAAGCCAACCCCCATGTCTCTACGATGTTCTGATGCAGAGATATAGGTCTTGCTAAACGGTTGCTAGGGTACTTGGTTTAGTTGCTAGGGAGTGTCTTGGCAGCTGCCAATCATAAAACTCCCCTCTCTATACAATGTTCTGATTCAGAGATATAGATCTTGCAATCACACTTGCTAGGGAGTGGCTTGGCAGCTGCCAATGATGAATCTGCAAAGACTGCTTGTCAGTATGAATGATATAAACCAACTCACATGCCTCTGTGACATTCAAAATGGAAGATAACTCTCTTTGGATTTTGGTTGCTAAGGTGTTCAACAATGGTTGCTAGGGAGGGGCTAGGAAGTGTTGAGGTGATTCATGGTTGCCTGTTTGCTGCCACGAGTCAAACAAGACCACCCTCATGTTTCTAACCTTCAGTCAAGTCAAGTCAAGTCATCTTCATTTATATAGCGCTTTTAACAATGTAGATTGTTTCAAAGCAGTTTTACAGAGATAAACATATAAGTTAAGGTAACAGAGATTGTTTTGGCTTTATAGCGGTTCTTGAATAATGTTATTTCCAGCTAAAGTTAGTTTTGATTGATTCACTTCCGGCGAAATGATCATTTGTTATTAAATTGACCGTTCACAAAAGACCCGCCCCCCTTAGTTACTGTTGCTATGTCCGTCAAGCTACGTCGCTCTCACACACACACCATGTTCTCACGCAGTGAAAAATACATTGCGGAGCAGAGAGGAGTCTGACAACACGCTGGCAGAAAGGACAGACCAGGTTACTTTTGATATTAAACATATTAAACAAAGTCTCACCTTTCAAATTTGGCCATTTTCTTAAATAAATGTAAACAATAAATACCGTATACCGGACAAATACCGGACAAAATAGCGGATGGCAAAGTATGATTGGTCAGATCTGACCAATCATACTTCGCCATCCGCTATTTTGTCCGAAATTAACATGGGAGGATTTGAACTTGAAAAACGGAGTGTACTGATGCTTTTCCGCGGTTAAAACAACATTCCTTCTTATGTTCATTCATGTTTATTTGATGCTATAAATGAACTAGAAGGAAGAGATGATCATTGTCAATTAGGTGCCGCTAAGACGACGCTGTTCTCTCTAAGCAGACTTTAAACGCGAACCTGTGATAAACGCTGATGGCGTTCACATGTGCATTAAGAATTGATTCTATAGTTATGTGCGTTTGAATATATGTGCACAGGTTTGTAAATATCCGGAGATATCCCTTTGATCTCTTTCAATGGAAGTCTATGAAACTTGTTGCTAAGGTGCTCTAAATGGTTGCTAGGGCGTGGCTTGATAGCTTAACAATGATCCTGAGAGACTGATTGGTCGTCTGAGTAAAATGAGCCTGCCCACTTGTCTCTAAGACACTGTGATCCAGACTTATGTTCAATACAAAATCCCTATGCAATGTGTAGGACTTACTGAATGAAAGACATATATTTTTTTTTTAATTGCACTTTCTATTGATTTGATCCTACACCATAGTAAGTCAATGGGGCACCTTTGGGCTCCTGGGGTGCAACTTTTACCCCCATTGTGAGGTATGTTCTTACAGAGCCTGTCAGCCTCTTCAAATGTGGTAAATCACACGTCTCTGCGAAATCTTCGCTCTGAGCTATGACTCGTCAAAGTTCGTAGCAATGTAAAGTCTTTGGGACTTTTTGCCCATTTTTTGCAAACATCGTACCCCCGGTCTCTTAGAAAATATATAGAACACCTCTCCTCAATAATCCGCACGATTTGACGCCTCACTCAGGGGTCTGTGACAAACGGTGCGGGAGGAGTTAGGCCGGCGACACACTAGCTGCGTGGCGTGTCCGTTTTTATTTCGGCTCCCATGTTAACAGGTTAGAGCTTGCAGACTGCCTGCGTGAGCCGCGTCTAAAACGCGTGCATAAATTTAAAAATATATATATATATATTTTTATATATACACAAACAAAGTCTGAAATCAGAAGCATGGCGTTTAAACTTCCCTCATTTTAAATTTCAAATTGCCCTTACATCTAAACTACCCCGTTGAGGAGCATTTATTTTTAAATATCTCTGACATAAATATGCAAACATCCATCCTTGCCTCTGAAAACTGCAGACACCCTTTAATTCTGACAAATAATTTCCTCCACTTTAACCCAAAGCTTCCCATCCCCCACACTGTCCAAGAGCTGTCTACGATATTGATCAGGACTGATGATGTTGTCCTGTCCACCAGAGCTCCCGTAGTCTCCCAGTGCTCCTCTGATCCACTGACTGACAGCTCAGATCAACACATCTGATGATGGGTCCAAACAGAATCATTTCGACGATAACAGTCAAAAAGATAAATAAGTTTATAGAGAAAAAAAAAGAACATTTACTGAATGAAAGACATATCATATATTTTTTAAATTGCACTTTCTATTAATTTGGCACTTTTCTAGAAGCACTAGAAGCACAAATCCCATGATTTTATGTAGTGAGTGTTTATATAAAATAAAAATTCCATGAAAAGTTGTTTTAAACATTAAATTCCCTACAAAATATTGAGGTACTGACCCTTTTTTTGACTGTATCCAACATTTAATTTTTTTACAAAATATTTTTAAGCAGTTTTAATATGTTTAATATGGTATGTCATATTTAATGAATTATTAATATAATTGTTTGTTAATATACTATATAAATCTATTTATTATTATTTTTTGCACAAAAAAAATAAAAAATAATAATCACAAATAAGTGTTTCAAACTCCATTCAGACAGTTTTCCCTTACAGAAAAACCACATGTATTTCACATGTGCTAAAACACATGTTGTCACATGTTATCCCGTGTGACAACATGGACATGTGATTTTGCACATGTTAAATTTCACCTGTGAAATGTGTGGAACACATGTGCTTTGCACATGTTAAAGGTAATTTGCACATGGGAAACATGTGGTTTTGGAACATTTTCATGGTGTAATGTGTGAACCCCATGTATATTCCCATGTGAAACCCATGTGATTGCATGTGAAACCCATGTGAAACCCATGGGATTACATGTGAAACTTGTGTAAATTGTGATGTACAAATACCCATGTGAAACCCATGGGATTGCATGTGAAACCCATGTGATTACATGTGAAATCCATGGGATTGCATGTGAAACCCATGTGATTACATGTGAAATCCATGGGATTACATGTGAAACTTGTGTAAATTCTGATGTTGAAATACCCATGTGAAACCCATGGGATTGCATGTGAAACCCATGTGATCACATGTGGAAAACATAGGCAAATCATGTGGTTTTTCTGTAAGGGTGTATAAACAGTAAACAAAACAAAAAAAAAAATAGTTAAACTTCAAATAAAATGTAAGAATTATCCTGATATAGTCAATAAAGGAGCTTCTTTCACTTTCCATTTTACCATTTACTGACAAATAAAAATATTTTACTTTTAAAATGATGTCTGGCCCTATCCTGCATTCTGTCCATGGAAAGTGTCAAACACTGTACACTGTAATAGAAGTATCTCAGAACAGGAGTGGTTTCACAGCTGGTCTGTCCTAGTGCGAGGTGGGTTTCTCTGCTGGTCAGTCTCCACACAGAAATAAACGTGACTCAAGAGATCCCACTTCAAAGGACACTTGAGGTTCCCGTCCCAGTTATCAGTACTTCCCTATCCTTTTCATTACAAATAAACCTAATGAGGCATGAAATTAAGTTCCATTGTCAATGGAGTATTTGAAAATTAAATCGCAAGAGAACATCACCATGATGGCCTTTAGATGGACGAAGCAATCTATTTCATGCGCATATCCTTCCAGTAAAACACTTTTCTTTACTTTTGTGAATTTATTTGCAGAGCGAAGCACTTAGCACCCTTGACTTGCGCATTCATAAAACGCGCTATCATGTGATGGCGGCCCTGGGCTGCTTGGCACGCTCACAGCTCTACAAACACACACACACGCAGTGTGCTGCCAGTACTTCCCAGCTGTGCTCCAGCTGCACACGTGCACCGGCCCAGGTTGTGATTTGTGCTGGACAAGAATGACGTAATTAGCTCACTGCACACACACACACACACACACACACACACATTCTCAAAGGTGAATGCACTGCAATGCAGCACACATCCCAAGTTCAAGTGGAATTTGAATTGGAATGAGAGGAAGACACATTTATTGAATTGTGATTCAAAGAAATTCAACAAGTGATGTATTCTAGGAAATGAAATGTTCTTCCATCCTGGTCCACAAAAGTTAATTAAATATGATGAATATAAATATACAAATAGCCCTATAAAAATATGGGTAACACTTTATTTTGATGGTCATTTTTCAATGTGCTATTGACTATAAGTAACTTTGCAATAATATGTCAAATAACTCTCATTGGAGTATTAGTAGACTGTCTGCTTAATATCTGCAAATACTTTATTGTGATGGTCCTCCAACAGACACTCTACTGACTAGAAGTCATTTTGCAACTACATGTCAACTTAATCTAACCCTAACCCTACCAGTCTATTAATACTCACCTAATACTCTAATGAGAGTTAGTAGACATGTAGGAGCAACGTTACTTATAGTCAACGGAATGTGTTAAAAGGGAGCATCAAAATAAAGTGAAACCAAAATATATATATAAAAACTAAATACAAAGTTCAATAGGTGGCATTTCACCCATCTATCCATATTTAACCATATGCATCCATCTCTATCCACATCTATCTATATCTACCCACATCTATCTACAGAATATCCTTATGTATCAATATCTATATTTTATTCTATCCATCAACATATCCACCTCTCTCTCTCTCTCTATATATATATATATATATATATGTATCATGTATATACAGTATCCATGCATCTCAACATCATCCATGCATTCATCCATCAAACCAAACTTTTAAGTAAACAATCAACATTTATTACAACAAACTTAGCTTTTTTATGAACTACTTGCATTAGTTTAAATTTTACTTCCTCACATTGAAATTCAGAATTGCAAGTCTGCATCCTGTTTTATACTGAATTTCAAATCAATTGGAACTTAGAAGGCATTTTTAATTCAAACACACAACCCTGGCTTAAATACAGCATGTTCAGGAAAGACAAAGTGAAAACCTTCTCTTAGACTATATTCCATGCCAACAGTCAAACATTTTCCGCAAGAATTCACATACACAAACAAATTCCTATTTTTACAGGTTAGTATGAGAACGTGTGGATATGGCACTCATCAATGAAAGCGAAGCACTGCATAACTGACACCAGAGGTGCGAAAATTCAAGAATAACCAGGAATAGCCTACATCTTCATACTTCCACAAAAACTCATACCGAGAAATTTTGTATTGCCACTCAAACTTGCAATGTAGTCTGCCTCGCTTAGATTTGCACCGCTGAACGCATTCTGCATTTACACCTCATCAAGAGTGGCGTTAACGGCTTCTTTCTGCATTAAAAGAGAAATCTGGGATTTGTGATTCCTCCCAGACACTTCTTAATCCTCGTCTCTGTGTGCAGTCATCTCCCTCAAGTTTGTAGCGGCCTGCCTTCTCAGCCACCAATAAATGCTGCATCCTCTCTAAGCCTTGAAAAGCTCTGAGGGAAAAGCCTCGATTGAGGCTTTGCATTGTTTACTGACGACAGTTTCGACCCATGAGCACAATTCTCACAGACAGGCCTAACTGAACCACTGAAGGAAGCAGAGCAGCATTCACATGTAGTCCACCTCTGTGACCACACAAATATTGGGTCTCATTCACTAATCATTTGTGCAAGATGCGTACTTAATAGAAAATAAAAAGCTTATGTCAAAATCGTAACAGGTGTGTAGTGTGTACGTGCACATACTGTAACGCGTCATTTTATTTTGCATCATCTGGCAAACTTGTGACAGCTTCAGGGCTTTTGTTAAAACTACAGATCTAACTTCTGCATTTTGCGGATCAACAGAGGAGCAGTGCCAAAAGATCAAAAATGAATTATGGGTGTTGAAGTTTTTGGCAAAAAGAAACGTCACAGCACTTTTTGTTGTTTAGTCATATATCATTGAATACATTTTTTTTGTGTGTTTCTACTGAATAGACAGCCAAGTTTTATTAAAAGCCCATTATATGCACAATGCACATAATTTCTGTTGATATAAAATAATGGTCACAGATATTTGGTGTATAATACTAATCCTACTATTAGATTAGAATTACAATTATGGACTTTCTGTGGATTGGATTGGAATTTATTGTTAATGATGATAATGATGATGATTAGACTGGGTAAACCCAGCCCGATCTGCAGCTACGTTTACACGTGGCCGGCTATTTTCATAAACGGACATTTCACCCTCCCCGTTTTCAAAAATAACATTGTGGACACCTGTCAGTTTTCAGAAAATAGTTTGTTTACACAAACCTGTGTATATGCCATCAAGAGCATGCCAAACCTGTAGGTGGCAGTGTAACGAGAAGCTCAAGCCCACGTTAGCCAATCAGAATCCTGAAAATAGCAACACCAACTCCTCGACATAGAGCAGCTGTATTTGCAAATGCAATCAGACGAAAAGGGTTTGCACCAACATAAATGTGACTGCTACTCTGAATGCATCCATGATCACCAAAGCCAGATGAAAATGTATACATAGGTCGCACTTGTGACGCAGGTGCAAGTTCTGTCGCATACTGTGATGTTGGTCGCCTAAAACTCAGTTTTTCCTCAGTTTACATGCAAACGTGCAAACAAAGTTTTCCAAAATTTCCACTCTGGCCAGAGTTTTTAGAAAGAATCATTTTCAGAGGCGAAATCCCCGTTTGCGTGTAAATGAAGGGCACAAACGAAGGGAAATGTCTCAGTTTTTCTAAATAACCATGTACGTGTAAACAGGGCCTTAGGCTGGAAACCTGTACATTTTTCTATCTTGCTTCAGTTACAAATCTGCATGGACCAATTACAAACTGGCTTATTCACCTGGCGTGCTATTTGCGGGTTTAACACAATGGCGATTATGAGAAGCGACACAATTCCTTTTAACCTCTCAATGATCCTCAATGGCTTCTTTAGTTTAGCAAACAAATCGCTCGAGTGGGTGTAAAAACCTGCAAAAATCGCTCGATGTCATTGCTGCTTCTGCAAACCGCTGATCAATGCCACAAACCAACACGTTTGTTGACACGTTTCCTGCCTGGAGTTTTCGCTGCAAAGTACGTCACCCGGATCGTTGGTCTGATTGGTTGAAGGACTATCCAATTGTGTCATTTGAACTATGCCCGTTGATCACACCTCTTGTGCAGTAAAAAAAATACAGAGCAGACTCCCCAGACCAATGTTCAATCTTAAAAGATTGAGCTTGGTCTGGTGATGATAATAAACAGTTTAGTTTAACACATTTCATGTTTATGGCCACCAGGAGGGATAAATTAGTTAGTTATTTAAGTTATTAATGAATCATTATTTTGGCATGAAAGTTTCATTTTCTATTGGCACACATTTCCTCTCACACTGTATAATGAACATTTTCTAATATTTACATGAAATGTGTGTCCTCACATGAGTGAGTAGATATGAAAAGATGCATGGGACAGAACACTTAATGAATAAAAGCGGCCTGGACGCTTTCTTGAACTCATTTCGAGTTCACCCACGCAGAGCATTGCACACTGCAAAACGAATCACATTTCACAAGCAAACTCGCATTTCTGCCTCTCTTTGAATCCAGCCCAATGACACAACATCTCAAATGACCCATATCAGAAGGTAAAAGCATAAATCAAAACCTAGAGAGCAATTAAGAATATGCAGAAGGGTCAAAGTGATTTTCTGTGTACTGGGATTCATAATAATCAGAGCTTTGACCCTTTAAATCAGTGCCGTGATAAACTCCTGCGTGCTTTCACTGCTTGAGGAAGAAACTCCACTCAGTCAAACTATGTGGCAACTAGTCTTTAACAGCAGGAATCCTTTAAGTGGAGCAGATTCAAGAGGTGTGGAAAATATATTTAAGAGCTCTACATTTCAGAGCAACAGACTCAAATGAAATGTTCTCCTTGCACATTAAAGGATGGGTGATTTGAGAGACGTAAAACTGCTTCTTTCCTTATTTTCTGGATTTAGTCATTTGAAAAGTTACAAATTCCTGCATCCCGTTTTACTGTGACCTACCCTGTGTCCGAATATGCATACCTATAGCCTGACGTCGTCATACTCAGATTCTAGTCAGAATGTGAGTCTGATACTGCTCCATTGGGCTGTAATTATGGGGCGTGTTTCAACTGAACCAGGAAAAAAAAATGCCTCTGCACTCAATTTGATAGACCGAATCGTATAGGAAGGACGGCAAAAACATCTTTCCGATCAAGAAATGCCTTGATCGCGGTTATCTGTTCCTCTTTTAAAACTAATGCACTGTCTAGATCTTCTATAACAGATGCTAAATTCTCCAGCGGCAGCCATTCTTTGTTGTAAACGAATTCAACCCAAGCGCTCTTTGGTGACGTGGATGATTACGTTACTGTTGATCATCTGTCCATCATCATATAAAGCCCGCCCTGGCAATTTGATAGATCCGAACGGCTTTGGTTCGGGCATACTTGCTTCACAACGTATCAAGTCCAGACCGAACTTCCCATCCTCAAATGTTGTGGGCGGGGCTAAGTTCGGCTGGCATCCAGGCTAGCTTCCCTACATAGTAGACGAAAAGCAGTATGTGAGCCAAGTAGTATGTCCAAATTCATATAGTATTTAGGAAACAGTAGGTGAAAAGTACCTGGATGACCTACTACTTACAGTAAAGCAACGCAACTAACACAGTATATCACATGACAGTGATGACATGATGGATATACATCCAAATTTCAATCATCCTACTCATATTCATACTATTTAGAACATACTTTATTTACCGGTCGAAAGTCAATTTCAAATTAATTGTAGTACTTAGTCAGTATGTGACTGCAACATCACGCAGACATCGCGCTGATGACATCACTAGAAGCTGCACCATCAAAATCCAGTCTCCCAGAACTGATTCTGCACCATACAGACACATACTTACTATATTCTCGACAAAGCAAATAAACAAGACAGCCTGTTTTGGCAAAACAGATTAACGCAGGTAATGGAGAACAAGCGCCATGTCATCAAGTCAATGTCTATTGCCATGGAAACAGAGTAATTGTCTGAGGTCCACCAAGTCTCTTTTTCTGCATCATCAGATTATTCCTTCATTTATTCTTTATTTTCTGCTGCTTTACATCTGTTGTGTGATACACAAAATGTGTTTTGATGCTTAAATATACTATCATACTCTTGAGAAACATTTTGCTGGTACTGCAGACTGAAACATGTTAAAGCATTTTAGACCTGGGGTATTGAACTATTTTCAGGCGAAGAATCCCTTGATAGAGAGAGAGAGATGAGGCAGGGACCTCCTGTTACTTATTGTGTAAAATTGAATGATGCATGTTAAGCCTGCCTTATAAACACATACATAGTAGCATATTAATGCATTTGCATATTTTGTCATGATATTTACTGTACTCACTGATGCTCACTGACTGTATAACATACATTATTGGTGCACAAATAAATAAATTAATTATATATATATATATATATATATATATATATATATATATATATATATATTATTACAGTTTAAAATAACCATTTTCTATTTTAATACATTTTAAAATGTAATTCACTCCTGTGATGGCAAAGCAGTGTCACATGATCCTTCAGAAATCATTCTAAAATTATGATTCTGTGCTTAAGAAACATTTATGATTATTATTATCAGAGTTGCTGGTTAATAGTTACTGTGATTTATTTTTATTTTTTTTCAAGATTCTTTGAGGAATTGAAAAGTTAAAAAGAACAACATTTATTTGAAATAGAAATCTTGTATAACAATGTCTACTGTCACTTCACTTTTAATCAAGTTAATGCATCCTTGCTGTCCATTGAAAAAGCTGTACTGCTCGAGAGTCCTGCTTCCTGTTGACCTCACTGCTGAATTCACAACGCAATGAATCTTTATATCTCTTTCTGGCTCTCTCTCTCTATCTCTCTCTCTTATACACACCTGACACGTTTGATGCGAAGAGAGCTTAATGGAGTGAGTATCCTGATATTTTTCACTTGATTTCAAGCAAAAGATCAAATGAGGAGTGATGGGCCATGGAGAGCTGAGCAGATGCTCAATGGACTGATCATCAATTGCATCACACAAACTATTCCCACTTCTGTCTTCTCTTCACAGACACACCTGAGATCAGCAGCTCGACAACCATGGTTTTCTAAATCAAAGCTGCAGTCTGTAACTTTTTTGGCAAAAAAGTTGAGTAAGTACATAACTGCTAGTGTTCAAAACGATCTGCTTGCCATAGCTCGATTCAAAACGGTAAGCTTGTAATAATGTTTTTAATTTCAGTGGTACTGGTGGATTTTCGCGGGAAATTCAAGTATGTATTTGTGTCGTTACGTCACATCTACACATTGTTGGAGGTGGAGATTTATAGCCTTTTCTCACAGCACTTGATATAATTGAACTTTTCAATTTGATGGCGGATCCAGAAAGGTCCAAACGACAATAACCAGTGACAACTGGAGATTCACCCGATTGTAAAATGCAAAAGACTTCTTAGTGGCTACAGAAAAAATGAGACTGCAACCGGCCCATACGAAAACAAGGATCGTAAGGGCTTTTGAAAGGTGGCGTGAACTCCGTGTTTTGAAGGGGTACGCACATAGAGAACGCAGAGACGGCTATTTTTTCTGCTGGACAGTTAAGACATTGCAATGGTTCAATAATGTAACAGTAGCGCACTTGTTTGCTTAATTCATACAGTTACGGAGTACTGAACTACAGGCAGCCCTAATCCACATTAAAGGGGTCATGACATGGTTTTTTGTTTTGTTTTATTATGTTCCCTTAGGTGCAATTATAGTATTACTATAGTTTTTTGTACAAAAAAACTTTTAAAATGTAGTGATTTATGACATTTTCCCACCCTGTTTCTCACCTCTGATTCAAACAGTTTGTTTTGGACGTGTTTCCTCTTTAAGAGTTCAATGTTAACGCCCACTGTTATGATTGGCTAACGTCAGTGCTGCTTATGCATAAATTATTAACGTTAATCATTTTGTATCACATGTGGACTACACAATGCTCCACCACGTGAAACTTCGGTCTTCCAATCTTTTACCATCGTGTCAATTCTCAATTGATTTTGATTCATATGATTCATGATTCATGCCCTGTCACACTCATCTGATCACTCACCGTTCAAATAAAGCTTTGGCGGGCTGCATATGCTGCAAATAAACTGCATCCAACTGCTTTCCCTGACGTCTGGATCGTTCGGCAGCGTATTCAAACATGTTGTATCTTGTAAACAGACCCACTCGCTGCTCGACGACGCATGCGATGATGCGAAATGAGGCGTAGTTGTCCTGTGCTGGAGGCGGTCATATGCAAACGACTGGTACGTCACTTCGTATCGTGACGTCACTTCTTACCATGGATCCAGAACGAGCTGTATTTAGAGCTTGATTAAATAAATGCTTCGTTTATAATGGGGAGGACGTCTTAAGCTATGAAACTTGCAGGAAGTTTTAATAGTACATAGATCTCTTATATACCAAAAGATCAAGGCAAATTTGGTTTCTCATGTCATGACCCCTTTAAATGTAGTTACGCAATGCTGATGTTGTTAACATTAACAATTTGAGAACAAAGTATAATTTGCACGGTTTGACGTGATATAAGAAATCGTTAGATTTAATCAGCACGATTTACTGCAGTACTTTTCCCCCCATAGTTAGTCAGAACAAAAGTGGATGTACTTGTTCAGATGACATTTTCCAGTGAAAATTCTTATGTTGGTCATACTTTCAAAAAGTAGAATCTGTTTTTCCGAATGACAGTATCCACACCAGCGTGGTGACTGACAGCACACTCTCCTCAAAACACTGGATTCATCCGCGCTGTGTCGAGGCACAACCCACGTAAAGTTGATAATTCCACGAATAACAGCAATTGCAGATTTCGAACAGAGATGGCGACAAAGAGGAAAAGCTACCATAGACAGTATAAGAAGTGGACAGAGCCATCTCATTGGAACTCAATTGAGACAATTGAAGCCCATTTTTAGCGATTTTTTTAGCACTTCCATTCCTGACGTGCAGACTCAAACCGACTCAAACTAAGCTTGATGACATGAGCAACCTGTCTGACAGATGTAAATCTTCTACTAGCTGTGCGTGAAAACTGCCAACGTTAATCTTGCAGAGACGGCGAGCTTGAGCAAAAAGTTATTTGGCGTGAGTGAGAATGAGTAAGTATTTTGTATAGTATTTATTTTAAAATGTAACGCCAGAACGCCATATTAAGTTAATGCATTGATTGCCTGCGAGCTTCTCCTCCTGTCTGTACGGTAATTTCTGTCCTGTGCGACAGAGAGTCGAGTGGTTATGACGCAATCGTTAGCCTATTTTTACAAAAACTGTTTCTTTGGGGCCATAATGTAACATAGAAGGTAATGGAGCCCTTTATACATTGTCGTGTGTCTTTAGAAATAAATAATGGACAAATGGAGTCTTTAAAGGGTAACTAAACCCTAAACCAACTTTTTTTAGTTAATTATCTGTAAGAATAGGGCTTTATTAATGCTGTTCATTGATTCAAGTAACTTTTTTGACATTTGGGTATAAAGTGTTTTAATTCTACAATATATGGTGTAAAAACGTCTGAGTGCTGCCCTCTTCAGGTTGAACGGTGGCTACTGCAGTTGAATTTTCCTATTGGATGTTTGCAGTGGTTCGTGATGTAAGCGGTTGATGGTGACGTAAGCAGGTTCCAGCTCACCACGCCCTTGGTACGAGCTAGCACGCCCTTGGCAGTATAAAAACCATCTTGTTTCGTCAAAACCACTGTAGCGAGTCAGGAGTAGGAATTGCGAGTACTGAAAACGATCAGGTTAGAGTATTTATTTCCTAAGTGGGGTCTGCCCACTTTTTCAGCATTTTTCAAATATTGCCAGTGGGTGGAGTCAGACTCTGACCAGGGGTTTATTTACCCTTTAAACGCCTCAGATGTAAAGTTATTCGCTGTTAAAGTGACGCCAAAATGAATGGGAGTCAATGGAATGCTAACGCAAGTGAAGTTCTGCTACAAGATGGTGGCACGCGGCCGGCTTCAACTACCGGTCGATGGATTACCCCCTTGAAAGCTACGGACTGCAGCTTTAATGTAAATAAACGTGTTATTTATACTTAATTTATTTTTTATCAATATAATGGCATGAAAATGACCTCAAATCTAGCAGGCATGGACTAAAAGTCACAAAGCTCATTTTGATTTAATGGAGTTCTTAATCATTTTATAATAGTTTGTACTAATGTACCCAATACACAAATATGGTAGATTATTCTACTGTTAAAAAGTTGGGGTCAGAACAAATGTAAAGTTAGATTTCTATTTCAAATAAACGTTGTTCTTTTGAACTTTCAATTAATCAAATAATTCTGGGAAATGTATCATGGTTTCCACAAAAATATTAAGTAGCACAACTGTTTTCAACATGAGGCGTAGAATTTAGTAGGGACACTAGGGACGTGTCCCTAGCAATATCCAGTGACACTGATATATCCCTAGCAATAATTTCGATCAAAACTTAAAATATATTTAATATTGATGTCACCGTCCCCACCAATTTCAAAATCAAACATACGCCACTGATAGTAAGAATGAAATCAGCATATCAGAAAGACTTCTTAATAATTATGTGACATTGCAGACTGGAATATTGACTTTGCCATCACAGAAATCAATTTCATTTTAAACAGAAAACCCAGATATGTATATATTTGTCTATAAACAAACACATCTGTTTATATTGGGAAAAAAACAACTGATACAAACAAGCCAACTGTTGGCATACAGTTCAATAATAGTGACAAAATGATTAATGTGCACAACATTGCTCACATAATTAGCCTTTAAATATATTTGATGAGAGAATTGTGAGTTTATATTGAAATTTCTGACTTTGATTGCAGACTTTGGAATCTTGGCAAATCTGAGACACTGTTGCAATCTCTTCTGAAACTCTTGGCAAACACAAGATTTTGAGGCCTTTTCTCAGGAAAAACATCTGAAAACCTAATGACACGGATGGTCATTTATCAATTTCCTTTCCTACAAGTGAATCTCCGGTCATACTTGCAAAGCTGCTGCTCTGATATCTACTCATACTGGCGATGGAATGGTGTTAAACAGTAAGCTGGATTCATTGTCAGTGTTTTTTGCCCACTTTAAGAAGTGAGGTAGTGAGAGAGAACAGCACGCACCGCCTGACAAGCCGGAATGTGGTAAATAATGCAAGAGGTGGCAGTCGGGTCTCTCACAGCACGCAATGTTAAATATTCATTCAAGGTGGGCAACCCACGCCAGGCCTTGCTCGTAGTTGTGGCATTAGAAGGATCGCTCCCTTGTCACCAGATCTCAGCCAAACAAAACAAAGCGTTATAATACAAACATGCACCTAGAGAGCATCTAAAAGCACCCACAATACAAGATTTGGCCGAGTTTGGACCCAGTTCTCCTCTTCCAACATTCCTAGGTAAAGTCCCTATTATCTTAATGGTTCTACAGATCATCTTATCAGATTTCTCTGTGGTGTGAGGTGTGTTAAGAGTGAATTAATCTATCGATCTTTAATTGTAAATATCCAACATGTTGAATATTTACGATCAGAAATCCTGTTGTGTGGGGGAAACCCAAACGCACAAACACTCTGTTAATTATCACATGGAATGAAAGAATACCCAATCAGAAAGCGAGCTGATGGAAGCCGGAAGCATAACACGACTTCATCCAAACCATTTTCTTTTTTTCCAGCAAATTTTCTGTAAAGCAGTCCAACCACTACTATTATCGTAATTTATTCTTGGTCGTTGTCTGTCACGTTTGCCATTTTGCCATTTCCCATGTTCACAGTCGGGACTCTGGTTGTTTGTGAATGGAATCTGTTAGGCTGCATTTACACCGGCACAAAACATTTTGTACTCACATCGGAGACAGATTGGAATTTGTTGCACATGTGTAAGCACAAACATCCGCACGAGATCCGATTTTTCCGCATCCGATCTGAGCCACTTCCAAATGTGTGTTTTAATCAGATACATTTCCGGTATTTGAACGTCCGAGCTACGTCTACGATTCCTCCTTGAATTCCAAGCCACCACAAGGCGAGGGCGACACGTTTGCCCACAAAGATAGCTTTTTATTGCCGAATTATGAAGCAGATGTGCCTGTACACACTTGCAGCTTTTTTATTGAGGTGGGAACTTCATAAAGTTTTTGAAATTGCATCCACACAGAAACATTCAGGAGCTGGTTTTTTATCTCTAACCCATGAGTTTTATAAATAAAATAGTTTCACAAAGCTACATTAGGCTATATTACTCAGCAATGAGGTGATAACTTTGCTGTAATTAAACCAACAAGCTTCACTATTAGGCTATTCACTCGCTCTCTTTTTCCCTCTCTCTAACTCTCGTTAATTCATTCAAAATGTAATCTTACAGTGCTACTTTATTTCACTTCAGAATTCTAGATCGAACTAGCTGTCGATAAGAAAATTAGCATTATTTTCCTGTTTCAATGCTTTGAATTAACGTAATAGATATCGGATGCCTGTCCAAAGTGAATGTAACAGGTAACTTGACAAAAATGAGGCGACAAGAAGCAAATTCATTAACGGAGTATTATTTAACTTTCTATCAGCATCTTGATCTTCATCTGATCACGGTCCACAAGCTCATTTTTCAGAGAAACCCATCCTGAAGTCGAATCCCAGAGGATCTGGATATGGTAGGGCACAGAGCTGTTCTTTATTGACTTTGGCCTGCTGAAGGGGGCTCCATTTCCACCTTCTCACTTATTTTCAGTTTAGAGTGAAGCAAAGGCTGTTAACATCCTGGTGTTGAGCCCAAAACAGCTTTTTTCATTATTATAGGGTTCAACAGAGGTCATCTACTGTACATCCTTCATAAAAGTACAGTTCAAGAGTCCCATTCTCAGCCATTTCTGTCTGAATGTGTAGCAATTTCACAGCTTATTAAAACAATGTTTTTATTTTAAACTTTAGCAATCAGCAATACTTATTTACCACCCACATATATAATCAGAGACGAACAGTGTATTCAATACAAAATTAAACAAGTCAATAAGCATTAAAACACAAGGGCATAAAAGCCTTTTGAGGACCAATTATCATCTAATCTGGATCGTACAACATACCTAGAGGAAACAAAAGGGGATAGAAATGCAATATCAGACTTCATCCAAATGACACAACCTTACCACAATAAAAATGCCAATAAACTGACTTCCTGATAAAAAAAATTAATAAAAAAAACAATTAAGTCTGAGCTTATTCATAGAGTTGGATGACAAGTATAAAAATACAAATTATTAACATATAGCCTGACACCCTCAGCCACCAGTCACCATTTCTCAGATAAGAGAAAGGTGAGAAAAGCGAGAACATCAGTCCACAAACGCTTCCACTCAGGTCCTGCAAATATACCTTACAGATGGAATCATTTTGAACTGGTTTGTTAGTTAAATGAGCCATGCTCACAATTATAATTGTATTTTTCAACATTATAAATGTGCGGTTGGGGTGTGGGTGTGAGAGAGGACATGCCAGTCGAGGTTGGACTGCAGGGCTGCATCAGGTGAGATGCCTCCTGATGTCTCCTCCTCGAAACACCCAGCTCAGAAAAAACAGGCCATCAACACCAGCACACTCAAACAATGGCTGCCGGTGGGACCTGTCATGCCCAGTGCTCTGAGCAGATGTATCTGGACGATTTACTATCTAAAAATTAGAAACCATTATTTTATTCTACCCTGAGATATGTTGTCCCCTAGTTGCATCAGCCTGAGCATTTGGGCCCTCCAATGTTCATCACTTCTCAGATTATTAAAAGCAAGAATGTATCTTGAGAGATGACACAGATTCTCTCTTTACAGCTCTACAAAGGGGGAAAAAATATCAAAAGGAACCTACAAAGTACTTTAAAATGTCTCAACTAACAACTGTAGCATTTCATCAATATTTATCAATAGTGACGGGGAGACATAACAGCCAACAGGCTTGCACAGAATCATCAAGGAAATTCAATTCAAATATTTTTTTACTAAGATATACTCTTAAATTTGAAATAAATGCTGTTCTTTTAAACTTTCTATTCAACAAAAAATTCTATACAAAAAACAAGCATGGTTTTTGTATTAGGCAGCACAGCTGTTTTAAATATTGATTCGTGAGCACCAAATCAGCATTTCAGAAGAATCATCTGACACTGTAATGGCGGTAATAGCATATGTTCAACAATAAATTACACTTTAAAAAATATTGAAAAATAAAACCGTTATTTGTAATTGTAATAATATTTCCCAATTTTACTGTAGTTTTGATCAAATAAATGCAGCCTTGCAGAGGGTAAGAGACTTTAACCGACCCCAAACTAGTGTGTGTATAGTACTTACATGTATGTATTTTTTTTATGTAATAGTAGACATTATTCTCCCAGGTCTTAATATAGTCAGTCAAGCATTTTGGAGATATAGCTGTAGTTCTTCTGGATTTAGTTTGACTCAGTTTTTTCTGTTTCTTCATGTAATCACAGATGGACTCGATAATGGTCAGATCAGATATCCGTGTGGATCATACCGGCTGTTGTCAGACTCCTAGTGCATGCAAAAATCATTGATTATTACAATTAATGGAAAAAGGAATGAAAATGTAAACTGTTATTTCCTACTGACACACTAGAGCTATAAAGACATTGATAACTGGCCTAAAAACATTAATTAAACAAAAATAAAAATAAATCCCCTTTATTTATCCGCATTTGGTTTTGTCTTATTTTGTCCCACAACAAGAAGGCTTCTTCAAAAAGCCTATCTGCTGGATAATGTCTCTACATACTCCTCTAAAACCTTAAAATATGACCACCAACTGCTAAGCTGTTTGGTGTCTCTGATGCTGATGGAATGAAATGACCCGCTCACATACTCTATTACCCCGTTTCTCAGTGGAATTCCTGTTAATGGCACCAAAATTGAGCTTTGTTGAACTGTAATACACATCTAACAATACAAACAAGCATTTAATGAAAATTAGATTCTCACTAGAAGTATATAGCCCAGCTGCAAGCACCTATACACAGATCTGATCTCACTTACCTCTCATAATAAAGCTCAGCTACATCAAGACAGCCTGGAGTAATCTTTGTTCTTAAAGAGGCTTTAACTTTCATACTGCCATTTCTTTTATTTTGTGATAGTAAACGTGTTAAGCTCTTATCTCCTCAAGCTTGGTTCAATCAATAAAGATAAGTATATTTTTGCCTTGTAGGTTCCCACTACTAAAAACTAGACTGTTTTTTTTTTTTTGTTGTTGCTTTTGTTCATTGTATTTTGTTTTGAGTTTGACATGAGTGCTATTATATCCCCTCCATTTTGATTTACTGTTTCTTTGAGTGTAATTCATGACAAGTGCAATGTGATTAAAAACATCTGATTATTAATACTCGCCTAACTGGTGTGTTGACATCTTTCAGAGAACGCACTGAGGATCTCGGCTTAAAATAAGAGCAGAATTAAATGAGAACCTATGAAATTTGGCACAGTGTTCTGCATGCATAAGCGTGATGGCACATTAATTCGACCCTAAGTGTAAATTCTGGACTGTTTGAATGCAAGTTCCTCAGTGCCGATACCTGCCACCTTGCTTCTAAATTATAGGCTACATGTTGCCTTTACTCTCAGTGAGATGTGGCAGACAGTGTGGGTGGGAGGATGGGTGACATGGATAGAGCTAAATAGCAATGGCCTGGTTCAGCTGTACCATTTGTTTGCATTGCTATACATAAAATCACACTCATTGGCATAAATCTCCATGTTTAACTTAATATGGTAATTTAGGTTGAGTTCACTGGAGAGCTGTTGCTTCGAAAGGAGCCTCTTTACAGCTCAGATAAGGACCCCATTTTAAACCTTGGCTTAATAACACAAGCAGTTACCCAGCTAACTAAGAATGTTTTGCTATTGTTCCCATTATGTTATGAACACATTATTTCTGAATGTTCTCAAACATTTAAAATGCCCAGTTTTTAAAATGCTTTAAAGGCATACTATGCAGGAATTTTACCTTAATATAACAGCTTCAAAGTAATTTCGGTGGTAAACAAACTCATAATAGGGCGAATCATCCTGGTAGTAAAGCTTGGGGGGGGTCGCCGCTGGAAATACCAGCAATGCAAGTCTGAGAGGGGCGCCCCTGACAAATCTCGCGAGAATCGCGACTTGCTTTACGGCAACGACGTCACACACAACAACAACATATGAAGCACGAATTGCGCTCATTTCAGATGATGGAAAAAGCAAAGAAAACGCGGTAGGAAGAAAGTAGGAAAAGGAAGGCTTTGTTGGCGCAAGTTAAAAAGTAGCACTGGATGCAACAGAGATGCTGACCTGGCGATCTTGTTGATGGACTAGTAAGTAAATATCTTACTTGTAAACTTGTTTGCGTCATATGTTGTATGTTGTTGCGCAACTTGCGCTTGCTTGTAGTATGCCATTGTTTTTATGATGCTGTTCATTCATTCATTGGTGATAATTAGACCAGTCCAATAATTTCCACATATGTTTAGCTAGATTTCGATTATCATATTTTGCGTTATATATGTTTTATTGCCTAGCTTGCCGCACAACGCTGTTGACGTTGATTCCAGCGATTATCATGAGAACAGTTGTCAATATCTCACATAATTATCTAGTGTAACGAGCACAATTTGCAAACTATTATGATAAATTGCAATAATCATGTCTAATGACATCATAACGGCCAATGTTATGAAATAATGCGACGTACATTTAACTTTATTGATGTCATCAGGCATTTTGGAATGTTTACATTACAATCAAAAAACATAAAATGAAATTATACATTAGGCCTAGACTATAGGCTATTTACTTGTGATTTAGCTGCAATCATGTAAAAACGTTATAAGCTGCCAAACGCGGTAGGCTACTTTATTATTATAAAGTAGTCTAACACTTATATTATAAGACATATTATCCGATTTTGAACATAATCATTATTTCAGTAGACTATGCAGTATATGCAATAGCCCAATATTTTTATGAAATCGTGAAACATTACCTGGTCAATATCTTCGGTGTCTTGTGCCTGTTCCATGACCAACGCTATATATCCTACCGAACAGGGATGGAAATTAGCACCGGCCACCAGCCAACTGCGGGTGATTTTGTGTTGTTGCGGGTAAACTCGCCGCACCTACCGGCCACCGTGGCGGGTAAATAAAAATAACATCATGCAACGTTCGTCTGTTAGGACAAATTAGTTTGAATAAACGAGCAGACACGGATTAGCAAGACAACTAGCAGTGAATGTGCTTCCCATTAAATTAATCTCACACACAGTAAACAAATCCTTAACAAAAAAAAAAAAAAACAGGGCTATTCTGGTGGGTGCGGTGATGCTGTGGTGACGCGTTCATGTAAGGGTGGCGCTGCCAAGAAAGCTCCTAAAATCTGTCACAAATAGGCTAACAGGCAAAAGTAATGAATATGCATATGTAAACTATAGCAAGGAGATAATTTAATTATTTATTAATAAACAAGTATTTTCTTTGTCTGTGTCAGTTGCAAAGAAGTTAACGATGGTGATCGTGATCATCGCAGTAGTGAACGCGCAAGAGAGAAATGCACATTTCATACGAATTGCATAAGCAGAGAGCAGTCTGTGTCTGTTTTCTTTCTTTTTTAATAGTTCTGTTTAAAAGTAGACATGTCTGTCTGTGAGGCAAGGCTACCTTATACGCTGAGTTTCACTCCAGTTGCTGCTCCAGTTCACGCGCCGTCGCCTCCGTTTCGTGATTATCTACTGTCTGCTATATTTAATTATTATGTATTAAATCCAGGCAATTGGTTGATGAAACATTGATTACAATTAAGATACAATTAATACAAAACGAAATTCACTTTAAAGAAAGGTTTTGTGCTTTCTGTCTCTGTGAAAGTTTTAAGCATCTTTTAGTGCCGCTTTCACAGTGGTCACGTCTGTAACATTGTTTTTTTCCTCATATAAGAACTGAAATGAATATCAGTTCATGGTTTGTGTGTGTAGGCTATAAGAGAGAAAGAGAAAATGCCAGTATTTCATTGAGACTTGAGATTAAATAAACTGCTTAAGTATTGTAGATCTTGTAGTATTAATTTTCACATGCAGTTACACATTGTCGGTTAAAAACAAGAAAGTGTCTGGTAAAAACATTGAGTGGCTGGTAGATTTTGAAATCCACCAGTCACAGTGGCCGGTGGACAAAAACGTTAATTTCCATCCCTGCTACCGAACAGGTACCGGTGTACAGGTTGGGGGGTGTATTTACGACAATGCAAGTATTGCACAGCGACTCTGGGGGTCGCTGTTTGACAAAAACACAATTTCTGCATAGTATACCTTTAAAGCGTTTTATTTATTGGTTATGCGAACATTAATTAAACATTGATTCCGTTGTATCATTCTCCAAACATTATGGGAATGTTACTTCTGAATGCTTTCTGAAACAAGTAACATTTTTTTAAAAAGTTAGATGAACGTCCAGCTAAAACATTTCAGAAAAAAACAAAAAAAAACACTCTATAAATATTGTTTTGAGAACATTATTAAAGACCAGAAAATTTTTAACAAATGTTCTATTGATGTTACTGGAAGAATGTTTGTTCACAACTTTAAGAGAACCTTGCCAGAATGTTAGCTGAGCATGTTCCCTATTATCCATCTTTGGTTACTTTTTGTATCACATCAATACTACCATCAATAAAATATTAGCTGAGCGACTACAATGAAGTGCAGTGTCTATGTGACCAGCACCCATGTTCTTTACCAGAATAGTATATGGTGATCATGGAGGGGAAAAGCATGGGGCGTTAAATACATGCATGGATAATAACCCCAGTGCCAAGTAGACTCCAACTGTAGGACTATAAATGCTTCATACTTTATTCAGACCCATATACATATACACAGCATGTAGTCAACAACAAGTGGCAAGCACACAGTGGTTTGATGCATACTTATTTGCAGTGCAATCTTGTAGACCACAATCAGCAAGACTTCACACGCAGAAACACATAATACAGAATGGCTTTCAAAACGATAAGGGGCTTAATTAATTACCTGCAATTAAAAATAATTAGCTTGTAAGACATGAAGGAATAAGAGAGTGGTTTATGTGTAGATATGAATTTCATAAATAAGCAGTGGTCTTAAACTAAAGTCAGGAGATATGAATTCCATCTTATGTCTACTAAAGGCCAATTCACACAGCTGGTCGGCATCTGTCGGCCTTCAGCATTCTTCAGAGCATTTGCAGTACATTCGCCTCAGATAGACGCAAGTGCAGTTATGTACTGAAGCTTTGGAAACAAAACCAATGGTTCAAAAAAAATATATAAATGGGAGCTGAGCAACGCATTTTTCCGCCTTCTCCTGCACAGTCGTTACCAAGCAACGGGGTAAACAGTTGCTGCTTTAATGACGCAAACACACCGCGGTTTGGACCCAAATAATATAAAATGAGTTCACACAGTCCAGCGGGGGCAGGGGGAGGGGGGAGCAACTGAACTCTGGTTCGGACCAGGCAAATCGAACCAAGTGTGAAAGCACCCTAAGGGTTAGTTCACCCAAAAATTTACCATCATTTACCAAGTCATTCCAAACTCATAAGACTTTTGTTAACCTTCAAAACACAAATTAAGATATCTTTAATGAAACCTGAGAGGTTTCTGTCTCTCCATTGAAAGTCCAGGAAACCAAAACTTGAAAAGATAAAAAATTGTTATACATTTTTTTTTAATTCAATTGAAAATTGAATTGAATTTCGATTCCTTGCCAAATTATTACCCCCCTCGTTGAAGTCAGTACCTGATTGCCTAATCCTCTCCTCTACCCCACCTCTAATCCAAACCCCTCCCCCACAACGAATCCTAAACCTACCACTACTAGGGGGGGTCAGAATTCACAAAATGGCAAAATACCCAAAGTGGTCCATTCCACGGAATCCAAGTCTGGTGAACAGATACGATCGCTTTATTGAACAGATTATGGTGTGCTCAGGTTTGGTTTGATTAAATTGAACTCTGGTGCGATTGCTCTGTTAGTGCGGTTCATTTGAATAAGTGTGAACGCTGCCATCTGAACCCTGGTGCACACCAAGTGGGGCGAGAGCCCTGAAAAGGTGGGTCTCGATCTGCTTCCAAATAAACTCTAGTGCGGTTCGACTGAAATATGAACGCAACACGGACCAAAGACAGGATGTGATGTCATATATGACTCTAAAAAGGACAGAATGCTCAAGCATACCTGTTTTTTTCTAATCATAGGAGATACGTTGCCCATCACAGTTCGATACAGGCATCAAAAACGCTTTCTACTTGCAGCAGATCTTCGTTTGTGTGTAACAGAGGAATTCCTGGTGCTGCTTTGACTTCTTTACACATTTCAAGCTCTTCACGAGTTCTCAGGTGATAAAAATACCATCATATGTACGCACATACAAGCACATTTAGCCCAGCACACAGAATTGGTTTTGATGTTTGGTAAGTTCCGTAGCAAAATACACGTCTTTAAAGCTGTTCTTGTTTTGTTTGGTATCTTTAGGGTCAGTCTTAAAAATGGCAGTGTGAACGCTAAGAGAACCAGGATGTTTTCTTTTGTCCAGACCAATAGGACCTAACTACAAGTGTAACAACACACTTAATTTAGGTTTTTATTTACATATAAACAATGATCAACACACATAGGCTACATATGGTTAAAACAGAAACTGGCAAATGCATTGTGCACACACCACAACAATGTGACATGCACAAGCTTCCATGTTTACCATATGTGATGCGCTCTGTGTGTTTATATATTAATAAAAAACTAAATTAAATCTGTTCATCATATTAAGCGATCATCTCTCTTCAAAAGACTAAAGGAATTATTCCACTGAATTTATATGGATTAGTTTTAGGGCACCTTTATGGCCTTTTTAGATATTTTAAAGGGGACCTATTATGCCCCTTTTCACAAGATGTAAAATAAGTATCTGATGTCCCCAGAGTGTGTATGTGAAGTTTTAGCTCAAAATACCCAACAGATCAGTTTTTACAGCATGTTTAAATAGTCACTTTTTGGTGCTCAGAAAAACACGCTGTTTTAGTGTGTGCCCTTTAAATGCAAATAAGCTGCTGCTGCACGCACAGGGGGCGGAGCTTCATGAGCTCGCGCTCGGGACAATTTCATCTCACGGAATAATGCTAATAATATAAGAAATTCTCAGTACCGGTGTTTATTTTGACCCGGAGTCGGACAATATTGCCTACAGAGTCAGAGAATATACTGTATGGAGATGGAACAGGTACAGTTTAGTTTAATTACGGTTATAACGTATTTGTCATTTGCTTGTAACGTTATGTATCCTCTATTAATATAACGTTAGCCTACAAGCCTGCTGTTTCGGACCCCGTCCAAATGATGATCAAAAATATACTGATGAGTTAAATAAAGTTTATTGTACATCACACAAAAGAGTTTTACTCCGTTTACAGAGTGAGTGTAAGTTACAAGTTTACAGAGCTGAGTAAACACAGTATAGTGCGTAAGTACAAACGAATTTCGGTAGAGTTGATTCAAAATGAATCCACCTCATCTTCAGCGGCTGCCTCAGATTTCGGGAGTAAATAGAGAGAGCTGTGTGGATTAATACATCCAGCCGCAGACACACAACACCTACAACGCTTGGGAGACATTGTCGTCAGTGCAGCACTGGCGGATGTGTGTACAACTCGCTCGCGTGAACTCGATCAGGGTGGGTCGATGTTCAAACCGCAGTGTCTGTCAACATTCGTGGGCGGGGCATGTGGCTTTAGTGACGTCACTAAAGCCGCATTCTGAAAACAGGTCGTTGGGAGACACTGCTTATGATTTATGGGGATTAATAAAAAAGGAGTGAGTGGGTTTGTATCACTATTGGGTGGTTGTGTGCACACACAGCCAAAACACATTTATGTCCAAACAGCATGCAAAAGTGAATTTTGCATAATAGGTCCCCTTTAAATTTTGGTTCCCTGGATTTTTAATGGAGAGACAGAAACGTATATGTATATATATATATATAACGTATATAACCCTATAAAGAGATGCTGCACGTTGCCACGCTTCAGAAATGCCTGAGCATCTTCCTTCAGATCATTTTTGTCTTTAATTTTTCCTGCACACTACTAGGAATACATTATATATTACATCAATATATGACAACTAAATGTAGACACAATCAATGCACAATCAATCTCCAGTTCTATCACTTGACAGTTGACAGCCTGACACATTTCCTTTGTTAAATATCAAGAACTTTATTAGTGAATCAAGCTATTTTTAAATTGCTTTTCTTTGTAAGATGTCCCCAGACTGGTGAACCTTTGCACAGTGCCACGTGCAGCGCATGTCTCAACAATCCTCCCCCTCTGAGAGAACACATTCCCATCACCCTAAACAATGTGACACCAACAGGATGACACCAAAAAAAGAAAAAGAAAAAGAACCGGCCAAATCAGATGCCTAATCGGAAAACAAAACAATACTTATGGTTTATGAAAATAACCAGGATTCGGGCTGTATTGGTGTGGTTGTGGCCTAGTTTTGTGAAGTGGGCTAAGCCATTCCATTCAGCTTTCCCACTACTAGCTTTTAATTAATTAGAAAATAGCAAGTCCCGCCGAACAACATTCTTTAAACTCAGAGCTGACTGGACACAAATATGGGAGCCCAAACCAAACCAGCTGTAAGACAGCAGATTGCCATCCATTCTACTCTGAAAATGCCACATCTGTAAATAATGACCGCGCCGCGTGATTTCATAATGGTGTCTTTAAGGCTGATCACAACGTACCTCGTCTTTGCAATCATTGTATTATTTATTAGACCATAGCTTTGATGGCCTCATTCCAATTTAACAATTCCACATCCTTTGCTGTTTGGACAGCATCCACATAAAACCCTCAGGGTCAAAGACTTGAGAAAATGGAATATCACTCTATTGAACATGCTGATCAGAACTCATTCAGCCTTCCAAAGACGCTGATGGGCTGACGCTGTGAAACTGAATAGGTTTCTGTGATCCCGTTCATTAGCTCTGTCACTGATGTAAGCATTGAGTACAACTATGGGCAAATTAATGTATTGACCTGCAAAGAGAATGCAACTTCATGGGTGAGCCAATAACCTCATGCACCGTAAGATGCCACCAGGGAAATATTTGCAACTACTTTTCATACAAGGCGATCAATCACCCACTAATAGCATTTAGTTCTCCATGAGGTTTATTCTCAATTACATTAATAATGGATTTTGAACGGAACGAGTCAATGAACGTCTACACTATTCTCATGAACTCTTCAGTCATTCGAGCTCGTTGCAATACAGAAATCTTTTTTCATTGTGTAAGTCAGGCCACCTAAATATAAAACACTACAAGTGCTTACTTTCCTTGTTCTGTTGTAAGATAGATAGCAAGCATGTTATGCCAAATCCACCATGAATATGAGCATGAGTTTTACAGTGAAAACAGGATGATAATTTAGCTCTCCAGCCTACACAATGTGTGTGTGTGTGTGTGTAGGCCTTAAGGTGTCAACCAGTCCAAACTCAAGAACATGCTTGGAGTGTGTCATTCAACCACGCTGCTCTAAACAAAATACGTGATGCATTTTAAAGAGGACAAGCAATAAATACGCGACCTCAGCTCTTCAAATCACAAGTGCCATTGAAAATAATAGCTTACCTCCAGATTTGTCCGAGCTGTAAGATGTGAATGACGGACTGCAACAACCAGATACAGAGGGAACAGGATGCTGAGCGTGTCTTACTATTCCGGGCTGCAGTAGCGCTGTTGCTGCTGTTGCTTGTGGTGTTGCTCTTGCTCGCCGTGGACGCCTGTCTTTGAGGCGTAGACGGGTGGGCTCCAACGTCTCCGTGCGAAGCGGAGCAGCTGAGCAGCTTCCCGTCCATGTGGGAGCAGCTCGCCGCGCCGCCGCCGGAGCTCTCCTCGGTGCTGAAATCATGCACGAACCATCGGAAACTGAAGACCTGCACTGAGAATGAGCCGAGCACCACAAAAAACAGCGTAAGCCCGAACCACCAGTAGTCGCGGCGGAGGTAATAGTCGACAGAAAGCCAAACATCAGTGCCCACATCCGCGAAATACACCGTCACTGCGGCGAGGATCCACAGACAGTCCCAGACCGTGTATTTCTGCTGCTCCCTGCCGAGGCGGAGACATGTCGAATTTGAGCCACAGCACCGCGACTCGCCGTTAACGAAGTCCGCCTCTCCGGTTCCAGAATCCGGCTGCGATCCCGGAGCGAGCCCTTGAACCGAACCCGAGTGATCCGAATTCTGCAAAGGCGTAAATGCTACATCGCTCTTTTTCATCTTTAGCACCCCGTCGGATTTCGCGGCCATTGTAGCAGCTTTGTCTTCCCACCGTTTTCGCGTCTTCTCCTCGACTTCTCTATTCCAGGCGAAGAGACACTGGGCTGGGCGACCTCCTCTTCCGCCAGCTACAGCGCCGCCTGCTCATAACAAAGCAACACTTCCTTTCGGTAGCGGGTACGAACCATATGCTCTCCCATGGCTCCTACTTAAAACTATGACATCATTGCTTTGCAACTCTTCTTCAGGCGCACATCATAGTGTTCAATATCCAGCTATTGCAGCACAGCCTTTTGCTAACTCCACATTCGTGCATAAAAAATAATGTCTACGGCAGCGGATAGCTACATTAAAGATGTGATCTGCTCGGTTGCTATGATGGCATTTGTAAACGTGCAGTTTCGATTCGAATTCCACCCAAAATCGAACACCCTGTCTAAAGCGGAGGCAATTAAGCGGCGCGTTAAAAAGTAAATCGCTCATAATAAATATTAGGAAGCTTCCGCGGCGGTTTTCTATTTTTCACGCGCTGCACATCTACTGCAGCCACTTTAAACCGTCTGAAAGAAAATTATTTTTGTTAAAAATATTCTTTATTTCTGTTAATTGTAGCCTATTCATTACATTTTTAAATTACTTTTGACCTTTCAACCCCAGATGGGGACGTTTTGTTTCAGAACATGCAGTTGTATCAATGCTAACATAATATTAATAATAATAATAATTATTATTATTATTACATAATTACATTTTGTATAGGCTACAAATGTAATGGATTTCCGTTAAAGTTAGATACGATAGTTTTCCATCCATTTAACAGTTGCTGAAGTCATCGAGCTTATAACTGATTTTTCCGTGTTTTAATAACGTTCTATAATGACGTGCAGCTTCGACGTTCACGATAGACAGACTCGTTATCGGTAAATAAATATTAGCCGTATCGTCACATTTAAATCTAAACAATAACAATGGGCATTTTTGCCACCAGCTAAGAGAACATAAACCTGTAAAAAAATTTATCTTCCAAACGCTTTCTCGTCTCGTATAATGGATAAAGGTTCAGCACCACGGAAAGCTCACAGTCAGTTCATTATGTCTCATTGTGGGCCATGCAGAAGGTCCGCCATAAACAACGAGTCGCGTCTGAGCTCCATATATCACTAAGGACGCTTCAGTGCCATCGGGCGTATTGTGCTGGGTGGGCTAACTGGCGTCATTACTGAATTTATTGGCACCCTTGAGTAGGGCGCTGTATTGTCGACACGCCCTCTGCTCGCCGGTTACACTTAAAGCGAGTGGCTGCTTTGAAAAACACACACACTGAATGCTGTTAAAATATTGTGTTGATTCAAGTTTAACGGGGAGAAAATTAGCATATGCTGCCAGGTAAGGATCACATGAATTAACGAGACACATCGCCCACAAAAATACGTTAGAAAAGATAAATCAGCGAGGCTCTGACGTAAGCAGATCTAACACTGATTGCCACGATCTTATTATGCCTCAGGTTTTAAACTTCACATGCTGTTTGGGATTGGGCACTGGAACAGATGGCATCAAACCGTCAACATAAGTGGGCTGTCGTGAATTGACTTCAATAATAGACTGGCATCAGAGATGCAACAGAAATTAAATACACAATATAATTATATATTTTACGTCAGGCCAACGTAACTTCGCGAGATTGAGCATTTAGACAAATTTACAAACTAACTTTGTTTTATGTCCTTCTCACTTTGTTGTTTCAAAAGTTTCAGCAGTATTTAAATAATCCAGTAACCACAAAATTAGAGGGAAACATACATTTGAATATTATGAATTTTTACCAGCTTTTAGTTCAGCATAAATACAGCCAGACCCTTGTGTGGTACCTGAGCTTCAGAAATGATGCCATCTGTCATCAGATCAGACAGGCAGGGGTAAGCAGCCTGTGGTGACTTGTGGGCAATGTTTTAGCAGGTCCATTTCAGACCCCACTGACACACAGACTGCCATCACCTGCTGTCAGTGCTGGGTAATGATTGAGATGTAATCTGGATTACATAAAATTCTTTCAAACACATTAAAATGTGCAAGTTCATGTTTTCATGCAATGCAGGGATTCCCCAACTTGTTTGTCAGCTGAACCTCAGCTCTAATATATTTACTTGAAGTAACCCCAGAACAAGTTGGGTCATTAATAGAATTAAATAATAATAATAATAATAATAATAAATATTATGGTTCATGGTTCTCTGATGTCGGTTAATGGTCATTTGACATGCAGTTAAAGAAATATTTGAATTTTTTTTTTGTAAATAATTTTGATTGATATTGACTATTGAGTCATACACATAATGTGTATGACTATAGCTTTTCATTAAATTCACAAACCCCTGCAGTACCTTCATGAACTCCAGTCTGGGAAACCCTGACATAATGTAATATTAATGCACTTCATGTTGTTGAAAACAAATAATGGAATAGATTTTGTTTCTCTTTGTAAATTTATACCAATATGGTACAATATCATCCTATTCAAGTCAATGTGATTACAGAGTTATGTCAAAAAGTAGTCAGAATAGATTACCTAAAATGAGTAATCTACTTTACTAACTACAATTTTTGTAATGTAATGAGGAATCAGTAACCGAGTACAGTTTGTAAGTAATCTACCCCGCACTGTCAGTTGTGGGTTTGAGCTGGTTCAAGCTTAGGCTGGTCCTGCATCAGAGGCTGTCTGTGTTAGCTATTAAGAAGCGTTTTCTGCTCAGTGGAGACCGGCCTCCCTGCTACCTCAATATAATTACAGCTGTCTTCTCTTATTGATCTGAACAGGCTCTTTGTGAGAAGAGTGTACAAAGCTCCACAGCCCTTCAAACTCAAACCAGCCATTTCAAATCTTAATGACATCAGCAATCAGAAAATCAGACAGCCATCACACAATCCCAAGCATTTTCAAATATTATTTCAGCCCATAAATTAAATGTCTGTGCATTTAGATTCTAGCCAGCAATCCAAATAAATAAATTATAGATAGATAGATGTCTCAATAATATAGATAGATAGATAGATAGATAGATAGATAGATAGATAGATAGATAGATAGATAGATAGATAGATAGATAGATAGATAGATAGATAGATAGATAGATAGATAGATAGATAGATAGATAGATAGATAGATAGATAGATAGATAGATAGATAGATAGATAGATAGATAGATAGATAGATAGATAGATAGGCCTAGATATATATATACAGTATATATAGGTAGATAGAGGTCTCAATAGAGGACTATTTTATTAATGAGGTATGCGTTGAAAGTTAGCTGTGTGACATTTCGAGCAATGCTTACACAGGCTGTCATTATTACACAGCACTAGAAAATCATGCCAGAGAAGCTCAGCCTTATGAATGTATTGTGGCACTCCATGCATCAGCATTATGAGACATACTTCATCCATCCACACTCGCTCTCCTCTTCAGAGCTCTGACAGACATACAAAACCATCACAGCACATATAAACCTCTGGTTCATGATCTTTCCGGTCATGACATGTATAACAAAAAGAAGAGAGATCATTGCAACAAGCCGTGTGGAAACATAAAAGGCTGTTGTGTGCGGTCCTCTGAGGCATGTGATTCTTTTCTGAAAATAACATCACTTGGATCTTATTGTTATTCACCGTTCAGCAAAAATGTAAAGGTTAAATGGGTTAAAAGGCATTGAATAATTTGCTTTAGGCAAACATGAAAGCACAGTTGTGGTTTCAGTGACTATTGTGGGTTAACCTGCAACCTTCGTGCTGGCAGCCTATAGATTCACATTAGCGTTTCACACAGACTGAAATGCTGCATTTCAATCAAATATGGCAACGTTCTGTAGACGCTTCAACTGTGACATGAATGACAGCCTGTAGTTGCTCAGCAACACACCATAATTTCTCAGGTTTTGTGCATGAGCTTCTAGTAAGACAGCAACCCATTGTGACAGACCCATGCAAGAGATTCTTATACAGTGAGTTGTCAAGCAGAAACTGGGCCACTGGCCTCTACATGCTTCATAGACAGGCGAGTAAAAATACCCCCAGTCACAGTAAAGCACAGGATGACACATTAGGGCTTGTTCAGCCAACCAAATATGCCCTGCCATGAGAATCTTTACACAACGGAGTTAAACAGCCCCACTGTCAATAGAAAAAGAACCACATCTAATATCATGGCCAATCTATTGAGCTGTATAGTAATGAGTCCCATAATATGAAAAGGATTTAAAGGGATAGTTCACCTAAATATTCTGCCAATATGTATTTATATACGCTACGGTTTGAAAGTTTGGGGTTGCAAGACTTTTGGTAAGTCAAGTCATTTGACTCATTTCTGCCCAAATCTGCTCATATATTTGATAAAAAAAATTGCAAAATAAACTGTCATGGTAAAGCTGAATTTTCAGCATCATTACTCCAGTCTTCAGTCACATTTCTTTCAGAAATCATTCTAACATGCTGATTTTGTACTCGGGAAACATTTCTTATAATTATTAATGTTGAAAACAGCATTGCGGCTTTTTTGTTGTTGTTGCGGAAACCGTGATTTTGTTTCAGGATTCTTCGATGAATTGACATTTCAAAAGAACAGCATTTATTTGAAATATAAATATTTAGTAACATTATAAATGTTTTTACGGTCACTTGTTTTATCAATTTAATCCATCCTTGCTGAATAAAAATAACAATTTATTTTTAAAAAGTACTTTCCCCGAACATTTTGGTATTGTATATACACTACCGGTCAAAAGTTTAAGATCGGTAAGATTTTTTATGTTTTTAAAAGAAGTCTCTTCTGCTCACCAAGGCTGCAATTATTTGATAAAAAAATACCAAAAAAACAGTAATATTGTGAAATATTATTACAATTTAAAACAGCGGTTTTCTATGTGAATATATAGTAAAGTGTAATTTATTCGTGTGATCAAAGCTGAATTTACAGCATCATTACTCCAGTCTTCAGTGTCACATTTTTAAAATTATTATAATATGAAATTATTATAATATGATGCTCAAGAAACATTTATGATTATTATCCATGTTGAAAACAGTTTTTTACATTTTTATTTCAGGATTCTTTGATGAATAGAAAGTTCAAAAGAACAGCATTGATCTGAAATGGAAAGCTTTTGTAACATTAATCACTACCATTCAAAAGTTTGGGGTCAGTAAAATTTTTTTTTTTTTTGGGGGGGAAAGAAATTAGAAAATACTTTTATTCATCAAGGATGAGTTAAATTGATCAAAAGTTATACAGTAAAGACATTTATAATGTTAGAAAAGATTATATTTTAAATAAATGCTGTTCTTTTGAACTTTCTATTCATCAAAGAATCCTGAAATAAAAATGTAAAAAACTGTTTTCAACATGGATAATAATCATAAATGTTTCTTAAGCATCATATTATAATAATTTCATATTATAATAATTAAAAAAAATTGACATTGAAGACTGGAGTAATGATGCTGTAAATTCAGCTTTGATCACAGGAATAAATTACACTTCACTATATTTTCACATAGAAAACCGCTGTTTTAAATTGTAATAATATTTCACAATATTACTGTTTTTTTTATTATTTTTTTTATCAAATAATTGCAGCCTTGGTGAGCAGAAGAGACTTCTTTTAAAAACATAAAAAATCTTACCGATCTTAAACTTTTGACCGGTAGTGTACGTTATAAAAAAAATAAGGCGAACTACTGTTTTGATTATACTGAAATTATTCTCGGTTGAATGCATAAATCTATTGTTTGAACCATATAGAGAAGGCACTATCATTTATGTTGCATGTCTGCAGACAATACCATCCACCCCTTAAAAATATCTGATGCTCTCTGCCATGATCCTCCATTCCAGACATCAGCCCATGAAAGAGAGTCCCTCCACAAAATGTTAACTAACTAAATGCAGCACAGAAAATATGGAAAACTAAATCCACAGATGACCCTTGGACATTTGCCTTTCAAATTAAATTAGATGAAACTTCATCATTATGCAGAGTACAAATACAAATAATGAAATGCTGTTAGCTAATCATTTTAAAAAAGGGTGTAAGTGCAAATGGTATTAGTGTAGAAGGCACGGAAACAGGACAGCAGATGACTAGGATATAAAAAGGAGCAGTAATGATGGGGTATAAATGGCAGATGACCATTACAGTGGAAATAACATTGTGTATGTTGCTGCGAAAGCATAAATTACCAAAAGGCAGGGTTTATATAGTACAAAATAATGAGGTAAATTTACCTTTCTTCTATTCTAATTTCCACCCACAATTTTGAAGATTATCCTGGCTACTACATAAAATGAATGTGAATGAGGACTGGGGCCAAAATGACCACAAAAAAGCACTATCAAAGTATCAGAAAAGTGGTTCATGTGACTATGTATACTTTTAGCAATATATTCTGAAGACATGAAATAGCTTTATTACTACATCTGTAGCTCATTGTCAAACATTCCATTCAAGAACTTTTTTTAAATCTTAACAACATTCTCCATCTGTCCCAAAAATATATATCTAAAGCCGAATTCATATTCTTGCACATTATGCCTCTGCTCAGCTCACTGCACTGGGTTCCCAAAGCAGCCAGAATATATTCAAGAGACACTATTTCCATCTTATAATGCAGCCAACACCCTGGATCTCTACTGTCCACAAGCCATTATCAAACCCTATAGACTGTGACCATTCTTAATGGGACTTTGTGGTCCAACTTAAATATTTGACTCATCTCATTATTCGATTTGTATCAACCACTTTATCACTGTAATGTTTGCGACTGCATTGGTACACATTGTTGTTAATAGCAAAGGATTATAGCAAAAGTGCACATAAATATAAGCACTAAGACATAAATGTCTTTGGAAACATGGCATCTGCTGAGAGAGTAAATGTAAATATCAATATATAAATCACACTTTCGCATGCATTCCTAAAAATAATCATGCTAACGCCAACATATGTATCCATAGACAACAATTTATGGAAATAAGAATGAGAAAGTGACCAAGAAAGAACTATAAGGGTCGCTTTCCACATGCAAATGCTACTTTTTGAATTATCATTTGTCTGTCATCTGTCACTTGTTTTGTCAGTCTAAACTAATACACAATATTGTTCAAAAGTCTGTGGGTGGGGGGGAGGGACGGGGGAGGGGTGGGTCACTCTTTTTTAAAAATAAATTAATTTTATTCAGCAAGGATGCATTAGATTCACAAAAATTGACAATAACAATATTTATAAAGTTCTGTTTTAAAGGCCACCTATCATGGATTTTTTAAAGTTTCCTGATGTTGTTTTGGAGTCTCCTACAACAGGTTTGCATGCATCAAACATCAAAAAACTGTTTCATTTTCTCATAATATACATTTGCACATCACCAGATTTTCAATGATTCTCAAACGACTCGCCAAATTAATCAATCTCTCTAAATCCCTCCTTTCCGCGAGCTACTCTGCTCTGATTGGCCAGACAGCTCAGTCTGATGTGATTGGTTTACTGCGTAATTCCCATTGCCATAACACCGACATCTCTGTGTGTCCTGAGGCTTCCTACACCGTAAACTAAACACAGTAACGAACAATGACGTCGATTTTACCATATCAATCTGAGCATGAGTCCGATGATGAAACACTAGAAGAAGAACCATTCATTCAACCCGAACCTCCATCGCAAGGACGACTCGAGCAGAATGTTTCAGTGATTCACTCAGTTTGAGATAACTAATAGCCGAGCTCTAACGTGAATGACTGATGTAACAAACATTGGTAAAACAAATATTGCTTCATGCTTAATCTTTCCTCAAAGTAGTGAGAACGACAGACAATCAGCATTAATAGACAGTTTTATGTAATAGTGGCCCACAGCTGATTAGCTGCACTCCAACATTTGAGAAGCAGTCGTCAGTAAAATAAAGGTAACAGGACAAGTTTAAGATTATACTGCTGTAGTATCATGGTAAAGATTTATTTTAACCACAGATTCTTCACATGCTCGTCCTTGGGCAGTCTTTACCATCACATTGTAGAGCACAGCATCTCCTGGACATGATGCTCTCCAGTATCCACAGGATCAGCTGCCGGTTTACGTTTCTCTGGTGCACGCGCAATAAGTGGGCGGGCTAATGTTTCCTCTTGACGTCACGACGAAACGGCTTATGACTTGTTTTAAAAACAATTAATTTCATTGACTCAGAGTCGACTCTTACTTTTGAAAGGCACTAACTTTATAAACGGTGCACTTTCAGATTTTAAACTTTGCAGGATGTTTTCATTCACTTAGAGCTTTATTACACACTACATGAAAGGTAATTTTCAAAAATCCATGATTGGGGCCCTTTAAATAAATGCTGTTCTTTTGAACTTTTTACAATTTAAGCACCAAATCAGCATATTAGAATAATATCTGATGGATCATGTGACACTGAAGACTGGAGTAATAATGCTGAAAATCAGCTAAATATATATATATATATATATATATATATAATATTTTTGTAAAAAAATATTTTATTGTAATAATATTTCTGAAAATAACAGTTTAATGCAGCCATTACTGTGTAAAGCCATTAAACATCTATATTTAATGTAGATAGATATTTATATTAGAACAGTAGCACCAAAATGTAAGACGAAAAAAACAAATGTATTTGTATTGCATAACAAAATATCAAACCAAGTGTTATTTAAAAAAAATAAAAATATTGCACAAAATAAAAAACATTAAAAATGCTTTTGTAAAGTTTCACATAGTCTACAAAACACACATAAAAACAAAACTTATTTTTACATAGATTATGAGATTATTTTACACAATATACACTTTCATTTAAAGGTGCCCTAGAATGGTTTTTATTTTTATTGTTTAATGTTTTCTGGGTTGCCCTTATAATGTTAGTATGTTTTTTAGATCAAAAATAGTCATTTCCTAGCGTGATTTTAGCCTCTGATGTGAATGCTCTGTTTCAAGGGGCGTGTCTGCTGTGTGTAACCGGCCTCTGCTGTGATTGGCTGACATGCTTGCATATGAAATAGCTACGTATTACATGAAACTCTCTCGAATACTTTTACTACAGATATTATAAGTTTTTACTATTACAGCTATCGAGATTAACGAATCGTGAGATGTTTTTAAAGTATTTAGCTCTATTCCCATCACATAAAATGTTGCCGTGATGAGCAATGAGCAAACAGATGACAGTGTTGATCATGAGAATAAAGATCTTATCATTGCAACGCAGTTTCTGCACTCTCTCGAATGCTTTCACCAATGCAAACACGATGATGTAAATACAGTATTGAACGATTTTGAGAGAAAGATTACCTGTCTGAACTTGAACAATTACACATCAGAAAGTGTTGCTTGGTAGCTCGATCGATTTATTTTCAGACGTTCATCGAGGCCAGCTCTGTATTGGCCCAAGTTGAGGAAACAGTCTCGTCGGTGAAATGTTTGGAAATTTCCAGAGAAAATAAAATTAACCCATTGTTTCTTCAGAGGCTCGGATGAAGGAACTAAATACTTTTGTACTACATCCAAACACTGATCAACTTCCTATGCTTCGGCTGCACAGTTCCGCCTGTCATTGAACATGGGCTGGCATATGCAGATTTTTGGAGTCATACATATTAATGATCCCGACTGTTGCGTCAGTCGGTGTTATGTGGAGATTCCCCTATTTTTCAGGGGTGTTTTTCAACAACGAGATTTAAGAAGGAGAAAACAATGGTGTTTGAGACTCACTGTATGTCATGTCATATGTCATAAACTCTTATTTAACTATGCCAAAATAAATTCAATTTCACATTCTAGGGCACCTTTAAGAATGTATAAAAATTAAGACAAAATACAGTATGGTTTCTAGAGCACAATGTAAACTTGATTGAAGGTGATATTTAGTGGATATCATTTTCTAAGTAAATGCAAAAATAAATTAAAAGTCTAATATCCTTTGCTTGCAGATGCCACTGATATATTGTTTCAATTGCAATTACACGCATTTGTAAGCATGAGTTAATTGTCCAAATACTTTGTGAGGCCACTGTATATTAACAAATACATGTGCATGTTGAGAGTCTGTCAAGCTGATGTATGGTGCTGCGACTCATGGTCAGTGCACCGGAGGAAATATGTCAAACCCCAACTGGGCACAGGGGACCGCACAATTCATTAGCTCAGCCTTAATTGCCATGGCATTTCAAAATGAAACATCGTCATCTGTAGCTAAACACAGAAAGCGAGGAGAAGAAGCCGCATGATTGAAACTGAATTGTCTTGTACAGCATGTGTGCAAATGACATTTGTTAGGGGGCCATTTAAGACACTATATTTAAAACCCTGTCATGGGTGAACAGCCACCGTAATGAGAATGATAATTTGACTCAAACTCAGCGGCTTAATTTGATGGAAAATGATTTGTCATTATGTTGCATAACATCAGGCGCCTGAGATAATCACAGAAATTGTCACATCGTCAGGTCCATATTCCACACGTGTGTTTGGAAGGCACAGGAAGAGCTGAAGCCCCACAGTAAACTCTAGAGTCAGTGGCTCATCCGCTCTGACTCTGGGATGGTTAGGTTACAGGACCCTAGCGCCCGCATTGCTCACATGAGAGAAACCAGGCTGGGTAACCCTGAGACATCCAGTTGTTAAAATGGGCACCCACAGCTCCAATTATTAATGGAGTGGTTTGAGCACATACATATTGGAGAAATGGTTTTGCGTGCCAAGGTCCCCTGCAGCGACAGCGATAGAGAGTGAGGGAAAGGGACAGATACGCCTGGGATGGTCAGAGCCCCAGGGAGCTTGTGCAGGGTTCATGTGGGGCAACAGGAGGAGGAAGCCTGGAGAGAATCATGCATCAGTTCAAACTCTCTCTGTGTGTGTGTGTGTGTGTAACTATTATATATATATGTGTGTGTGTAACTAGTGTGTGTGTGTGTGTGTGTGTGTGTATATATATATATATTATAAATGTATATATATGTGTGTGTGTGTGTGTGTTTTACAATGTTACTCACTCCTGTGATGGCAAACTGAATTTTCAGCATCATTACTCCAGCACCAATGGGGTATTAATGATTTCTGACAGATCATCTGACCCTGAAGACTGAAGAAACATTTCTTATGATTACCAGTATTGAAAACAGTTTTTCCAGCTTAATATTTTTGTGGAAACCATGATAAATGTTTTTCAGTATTCTTTAGTGAATAGAAAGTTCAAAAGAACATAATTTATTTGAAATAGAAATGCATTCCTAACCTGAATAAAAGTATTATTTCTTGCAAAAAAAATATATCTTACTAACTCCAAACTTTTGATGGTAGTGTAGTGTACAAGATATCAAACCAAGGGGCATCTGCAAAGAAATAATGGTAGCTTTTCTCAGAATTAACTTCTGAGCCACCTTTTAAATTGGTCTTAACCAATTTTTCATAGCAGTGTGAAGTTCGTTCACTTTAAGTTCAGTCCTAGCAGAATAAGCATCAAGAAACATGAGTATTAACAATAAACATTATTCAAAAAAGTTTGCAAACCAGAAAGTGTCAAGACTTTTTGAATTAATTTTAAGCAATATATTTGTTTTATAATTTAAAATGTAGCAAACTTTATTTTGTTTAAATATTCTGATTGAAAACTGTGCTTGCGCCATATAAATAGCACTTGTTTAAATAGCAAAAAAAATTTACACAGTATATGTATTTGGATTAAGTAGACAAATACTTTTTGGAACCACTGAACATGTGTAAAGGAGCTTGTGTTTTTCTTCCACTTCAGATGTGAATAGCTGTTTTCAACCTGTTTTACTTCTGCTTTCGGATGCATATTTAAAGTGGAAAAAATTGGGTGGGACTATAGATTTAATACATCACAGCTTGATTAGAAGGTAAAAAAAAAAAAAAAAAAAAGAGCCAGACCAAATGCAAGTTAACTCATATTATAATTAGCTAATTGGTTATCTGTACATTTCGAAAGAAAACTGTTGTTTTGATCAAGGATTATGATGACTAAATCCACTAATTAATCATTCACATTAAGACCAGGAATATGCAGAAGAAAGAAAACAGAATAAACTTTGATTTCAAGTGATCTTAAAGTTGCGATGAAATGGAATAGCGACAAAAAAATGTCTGTATTGTGACATACATCCGACTGATCCGAGTGAAACAGATTATCGAAAAAGACAAAAATGTAGGGCAAGCTTGTAGTCCATTGAAAGAAAGAGGCAGGGTTTAAGTGGACTAAATTGAGACATCCGGCATATGTCACTAAAGAGAAGCATGTCATTTCACCAGAAGATTGAGTACTTGCATTTTGATTATGAACGGAATTAAAACTGAAACACGCACAGATGAATTGTTCACAATAGGATCTAAAACATGCTTTTAGAAAACAGATAGGGAGAATTTTTATTTAATGTTGACTTTGTAGTGATACGTTTGCTACATTTGATAAAGTTGAGTGGGACAGTTTCCAGAAGCTGTGTTTTTCATCAAAGCTTTCCAAATGCCCAATATAGGCCTACTTTCACCCCTTGTCTTTGCCTCTCCTTGCTCTGCCTCTCTCTAGCATTTGATTGTCCTGTGGGATATCAGCAACTTTTGAATACTGCACAGCTCCAAAACAGACGTGTGTGTCTTAATAATAGTTGCAGCCTAGAAAGTCAAAGCGGTGATAATGCCAGTCAGAAAGTCAGCAAGCGTGAAGCCCCAGTTGCTCATTTCAATATAATGGATTCAGCCAACATATCTTATATCCCCCTTTAGGATATGCTTGAAATGAAAGGGATTTTTCTCCAGTAATAAAATGTAATCAAGTCAGGATGTTACTCGGATGTTATTTAATCATTAATTAAATAACAATTTTCTAATATTTTGAACGGTTCACATAATATATGGTGCTTAAGTTTTGCGAAGCATTGAATGTTGTAATTTTAATTTGACTGCTGGTGCCAATTTATTTTGATACAGTTGGTTGATCAGCATTCCACCACTACATTTGCTTTGCGCTGCTATCTGGTTTTGCAAGATAATGAAGGTCAACTGAGAGGTGAGGTGCATGTTAAAGAGCTCCTGCTGTTCTGACCCCACTCACAAACTCTGTTTGTTGACAGGAGTCTGCACAGACACTACAAAGAACACCACAGCCTATTTTAGTGACCTAGGGCTAGGCTAACATCGTTCCGAACCTAGCGAAAAGACACAATTTATCCAAAACATCAAACACAAACATAGCCAAACACAACAGTTATCTCTGTTTGTGAGCGCTCTCCGTTTCGCAACGGAGTTGATATAACATACCTTGCTTTATGCTGCTTCACCAGATGGACTTTTTTTTTTTAATACCTGAGGAATCTCTCATATGGTATATCCAATTCTTAATTGCCACAATCTTTCCTCGTCCATGTTTTCGGCGTGGGCGGGCCTACCTGGCGCTACTCCGTACAGGCAAGTTTTTATTAGGGATGTGCACAAGTACTCGGGCGTGACTTTAAAAATATATATATTTCTATATTTCTCATTCCCATCAAACACAGAACGTAACATTAGTATGCAGTTCCCGTTTGTATTTTTTTGGGGAACCAAATATTTCTGTCAACCTAACGTTCCCAGAATTGTAGGGAGGTTATTTTTAAATAACCCAAAAATAAATTGTACAGAACATTCCCTAATGGTTTTTAGGTTAATATTTTGCAACCATAAAATAATTCCCAGAACATTGCATGAAGGTTATTTTTAAACAACCAAACATTCATACAAGTTATTTTTAGGTTATTATCAGGCTACATGATTTATCTGTGATTTTCTTTTCATTCACAAGCCCTCATAATCTAAATAACTTTAATTACAACATCCTCTCTGATGATGCGTTTACTGTCACAAGGAGTAAATGATGGGAGATTACATTTTTAGCTGGAGTAGGCTATATCCAGTCCTTAATGTTGTGGCCACTCAGACTTTGGTTACAAATATAGGCCTCCTATAATTGGTGAAGCCTACATCAGGGGCGTTTCCTCCGAGGACGCAAGGGTGGGGACTTATAAATTATAAAACATCACTGCACACCACTGGTGTACATTGTGAACAAGTATCTTAATGGTTCAATCCAGATTTGAAAACTAAAAAAAGAAAGGTGGCCTTAAAACATATCAGAATGATCCTAGTGATGTATATAACCCATTTCCTAGGGCCCCTTTCCTGGTCTCATCTGTCTACTGAGGGCATACAGTACACATACAGTATCTACACTGCTACACTAAGAGCTTGCAGAAATCCTTAGTCAACATAAAGGCAATCACAACCCAGTTTACTTCCATTATTGGACATATTTTCAAGTGAAACAGGATATTCAACATAGGGCAGGGCTTGATTTTATCCACTGGACCATGAAAAGCAGACCCAAAAGTATATTTGAAACAACACGCATCAATGAATCAAGCAATAAGAAAGTAAATATTGAAATATGCAAATCAATGAGAATATGAAATGGCAACATGAAAATAAGCAATAGAGCTCATTATAAAGATATCTTGTGACTGCACACTACACTAGCTCCATTTCCCTAAAGGAGCGGCGGCTCTGGGTGTCAGAGATGTGGAAACACTTCAGGACAATTACAGACCCAGCTAGGCTGGGTAGATTTCTGTCTTTCTTTCTTTTCCCTCCTCTGCTTAAGACCAGAACCTCATCTATCCCAAAAGCCCCAGAGACACAGGTCCCCGCACCAGAGAGGCCATCTGTCAAAACAAGTTAGACGTCACATCACAGCTTGCCACAACTGTCGTAATAGTGGAGGAAAAAGCCACTACGAGTGTTCTTATACAGGATAAAACTCTAAACTATGGCCTCAGCTGCAGACAGTGTGATGTAATGGTGATCTGAATTATCTTTGCATTTTAACATTTAACCTCTGCATTTATTTGCTTTGGCTGATTCTGTACCCATGCTACAATGAACAAAACATGAGAAATGTTGCACAAAAAAACCCAAAAAAACCAAAAAAAAAACCACTTTCAAATAAAGTTCAATTGGTTAACATGAACTAACAAGGTTTTATCTTTTAATATTTTAAATACCTGAGCTAACATGAACTAACCATAGTAAATGCATTAAAAAAAACATCAACTAATGTAACTTATTCTAAAGTGTTACCGAATGATAATACTAAAAGCTTTGCTATCAATATTCACCTCTTTCACTGCTGTGCTCTCACACAGAAAATTACCTCAAACCATGTGTCAGTCTTTCCTCAGCTCTTCATGGGGTTTCATCTGTCACCATATCCCTTCATGCATTTCCTATGTCAATGCTTTCTGCATAGCCAATCAAACCAATGGACAAAACAAGCCTGAAACACACAGACTACGATTCATTTTACTTTATAGCCATAAATCAATGTTTTGGTTATAGAAGAACACTCAAAAGAATAGTTGTCAGACAAAGGTGTGTGTCCATCAATTATATCTTACCTTGTCATGCAGCAAACTGCAAGCGGTTTGTCTTCACCCTCATTAGGGCAAGATAAGTGGCTGGTAGGATATAGTATATCCTAATAGGAAATACAATATTTTACAGCTGAGAGGTTAAGTGTGCTTGTGAAGAACCTGCCAATGGTGAACCTCAGCAAAGCAGACTATTATATATTATATTGAGTGATTACTTATATATGAAGTGATTTTTAAAGTGATGGCAGATTTAAGGCAACAAATACTGTAAAGTTAGGGGGAAAATTAAATCACTGCACGTGTGACCAATCAGCATCATAAAACTTTACAGTGCATGTAATTCTCATTGCCAAGAATAATGACCTCTTAAAAATATCATCGACTTTCTCATTGTGTGTGCCTTTAATTTCTGCTTAAAATGGCCAGTGCTTTGCCATGATCATGCATATCAAAAATTATATAAAAAAAAATTCAGGAATATCTGGCTCCACAAATGTCCTCAGAATAAAAATAGAATTTGATCAGTGGTTTCCCTGACTACAACCCCACTGTAAATGGCTTTAAGACTTGATGAGCAAATATGTGTTTTAAGGGCTCTGATCTCAGAGACAACCGTGACACGATTGTATGGAATAGGAAAGAAGAACATGTATTTTAGACGTTGATCGAATGACATCAACATGACTGGTGGTTTCACTGCTTTGCTTATTCATGATTATTGATCATTTTGCTCTCTTTGAAACACAAAGACTCACTAGATTCAACATTTTATAAATTATGTTTAATCATATATATGTACATATAAACCCATGATTGTACATCTTTTGACACCCATCAATGTGCAGATTTTGTTTTTGGTTTAATTTGGTTGAATAAACTGATAATGAACAGCATGAGGTACAATCAACCGAAAGTTCACTCATAAAATCATTTAAAATGTTGTTGTTTTATGATTTTTGTCTATTTAACTTTAAAATGTACTTAATGAAATATAAAATTTGTTTATATGCATTCACAGAAACAATAAATGTTTCACTATAGCTGTCAAAGTGTTGTCTTAGTCTGTTTTTTTTTGTTTTTTTTTAATGATCAAGCTACAGCTATAACGCTATTTGAGGGTGATTAAAATCAAAACATGTTTACAATGAAGAATTTCCCATCACAAAACCTTAAGAAAAAGATAAAAAAAACAACAGTGTGTGCATTGTGCAAATGTGTGCAACTACATCACATTGAGAACAGGGAAGCACTGTGTTTAAAATTCTGTCAGCCTCTCAGCTCAGATCATAAAGCGGAGCTACAGGCGCACGTGGGTAAAATAGTCAGCACAGGTTAAATGAACAAAGTAAAAACGTCTTCACTTCTTGCGAAGGACCTTGTCACCCAGAGGCACGTCATCCATGAGTTTCTGCAGATGTGAGGTAAAGAAAGTTTGATAACTACCAAAAAGAGGTCATGTTTATAGACTGAAGAAAGGACAGCATCAGCCCACCTTAAGTCTGGTAAAGTATGCTCTCTCATCTTCTCCTTCCCCCTGTGTGACGTCCACATGGTATCTCCTGCAGGCCACGATCAGCTCATCAAGAGCGTAAAGGAGGGCGGGGTCAATAGAATGTCCATTAATGAGGCTGACCAGGTATTCTCGATAATGCTTCCTGAAACACAACACGATTTTATTTACCTCTAAAAAGTAGGAAGAGGCATTTGTCATATTGTCTTGACAAGTACACCATCTTTTGTCTTCACCATTTTTTTTTTAAATTTATTTACAGCATTAGATGTCTTTGGCCACTGCATCGCATCTTGCTGTTTTTTTTCCCACAGTGTCTTACCAATCCCACTTAAGTGGTCTTTGTCTTTGCTGTATTGCATATTTGCATTTGCACTTTCCAAGTATTTAAAAATGTCATGGTGCTTGTCTCTTAAAGTGTGCTGCAGGAATAAGTCCAAAGCCAAGAAATGAGTTTTCATTTGTGCCCTTCTGGTTCTATTGTCACAAAAACAATGGGTATTTTGAACAGGTTTCTGGTTAAATGCCTGAAATAAAGTCTGTGGTTATGAAGCTAAATACATTTTCAAATTTTATTCTACAATATAAAATACATCAGCAATACCCCACTCATAATTTATAATATATATAAAGGTTTAATGTGTTTTGAAAAAGGCAGTTGGCACTAAATGGCACTACAGAGAATGTTGGAGACATTGTGATCATCACGCTGAACAGATCTCATCTCATCAACTCATCTATTCACTAGTCTGCTTTTACAGCCTTATATTGTACTCGCAGTCTTGCAAAATTAAGCATCTGACAACTCTATTGATCTTTATTTAAGCTCTACAAGTTTGAGTTAGTGTTGATGTCATTATAGTCATGAAACTGTAGTGTAGTTCGTTTATAGCCTACCTTTAGCTTTTTACTTCTGGCGATTGTATTTAGGTTTCAAAAAGTTGTTTTTATTTGTGTTTTATTTGTTATTTTATTTATATATATACACGGAATGTATTAAAGGAGCTGTATGTAAGATTGTGGCCAAAACTGGTACTGCAATCACTTTCAAATTACTGTAGAGCAGTGTAATGAAATGAACATGATTTCTCAATGTCTAGTGACATATCAGGGCCATTTTATGATTAATTGAAATAAATTTCTTACATACAGCTCCTTTAAATATAATTGTCAGGTAATCAAAGAAAGAACAAAATGAGTACTCTTGATTGTGGACTGAAATTGAAATTAAATTGAGTAGACTTAAAGTTGAGTTCTCAATCAATGGGCTGTAATTTGAGCACTCTGGTACTTTTTCTAATCTCTACAATGCCTACAACGCAAAAAAAAAAGAAAAAAAAAAAGAGATGAGTTTTAGAGATTTGAGAGTGCAGGGAACAGTCAACATGGTAAAAACTATGTTACTCACTCGCAGAGTCCTGCCTGTCCCGGCTGAGTCTGAGCCCCGCACGGCGAATCAGTCGGACGAGGCCCTTCATCTTTCTGCTCGATCACTCCACACACACCTGACGCAAAAAAAAAAAAAAAAAAAAAGCAGCGATGCATTTGAGGGAAAGGCAGTTTTCGAGGAAGATATTTTCAGTAAAGAGAAGTGGAACGGAGTGTGAAATAAAGCTGTAAGGAGTAGGTGTATGTGTGTGTTTGACAACGATTTCATGGTACAAATATAGCCTTGGTCTGAGAAGCGGTAATTGGATGGCTGTTTTAGTAGGAAAACAGTGCATTGCTTTAGGATGTTCAGCTTTTATGCTTTCATTACAGTAAAAGCGAAAAATTACTTAATTTTGTTCCACTGGGCAGTTGAGATAAAGAGTGAAATTGAAGCAAACTAGACTTTAAGACTGAGACCGACAAATTAGATGAAGAGACAGACACAGATAAACAGATTACAGAGGTACTGGGGGAGATAAGTCAGACTGAAATATGGCCACATGGTCAGAATAAACCAAACAAAAAAAGCATTGATACTAAAAGACATACCAGTCTGTGCTCCTGTTGCAGTTTCAGTATTGTAGTTCACAGCCTTTTTCTGAGGAAACAAAATGACGTTCAAAAAAAGTATTCGAAACAAACCGATAGAGATGTGAAGTGATATTTCTCAACCAACCCTGGCACACAAGTGCTGTGCGTGTGGATGTGTAGGAGGAAATGCGCGTGCCTGTGTTAAAGCGCGAGTGTGTGTGTGTGTGTGTGTGTACCTGCAGTAAGGCCTGAAGCCTGGCAGGCTCCCAGTCTCGGAGGTAGAAGAGGCAGTCTCTGGGGTGATGGGCATGCAGACCTGTCACAGTACACTGGTTCACTGCACACTTCTGCCAGTGAAGGAGTGAGCAAGAGTGTGAGAGAAAAAGAGGATGAATAAAAAGGAGAGAAGAAATCGTGCTCCGGAAAAGGCTGCTACTTTTAGCCCAACCATAGCTGGCTTCAAACTGAATATCAGTCACGTACAGAGCTGTATAACATGTATATAGAGATACAAATAGGCACAAATAATTCTAGGACAACAAGACCAGACAGGAACTCACTGTGTGGAAAGGGTTGTTACATCCACTGCAGAACTGATACCTGCACTGGGAACAACTGAAGTGCATACAGCCGCCCCTGGCCAGAGCATACTGGAACCTACAGCTAGGACAAGCTACAAGACAGACATAAAAACAGTAGATAAAACCATTGTATAAAAGAAAGAATGGGCTGTGTGACAGTTTTCCCACCCTATATCGTGGATGTTTACATTTTGCATTCGATAATCAAATGGACTACTGTAAAATATTAACTATTAATATTAAATTTATAAGAAATACAGGTAAATCCAAGGGATCAGAAACAGTGTGTGTGTGTGTGTGTGTGTGTGTGTGTGTGTGTGTGTGTGTGTGTGTGTGTGTGTGTGCGTGTGCGTGTGTGTGTATTAGGGGTGTAACGGTACACAAAAATCACGGTTCGGTACATACCTCGGTTTTAAAGTCACGGTTCGGTACGTTTTCGGTACAGCAAAAAGGAAGAAATGCCAGAGAAATGTCTTCCTACATCTTGAAACTTTCAGGTTTATAAATGGGGGTAATTTTTGAAGGATGAATAAATAATATTTTTGGTCATCACATTAAAAATAACATTTAAATATATATTTATTTATATAATATTTGAGTTTTGAAGTGCTGGAAAAAAAATGTGTAAAGGACTTGAAAGCATTTCACTATTCCAGCCAAACTGGTTACAGTTATTGTTACTACATTAAATCCATGGTGAATGTTGCTGATCTGTGGACTTAAAGCCTATAACTAAAGTTAGTTCATTCACGGCGCAATGTTTTCTTGGTTTCCACGTCAGCGCCGTTTGATCTAATAGAGATCTACGGTTAATAACGGAGAAATGTGAATGCTTCTCACTAGATCTCGCAGCGATGTTATTACTTCAGTGGCGAATTCAAATGCTTTCTTTACTGTTCTTTACTGTACTGCTAAGATCTCTTAGCGCTGTGTATAACAGTGTCGCTTGATCGAGATCGGCTCGCGCTGCACAGATGTTGATGGTCCGAACTGATATACGGTCCGTGAAGCACAATATAATGAGTAGCGCAGTTTCGTTCCGCTTTCATTACGTTTGCCATTTGATGTTGCGCTCGCGCCAGCGCGGATTTTGTCGGCAGGAAAAATGGTCCATGGAATCGTTCGGTTTGTATGCGTACCGAACCGGAAGCCTCGAACCGAAACGGTTCAATACGAATACATGTACCGTTACACCCCTAGTGTGTGTATATATATATATATATATATATATATATATATATATATATATATATATATATATATATATATATATATATATATATATATATATATGGCTTGTAAAAAAAAAAATTCCCAGTCGGCATTTGTTAAGACATCTGCTTTACAATGATTTTGATACACATTACAATGCTTATGATAACTTTCGTTAACTCTACAATAAGTAAATCCACTTCACCAGCTAATTACTCCTTGACAGCGATGCCATAGAAATATACAGAGCGACCGCAAAAACGGAAGATCAAAGACAATATTCTAAAGATGTCGGCGCCCTTCTAGAGAAGATCTAAAGGTGACTCACTGATCCCATTGTCACGCAGGTATCCGGCCAAACCCTGCTTCTGGTACTCCGGGTCATTCTCTCGCTTCCACAGCTGGAACTGCTCACACGAGAGCCCCACGTGCTGCGGCTCCCACTGCAGAGAGCAATAGAGAATAAGACACTCACTACCATCACCATTTTTAATTAATGAGTAATATCAATTAAGGTGACAAAATACACCTTAATGTAAATAAATAAATAAAACACACTGTAATAAACAGCAGCATTACACTACAAAAAATAACTAAAATGCTGCATAGGGATATAAGTCAGGGAATCTTTTTTTTTATGAATTTGTTCTGTTCAGCAAAACAATCCACCAGAATGAATCTTTGAAACACATACATATTCATCTGAAACAAACTCTCTCATGATTCAGTAGACTGCATCAGACTTTGTCATTACACAGTGTATATATGTGTGTGTGTGTGTGTGTGTGTGTGTGTGTGTGTGTGTGTGTGTGTATGTATGTGTGTGTATATATATATATATATATATATATATGAAAATATTAGTTTCGGATAAACGATTTTCAACACCAAATTAGTTTTTACTTTCATTACACATGCATATGAGAGAGTTGGAATATATAATCTGTTATTGCAAATGTGACACTATTTTAAAGCTGCTCACTACTGTCATGCTGCTGAAAATCATAGGTGAGTTGATAGTGTCGCTTCTTTGAATTACTCCCCAACACTGACGCTCATCTCCTATATTCATGCAAGGTCACCGCAGATCTGTTTCTTGCTTTCTGAAAACACTTACCGGTTTTTTGCATTGAGCGCAGAAGCTTTTCCTGCACTGCATACAGGTGACCTTGAGTTGATCGCCGTCATAGATGAAGCCATATGAGCACTGTGGCAACGAGATAAGAGTAAAAGAGATGCACTAGATGCAAATAAAGACTCCGGACATCATGCACCTATTTTCAGATCACTGTAAAATGCTCTTGAATGAGACTACAGCTGTTTGAGTATGAAAGTGCTCTCTCAGAGACAGTTAGGAAGTGCAGTGTCACTCACATGGCTGCACCAGAGGAACTTCGGGTCTTTGATGAGAGCCTGCTCAGTCAGCTTCTTGTGGAAGAGATCGTACACATCTGGTTCAAGGCAATCCCTGAGCTGGGAAGTCACGCACACACACACAAGATCGTTTCAGATATCACAGTGAGTAGCTTGAAGCCCAGTTATATGCTGCTGTGTTCCAACTCAAGTCCCAGTACTGAACTGACCATCTTTATTTTTTGCTCTTTTGCAATACCTGTATGTCCAGAGTAGAGAAGTAGCTGTTAAGGTGCTCAGGGTCATTGATGTCAGGCTCTGTGCAGACAGGGCACACCATGTCTCTGATGTGCTTGTCCCTCACCGCTATGGTGAAATGCTGCTTGAAACATCCACAGCACACAGAGCACTGGCAGGATGTCAGCGACTGCATCTGAAAAATACACACAAAAAATAGACTCCTGACTCAATGTAAGGTGCTTTCATACATACATTTGCCAAAAATGCAACTACATTTCAATTTAGAGCTAATTTATGAAAAGGACCCAGTAAGACAAGGCTGCATGCAATATAAACTGTCCGAAGGTAGTCATTTTTCGAAATGTTTTCTTTTGTTTTCTACTAAAGAAATAAAAGGTTTGGAACACCACAATGGCAAGTAAATGATCACTTGATGATGATTTTTGGGTGATCTATCCCTTTAAAGGAAAAGGAATCTATCCCTTAATGCGGATCCCACTGACTTTAGTAGTATGGAAAAAAATTACTTTGGAAGTCAATAGAAACCAAAACTATTTGGTTACCAACGTTCTTCAAAAGATCTACTTTTATGTTCTTATATGTAAATACTGACAGAATTTTCATTTCTGGGTAGACTATCCCTTTACCAGTATGAGTACATATAAGATAAGGAGACTCTGGTGTAAAAAATACAAGATTCTGAGCCTCTCATAGGAGGTGATGCAAAGTACCTTGCTGTGGGGAAAAACCGACAGGCAGATAGGGCATTCCTTGTTCAGCACCCGGCGAATGAAGTCCCGGTCAGGTGATTCACGCACGGCCTGAACCACGTCCTCCAGTGTGTATGTAGCTGTAGGGTCTTGCAGCAAAGACAAAACCAGCTCACAGCGCCCCCAGCTGGGCAGCTCAAACACCGCTAGCAGCCTACGGCAAACATGCTTAACACAGATAGAGGATAAGTAACTTTAGTAATGTTTGATAACATTTAATTTACTAATGACCACCTTGAATATACTCGGCAGCCAGCATTATGCAATTAATAAATAAATATATATATATATATATATATATATATATATATATACACACACACACATACACACCTATCACACAAAAGATGATACAGACTAAGCTGCAAAAACTGTTTGGCACATCTAGTGGTGAGAAACGAATGCAGTCTCTTAGTGAAGCTGCATTATTGTAAAAGGCCAGTCACCTGTTTATCCGGATGGTTGATGTCAATGGGGGGCTCTGGTTCGTCGCTCCACATGCGCTGATGGAATGGCTCCAGTAAAGGGCGCTGCAGCAGGACGAGAGCCCCCCTCACATCCCCCCCACTCTGCCTCAGGGCTTCTTCACAGCGGGTCACATCATTAAAGCCCAGAGAGCCAAGCTCTTTTACCTAACAAACAAAAACAGACAAAATGTCATATTTAGCATTCAACATTTTTACTAGATATATTTACTAGAAATACACTATTATGCGATTCTGGCAGATATGGATAAGCTGATAATGTTGCCAGGTTATTGGCCATAACATTATAATGTGAAAAATGTAATTATGTGAAAGTTTATATAAAATTATATAAAATTTCTACATTACTTTGTTTAAATAAATTAAAAGATAAAACACTACAAACTAGGCATCACAACATTATAATGTACAATATGGAAAATGTATATTAATTTTGAGATCTAATAAAAGATAATTTACATATATCAGTGTAATTAAATTATTAGTGAATTAAAACATTTCCCTCAAGTGAGTGTTAGTGGTTAAGTGGTTTCTCCAAATTCAACTAAAAAAAATTAACTTTTCATGACTTCTGCAGTCTTAAAATTATTCAACACCCTGAATAGAATCCCTTACAACAGCACAAATCTGCAAAACAGGTGTCTCAAGCATACCTGATGCAACTAATCAAGGGCTTCAGTAGTTGCACCAGGTGTGTTTGAGCTAGAACACATGAAAAATCTGAACTGGCTGGGTTTGTTGAGTGTCACATTTGACTGCATGTTAGAAATATGGCTCAGAAATAAGTCAATAAGATTTTAATCCATAATTGATCCAACCAATAAGATCCAAAACGTTAAGAGAAGATATCATCGCCCTTCACAAACAAGGATCAGGATACAAAAAGATAGTGAATGCACTAAATGTTCCTAGAGACACTGTTGGAAGCATAGCACGCAAGGAACAGTAGTTACACTACCTGGATGTAGGGCTGTGCGATATGATGATATATATTGGATGAACGATATAAAAAGTCTATCGTTTCATATTATGCTCTATCGTTTTTATCGTGGTATCGCAAAAAACATTGTTTATGGCAAAACTTTTTCATCATTTGGATGACTGCAATCTAACATGCCGCCATGGGGATGCAGGCAGAAACGTGAATAAAATGTAGAGTGAAGGGGTGACAAAACCAGGTACCTCTGTAGGATTAACATGGTTTGGTCAACTTGTTTGGTTGTACATATATACACAGTATACAGTTAAACATGTTGGGGGATGGGGCTGCTTTGCATCCTCTGGTACTGGAAACCTGCAGCGTGTGGAAGGCAAGAATGATTCATTGAAGTATCAGGAAATTCCAGGAGAAAAGGAGACATCATGCCGCCAGTGAGGAAGCTGAAGCTTGGGCGTCATTGGACCTTCCAACAGGACAATGATCCCAAGCATACCTCAAATCCCATCAAGGCTTGGTTGCAGAAGAAGTCCGGGAAGATTCTACAATGGCAATCACAGTCACCTGACTTCCCATAGAAAATCTCTGGTGGGATTTGAAGGCAGTTGCAGCAAAACCCAGCCATTGTTCATGAGGAATGGGCAAAGATTCCTCTGAAACACTGCCAGAAGCATGTGTCTGGTTATACATCTAGTTCGCAGCAGGTCATAACAGCAAATGGGTGTTCTACTAAGTACTAAAGATGCTTGCCATGATAACAATTTTGAGACTGCCGAAGTCATTAAAGGTTGCATTTTCAGTTGAATTTGGGGAAACCACTTGAGCTATTTCAATTACTTTTGTTTGAATTGTTCATTGCAAACAGCTGAAAGTCTGTAAATTTTGTCAATAAACCTGCAATGGGGGTTGAATAATTTCGATTACAACTGTATATGTATGTATATATATATATATATATGTGTGTGTGTGTGTGTGTGTGTGATAATTATGACATAATTAAATATATAATGCTTAACTGGCATGTAGCTGATGTCAGTCAGATAAGTACAGCAAATATATAAATCTAACAATTTCAATGTACATTCACTAATGAAATGTTAAGCATTACATATTCTAATACTGTTGCAAATGTTAATAAAAGTTATTACATAAAGGATGGATTGTCAAGAACTCACTTTAACTCTGCGGTCTCTGAGAGCCTGTCTGACGGCTTTCTCATTATCACCCCCTGCTGCCAGCCAGGCCCGTTTGGCTTCTGCCCTGGACAAGGGGACAGCATTGCTCTTTTCTCCATCCTGGCCATCGTTCCCCCCTGAAGAGTTTGATTGTGCATTGGGTTCTTGCTGACAGGACGCAGCCATCACACAGATCTCATCAAGCACATGCGGTAGCTCTGCCTTCAGCCAGTCATATGGCATTACGTTACTGTTTCCCGACACATACATGCTGGTATACACCTCCTCTGGACTCACTCCTTTCTTCTCTCCCTCCTGAGAAAAGACAGAGACAATAAGAATGCTTGTAAGATTCAGAGGATGATGCCCAGGCTACAACAACATAAAAAATATCAGACTTACACGAATAAGCTGAATAAGTTTAAGCCCTTCCTCCTTCATCAATCTTTGCCTTTTCAAATCAGGGTCCTCAGTGGGCATGACGTTAGGTGCGACTGAAAGCGGCGTTACGTCCTTGACCGGTGAGAGTGGGAGGGGCTTAGAGGGTGATAGGGCAGGTTTTGAAAGGCAACACATTTCGCATACAGTTGATGGTGTGCGGTTGACGTACGTACAAAACTGGCAAATCCACTAAATGAGACAGAAAAAAAGGAGTCACAACAGGAACCTGTATTCAGGATAAAACTCAGCATTATGCTCATTTCTTTAACCTATGCATATTCTGATTTGTCATTGCTAAAGGGATAGTTTAAAAATCCTATAAAAAAAAAAAGTAAATTCTATTATCATTTACTCACCCTCAATTTGTTCCAAATCTGTCTGAATTTCTTTCTTCTCCTGAACACAAGATGATATTTTTAAGAATATGGATAACCAAACAGCTGCAAACATAGTATGGAACAAAAATACTATAGAAGTCAATGATTCCCATCAACTGTTTGGTTACCGACATTCTTCAAAACATCTTTCGAGTTCAGCAGAAGTAAGAAATTCAGACAGGTTTGGAACAACTTGAGGGTGAGCAAATGACCACATTTTCATTTTTAGGTGACCTATCCCTTTAAAGGTGACGTGTTTTAAGTTCTACACCAGTTTATAAAACTGAACTACAATCCTTTTTGCAACATCGATCATGTTATTAGCACAGAAATGATGTACTTTAAAATATAGCAGTGTTAACATAACTATAATAAGGGCTTTCGCACCGGGTAGTTATAGGAACTTAGTTATAGGAACTAGCCAACAGGGCGGTTCCCAAGAACTAAATGTTCCCCTAGTAGGGCCATTTTCTTGGTAGCATTTGCACCGCCAGTAGAAACTGTAAAGTGACCTTTATTTTGACGCCGCTGAAAAAGCCAGAGTCTTAGCACACCATGCTCCCATTCTCCGTCTTCATTAGTTTGTGATCTATTTAACACTCCTGTCTATTATGTTGTTAGATTATGTTGAACTGTTATACAAAGAAAGTAAACAGTATATGAAAAAGTATTAGCGTTTGCCATGTGGTTGATTCCCAATGTCGCTAGCTGAGCAGAAATACATAATCATGTTTTGCTTGGTACCCTCAAAGTCACGTAGGATTTTCTCCTTAGCATAAAGGTTGAGAGGTCCATCTATCATTGTTTTCCATGTTTGTAGAGTTAGTTTGTGGAGTAAATATGTAAGCTGAAAACTGTGTGTACATGGCGGATGCTGGTGTTTCACGTGCATTCGGCCAATCGGCGTACACTTATGTCACTAGTAGTTCATATTGTGGTGGGTTGGACCCTAATCTGAAGTAGGAGCTAATTTAGTTCCCACAACATGATTTCTAGAACTAAAAGCGTTCCCAGTTTGTGCGGTGCAAACACGCCAAAAAGCTGGTACTTCTGCCATTAGTTCTAGGACCTATGAAAATGTACTGAAGGTACTATTGTACTGAAACGAAACCAGAAAATTGCATTTGGAATGTACTGAATAGTGGCACCTGGCTGTCCATTAGTCCTGTGGCAGAGGGGGTCGGACGTGAGGGCGCGACAGGAGGTCGGGTGGCCAGACGGGGGCGATCACATACCTCGCAAAGAATGCTACTGCCAGCATTAACCACTGTGCAGCTTTTACACTGCCACTCTAATTGACAAAAGTAATGCACAAAACACCAGAATTAACACAATGATATTCAAATTTAGATGTTTATTTGTTAGTTTGAATGACCAGCTTGATATTTCAAAAGGTCAAGCAGGACTGATTGGCCATTTAGATTTGAAAAAGTGGCAACAAAAAAAACAAAAAAACGCTGGACTGCACAGACTAACCAGATATTGTAGAAGGCTGTGATGGCTCCTCCTGTAGAGATGGAGCAGAAGAGGACAGACGGGGTCGATCACAGGTTTCACACAAAACCTGCTGCAACGCATTTACTGTAGTGCAGTATTTACACTGCCATGTTGACATTGATGAGCTAATGAAAGAAATAAAGAAATAAAGATTTGTTTAACAAAATCGTCTACACAAACATGTTCTCTCAAAATCTTAAATTGCTCAGTGTTAACCTATGCCGTTTTGTGGCTTTTGAGGAAGTCACAGGGATCCTGATGTGTGTGGACCGTCCTGAATGGGAGTGATACAGCCGGTCACATTCTGTGCATAGCCGCTGAGTGCAGGTGGGGCAGTGAGCAGACACTGGAAAGATGCCACATATGGTGCAGTTTTCTGCAAAGCAATTGAAAATCAATGAAGTAGAATGGAAACGATAAAAGTGGACACTCACAATAAAAGGTATTCATTAAAAGGAAACATGATGTCTTTACCTGTTTGTGTAGATGGCACTAGAGAAGAGAGAGCAAGAGCTGGACTGAATAAAGATGTAGACTGAGAAGGAGACACAGATGAGGGAGTTTGTTTTTCCCATGGTTTCTCACTAGGAGAGATTGCAACTGCATCTGTGCTGATTCCCTCATCATCCTGTACAGACATTATATGGACACTGTATTTAAGTGACCTGCAAAAAAGCTAAGAAATCTAAAAGAAACACTTTTCTCTACATGCGTGGTAAGATGTTTTTGAAAGAAGTCTCTTAAGCTCACCAAGGCTGCATTTATTGAATAAAAATATAAATATTATTGTAAAAATGTTTACAATTTAAAATAACTGTTTTTTCTATTTCAATGTATTTTAAAGCTGCAGTCCGTAACTTTTTTGGGTTAAAAATTATCCAAAATAAATTTGAGCAAGTACATAACTAGCCAGTGTTCAAAACCATCTGCTTGCCGTAGTTCGATTCAAAACGGTAAGCTTGTAATAATGTTTTTAATTCCAGTGGTGCTGGTGGATTTCCGCGGGAAATTCGAGCATGTCTTTGCGTCATTATGTCACATCTGTACACATAAAGAAGGTGTTTCGGCTAGTAGGCTATATTGCGTGTGAGGATGTTGGAGGTGAACTTTTCAATTTGATGACGGATCCAGAAAGTTTCAAACAACAATAACCAGTGACAACTGGAGATTCACCCGATTGTAAAATGCAAAAGACTTCTTAGTGGCTACAGAAAAAAAAGAGACCGCAACCAGCCCATACGAAAACAAGGATATCGAAAGGGCTTATGAAAGGTGGCGTGAACTCCGTGTTTTGAAGGGGTACACACATAGAGAACGCAGAGACAGCTATTTTTTCTGCTGGATAGGCAAGACATTTCAATGGTTCAATAATGTAACAGTAGCCAACTTGTTCGCTTAGTTCATACAGTTACGGAGTACTGAACTACAGGCAGCCCTAATACACATTAAATGTAGTCACGCAATGCTGATGTTAACATTAACAAATTGAGAACAAAATATAATTTGCACAGTTTGACGTGATACAAGCGATCGTTAGATTTAATCAGCGCGATTTACTGCAATGCTTTTTTCCCCTTAGCTGGTTAGAACAAAAGTGGATGTTACTTACATGTTCAGATGACATTTTCCAGTGAAATTCTTATGTTGGTCATACTTTCAAAAAGTAGAATGTGTGATTCTGAATGACAGTATCCACACCAGCGTGGTGACTGACAGCACACTCTCCTCAAAACATTGGATTCATCTGCGCTGTGCCGAGGCACAACCCACGTAAAGTTGATCATTCCGCGAATAACAGCAATTGCAGATCTCGAACAGAGATGGCGACAAAGAGGAAAAGCTATGGACTGCAGCTTTAAAATTTAATTTATTTCTGCGATGGCAAAACTGAATTTCAGCATCATTACTCCTCTCTTTAGTGTCATATGACCCTTCAGAAATATGCTGATTTGGTGCTCAAGAAACATTTCTTATTATTATAATAAATGTTTAAACCAGTTTTTATATTATAATTTATATTATATTTTAGGGGTGACCCCGAATAGTCGAAGATTCGATGCATCGATAGGAGGAGCCTGATTCGACTACCAATCTCACAGTCGAATTATCGCAGAGGTTATATGAGGGTGCTGATGCCTGATTTCACATAGAACTACCGGTTTTCTTAATAATAACGGTTTTCTATGAGAGGAAAATAATGTTTAATTAAACGTGTTGCGTTCAAATTCTAGGCTCATCTGGTTTTCTGTAGGCTATACAGTAACCTATGCTTTATTAATAAGGTGTGTACAGAATTTGATCTTTTAATATAACTTTCTTAAGACAAAGCCGTTAAACGTTTTTCACGTCAAGCATTTTGGAATGTATTTCATCCGCGCACACAATTTGAAAAGACTCAAACGGACACAGAGACAGAGTACAAGACTGGATTTTTCTCTCTCGATCAGGGAGGGTACAAGTGATTTCAAATCATTTCAGCCGGTTCTAATTTGATTTTTCGATGCTGTAGCCTAAACATGTTTAGCTAAACCGCCACTCCAGTTTACCGTGTATTGTTGTTTCTGCAGTTAAAAAGACAAAGTTGACAATTCTGGCTATAGTTTCGTTATTTTAATCATTTCTTTATTTATTGATCACTCAGGGTTATCTAAATGAACTATTTGTTGCTTGTGTTTTGAATAGCAAATATATGCTCCCCTGCACTTTGCACACATTTGTTCAGCATCTTGTGACTTGATTCTGACTAATTTCATTTTGTATTTTATTTATTAGAAAGGAATATTCTGTTGTAATTTAATTCTGTAAATTAATTTTTTTATTTTTCGGTGCATCGATGTTGCGCTCTGTAGAGCCTGCTCGCACAGGCAATTTAGCCAATTTAATTTGAGTTGCATATGGCATGCAAATCCTGCAGTGTGGCCTTTCTGCAGTTGTTTCTTAAGTTTTATTGATCCGAAATGTTTTTATACATTTTCTTGTATATCTTTGTGTGATGTTCTGCACATTGCGGCATTAATATGTTAAAGCCCCGTCCCCTCCCCAACCCCACACACACACGATTCGACTATTAGTCGACTATAATAGGGAAGAGTTGACAATTCTGATTCAACTATGAAAATCCTTAGTCGGGGACACCCCTATTATATTTATTATATACCAGCTTAATATTTCTGTGGATACAGTGATGCCTTTTTTCGCGATTCTTTTATGAATAGAGTTTTTCTTTGGATTTTTTCTTGCAGTATTTGATGAAGCACTGTACTTATGTATTGATGTTGGACATTAGTTAGTATCACCTGCTCAGGGACTACGGATGAAAATTAGCTATTTAGCTAACTCTGGCACATTTACATTGAAGTTTTACTACGGTGTTGATTAATGTGCATTGTCCCAGTTAAAAAAAATAAAAAATTTAAATAAAAAAAATAAATAAAATAGAAAGTTCAAAAGTCACTGTCACTGTCATTTCTTATAGAAAATAAAACAACTTTACCTGCACAGTGAGGGAGGGAATAAGTCTTTCAAAAAACTCTGGATAAGAATGGGCACCCTACAGAAAAGGAACAAACTCTATATGTGAGCTTAATGTTCATTTGTGATGAATTAATAATATGCATTTACTTCACAGCCTCAGACCTTGATTAGCATGTCCAGTTCCATACGAAGACACATGATCTCAAGAGTCACTGACGCCACCTTCTCAACATCTGGCTGGACAACATCATCAGGAAAGCTCAAGCCATCATGCTGCTGATTGGTGTAGCCGTACAGGTTAAGTACTGCTCTGCCACCCTAAAAGAGGAAGATAAAGAATAGTAACTGCAGATATTGTGTATGGTTCACACAAAAAGCCTCAATCCAATATAATCTCATCCACCACACACCTGAATAGAGTCTACGGTCGTCCTGAACACAGGATTGTTGTACTTGACTGTACGCCAGTACTTCGGCCTGTTGGGGTTGGTAAGATTGGAGCCATACTTCTCCAATATGTTAAGAGCAGTGGAAAGTTTCTGCAGGAGGCTGAGCGACTAAAAGGATCAGGAGATATTAATGTACAACAGAAAAGAATGAACGAGAATACATTACAACCTAGAAACAACAACAGAGGGTAAAATTAACTAGGAAGAAATGTTATGTGCATACAAATGAGTGGAAACAGGATCAATTCTTTTGAAACACCTGAGGAAACGGTGATATATTACCCAGCGCTATGCATTATTATGCGCTTTATGTCAGTCATTCACACTGCCAAAATAACCCCACACATTCCTACTATATACGGTCAGGGCCGCAACCACCACAGACATTTAACCCAAATATGGCCGAATTGTCCCTACAAAAAATATATATATTCTGCTGCACTGACATAAAGGTTAAAAATATTCATGTTTAGGCAGGTATGCCTAAGCAGTCTAACATCGCTCGTCAATGTCAAAATAACTGAGATGGGCAATCAAATAAAAGAAGGCAGGCTTCACTGTTCACAGAACCCAAACATGTGGGCCCAAAACTTGAGTTTTAACAGTGGTTGAAAACAAAGGTTCAGTCACTGCCTACTATTTCTACAAACTATGTTGTATTCAAAATGTTGTTGATGACAAAATAGCTGAATTTTTCATGAATTCATGTAATGTTGATTCTGAGTAAATTCTTTATTCTTAAATGTAAGCGTATGAAGCATATAACCTGTTGCATGGTATCAAATTAGGCTAATCTAAGTTAAGTAACAGCTATGAACAGTAAAGAAAAAATATTATGTTTAAAAGCACTGCAGATCCAACAGAGAGACACAATTTTGAGGAACCAGGTGATGAGCAGTTGCAGAATAGTGTCAACTGATGCTGCTGCAGCAATGGAACCTCTTATCAAGTTCTCAGAAGACTTTGACCTGGCGTATCAAATCCTTCGCCTGCCCTGCAATAAAACGACAACTGGCCTCAGTCTTGAACGAGAGATTGACCCACTTGTTTACTTTGATTCTCCATCTGCTCTGTTGCCTCCACAAGCTGCATGTGCAACAACTAATTGTATTAACGTTTAAACAAAAATTTTGCAACCGACTAGTCAAACACATTTCATACCGGGCTGTCTCTCATAACGGGTAGTATAAAAAGCCTAAAAGTAAGCTTAATAGTTATTACTAGTTTGACATGACATAGAAGAAAACTGAAAAGTTTTGAGGTTAAAATGAAATTTAGTTTTCTGCTCCAGATAAACACTTTTCAAAATAATATATTAATTTTAAAATGTAACATTAACATGGCTGTAATTTAAACACTGCCTTTGTAAAAATATAAAGCAAAACATTAAATGCGCAAAAAAGATTAATAAATAAAAATAGTGAGTCGACTAGCAACAGCAGTATCATTTAATCGACTCGCACATCCCTAATGAAGACAAAACCTCACTTCTCTGTATTTAAAAGTGATTTTCTTTGTGGATATTTTCCATCATTAAAAAACAGGCCTGCAAATTTGTTGGGATGATAAAAGTTGGTTTACAGTTACACTTACGAATTTAATTATAAAACATATTTTGTTTATGTACAAAAAAAAGGGAGAAAATCTTCACCTTTAACAGTGAAAGAGTATGAGGTAAGATATAAAAGTTTCACACACACCGGTTTCACAGACAAGGCTTAAGCTAGTCCAAAACTAAAATGAATGTTTGAGCTGTTTTAACTGAAAGAAACTTGCACTGACATATCTTTAAATATGTCTGTAAATTATGTCGGTTGCATAAACATAGCCATTATATTAAGACAGTGTCTTAAGTTCTAAGATGACCCACTAGCAGTTAGTCAGGGGCAGTCAGTCTTACTTTTCGGTATAAAATTAGGCTAATCTACGATTTTAAGTAACAGCTATGAACAGTAAAGAAAGAAAATGTATGTCTAACTTGTAAGACTAGTCTTAACGGTTTATGCAACCGACACTCAGATATTTACCTATACCTTGATATTTGATGCCTGTTTTATGATAACCATAATATGATAATATCCACTACAAATTTTTCATAATTTAAGTCATTAATGTAATTCATCAATTAATTTGACAGACACGAAGCATAAACAAAGTCCCCCACTCCCCATTAAGACATGGTTACAGCCATGTTTACGACCACTACATGCAAGAGGTTGGTTCATAAAAAGTCAAACGTTTGCTTCCTGCTTTATAGTCATACAATCTTTGGATTGCTGAGGAAAATGAATCATTACACCAGCTCTCACCTCATTCCTGTTATTTCCACTACTGTTCTCCGTCAGCATGCTTTCAGCAGCTATGTAGCGATATTTGCTGGAGGGTGGGAGAGGGATGTTGGCCATGGCTGTCACCCCTGCCCTCATCTCCTGAGCAGAGCCTGGAGAAGATAAGCTGCCTTCCGCATTCACCCTCACCTCCTCCAGCTGATCACTGAGAGACGCCATAGCTAAAAGTGAAAGTCAACAAAGCTTTAAAACACACAAGGCCCGAATAACTTGTGACCATCGCTTCTCATGCCAAAGCATTATGAAACAAAGTAACTACATTATAGTTGTGCTTACAGTTCAAGTTTAGTGGCATTAGACAAGGTGGCTTACTGATTTATTAACGTTATGTCTGAAGTAAACAACAGTCAACAACACGTCTGGCGATTCACTTGTCAAACATATGGAGTCATTTTCTCGTTTATGTACAGTTAATGCTAATAATTTATAGATATGGACGACTGTCACATCATTTAAATAACCTGTATGGATGTTTTTACACCTCATTCATGTTAGCTAATACGCTAGCTGTCTAGTGAATGGAAAGTGAAACCATAACAACTCACTCGAAGCTAGTTTGCTATACCATTCTTCAAAATCAAATATACATTTTTGGATAAACTAATGTTTTACGGTCTTAGTTGTTATTTGTATAACCTTTAATGACAGACGTATTTATACTCAAATAAAACAAAAACATTTGGTTTAACGCGTCACCTACAACTGAATAGTCGTACGCTAGCAGGCTAACGCTATGGAAATATCGCCAAAAACTCGTCAGCGACTTTACAGAGAAACGTCTAGATGTGTCTCTGTTAATACTGTGCTGTCAAGTCAACTATCCAAAGTATTGTATAAGCTGTTGATAAATATTAACATACTCACCGAGTATTGACGGTGCAGCAGCGCTCTCATTCACTCATCTGTAAAATTGAAACGCAACACATAACTTTACCCGCATAGAGGCGCTGTGACTGTTAGGACGTACAAACTGCATTTGATCAACAAAACAATTCTTATAAATGGATAAATGAGTAGTTAATAAAAGAGGAACGAATGACTGATCAACAGAAAATAAAGTCGTGTGAAATTTAATTGTAGCAAACAAATGACACGTGTGATAAATTGAGCAACATTGTAATAATAATATGATAGTTACTTTATATGTTACGTGTAGAGACAGAACAATCTGCTTATGATAATGAAAACTGACGTGATTGCTTTGCTGAATATGACAAATTGGGTACACCTGCTGGCTGCCATTTGATTGCATTTGGATCTCTGGAAACAGGCATGAAATCTATAAATCTGAAGTTTAAAAGCTTTTACGTCAGAGTTAGTCGCTCTCGCTGTATACACATTTAAGTCCACTTTGTCACAGTCACATCTAAGGTTAGTCTTTGTGGTTTTTTTTTTTTTGCGCTGTCGTAATATGAAAGCAGTTTGGATAGTATTACATGCCTGTCTTGCACGTCTTTCACAGTATTGCGGTGTTTTGTATCCTGTGCTGTCTTTCCTCGTCTCTCAAGAAATGGAAGGTAACATTCTTAAACTTCTCTCTTACCAAATAATTGCGTTTTAGCTGTGTGTGGTGTCCTGGTAAACCCTTTAGGGACCTTTTTTTTTGGTGCACTTTTAAGCTGGTCGGGTGAGAGCATACCTTAAACCAGATGATTATATTTTCATTATTATTTTATGTTGAATCAGTTCATGCAATTCCTGGAACTCAAACCCATTGCCAATGCCATGCTCTACTCTACTGTATGAGCCACAGGAACACTAATTATCTATATAGGCCTACATGTATATCTGGAAAGTTATTTTTGGTGGTTTTCTTTCTTTATTTATTAGGCATAAACAACACTTCACAATCCATGGGAGTTGGGCAGCCTCACCATCCAGTAAACCACACCAGACCCTTTTTCTATGTTCAGCCACCATCTCAGCCATATTTCATGTATCAATGGCCCATGAATCCGTATGGCCACTATGGCTTTCCAGGGCCAGGTAAGTTTTATTTTTCGAGGCTTTGCTTTTTGTTGTAGACTTCCTCTAGTTTTTTTTTTCTCACACTTTTTTTTGTTCTAGCTTTGCACTATGGCCGTCCCTACATGGCCCCTTATCAGTTTATGCAGTATCCTGGGTACGTGGTTCCACATGCACCCATGCAGCCAATCGATTACAGAAGAATCAACCCCCATTATCCCTCCGTTGCATCCTACGACTTGCGCGTCCGCCACCATGTTCAACATGCTGGGATGCATAGAGAGACTGCCTGTTCTGAGGTCCAAACAGATCCTAGTGATTCAGTCAACAAACTAATAGACAAAATTGAGCATCTTAAGGCCTGTGAACAAGGTGGTGACAAGGGGCTTAATACGGTGGTCTCCTCTACCCCTGATGTAGTGCAGGGAGAGAAGCTGGCCTGTTTAAACGAGGACTCTAAATTAGAGCTTGCCTCTCAGGAAGGCAAGGAAGAGCAGGTCAGTCAGGTCACAAGGCCCACAACCTACAGCGACTCTGCGTATGATGCAGAGTCTAGCCAGGGTGTACTGGATGAATGCGTGTTATCAGATGTGCTGCCCCTTGACAGTTCCTCTGTCCATGAGGAAGAGGATGCCAATGAGGAAGATGACCAGCAGAGTGTTTCTGATGAAATGTGCTGCCAAAATGGGATGTCTGTGACCAGTGCCACTGGCAATATGTTCTGCAGTGGTGTCAAAAGCACTGCAGATCCAACAGAGAGCCATGAATTTGAGGAACCAGGTGATGAGCTGTTGCAGAGTATAGTTTCAACTGATGCTGCTGCAGCAATGGAACCTCTTATCAAGTTCTCAGAAGACTTTGACCTGCCGTATCAAATCCTTCGCCTGCCCTGCAATAAAACGACAACTGGCCTCAGTCTTGAACGAGAGATTGACCCACTTGTTTACTTTGATTCTCCATCTGCTCTGTTGCCTCCACAAAACTATCTCTCCTCAATTGGCAGCACATATTCCTACAGCTACTACCCTCAGGTGACCCAAGAGCGCCAGAGTGTCTTGAGTCCGTCCATAGATGAGCTCTCCTCCAGAGATGAGATGTTCTCCACTGATGTGGAGGATCTTGATCTTGTTCCAGGGCATGTGTATGTGGGTGGTGGCAGGCTAGCTGAAAGTGATGTGCCTGTTCGTTCCCGAAAAGAGCTCTTGAGTATGGAAAAAACCTGCTTGGTCTGCCAGAAAACATGTGCGTGCTGTGGGTCAAGCTTGCAGGAGGAGGTAGGAATGTGTAAGATGGCTGAACACAGCCATCCTGAGAGGAATGAGGTGTCTGATCAAGATTGCGAGTATGACAACGAAGGAGAGGTCCGGAGTAGCTGCGAGTCTCCAAGAGTTTCCAAGAGGAAGTGTTGCAGTAGGCACGCACTACCTTCTTGTGGACATCACAGTGCCAAACACAGACACTGGAAGCTGCTGTGTGAAGGCCAAGAGAGCTGTGATCTATTTGAGCAGGCTCGTGTGCATCCCAAAGGAGAATGCTGTGAGGAGTATGGTGCTCTGGTTAAAGCCGATAAGAGAATTCAAAAGGGTTCCCTGTGCAGGCCTTGTATTGGTAAGGTGTTTTTTTAATTTTTTTAACTTATTTAAATATTAATGCTATCACAAGTTGGTCAACCCATGCAAAAATATTTTTAGAACGACAGTGGAGAGAGGGTGTTGTGTCTGACCAAGAGAATTGGGCAAGTTGTGGTGCCAAACCAAGGTCTCGGAGGCAAGTTAGTGGACCTCAAGATCAAGGTAGGATGTTTATTTTAAATGTTGAGACAATGCATACCTAGATGTCTCTTCTGAAGTTATGCATTGCAAGTGTTTTTTAAACTTATTTTTTTTACTTCTAAAGGGAGAACTCCATTGAGAAGGCCGTCTTGTAAAACAATCCATCAGCAAAGGCCAAGAAGTGAATATGATGAGACTGAATTTACCTACTGCCAGAGGGGGAGAGGTGAGTTTAGGGTTTTAATCAATTTAAATTGCTTCTGAATATTTTTATTTGTGCAACATCTTTGTCCCATCAGGTGCTATGAAGAAAAGAGGCACACGATACTAAACCATTATGCACTGCTGTAATACTTAATGTATTACCCGAAACTTGTGTAAAATGCACTTCACTATGAATGTACACATGGACACTCTTCTTGACTGTATGTAACTTAAAACGTATGACAGTGATGTACACCTTGCTGCATTTCCATTGCTCAAGTTAACTTTTCTATTTTGGGTGCAATGCATTCATCTTAATATTATGTTGAGACTGCTCTCACTGGACCAGGCCTTGACTCATGCCATGCCATTTCACATGTGCCTCAGTCTGGGAGGTGTTGTGTCTGGTGTGTAAGGACTCTGAACTTTTGCATGGTCAAGGACTGGCCCACTGAGACCTTTTCAAAAAAAAATGTTGACACTGGAGATGCAGCTGGTTTAAGGGGTGATGCAAGGGGAAAAAAAATATGAAATAAAGTGGACAGTTTGGCCACTCTTAGTCCAGATGTGTCTTATTGTTTTTTTTATTACTGTGACATTTTTATACACCGGTGTAGTGTTGACATGCAGAAAACTCCATTTGTCTGTACAGTGTTATTGTGTCATTAAAGTATTGGCATTGCACTTGACCTGTGTCTCCTAAGTGGTTCTCACCCCACCCATAAATAACAAAACTAAATTTGTTAGCGCTGTTGTCCAGCCACTGTTTGTGAGGGACAGATCATTAGTGTGTACTTGTCATGATTCCAGCATCTTAGTTGCAGGTAAACTTTGAAATGAGAACTCTAACCCCCCCCCATTGTTTTTGTTTTTGTCTGCTGTGGGCTTGTGAGATCCAGAAATCCCTCACCTTTCAAATGTCCACACCATAATGATATCTGGTGTTTAACACTTTGTAAAGTGGACCTTAAAGGCTGGTAAAATTAGTCCAATCATATCCCAAAAATTGTTTTCCTGATGGTTGCCTTAAGTTTAACATTGCCATTGAGTATTTGACATCACCAATTAGCTTTACAAAAAACAGAAGCTACCATATTATCCCAATGTCACGATACACATTCTCCATTTGATTTTAAATTTCAGTGTTGCACTTGCAAGTGATATGTAACTTTGAATGACAGCTTTGAAATGTGAATTGTCTGTTTTGATGGCTTCCTCTAAATTTAATCTTATTTTGCCCAGAGGAGTGATATGGATGAACAACTTGTCATGCAATAAGACTACTCGACAATGCACAGAAAAGTTACTTTTTACTTCACTAACAGCATTGTTATTATCTTAACTGGGTCACATTAGTCTAGTCATTTCAAGATCTCTATCAGTGTTATAAATACCGCTTTATAAAGCCATAAAATGCTCATAAAGACATAAACACGGACACTTTTTTTATATCGTTAATATTTCTGTTTAGTGTTTGTTTAAATTGAGGATTATATGATTTAGAAGGTTTGATTTACGTATCGTGCAAGGCAATAACGTAATTGTTTTGTAACAAATATGATTCGCCTTAAACGACTAAAATGATCAGACCTGTTCAGACCCGATAAACGCTGGCAATCTTATTAGCGGGCTTCCTTATTGGCTGTTCTCTTCGTAGATGTCGCTCGCTATTGGCTGCACTGTGGGAGTATCAGTGATCGTTTACAGTACAGCCTTTGAAGAAGGCAGAGTGAAGTATGACAGATGAGACTGTCTGCTCTGCATGCGATGTTCGCCGTTTGCATAGAATAGATGAAAGAAGATCTCCAAATAGAAGGTGAGTTTTTCATCCCTCCTTTCAAAGATACAGACGTAAAACGACTTGTGCATTCGCATCAAATGGAGCGCTGAGATTTTTTTTAACTCTTAAACAGAGTTTACAAAACACGTTCGATCAGTCTTTGTTCACTTGCATTGATATTTGCTCTATTACGTTTTTTTTTTAAATCTGCGGTATCATAAACTTCGCTCAAGGTTACTCATTAGAGCACACGTAATAAGTCTGTTAAAAGCAAGTTCATCCTCTGTAGCCTACGGTGTAAGATTTGTATTTTGTTGTATTATGCATTAGTGTAGTATGGTAGGTAACCTACTTCCTCTTTTACATTGCAGCAGAATTCACCCGGGCAGTTTTCTGTCTCTGTTCCGGTTTAAGTCTTGTTTTGATTGTTTAGAGGCACGCAACAAAGGCTGCGTGTCAAAACAAAGTGAGCTTCCTACCAAGGCACCCTTTCTGGGTAGCATAGGCGCGTTGGACATTAAAAGCACATATATGCTGCCCATAAATGTTATGTAGGCACTTTAATAGGTTTTGAGAGACAGCCAATGACAACTAGTCTAAATATGTCTTTGAAAACAGACATGCCCGTATAATGCCTGAACATGTTAAAATATGCTGGCTATCCCCATTAAAACCCAACCTTTGGCTCATATAATCTGTTTTTATGTCATTTAACTTTAACAGAAATGTTGATATCAGATGCTGGTTGACTTTACTGTGTCCTTGGGACTGGATTAGTAAATTCCACTGATATTATCTTACATTATCTCATCTCAGTGCATTGCTATCTGACATTGCTTGATCCACTCAGTATTCGAATGGCCTTTTCTCTATACGTTTGGTTTCTTATTAACATGTGTTTGTGTAGATGATCGGCAATGTACTTTAATCACTGTAAGGGTTCTGTTAATTTGACACTCGTTCAGACAGCATTTCAGTGCAAAGTTAAATGATTATCTGATTCTTGTCGCAAACACACCCTGATGAGTTGAAGTCCAGTGTTTCAGTACAAAAATAAACACAGATGAAAATCTGTGTGACTTTGCTGCATAAATTACGGATCGCCTTGGGATGTTTCACATTTCTGCATTGTTTACACAGGTTAATGTTGGAGGTGCAAAGTTGTAACCCCAATATCCCACAGATGTCCTATGTTGTCTGAAAAAAAAAGGCACCAAAAAGTAAAGGCCAAGAGCATGCATGAATGGCTCCCCTCCCCGCCTGCTCAAGTCAGCGCATTGTCCTTGAGAATGCCACACGGTCTCAGTTTTTAAGTGACATTTTTCATTTTTTTGCTTTTCCCCCTTTCTGACAAATCCCCTGATTCAGCTGCATCCATCAGGTTGATGCTTCGCTTGTAGCGTGCAGCTGACAGTTTGTTATTTGCTTGTTTCATTGTCTTAGCTTTTGAGAGACACTCAGCGAAGCTTCCACCATTGGGTTCACGTTTCTTAAAGCTGAAATCAGAAAAGCAGTTTCTCATTTGATAATATCACTTGAGGTGCATCTAGTGTATAAATTCCATTGAATTTCGTAATGCACTTGATCCTTCTATTGTTTTAAAGTAAAAGTACCCACTAATATTTCCAGTCTAGGTAGGAAAATATGGCAGGTGAAAGCAAGCTTGCTCCACATACAATCAGAGATTAATGCGAGTACAAAAGTGAGAACTCTGAGGAAATGTTCTCAAGGTTATACCTTCACAAGTATTTAATTTGATTTGCTAAATGTGCCCACAGGACGTTTAATAGATCGGCACATTTTCTCCCCTGCGTGCCATACCAGAATTGCTGAAGGAAATTATGCAATGTGAAACTGAGCTGGAGTGGTTTTCATGGTAACTGAATTACTATGGAGCACTTGAATTCTCCATCACAGCAAGATGGACTTGTAGCATCCACATTTGATTCATTTGCAATGCACTTTTTTTCTTCTGATTTTGTAATGATACTAGTTTGATGAGCATGAAATAATCATGACTTTAAACTGGTCTCTTTTAGCAAAAAAAAAAAAAAAAAAACGGTTTTAATCCCTTTAGATTTATTAGTCAATTAAAAGTAGTTGTGTGTGTAAGTCCCTAAAGCCGTCTATGAGATTGCTGTAATGTGTTTTGACTGGAAATCCCAAAGAGAAAGGAAATATTTCCACTTCTCCATCACAAGATAATGTGCACCTAATAATGGATAAGCCCTGAGGGGCGTCCGTCCATTCATACCACAATAGCAGGCTTAATTGCATTATTAATTATTTTTCCCCTCAAGGGATGGAGTGAAATTATACTTATATGAGCAATTACTTTCATGGTGTAAACCTTTGAACTTGAAAGAGAAGAGCCCACTGCGATAACGGATTTGTTTGGTATGCCATGGTCACATCATTATGTTATTGCTGTAATTGTGACAAAAGGATGTCTGAAGTGAAGTGCTGAGAATGTGGACACAATTAATTTAACTTTAACTTGGTCACTTGATAAGTGTTCATTCATTTCTCAGGTGATTGACATTTGTAGCACCAGCACACTTGAATATTCCCTTGAATAATCATCCCTTAGTGACAAGCATTGAGCCAAGCAATTAAAATGCATATTAGCTGTACAGTACCTGAAGGAAATAAATGCCCTCAAATCAATTTTAGATGAGGTTAGGAAACATTTTTAAGCTCTGAATTGGTTAAGGTCAGAAGGAAGCATGAGTGCTGGAGGGGTTTTGAACTCTCATTCACTGGTCAGCCTCATGCATGCTAATAGTCATGTGTCATGCAGGTTTCAGAAATGTTGCCTACAGGCTCAACAAAACTAGGTCACATTTTGCTGTTGCTTGTAAGGGGAATTTTTTCATCCAGTGAAAATTTGTACTCTCATTATGTGTGCACATAAACACTTGCTCTAAGTGGATTATGCTGCCCATTGGGTTGAACAACATTTTATGGCATTGAAACAACCCTGATTACTGGGTTATATTGATAACAGGACACAATAATATTGTATTTTAGTTATGCAGTGTCCTTCCAAACATAAATTCATTTTAAATTCCATGATATTATCATAAATATAAAAGAATATATCAGTGTAAGAGGGATATAAAGCATAGAAAAAAAGCAGAACAAAAGAGCACAAACGACACAGATTAGCGGTCAAGGGAGAAGTACTAGATGTGTCAGTGGGTGAGGTCTGAAACCCCCTTACTGTACGTGACATGATTATGCATTTGGAAATGTCTCCTATTACACAGCTGCCTGTGACAGATGCACATGTGAAAAGTGACAGATAAAATGAAATTTATGCCAAAAGTATTAGAAAAAAAATCATACAGCAATAATATATCCATATTTCAATTCAGTACATCCATTTCTGGCTAAATGTATTTTAAATAATAAATATACTAAATCTGCTGTAAACAGTGCGTATTACAGAAGAAATATTTTTTCAAAGTATAATAAATAAAAGTAAAATTTATAAATAAATATATTTAATTTAAACCTTCCAATGCCAAAATATATTCCAAAATGGTAAATTCAAATGCAATTAATTTTTAAATATAATATGAAATATACATGTATTTAGATGGAAAATATATGGCCAAAAATACTAAACAGGAAGCATAAGTAACTAAAACTAAACAAAAGATGTAAATATATTTTAAACTTTTTTTGTGAAAACATTCTGTGGTCATATGTTATAGATGCTTTCTTCCCATTTCAAATCTACCTCTAATTTCTCCTGGTCTAGAGGACATCTTCAAAAGTAGCACTTATTACCTCACTTTACCTACTTCAAGAATGGATGAATTGTACGACCCCTAAATAGTGCTACAAGGATGATTAATTTTTTTTTAGGCCAAAACCATAGACCGTATAAAACAATGGACGTAGTGTCTGTGTCGTCACCCGTAGGTTTCTGAAGAGCATTTTTGAAGGTGAAAGTGGGCGGAGCTGGCTTATGTTAATAGTCCAGGTTGATGCTAACAGAGTCATCGTACAAAAATATGTCATCGCTGCACCACTAACTATTCTTTTTGTTTTTCATTATCATGTATTTTCCTTTATTTTACAGAGTTATTTCATCATTAGATGGGGAAGGATATTCCTTTGGACCTCCTTTATTTCCAGCTGTGCTCATTGACTGATTTAAACCCCTGGTTGGATCTGCACTACACCCATGGTAAGAATCACCCATGGTGAAGCAATCAAGTCATTTCACATAATCAGCAAAGTAATCAGATAATTAACCAATTAAGTTTTGTTTTTAGTTCACATATGTTATTTAGCCTCAGCATTCTTCACGATCCGTGTCTAAGCGCAGGGTGACTGGACAGGACAGTCCTAATCCCTGCTGATTTGTTTACTTATCCAGGACATCTACATCTAAGTCAAGCCTGACAAGAGTTTAGATCCAGCTCACAGCTAGCGCATAATAAATGAACCCCTCTGCCTGCTTGTGTATGTGCCAAAAGTGTTCCTTTGGATTCAATTCTTGACAGTCTGTTTTGATGCAACGTCCTTGTCTCGCTTCTACAGGCAGAGCCAGACATGGATTAAAGCGCTGACGGCCTGATCAACACCGAATGGTCGACGGAGAAGTGCACTGGCATTACAAATCGCCAAGGATACTGTCATTGAAGCAACCAAAGAGATTTGTTTTATGTTTAACATCCACGTTTTAGGGTCAATGGAGACCTTGTCCCAGAGCTCCAGGCTTGAGTGCCAAATCTGTTTCAACTACTTCAGCCAACGGCGCCTTCCCAAACTCCTGCACTGCCAACATACCTGCTGCTCCGTATGTCTGAGCCAGATGAGGCTCAGCCAAAGGGAGATCCGCTGTCCTTGGTGTCGTTGCGTGACACAGATCCCCAGCGGCCTTTCGGTCTCGCATCTTCCCGATGACCCGGAAGTACTCTCCATTATCAGTCTTTCGCACTCCTCTGAACACACCCCTATCTTTATACACTTACCCAACAACGGTTGCTACCTGCCCTTCCCTATGGACATAGACGGGGCACTGCTGCCTGGACAACCGGCATGCCGGTTTGGCCCTAAAAGCGTTGAGGGAGTAAATGTCTCTGATGGGCGGAGCCTCATGTTGGGAGATGACACGGGTGAGGAGGGGATGGAGGAGGAGGTAAAAACCACAGCATGGACTGGGGTTTGCGCTGTGCTACTTGTGGCGTTTATTTTGATTTTTCTGCTGGGTATCGTGTTGCATAACATGTCCTGCGTGTCCAAACGCTTCACTATTATTTCCTGCGGATGAGACGGATAGAACAGAAGAATTTGGGCGTACTAATGTCGCTTGAAATCTCTTATGTGATTTCAAATACGATTGTAACTATATACGGTAGATGGTCAAGGGCAAAGTCTATGCAATCTATGGTATTTCAAATGTTTATGAAAGCTCTGATTCATTTAATCTTGGGGAATTTGTTCAATTAATGTTAAGAAATGTCATTAAAGAATCTAGCAGTGTTGACTCTTTGTATTTGCATGTCTTGTATGTAACTGAGGGAAATTAACTTTATCTCTAATACTAAACTAGAGTTGTTGTACGTTATTGACAGTCTGTAGGCGTTGTGCATTTTGTAGAGGTTGAGCAACACTAAATTGTAGAAATGAAATAATGTGCATATGGTAATAATGTAGCTGCACTGCCTTTGAATAATGTGCATTGCTGTATATGTATCCAAGTGAGTTATTGTTTTACGGTGTGTTTCATTTGAAGCAGTTTCTTTCAAATACCACATCAAGTGTTTTCAATGGTAACAAACTGTATTACTTTTTTACTTGCGGGTTTTGAATTTGCTTTTGATTAAATAAGTGAAAAAATCAGTCTCTGGTAGATTTGGTTATTAATCATAACAGATCGTGTGTTATCTGTCATTTAAAAGCTATTAATATGATAACCATTTGACACTACATGCTGCTTAAAAAGCTGCACAAATACAATAATGGTCAAGTGTAGGGTCAGTAATATATATTTTTTTTTTGTTAAATCATTTAAAATCGACAGTAAAGACTTTTACAGTATTAAAAAAAAAAAAAAAAACGTTTTGTTTACAAAAAAATGCTGAAGGATCATGTTACACTGAAGACCGGAGTAATGGCTGCTGACAAGTCAGCTTTGGCATCACAGGATGCCACAAATTACACCTTAAAATGGAAAGTATTTAATATATTTTAATCATATTTCACAATACTATGGTTTTACTGTATTTTTGATCATGTTGGTGAGCACGAGAGACTTCTTTCAGTCTCAAAAACAAACAAAAAATCTCCCTGACCCCAACCTTTTGAATGGTAGTGTTTGTCAAAAATGATTTAAGTGTTAAGCCACTTTGGATATAGTTCAGCCAAAAATAAAAATTCTATCATTATTTACTTTTATTCTTCTGAAAATGTAAAACATATTTTGAGAAATGTCTTGCATACAATAGAAGTCAATAGTTTGGTTAACTCTCATTCTTCTAAAATCTTCCTTTTTGTGTTCTGCAGAAGTTTGGAACAACATGGAGGTGAGTAAATAATGACACAATTTTCATGTTAGGCTGAACTATCCCATTAATGAGACGTTATCACACCCCTGTTCCCCAGATATTATTAATGATGCAGCAACTTGTTGGATGTTAGATCAAAATGATATTTCTCTCATTAGAAATGGTTTAGGTTACTGCTGTAGACAAACTCCTGCACATTTTAGTGATTTAAGTTGTACTGCAGGCACTAAAAAGCTACTTTAAAACATTTAATGTTTGATTTAATATGTACAATATATGTCCAACAAATTCTTAATTTTCTCACACAGTTACTGAATATAACATTTTGATATCCAAATGTGTGATGAGCTCTGGCCCAGTGCGGCTCACATATGCATCAGAAGATGTCAACTACCCATCACACTTGATTGATGACAGCATCTTTGCTGTTTTGGGGGAAAGATCGTCATATTGTTCCTGAAATGGCATGCATTTCAGTTTCATGCACTTTAACATTCCACATTGTGATGTATTGTGTGGATGAATGCTTTTGCAGTTCATGTGACAAATCACACAAATCAAATGATTATAATACAAGACAAATTATTATTAGTGATCAGTTGTTCATCAAGGTCATACATTTTGCATTCCTTTTTAGACCATCACTTGAATGCTTTTAAATTGTAATCTAGGCTAAGTGTGATTACAAATAGGCATGGTATATGGATAAAATAATTTGATGTTAAAGACATCAGCCCATTTGAGTGATCCCAAAAATCTTACTAATGACAAGCATACGTCGGTACTCAACATTTTAATGAACAGGTTTGGCTGATTCAGCTACACCCTTTACTCACAGGTCCATAAAATCAAGCACATAGCCAATCTCCTTACACAAACATTTACATTAGAACAACCTTTTCTGTATGAGCTGTAGTGCAATTCCACAGCAATTAACATTGTTTGTGTTTTTAAAGGTTTTTATTTTTATTTTATTATTATAAAAAAAAATTATGTAGGCTACACATAACAGTGTACTTTGAGTGTTATTACCCTGCTGCAACAGGGCTTCAAATTCTACTGAGGGAGTGAAGGTACATTTTACATATTTCTCTCTTCTGGCCTTCTCTTTCTCGATAGTTATTTCCTTTTTTTCAAGAAAATCATGCAAATGCAAGAGTGGATTTTTCTTGTTGACTGTAGGAGCAAATTAGAACGCAAAAATATTTGCTTTATGATCTCTTACATACGTAGAACCCCATTTCTATGGAAGCCTATTTCTGTCACATAAAAAAAAATCATGCTTTGGTAAAATTCTGACATAAAAAGTAAAAATTATGACAAAAGTATTTTTGCCATAACAATTACTTTTTATCTCACAATTTCTACTCTTATGTCATAATTATGATCAGTGCTGGGTAATGTTTTAAAAGTAATGCATTACAATATTGAGTTACTCCCTAAAAAAGTAACTAATTGTGTAACTTAGTTACTTTTTATGGAAAGTAATGTGCGCATGCTTGCTCTGTTTTTTAATAACAATAAAAAAAGTTATATTTTTTGCTGATATAAAGGCCCTTTCACACCAAAAGTGAAAAAGAAGCCTCAGGCTGAAAGAAATGCAAATACCCGCCTGTATAGAGGGCGCAGCTCAAACAAACATTTTAGCTGTGCTGACATTCTAGATGAAGAATAGGATGCAGGATAAGACAGTTCAACATGCTTACTTTAGCAATAAAAATGTTAAAAAATGAAACACAAATGTGATGTTTACTTAAAGTCATGTTTGCTTGGATGAAGTGGATCATTGAAGGTCAGCAGCAAAGACATTGGTTAATAAAGTGAGATTAAATAGTATTTGTGTAATTTAATATATTTAATTATTGCACATTTGCCTAATATTTTGAGATTGCATTTGCCTTTTTTAATTTGATTTTGAATAACTGAATCTGTTTTAGTTGTTTTACAAGTGTTCACAGTGCACACAATGCCTCTGCACGATTTCTCTCAACATACAGGAGAGGTGTCAGTCAATAAATGGAAAAACAAGCGTTACTTGAAAAAGTAGCTCAGATATTTTGTTGTACATTTAAAAGTACTGTGTTACTTTACAAGTTACTTGAAAAACGTAATCTGATTACATAACTCACATTATTTGTAATGTGTTACCCCCAAAACTGATTATGATTTATTAATGTCATGGAAATGGGCTTTCATGCGAATGTCTATGATTTCTGCTATAGTTCACTTCAACATCGCAAACCCAGAAATGTGAAAAGGCTACTTATAACTTTATAAAAGACTTTGCCAGTAATCCTGTGAAAGGGCTTTGTTTTGAATGCAAGCATCTGCTCAATGAATAAATGTGTAAATGTAGAGGAGTAAATGGAACAACACCTTATTAATCCCCAGTACATTGAAAGTAAATGTTTACCAATAAAATATGGGTGTGGTGTTACATACTTTTGGCATATGTTTGGCAGCCACAATATTTAGAGCTCTGCCAAAGGAGCACACCTCATTTACCTTGGCCTGCATCTGTCAACATGCTACAGAACTGCACGCATTAGCTGAAATCATGCAAGAGTACTAGGCTGCACTGTACATGATTGATGGTGTTGTCCACATGTCGGTTTCTCCTCTAACTTTAGTAAATCACCTATCCAAAGGGGCCTTTAACAGGCCATTAACACACAACACTGATACAATCCATTTTGTCAGTCACACGAAAAAAGCGCAGACAAGACGGACAGATCTCTCTTCTCACAGTGGATCAGTAGCCTACACCTGTGAGATCAAAGGCGGATATCACGGGATTCACGCTCGTGCATGGTGTTGCTAATAAACTGGATGTAATTTAAGTTCTGTTGCTTTTATATGATAATAAATATAATGAACAAGAGACCCAAAGTCTACTTGTTATTTAATTCCATTCCAAATACGTGTTTATCAATATTTTTTTCTTTAATACAGATGTGTTTATTTATTTATTTTTAAAATGACATCACATAACCCATATTGCACTGTCAGAGTTTATTCACACATAACGTACGTATACACATAAAACATGATACCAGAGTTTTAAAATCCAACATTTTTAAAGAGAACAATACATCACATCGTTTCCTATCATGCTTTTCTTGATCAGCGCAGTCGGTGGAGAGTTATGGAAGGCCAAAAGGGCCAAAACGTGTGAAACTGTCGTGTTAAAGGGACAATGTGTAGCTTTTTAAGTATTTTATTATCTAAAATCAATATTTTTATTTATAAATATGTCCTCCATGGTGTACAAAAACCTCATTTTGACCCCAATGATCTGACTTATCCTCGTAAAGAAATAATTTATTATTCTTATATACATGGGACGGGTAGGTCCACGGAGGCTTCCATGTCGTTCCGCCATCTTGAAAAACTATAAGAGCAGAGAGGGTAAAAAAGTACAAGGCCATCGCGTTTCAACAACTCGTTTTTCGTTCAGAGCCAGCATCCGTGACTGAAAGCAGCTGAACCGGACAAGAAGATTTGAGAGACGCTTGTCACTGCCCCGGCAAGTTTAAACTGCTGCACTGCACGGTTATTTATGTAAGAATTGAAATGGGAAGGTATAAATAAAGTTAGGTGGTACGCAAGATATCGCGAGCATAAGGGAAAGGAAAAACGTAAAAAGAGGTGTAGTCGGGAGAGAGGAAGTAGAGAGATGAGATGGATGGCGAAATGAAGGATGTAATCGGGTGGAACGATGTAGAGTTATAGTTAAGAGAAATGCTGAAATAAACACTGAGTTCTTCTGAGTACAGAAGTCTTGATCTGACTCCTCTATCAAGTGACTGTGACAGATACAGAAAATAGCCAAGAACCCACGCATAATATTCGGTAAGCACAGATTCCTCAAGACCTTCGGGATGGCTTTTTCCAGGTGGAAAAGGTTGATGCAGGATAAAGCTTTTAAAAGAGACGCTGAACTTGCCTGCTTTCTTCTCAACAGGTAGCCTAAGTCAATGTTACGGTCTAAATTACAAGCTTTATCCTGCATCAACCCTTTCCGTTTGTTCGTTTGTTCGTTGTGTCAAGTTGCAGTTTGTTTGAAATAACAAACCTGTTCACCCGAAGGAAAACTCTATGAAGTGCTATAGAAGACATCCTGTCATAGATTTTTGGTACATAACGGCTACCGTAGAAGCAACGCGCATTTGAAAAAGTGAGGCGCTGTAGAGCACTAGGCTATTCGTTTAAATGCAAAATACAATTTCACCACTAGATGGGAGAAATTCCTACACAACGTCCCTTTAACACGTAAATGACGTTCGCGTAATTATGTGTTAACATGACAGTTTCACACATTTTGGCCTTTTTGGCCTTCCAGTGAGTAACTGCGCGCGACTGCAGAATCCGAACGTACGCCTTGCTGTCGCGAGAGTTTTTTTACATACGTCAGCATGACATCAGAGCAAGGTGGAGCTTTCGGACATATTTCTAACACCGGTGATCTGTTCTGCGCTGATTTTACTCCTCTTAAACAAGCCTAGTGTTTGTGGATGAGTGAATACATTCATGTTTTTTTAACATGACTGTGGTATGAAGCAGGCCAATAAGAGACAGATATCAGTGCCACACGCGAGTCCCGCAGATATAAAGGAATAAGGACATTTCATTCTACCGAACTACCCACAAGCGCTGAATTACTACTCACACATGTCAGTTTATTAGACGAATGAAAATTGTGAGGGAACGCAGTGCTGTTTCACTTGGTCTACACTATCACACTAAACTGCATTTGAGTGTGTTGAAAGTTATAATCTTATTCTGTGTGTTAGTTTGTCTGTATGAGACAAGCAGTAAGCTAACGTTAGATCAACATTAGAATAACATACTGATCATATTCTAACATTTCATCATGTTGAGCTATATAACATTGATTAGTTGTATGTAGCCTACATTTGCTCACCTGTCTAATAAAGTACATGCAAGAGTGGCGTCTGTCTGTCAAGTCGAAGTTAGTCATGGACGTGGAGCTCTCGGCATCTCGAAAACGCCACGCAGATATTGATCCTTGTTTTAGTTCTCCTTTTGTCCCAAAGTCTGCATGCCATGGTCCATAATGTTTGAACGAAACAACAACAGCGTGAGTGTGCCGCTAGACGTAACGCAGTTGTCCACGTCTGTCGCCATGGTTACTATGGCAGTACGAGAGGAAACCAGGGATTAACGTGGATATTACGTCATTTACAGGCGACACGTGAACATGGAGGAGCCATTATTTAAAATTTGAATTTCTCTGAAATTAAAAATCTTTAGGAATTTAAGTACACAACTGCAGGAAATACATCACACTGTGCAAGCGATTTTTGGAAATTTTATTACAAAAATCTTACATATTGTAGGCTAACTTTAACTGTCATTTGTGGGCTAGAAGAAAAATTAATCCTAGCTAACAGGTTGTGCTGCAGTAATAAAACTAAATTCGAAGGAACCTGCATGTTACATCAATGTATTACTAACGGAGAAAGAACAGCAGGTGGTGTACAAATAAATAATGTGTAAAATCACTTTCACATACATTTTATTTAGTGTAGGACAGAGCAAAGCATAAAAACCAACAAGCTGCAAATAAATTCTGATGTACAGAGACCAAAATTCTTTTCAATATATATTTTATGTGTACATTAAATATAAGAATTATATTTAGAAGTAATGTCATGAATATGAATACGTAACACTTGTACAGTCTTGTAGGCTATAGAAGATCCCACCAGCAGGAGGCACTAGTAGACTGCAAAACAATTGAGCTATCTGACCGCAAGACCCGAGTCATTCCAATTTCCCTTCAGAATTCACTTTATTTGTACAACTTGATTAAGAGCAGGTGCAATTTAGTCACGGTATAGTGCTGGTTTAATGACAATCAGTGAGTGATCTATTCCCTTTGGTCAATGTGGCTCCAGGCCTATTATGTCTTTCAAATCTCATTTATAATTTAGTTCAGATGCTACATCAGTCAAAAAGCTACAAGATTTGGCAAAAGAGATCAAGTTGTCTAGCACCTAGACAAAGGATAAATTATTAATAATTGCTATTAATGTTAATTTAAAGATAAATTAAAAAAGAAAGCTCCAAATGCTTCTACTCAAGGACTGTATGTAATGACAACTGGCATCAAGGGTATGAAGAAAGAAGGCTATAAATAGTGATTTTTCAAAAAAGACGTCTTGTGCAATTTAGAGTTCACAGCCCAGACGGGCAATTTCATCTAATAGGAAGTCCACATCCTCCCTCTGGGTGGCTGGGTTGGAGAAAACACAACGGAAGAAATTCACTTTGTCTTCCAGAGGTTGATAGCCAATCATTGTGAATCCTTCCTCCATCATCTTTGTCTTGATTTTTGGAGCCACCTGTGGGAATTCATAATGTCAGCTTGTAAAGCAGATAATGGGATCACTAAATGAAGACTAATGCGTCTTCCTTAATTTACTGGTTAATTAAGAAATGAAAAAGCCTTCATTTTTTTTACCTACCATGTGAAGTTCTCTGTCTCGCTCAGGACCTGGAGGAATGCTTTGCACTTGTTTTGGGAGATACCAAAAGCAGACATTACTGTGTTCAGGCTGAAATAAAAATACAGAAAATATTAAATCATAATAAGCGACGTCGAGACTGTTGAAATCACTCAGTAATTTCCATCTTTAAAATATGCGGAAAGTAAACAGAAACATGGCACTTACTTTTCCATTGAAGACAAGCTGAAAATCTGTCCTTCTCTTCAGCTTGTAGTAAAGATACTCTGCATTTTCTAGGCAGTGGTTGACCTGTGCTTCGAAACCCTCGGAGCCCTGTATAAGAAAAGAAAAAATGTGTTTGGATTGTTGTGTGGTTTAGAGCTGTTTTTGTCATTTTGTCACATTTAAATCACAGAGAAGAATAATAGAATATAATTATATAAAATACTAAATAACAAATATGTTTTGAATATTTTTTGGTTGTAACTGGGGTACAATTTCTACTTTTCAATTATTTTTATGAACTTATTAACTCTGTCAAAATGCTGGCCAGTTGAGAAAAATATATATTCATATATATTCAAATATATATTGCGGTATATTCATTGAAATTTAGGACACTGTTCCAACCTTTCTTCTACTTTTAACATCTATGTCCCTATGAGTCGGCGACAGACTAAAGGAGTCTCTCATACTGCCTGATCGGACCTTCTGCTGTCCCAGAGCCCGGATAATGTTGCATTATTGAATGCATGTTCAGTAAACAATAAGGCTTTGCCTTTATTGGACATATCACAGATAGAGTGGAACTGGAACTTCTTTTTATCCTGAGGGCTATAGGCTGTTTGATCTCCCCTGACTCACTGGTAGAGGTGGGGAATACTTTTTCATCCTTGAATAATATAACTTTCTCAGTCTTTGTGAATCAGTTATGACTTTTGGTGTTCCCATCTATCCATCTTGCTCCCATTTTCTTTTCTTTATATATGGTCCTATTGGGGTCCATTTTTAATAAACACAGAGTGTCATTTCATTGTTATGCTGACGACACTCAAATTTATGTGCCTTTTATGCAAAATGACGACCAGAGTTTGAGTGCTTCAGTAGCTTGTCAGACAGATATTAAAGCTTGGATGTCCCTAAATTTCTTAAATCTAAATGAGGCAATTGTGCAGTCAAAAGTTTGGGTGTTGTTTTCGATTCTGCTTTGACTTTGATAAGCAGGTAAATGCAGTAGTTAAATCAAGTTTTTTTTTTTTCAGCTAAGATTCTTTGCTAAGGTTAAGAGTTTTTTAAAGTTTGCTGAGTTTGAGAGAGTTCTACATGCTTTCATCTCATCTTGACTTGACTACTGCAACCCAATGTATATAGGTATTAGACAATCTTATATGAATTGCTTACTAACAGTCCAAAATGCAGCTGCTAGACTTCTGTCTGACACTTCTATTTGCACTGGCTGCCAGTCTGTTTTAGAATGGAGTTAAAAATGTTACTTTTTTTGAAAGGTTTTAAATGGCCTGGCACCCTCTTATCTTTCTGACCTTTTGAGTATAAACACTCCAGCTAGATGTTTAAGGTCATCGAATCAGACATTCTCAATGGTCCCTAGATTGTAGCTTTTGCAGAAAGCTTGAGGATTACAACAAACGTCTTACTGTGACCCCGTAAGTGTTCATCAAGGAGGAAATGTAAGACTGGAGAAACTGGAAGAACTGGTTGAGGAACGACCACTCCTCGAGAAGACAAAGAACTTTGCTGGATATTAACATTTGAACTCACTCTTATGAAGGTAGCATCACCGATATCCCCAAAATTCACCCAAGAATCTATATGGTTTAATGTGAATTATTATCATACAGTATTATACATATTTAGTAAAATTCGAAATGTCTTAGATTTCCAAATAAGTAAAACAAAAGGTAATAAGGTTTTTAAGAGTTTAGAGATACCTGCACACAGAAGGGTATGGCTTTCAGGCAAATGGTCTTCTGCTCTCAAAAAGTGTAACCTCTGAATGCAAAGGACCATTTTTAGCATGTTTCCATGTGAAAGAGTTTCTGTCAATATAAGGAAATGCAGCAAGGGGCTCGGGGCCTTTCTGTACTTCAGATTAGCCCGTGAGGCTGAGAGCGTCCGAGACTCTCAGCCTCATGTATTTCCTCTCTTTATTCCAGAGCATTTGATGTTTTATATCGATTATCTTTGAATTGATTATGTAATTGGCATGATACATTTACCTGACACAATAAATTGTTACACTTGATTATTCTAACTGACTTTGACATTATTTTCATTTAAAGAGTTATTTATACAAGTCATTTAAAGAATAGTCAAACATTCGCTCACATTTAATGATACACAGATATCATTAAAACCTTTTCATTTATGGAGTCAGATGAAATAACGAGAAACTACATATGAGAAAATGTATTGTATTTAATCAAAAATACTTTGCCACGAGAAAAGACAGTAACACACAGAAACCTTCCACGCTGGTCGGATGCCGGACTTTGGGCCGATCGAGCACGAGTTTACAAAGGAACTCTCATTTTTTTAAGCACATTTCTGAATACACATTTTGTTTATTTGTTATTTTAAATGTATTTTTAAATGCCATAAACGTTACCTTCGCCTTCCACATGAGCCACAGTTTAAAGATGTCCACATGCCGTCCACACTGAATGCTTTTGTCCCCGGTGTCATAAGTCACATCATAGGGCTTGTCAGGTTGGAAGAGATACTCAGCACAGAGTTGATTACACTCCAGCAGGAGGCCCTGAAAACAACACATGACCTTTACAAACCCTTGGATTTCAATACCTCCTTAAGCATCAAGGACTGTTAGCTGCTTGTGGTGATAATGGATGAGCCCCTTGTTTGTCCTGAGCAGTGAAGCTACCCTCTGTTCTTGACAAAGGACTCCAAGAAAAAAGTTGCAAAAATTCTTAAGATAAAATCTAAATTCACAAGAATGTTCCTAAGGCAACTCTTGAAAAAGTCTTAGAATTTCTCACATATTTTACAAAAAACATGACAGGCGTTATTTGTTATTTGTACTATATATAGGCTGTCTGACTGAAAAACACCTCAAAGCCCACCTTTTTGCACTTGTCCACATACCTTGTACTAGTACTATGGGTAACACTTTAGAATACTGTTCCTTCATTAATAAATTATTACACAGGAACAAATGAGTAACCCACTATTAACATTCTAGTTATAAACATTCACTATAAACTAACAAGAAACTCTGATTAACAAATTCGTAAGTAAGCGCTCAGTTGAATATGGTAGTTTACTATTAACTAATCAGTAACTACTATTTTTCATACCTCACTGAAGACTAAGAACTACTATACAGGTCCATAATTAATATTAATAATACATAATGTAATGAATCAAGTATTACCACATCCTTCTAAAGGAACTACTAATAATTTGGATCAGAATTCTAAAGTGAAAAGCTTGATAACTAGGCTACCTAATATTGAGTCGTACGTTTTTGAGGTTTTTGTAAGGTTTTGGATAGTGATGACTCAAGTGTTACTACATCTTTCTAAAGGAACTACTAATTATTTGGATCAGTATTCTAAAGTGAAGTTCATGGGAAAACACTAGTAAAGTGTTACCAAATCCATTGGAAGGAATTACTATTCAAAATCTTTCATCTTCAAAAGCTTACAATGACTTCAGTCAATATTAGGTAGTTATCATGTTTTTCCCTTTAGAATACTGATCCAAATAATTAGTAGTTCCTTGTAGTATCACTTGTGTACAGGATGTAAGGATGTAGTATCACTTGTGTCATGACTAGTGGGTTACCATTACCTTTTATTATAAATTATGCATTTTTCTTTTTAATTAAGAACCTATATATAGTGGTTCTCTGGGATGTATAAAAAAAAAAAAAAAAGAGTAATTACTGATTAGCTAATATGAACTACCACATTCAACTTGTTAGTTAATAGAATTTACTAGAATGTTAATAGTGCGTTACTAACTTGTTTCCTTAATGAAGGAACAGTATTCTAAAGTGTTACCATAATGGGTATGTATAGCTTGTATTATGTTGCAATGCTTAATCTTTGAAACAACCCAATAAATGCCTTAAGCATCTAAACTTTGGGGATTTAAGACAGGTTGGAGGTTATCCTAAGTTTAAGATGTTATTCACCAACTGTATAACTGTCTGTATGGGAATATTCATCTAAAACATTGACCTCTATATAAGCTGGCTCAATAATAAATTGTAAATGTGTTCAGCATTCTGCAACAAGTATTTATGAGATTTCCTGGAACATTTTAAGTCATAAAGTGAGCAGGGATATATAAAAATTTAGCGTATGGCTTCGGCAGGCATACAATGATAATAAGTGGGGCAACCGGTGCCAGAGCCGACAAAATGACAAAAACAAAATTAAAATGAATACAGAAAAAATATAAAAACTGATTCAAAATACTAATAAAAACTATAATAGTATCTCAATGATACAAAAACAACACTGGTGAAAATGACCTTATATTATATACTGTTATATGTATATAATGCATATATACTTATGCTGTTATATACATTTATGTTATGCGGCTTCTTCAGAGCAGTAATACATATAAAAATCTATGGATTTCATATCTCTTTATCTTATAGGCCTTTATGTATTTATTTATTTAAGCTTAACATCATAGATTAAACTGTCCATCTCAGCTTACCTTTCTCTTCACTAAAATGGCTGAGCATTGCAGTGGGACGCCCATCATCTTGTGTGGGTTCCAGGTCACAGAATGGGCTCTGGTTGAAAGCATATGAATAGCATGATGTTAGATGTTTAAAAAAAAATCCAGCATTTTAAAGTACATATTTAAAATATACAATTATTTTTTAAACAGAGGTGAAAGTGGAGGTGGAATCCATTAGATTGAAACTTTTATCAGTTTGATGTACGCTAGAAGCAATCCTGTAATTGCGGGTTCTGACCAACCATCAGTACAAAAGAAAGGAAAGTAAGATGTTTTTAAGCACACAGGGGTTGTATGCTTTAATACAGTCTCAGAGTAAATGTCAATGTGCTTTCACCACACTCCTTTTGCAGCTAAAATTGTACAGAAATTACTTGAATTACCCTGCAGAGCACCAAAGGGAATGGCAATGAAGTTGGCACTTTGTGTTGATTAAAATAAAATGAAACCAAGGGATGTTGAAGAAGAGTCCAGAGAATCGACTGCTGACATTTAAGGTAGATGGAGGAGCCCACGCTTGCATTAGCCAATAAGATTTAAAAGCAACTAGAGATTTCAACTCATTTATAAACAGGTAACGTGTCTACAGGTAAACACTAAAATGTATTTTTTAATCCATCAGCATTTAGCACATTAAGAGAGGCTTTAATCAAAAGCAATTTGTGCTGCACTCAAGGTATACATCTTGCCACCATTTTTTCTGGTGAATCAAACCCATGACATTGGAGTTTCTAGTGCCACTGAGCAACATGAACACATTATACAATTAAAATTATTGATTTAGGTTACCTTTCAATTCCTTGCATTTTCACACGATGTTTGTTTGACAGAAGCAAGCCTCCACCCCAGGCAGCCTAAATGAAGTGAGAACATTAAAGCACTGCATTAGTTTTAATAAAATGCATAATAATAATAAATTAATAATAAAACATTTTACATCCACATGCATCCATAGGCCATGGCGTTCACAAATGTCTGCTATTTCATTCAGAGGGTCAAATGCTCCGTAGACTGTGGTTCCTGCAGTTGCATTGACATAGAATGGGACCAGACCCTACAGACGGCATACAAGGATTTTTAAAGACATACACATTCATTCAATGTTTATGGTTATGGCATACTCCAGAAACCAAACGAGTATGTGTTGTTGATCTGAATATCAGCACATTCGATGTAGTTCACAGACCAGATGCGTAGCTATTGGGGCCTTAAACATATCATTTAACTGCGATAACCACATCTCACATTTCTAAAATGGACCATGCCACAAGCTAAAAACTACTATGCTACTACAGCACGACTGTGAAATATTACATCCTTTAAGACACTGATTTTGAGTAATCTGCATTTTAGACAATATGGCCAGTTATATGTTATATGGATGTGTTATGCGTAAATGGCGGGGACCAAAAACAAACTTGTATATGATTAAATATGTAGCTCAATATCAGCTCATTTGACTAACCTTAGACTTTGCTACATCAATGCTGGAGTTCAGTTCTGATGAGATCATCTTCCCCCTCACAGAGAGACACCAGCACATTTTATTCATCTAGCTAAACAGGACACACTGCATATTATGAACTTATGATTCCGTTCACCAATCTTACCTTTCATCACATCTGACGACTATAACATTTTCAGAGCCGATGCCGAGAACTGATGCAGACTTCTTGATTGAATAATGACTCTAATAAAGAAAGTGAATGTTAAACATGCACAGGCAAACAGCTAACATGATCTGACCTTTTGGTTTACCATAACAAGACATGAAATATTTGAATTAATGGCAGTCTATCAGGACTTAAAACACTGCTCTGACACGTAACGTCTGACCTCTCAATCAGTGGGTCAGGAGGTAATAGCTGAAATGTGTTGTGCTATGTGTTTCATTGAGTAAGTGGAACTGTCACAGCACGCTTGGTGAGAGTGGAGGTAACAATAATGAGATCATGTACATGCGCGGAGGTGAACAGCGCCAGGCGAGGTATCGCAGACATCCCATGGGTCTTCACTGCCGGAAAGAAATGAAACCTAGCCAACAACACACTGTACAGATTGGACATGGTGCCTCCTGCAGAGAAAGCCATTAGCTGTTTAATGAAATACTAATGATTGAATAGTTCCAATTTTCATTTTTCAAAACACAATATTAATGCTTCATGTATTTTTGTGCTTTCAGCTTGTTACCAGGACAAAAGATGCCATCTCCATCTTCCTCTTGCCATCCAATAATTGTATGCATTTTTCTCAGAACTACCTCCTCCATGAGTATAAAAACTGGGGATATTTCATAAGTGAACCTGTAAGCAGAGAAGAACTCAGACTCATACATGCCCTGATGAACTGCAGAAGAAATAGAGGAGAGTGGGAAGTTGGGAACTGTAACATTTTTGCTTTAAATCCGCATGGAAATGGAAATTCACTTTATAAATACAGTACATCTCAATGATCCTATTACGAAAAACTTTCTTTTTTTTAATCACAATGTCATAAATGCCATGACGTCTCCAATCATTTAGTCATTGAGTAAAACTCACCCCTTTCTTACATTAAAGTGCAAGATCATATTTAGATCTCAACAACCAATGATACCAAGTCCTCTACATTTTATTTTTCAATAATCCATTACACTCGGATGTTGTGACGGATATGTCCCAATAAGAAAGAAATTATATGTCATCCTTTTGTTAAATGCCGACATTGATACACATATATCATTTCCCCATAATTATCTGCTAAAACATTTCCTTTTAAAATATGTACCATACACTACCATTTTAAAGAAGTCTCTTATCTAACCAAGTCTGCATTTATTTGATCAAAAATACAATAAAAAAGTGGTTTTAAATAACTGTTTTATATTTTAATATATTTTACAATGCAATTTATTCCAGTTATGAAACAGCTGAATTTTCAGCATCATTACTCCAGTCTTTTAGTGTCACATCCTTCAGAAATAATTTATAATATGTTGATTTGGTGCTCAAGACACATTTCTTATTATTATCAATGTTGAAAAAAGTTGTGCTGCTTAATATCTTTGTGTAAACTGTGATACATATTTTTAGGATTCTTTTAAATGCATTTAACATCGTTACTGTCACTTTTGATCAATTTAATGTGGTCTTGCTGAATAAATATAAAAAAGTATTGACTGATATAAATAAATATAAAAAATCTTACTGATCCTAAACTTTTGAACAGTAGTGTAGCCTATCTCTAAACTGTGCAAATGAATGTCAAATACAAACACTTCATACCTATACTTAATTTCTAAATTTCAAAGTGTTCCTACATTTATTTTCTCTTTTTATAAGTAAAATATGAATGTTAAAGAAATGAAACTTAATGAATGAGTCTCACATGTTTGTATTTGCTGTGGAAGTCAACCATTCTCCTGCTAGACCAATAATGTCAAGTCCGGTTGACAGCTGGTTGAAAAATCTCGGATGGCCTAACAACATTAAAGAACAACATTAACAAAAGCTTCCACAAAACACAACTGTGTTATTTTGCCTGTTCTTACCTGTTTTTACTCCATATTTCAGGGTGTCTCTGCAGTCCACCAATAGCTGCTCCAGATTATCCGGCTGGTCAGGGAGCTCCAGGCTGAATCCCTCCAGACCTTCCTTAAGCTGGTGAGGATAGTGAAAATCTACAACTTTGGAGCTGCGTTTCAGGGATTTACTGATGTAGGCCAGTAAGATGTTAACCAGCTCCTGCAGGAAGTGCTTGGTTGCTTCCTCTCCCTCTTCAGCAGGGAGCAGATCTGAGCAAACACAAAATACACGTCATTCTCACAAATTATTTGTGCTTCAGGTACAATGGAGTTTAAAAAAAGCTGCAGGACATAAACAGGTTGGACTGTCAATTAGTGTGTGTTTTCTGCAGATTGTACATTCTACAGATGCTTCTATCCAGAGCAGTTGCAACACAGTTCTGTGGTTTAATTTGCATTTCACATTTGAAAATGTAAACACACTTAAAAGCGCTCTGATTGGAAATTATTTGAATGCACTCTACTGGATAAAAATATTTACTTTGTTAAAGTAATTGCAGCAGAATTAAAAATGAATCTTTTGAAAGCTCACATTAAATTCATATTTACATTTACCTTTTTTTTTTTTTCATGTGGCAAACTCTTTTATCCAAAACAGCTTAGAGTGAAAGTTATACAATACATTATATAATTTCGTTCCATTGGAACAATATTTGAATAGATAATTGAATGTCAAATCACACAAAACGAACTGCGATTTGCACTTGCTTTGAACAAGATTGAACTTGTTTCAGTTCATACATTCTTTACATTTGGTATTAAACTGAAAAAAGCTAAATATCCCAAAATGCTGGGCTGTATTCCTTTTCAAAAGAAAATTCTAGTACCATTGTTGTAATGCAGGGGGAAGCTCAGACATTTCACCACCCTTTCATTTGAGTGTTTGCTGTACCTTTGCTGTGGATGAGGCTGAAGTCACGGGCTGCGTGTCTACTATCATATTTCAGGGCGTCATCAGCGTTTCCTAAAGAACCTGTATCCTGTTTGCTCTTGTCTAAATGCAGTCTATCAGCTTCAAGTGTGAACTCCATAATGTTGCCTGGAGACCTGCACACAAATCAGCATACCATCTCAAACACCCACATTATTATTTTGTATTATTTATTCATGTTGAATTCGTTTTTAGATTTATATTTCAGTTTAAGTTTGAGTAATATTGGTCTTTGTCAATTTTTCATATTATTATTATTATCATTATTATTATTTCTAATTTTATAGCTTTATTTTATTTTCATTTCAGTTTTAGTCGCTTCAGTCAATCAAATTCAACTGACCAAAGTAAACTGACAAGGTAACATTTCTACATTCCTGATATTTAGTTTATCTCAGCTTTATTTCAATAAATCAAAATATTTTGTTTCATTCATAATAGTTTTCGTTTCATTTAACAATAACAACACTGACACACAAAACTTCAGAAATTTCATGATACCACTTCAATGAAAAGTCAAATACAAACTGGTAACTGCACAGTGAACAACCACTTATTTGAACACCAATCACTGATTATGTTAACACAAATTACAGCAGATTCAGATATAGAACAGTATGACGAAATTAAAAGCATTGAATGGCATTGTAAGTTTGTAACATATAATAATTAATTATAATGAATAATGAGTCAATGTAGTTTACCTTATCATTGAGGCATCCACTGTTGTTGACTGTTAATATCTAGAGTCCGTGCCAAATGGCTGAAAGTTAAAAAAAGCTCCAGCCTCCACCCCAGGGTTGAAAATCAACCAACCTTCAGTAAAACTAGGTGTGGTCATAGTACACGGCTTTATATCCCAATGAAAGCAATGCTATTACATAAGGATGAAAACAACATCAACTTTCAGACTATCTCTCTTCTTTTGTTAATTGATATTCAATTTGTTCATTCTCTGCACTGGCTCGACACAGACAGATGCTGAAGCATGAAAAAAAGCAAGCAGTGTCAGTTCTGGCAGGTCACGTTAGTCAAGCTCACATCAGCTGACTCTCAGCTGATACACGTCTACCTACTGTATAGGAATATGACGCCCATCACAACATTCATATATAAGCTCCTTCAGTATTATCAACATCTATCGCGTTTCTCAGGAGCTAATTACCCTCCTCCCTCCCCAGCTCCTCCTCTTATTCAGTCAGGATTTGGCATTCTGATTCCCCTTTGAATAAGACTAAATTCTCGAATTATGTTGAATTAATAATATCTGCAATACATTCATGTTGGTTCTGTTCTGTTTTTGTCATGTTTCCTTTTTATAAAAATTGTCAGAGGCTTCTATCTAAAACTCAATTCTCACTGACAAATAGGCCTAACTAACAAAATACACCATTTGTGTTTTTTTCAAGGCTCGTGTACACCATATAAAGCACCATTTAATTAATTGAACCATGTCATACCTTTTAAAACGTCTCACAGTATTGAGGGAACATGTAAAACTTCTTCAGATTTGTTTTTTCTTTGACTCATATCTCCTATTTAATTTTGTCCATGTCTACATTTTTATTATTTTCTTTTTATGTCTAAAAAGACGGCAACTTAACCTTTCAGCAAGAGCAGGCCAGCAGAGCTCGGTCTTTCAAATGGTGTGCAAATAGCTTAGGCAAAGTGAATAGAGGCAATAGCGAGTGATGTGAAGGCTTGTTTTTATTTTTATGGCTTTTAATCAGGCTCACCATACTTTGTTTCCATCAGTCTCGTTAGCTAAATCTATGTTTAGTCCTTGAACATTTCGTTGCCGGGAACAGATGCAGCCATGGTAACTTCATTGAATGCAATAGTCCCTTTGTACATTAATCTGAATGAAAATTTCATGTATTGGTAAACCGCTGGCTAATGGACAGCTGTTTTTTTTAGGGAGCGAACAAAGTATTTTTTAGTGTAGGCTAATTGCTTCATTTTGATCACTTATTGGGCCCTAAATACGAGGTTATTGCCATTTTTGTTATGTTATGTGATGAGATAGATAGATAGATAGATAGATAGATAGATAGATAGATAGATAGATAGATAGATAGATAGATAGATGCTTATCGGCCTCACCCGAATGTTTCGATGAATTAGTGAGGGCCATAGAGTGCCAGTTTGTCCCGCACCTCGCACCAAAACACGTCATTATGGGAAGCCAAACACACCTAAAGTGGGACGAAACGGTGCGGTGTCTGACGGTGACTGACTTTGCCAACCTACCGAATTAGAGGACCAGTTACCGCATGTTTTTCTAGAAGATGGACAACAATCTGAGCGTATCAATTGTGAATCAATTTTATTTGTTTAAAACATTAAAAGTAATTGTGATTAATTTAGTTGGAAAGTTAAAGCAAATTGATCGATGGTTGCTAAATAGTATTAAATGCATAATAGCCATTTTTATAATGCTCTAAAACGATAGCATAAAATATAAATAATAAAACGATTGTATATTATTTTAATGAAACGGTAGCACGACTGGCAATTGCAGTGTTGACTTATTGAGTATGATTATTAATTATAGCCAGCACAATCATTTTGAAAGCTTTTAAATTAGGCTACTCATTGTATTTCTATTTTTCAGTAAGTTAAAATAATCTTTGTTTTAACGTCCTCACAGTCAGCCTGTTGAATGAGAAATTTTACATTTTTAATAGTTCTGACATAACAGAGAGGCCATCATAATAATTGACTGTTAAATTCTAGGCTACGTGTTAGATTGTCATGTTCATGTAGCCTACTGTAAAAAATATTTTAGCAATTTAGTTATTTCAACTTATTTTTTTGTGTAGAGATAACTAGATTGTCCAGACAACAAGAAATTTTAAGTTTTCTTGTCCTCAACTTATCGAAATAAGTTAGTTAAACTCATGCAAAAAGATAACACAAAATAATGAGTTAAGTTTTTTTTACAGTGCCTATAGTCTATATGAAGTGATTTCAAAGACACAGCTCAGTGTAGGCAATTGTATGATAAAAATCATAATAATATAAGTCGGTCAAGTACAAGATTTAGGCTTAATAATGTCTATTTATTTTTATGAAATTAACTTAAAATGTTTAATTTGACCAATTGGGCTCTCTCCTTTTCAAGAAACACATATAAATTCAGGAAGGGAGATTCTGCAGTTCAGTTCTGCTTGGTTTCACCTAACAAAGTTGAGCAAAGTGAAATCCCATTTGGAGAGCCATTTCATATGCGCAGTTCTCCGTGAGGGTAATGTTTGCAAACATCCTTTTGTGAAATGCAAAATGAGTGATGTTTAATATGTATAAGCATGAAAAGCAGCCTTAATATTATGATTAATTCAATTTGAGCAATGAATAAAAAAAACTGCATTTATGTTTTTAGTTTTTTTTTTAAACCAGATTCTTTATTACATTATTTATACAAAGAATAATCTTATAATTTTAGATATCTAATAATTATAATAATCTAATAATATTAAATAAGAATAAGAATATACAAAGAATAATAAATAATATACAAAGGGCGTCACGGATGATTTCCAGAGGTATGCATAACAATATGTATTTGTATATGTTTCTGCACTTTCAAACCCTACTGTACTGTATGCTGCTTATGTACAGACCTGTGCGTATTTTAACTAACCATTTTATTTTGATAGACCATCATTTATGGCCTGGTGGGCTGCAGAATTTGTCTCTGCAGGATGCTGAGCAGTCCAGATCATCATCACTAGAGTAGAAAATGTTTTTTTTTTTCTGTATGTAAATTGATAATTTTTTAAGCGTTAACATTATTTCTGTTAACCCTGCAGTGATTATGTTCTCCATTTACTATTTCAGTGAAGTGGAAGAATTTAATAGATTGATAGAGAAACAATTGAGAAAAGAGGGGAGAACATGTAATTGGTAAGTAATGCGGCATTCTTCACAATCTGGGCTATAAATACTTAAAGGTCAGGAAAAGGGGAAAGCCCCTCTCCGTTCAGAGGGGCTTTATTGACATGAAAGTTTTAAGAACCTTTTGTTCCCATCAAAATATATATATTTTTTCCCATCTTTGAACATTAGGCCTAATTGGTAAGAAGATTGATATAATTATTTTTGTATTGTATATATTGTGTGTGCTCTGTGGTCACTAAGATCTTTTAAATATGAAATGTATAAGTTTGAAAATTAAACATGAAAGTTTGAAAGACTAAACATTAAACATGTTCAACTAAATGTTCCTTATTTAATTCACTTCTCTCTCTGCCTTTCTCTCTCTCTCTTAAGAGTCAGGCAAGATGTCATCGGTGAAGTTCTTTGTGTGTTCAAATTATTATATATTATTTTATAAAATATACCAGCCCGTTCTCATCCCAAGGCGTAATATAATGACGCTTTTGCCAAAGCGTCTATATCGAACGCGCATGGTACCCTTTAGCGTCAATATGAGACGCCGATATATATGGGTCAGAAGGCGCCTCCTAGCGGTCTAACCCTAACCCTACACCATACCTAAACCTACCCATCTCTCTGCGTGTTATATTGACGCTAAAGGGTTCCATGGGCGTTGGATTTAGACGCTTTGTCAAAGTGTCAGAATATGACGCCTTGGGATGAGGATGCGTTGAATATACACAATCTAAAATCTACCCCTGAGTCACCCATGTGTCTTCCCTCTGTACTTTAGAATATGTGGTTGATCTAGTGACTGAAAGGGCTATTGTAACAGTTGTAGTTCTGTTGAGTCTTGTTAGTCACATGTCTTTTGTTTTCCCGCCACTCATCTGTTGCCATGTCTACCATCATTAGTTCATCCTCATCACCTGTCTTGTCAATCATTTTCATCTGTGTCACCTGGTTTGTTCATCAGTCTGTATTTAGTTCCCTCTGTTCAGTCAGTCTTTGTCTGTTCTTGTCTTTGTAATGTTGTTACTGGTGTGTAACGCTTAAGTTATATTTGTATGTAAACACTTTGTATTGGAGCCTTCTGCCTGCATACACCCTGACAGAAGAACGGACCTTTAAAAATGAATGTGGAAGATTGGATGTCTCAAAACAGTCGCTCACTGGAAGACAATGTGGAGGTGTACCTTGACCTTTATCAAGACGCGAGCTGGGATGAGGAATCTCTCAAACAGCAGTTCTGGAGCGGGATGGACGATCTACTCGCCCAGATGCTGCTGTTGGGAGATTTTCACCTCTTTTGAGTTCATCGACCGCACCTTATGGGTATGTGGATCCTCCCTCACTGTCGGAGGCGTCGAGAACCCAGAGTCTTATCCTGCTGGGACCGCCAGTCCAGAGTCTCCTGTTTCTGTCCCCATTGCAAGTCCTGAAAGTTGACTTGATTTACTTTTTTTCAGAGCCCTCTTCACCGCTGGTCCCGTCCAGCCCAGAGCCTTCATCGCTGGTCCTGTCCAGCATGGAGCCTTTCACCACACCAGAGCCCGAATTCCAACCCAGCCTCCCCCTCCCACCTCCTCCCATCTACCACTGCCTGGCAACCCCTCTGCTCCTGTTTCCACCTTTGTGGAGGTGGAGTTGCAGAGGGTCTGCCTGCCGCCATCTCCTTCAAGGTCGGTGGATCCCTGGTCTCTGCCTCAAGCCTCCTCGAACAGGACTCTGCAGCAGCCTGTCAGTCCATTACCTCCACCGTGGCCTATCAGCACACCAGCTTCGCCAGGCCCTCGCCCTGGGACTGCCCTCCTCCGGTTTTGCCTCGTCACCACGTCCCTCGGACTCTGTTGGGCTCCTCACTCCCTCCGGCTCCACCTGGGTCCTCGGTCGTTCAGCACTGCCGTGGCCCTCTGGAGCCTCGGTCACCGGAGCCGTCGGTGTCACCATGTCCCTCAGCATTACCCTGTCTCGTCGGCTCTACGCCTCCACCCTGGTCTCCTCTCCCACCTGCTGCGCCCCTGTCAGTCAGCCCCCTGGAGTCATCATCCCTGCCTCCACCATGGCTCCTCCCTCCGTTTGCTCCTCCCTGGACGCCTGCTCCACCCTGGTCCCTCTGTCTGCCCTCACCTGCGCTTTATCCTCCTATGTTCCCTCTCTCCCTCTGCAGTTGGTCCCGCCACCGCATGAAGACACGCCTACCGGGAGGGGGGAGTACTGTAACAGTTGTGGTTTTGAGTCTTGTTAGTCACATGTCTTTGTTTTCCCGCCACTCATCCGTGGCCATGTCTACCATCATTAGTTCATCACCTATGTCTTGTCAATCACTTTCATCTGTCACCTGGTTTGTTTTTAGTTCCCTCTGTTCAGTCAGTCTTTGTCTGTTCTCGTCTTTGTAACGTTGTTATTGGTTAACACAGTCTCATCCCAAGAAGTCATATAACTGACGTCAGTTATATGACGTCTTGGGATGAGACTGCGCTATTGGTGTGTAGCCTGCCTGTTTGTATCGCTTAAGTTATAGTAAGTAAACACTTTGTATTGGTGCCTTCCTCTTCTTCTTCCTGCATACACCCTGATACCTATACCATGATTCCTTGTTTCTTTTACTTGATTATATTTTTACTTGAGCTATTATATTATGCTAATTAGTCACAATAACTCAACATTCAGCTCTTAGCAACCAAGTTAAATTGCGAGAAAGAAAGTAGTATTTGTGTGTAAAAAAAAAACTATTGAATTGGGTGGAAATACTAGTTTCCAGTATTGGTTGCACTTTTTCAGTCTGCCAAAACTACAGTCCTGGGACTCCTAGGGTTCTCCAATGTGGTAGATAGCTCTGTCACAAAACTATGGTCCAAGAAATACGATCCTGAAATTGCAGCCTCTGGGATTGCAGACAGATAATATTGATCTCACCAGTGCTGCGCTGACCAATTAAAATAGTGCAGTGGAAACCAAACACTGACCCAAATGTAGCATACACTAAATAGAAGAGTGAAACCATAAAACATTCTTTGGTTCCAACTTCCAGATATCACATTACTGCTGAACAACTTTCACAGTTGAGGACAACTAGTAAGCCTATGTCATGGGTTTCCATTGCAATGCTTAGCATTGGTTTGTTTGACCCTTTCTCGAAGGTGAGCTGTTGACAATTATGATGTCATTCCCAACATTCAGCTGGATGACATAATTAGAGACATCACTGGACTAACTTTAAATGTTGGTGAAGGTACAAGGTAGGCTGCACATTATTTAACTATCAAGCATTATCTAATTAACTAAATATAAAAAAATTTAAAAAACTGTTTTCAATTACATTTTTATAAATTTTCCAGAAATGTATTTTACATTCATTTTCTTTGTTTAATTTTAAGATTAGATGAGGGGGGCTTAGAGTTGAAAGGCATCGAGATAGAGAGCGGATTTGTCTTATGGACCCAGCAGGAACTTTGATTTGCAGAAGACATATAAGAAGAAGAGTGTACAATGTGAGAGGATCAAATCATTTATGGTATATAAACAGGACAATGCAATATTGTAAATATATGTTTTAAATTGTTCCCATTGCCGTGCACCCCAGTATTTCTCTCAATTTCATTTATCAGCATCACTGACAGATTACACAAATTATTTGTTGTTTAATAATAAAAATCATTATTCAAATTTGCCACAAACAATCGTGCCGACACAGTACTGTCATTTTTTTCAAAACAGTGTCTCTCAATTTGGTTTGCCTTTAAGAATATTGAGACATGAGGTCTGGAAAATGTATATGTTGCACAGTATGATAGAAAGAAGAGGCACAGACCGAGCAAGTTTTATTTTGGGATGAAGTGTGTGTAACTAAAATATTGAAATACTTAAGTACAAAATATTTACTGTTTTATGGATTCATTTTTATTTGTAAAAAAAGGTTGAAAATGTGGTATGTAATGGATTTTGAAAATTCCATTTTAAAATTAAAGTTTGTAACTGAATTATTGTGTTATGTGTGTAAATTTTCATTATGTGTAGTGTGATGGTAGAAAGTTAAAAACAAATAAGTAGTGCTGTATTCCATAGTTTCCATAATAGTATTCCATAATGGCTGTATTCCATAATTCGCATAATGTGTAGTGTGATGATAGATAGTTAAAAACAAATAAGTAGGTGATCAGGCTATTAAGTAAATATGAAGGTTATCAGTATCTTCAACACTAACTCTAAAAGTGATTTCTGGAACTGTGATGGCCCTTGTGTCATTATCATATTCACCTCAAAGTCAATGCCATATCCTATGTCAGATGCATTAAGGACAAGGTTTGGCTCAATAATCATACCTCATATCAGGAAACAAACTGCCAATTACTTCAGGTTTGACTTGTTTCAATGAGTCAAAATGCTCTTTCTTTTAATTGGTCTGCGCCCGAAAGACACAGGAATGCAGCAGTGGTGACTTTTTTAACCTGTATGCTGGGTGACGCGTTGTCAAAACTGCACCAGGTGGATGGGTTTAGTGTTAGCTGCTCAGTTGTTTACTCTTATGACACATGGCAACACAGCTAAAACTTTCCTAATATATTTGACCATTTTTTGAAAGTAGCCTGTATTTACCAGTTGATGTCTTCAAAAGCATCCATAAAAGCTGTTGTGTTAAGTTGGAGGTGCGTTCGCAAAATATGCTGTATTTTTGTCATTTTTAATGATGTTTTATAAACAAAGTTCGGGAGGAGCACGTTCAAATAATCATTCCAATCAACTTGTCATCAAACAATTACCATGTCTACCCTATCTGCACGAGAGGAAGCATATATACTGTATATTCACTGTCAACTCACCTAACATTCCTTGACAGTTTTCAGCATTTGGTCCCGCCCAGTCGTTTTGCAATGTCAGAGATTGAACTCTTCCCGTCTCATGACGACTCCTTCGTTGCCCAGGATCCATCGGAGCATCTCAACGCTGCAACCATAGATATCATATAGAGACTAGATGCCCTATTGGCCGCTGGAAACCGAGAAATCCGGCCGCCATCTTGAACCGGTCGTATTCCTAGTTTCGTTGCGTGGCAGGAGATAAGATGCCAGAGCATTGTGGAGCATTTTCCTGTTCTAATCGCCGGACCATCGAAAATACCATCGTACTATTGGTTGTATTTTGTGAATAGAATATTACCAGATAATCGAGAAGGAGCAAGGATATTTGCTATTACTGTACTGAAATCGTTGTGAAATGCTGTTTACTGCATCGGTGTTCACCCGGCATGGAGAGGTGGGGTAACTGTTAAAGTAATAATTACAAGAGCTTCTAGGTTATCAGATAAGCATTCAACTGCCCTGTTGTATAGGTTATTTGTGTTTGCGCACATGATATCAGGAAGCAATGTAATACACGCATGACAGCGATGCGCAAATTGAGTTACCCCTCCAACTTCTAGTTTTATTGATAACCTATATCTTATCACATGCGATTTGGCTATTGATATTACAGAAGTCCTGTGGTAAAATTACATTATTAACCTACTCCATCTACCCTTGTAAAGTTAATCCGAATAGGGCTTTAATCTCGACATTTTCCCCTATCCACATACAATAAAAAAGGTATAGGCTTAATGTTGTCCGAATTTAATTTTTATAAATTACTGATGCAAACACGTTGAAAAGCTTCTTCTCAATTTTTATTACAGGTGGCTGCGTTCGGTGTATTCGGTGGCTGCGTTCTGTGTGTGTGAAAGTGTGTGTGTGTGTGTGTGTGTGTGTCTGTTCGTGTTTGTTTGTGTGTCTGTTCGTGTGTATGTGCGTGTCACAAATCATAAATTGTTTCTTCAACTTATTAAAATATCTTACTTTGCTGCAACTATCTGTTTATTTTTAAATAAACAGATTTATGCTTCTTTATTATTTTTATAGTGTGTGATTTATAAAATACATTATATCCTTCATCACACATATTGTGTCTGGTCACTTTATATCTTATATCAGAATATTATATTACTGTTAAGCCTACTATGGATATTAAATCCATAAATAAATTAAATATACGCCGAACCATGTGTCCTGTATCATAGCTACATGAATGACCTTTGCAGCAAAAAAAAACGCGTGAAGATCAGTTCAGTATTCAGTGAGATATGATCAATTTAATGCGCTGACAGCTCATTTCACCTTCCATTCAGATTACACTGAGCGGAGCGGATGACCGGTTTAAGATGGCGGCTCCAATTCTCGTCCGTGCCAATAGGCAGTAGCGGTCGATAGGGCGTCTACCTATATGATGTCTATGGCTGCAACGAGCACTCTAGTTTAACAGGACACCGCAACTGAACTCCAGCAACTCAGCGCGGCCGCCGGCCTAGCCGAGCCGCTTCCCGAACCCCGAGGCTTGCCCTCACCTCTACCATCAAGACTTCCACCGCCATCTCCAGCATCTTCCTACACTTCAGCTCAACCCACCATTCCTGCAATAGAGAAATGGACAAGGTTGAGACAAGCACTAATCAACGCTGATGTTTATTTTTTCCAAGAGAATGAATAAAGCACAACTGTACAACCTGTCCCAGTCTTCCGCGAGCATCGGGCCGCAGCAGGCCTTCAGCTAGCCTGGGCCGCGCCCCAGATTCCGGCGCCGCCGCAAGGACCGCAGACCGCAGCTTTCCCAAGCACCGTGCCTCATGTCACAATGGCCGTTTCCACCGAAGCAGGCCAACGGCCAACGGCGCAGGGTCAGCTACCTCAGACTTCTCCTGTCACCTTTTCCAATTCTTTCCCCTGTAATCCAGTTCATAATTCATCCCGCATTCTTTCGTTTTCGGAATTTGCTATTGCTTTCAGCCGGTATAGTGAAATAATTTGCGCCGCACTTCCCCACAGGAGACGCGAATTAGACGACGACTATAGCAGCTAGCTGCGTTCACACTACACGCGACCAAGCGACACGATACCATTCATTTTCAATGGTGAGCGGGCAACTTCCGCCGACACACGCGATCGCGACCGTTGGCGACTGGATGGGACGTGTCGACGCGACAAAGTAGATACATTTTTAACTTTATGCAAATGAAGAGCGATTTTCGCAAGCGACAACCAATAGGAGTGAAGTCAGTGGAGCGCGCGTGAACCGTCAAGCCCCGTTCACACTACACGTGACTTTGTCGCTGCAAGTCGCCAGTCGCTGGCGATGAGGTCGCTAGTGGGTGTTCCCACTACTGGTTGACTAGTATGACATCCAAAAGACAGCGAATCAGCTTTCTTGCCGCTAAAAAACACCATTTCTGGAGGGAAAATACTAAATATAAATATACTCCGTACATAAAAACGTCTGTAGTGAAGCATGACGATGAACGAGACACAGAAGTCGATTTTTCTCGTTGCGGCCGTTTATCTACGGCATAAGCGCAAACGCCGGTCTATCTGGGTTCGCGAGTACCACCGGCTGGTGCAGGAACTGCAGCTGGATGAAGTCCGGTTCCAGCAGTACTTCAGGCTGGACAGGACCCAGTTTGATGTGCTGCTGCTGCGGGTGGGTCCCCTGATTTGGGGCTGAGGAGAAGGATCACGTGCGCAGGGTTGGGTATCGGTTGGGTTTTATCCGATACCAGTACCTACTCGGTATTTTTTAAACGGTTCCGGTGCTTAAACGGTTCTTGTTCCGATACTTAAGAAAACGAAACCGCACACACTTTGTCAAAAAATAATACCCTTTTATTTACAGGGCCAAACTGGACACAATAACTTAAATAGGCTATTTAAAGATTTTCTGATTAAATGAAAAATTGCGCCGTTTAATAGGCTACTGATGTAAAATACTTAAGTTAAGATCAACATTTTGTCTTCACATATTATGACTACTTCAAGCAGAGAAATATCTGACACTGAGCAGAAATATTTAACACACACAGTAGCCTATAGCCTCGTATAAAGAAGTGGAACTTTGTTAAAACATTTTGCACACGTTGTCACACTCGCTGTTTAATGGCAACTGTGTTTGCTAGCCTACTTGATATGCAAGGTTTGCAGTTGGCATTAAAATAGGCCTAATAGACTTGTCCGAAGAGGAACGGCTGCTGTTATCATCGTCTGTGATGTCGCAACCCGATCGCACTACTAGATCGTCTCAAGCACGCAGTGTGTTTATCGTGTAATTTATACGCGAAAATTAGTTTTTACGTGCATAGGATACGCATGGGTTGGTTATATGTTTAGTAGTGGTGTGGGGTGCGTGTGTATAATACATTTGGCTTTGGGTAGAATTAGTGGTGTGGGATGCGTGTGTATTACACGCAATGAAGTGCGCATCAAATGCACGCGAAAACCTCGTAGCCTATCATATGCACATAAAATCTAATTTTCGCATATAAATTGCACGATAAACACACTGCGTGCTATAGAGACACTGGCAGCTGCTGAACTTGAACTTTCGTCAAGCGTGTCAGAGGATCTGAGTTGTAATCCGCATTCGTACAGTTTTTTTTTTGTTTTTTTTTTGTTCTCATCAAAACCAATTATGCTCATCAGTGGTTGTATATCAAGCAGGGACACGTTTTTGTGAATTATATTTTGTGAGTTCACGGGAACGAATAGAGAGTCTCGATTGAAGCGCGCGTCCGAGTGAAGACAATGCTGGGTGCGCGAGCCATCCGCGCCACTGATCGCAGAGGCAAAGAGCACTTTGATCACTTGATTTAAAAAACACATTTCAGTGCTAGATCGCCTCTTATTTAACAAACGAACGAAATGAATGCTCTGCTGGTTAACTAGAGATGTTTTATTTATATGTATTGGATCATTCGTGCCGCGAGATGTTTTACAGGCACCGAAATCAGGCACCGAAATGGTCGTTCTTATTCGGTCTGGTTACTACCGTTTACGTCGGAACCGGTTCCCTATTGGAACCGAGTTTCGGTACCCAAACCTACGTGCGCTCCACTCCTATTGGTTGTCGCTCGCGAAAATCGCTCTTCATTTGCATAAAGTAAAACATTTCTCAACTTTGTTGCGTCGCCAGACACGCCCCATCTAGTCGCCAACGGTCGCTGTCGCGCGTGTTGCCGGAAGTCGCCCGCTCACCATTGAAATGAATGGTATCGCGTCGCTTGGTCGCGTGTAGTGTGAACGGGGCTTCACTCTTCAGTGCTGAGTCTGACCGAGGCAAGTTGAACGAGAAGCTCATTTTAGCAGTCAGAAACTGTCCCATAATGTATGATATATCTCCGTGTACATATAGTGGTATTCGCCGTGCTGACTCCATGCCTGAATGGTTTTGTGAGCCCAGATTGACCGGTATTTACCCGTTTGCTGCAATTAAATAGCCGCGATGGCAAAGAGCACTCGCTGTTTCTCGTTCATCTTTAATTTTATGCATTTTATGTACTGATTCCATTTATATTTAGACTTTTCCTTCCAAAATATTTGTTTGTAGCAGCAAGAAAACGTATTTGTTTTCTACAACATGGAGTAACATCCGTGAATGTCACTCACAAACATCACTAGGCAACCAGTGGTGGGAACGCCCACTAGCGACCTCATCGCCAGCCACTGGCGACCCTGCAGCGACCTGTCGCTTGTAGTGTGAACGTGGCATATCTCGCGATAATCGCAGAGCTCGCGTTATCATACGGAGGAACCCACTTCTATACATGCCACAAATTGTTCTCAGGAATGCGCCGTCCGTGTAGCCCAGTGGAACCAGTTGCCCTTACTGGGTCGCCCTAGACACGGAACTACACAACAGTGTTTCTAGGCTGCCGTAACATATGCGCTGTTTGCGCAAAAAAAAACACCTCATCCAATCAAGTTTGCAATAACTTCAACTCAGGACGTTGCTCACGGCAACGCTGCTGTTATCTACACATTTTGGTGGCGCTCATGCGCAGCCTTGCCATTGCCAACTATATTCAATGGAAAGTAGCTAAAGTCTGCTCGAAATGTCACCAGATGACGTCATGCGTCATTAGCATATTAATGACGTCATCACGTCGTATTTGCTTTCTGCCTAATTTGTCGGTACTTCAGTTTATAATAACGATTTAAGACCTTACTGGCGATAAAGTTGAATTTATTTTGTGTGTATATGCGTTTTGTATGTTTGAGGAAGTTTATTGTTGTGTTTGAGTACAATGTAGAGAGTCTCTAAACAATAACCACTCAATTCCTTACTTAAAGTAACACTGTAGATTTTCAACCTTCATAATATATTTCCAAGACCCTTGTGATGGTACATCGACTTACAATAGGTTAAATGACGCGTCTGTCATAGCCTGACGTGGACGTGATGTGGTCGCTTTTACTGGCACTATGTAACTTCAGGTTTCGGGTAGTAACCAGAGCACAAAAAGAACTAAAAAATTAGACTGCTTTACGTCAAGCGTTACAATAGTCATTATTTTGCTTTTCTTCATTTCTGATGTCGCAATACATCATTCTTTCATGAAATCATGCAACATACTTTACCTTGTCTGTGGACATCGTTCATTCCAAATCCGGTGCTGGATAAATAACGAGCGTGCGTGCGACAGAAGGCTGCGGTAGGCTACATTATTTACCACAGCGGTAATGGACAATTCCGCTTCCAACCTGTATACCAATAAAATAAAAAAAACATATCTTATTTCATAAAGCAAAGTAAGTTAGACCAAATGAAAAAAGGCTGCCCAAAAGGCCTTTCCCAGCAGCAGTTTCAAGAACTTGGCCGCTGGCTGTTGGAGGCTTTTTAAGAGTTACATCTGTTCAAACCACTTCCATAGCAAAGAAGCTCAATGAAGCCTCATCAGCTAAAATTCTCCAGTATCAACTTTCTCATAAACCCAACCTTACAGGCCCACCACTCCCGCAGGAGCCCCGTCCCCATCCTAACTGGCTCCACTGCCACAGCAGTGCTATCTCTCCTCTCCCGCAGGAGCTCACCTTTTTCTCTTCCAACCCACCCTTAGGCCGCTGGAGAGCAAGTTGAGTTCCACTCCCGTTGCAACATCATCTACTCTGCTCCCCCAGGAGCTACGTTTCCCAACTCCAACTCGCTCCACTGCCACAGCATCACCATATCCTCCTTCTCCCACAGGAGCTCAGCTCTCCTTCCAGCTTTTCTTTCGGATAGCCTAGAAAGCAAATTCGAAAGCAAGTTTGATTCCAACACAGCAGCAACAGCATCATCTCTTCCTTTCCAACAGGAGCTCGTTCTCCACCCAACTGGCTCATCGGTTAGTTAGAAAGAACTACAACACAATCTACATCGCTCCTGCAGGAGCCCAGTCCTTAGTCCAACTTACCTTTTGGACAGTTGAGTTCAGAAAGCAAGTTTGGCACACTACTGCAGCAGTGTCATCTCTTCCACTCCCGCAGGAGTTCCATTTTCTTCTTCCAACTCACTCCATTCCCGTGAAACCATTATCTCTTCCGCTCCAGCAAGAGCCCAATTCTCCTTTCAACTCACCATAGGATACCAGGAAGTCGAAAGTAAGTCGAAAGCAAGTTTGTCCACTGCCGCAGCAGTGTCATCTACTCCGCTCCCGCAGGAGCTACGTTACTCCGTCCTAACTTGCTCCACTGCCGCAGCAGTCATCTACTCCACTCCAGCAGGAGCTCCACTAATCAAAGCAAGTCGTAAAGCAAGTCTGGCCCACTGCCGCAGCAGTGTCATCTACTTCGCTCCCGCAGGAGCTCCATTACTCCGTCCATACTTGCTCCACTGTCGCAGCAGTCATCTACTCTGCTCCCGCAGGAGCTCCACCAATCAAAGCAAGTCGTAAAGCAAGTATGGCCCACTGCCGCAGCAGTATCATCTACTCCGCTCCCACAGAGCTCCATTGCTCCTTTTCTCCATCCAACTCGCTTTCACTGCCACAGGACTGTTTCCTCTTCTGTTCCCACAAAATACCCAATCCTCCATCCTTTTGCCATCAGATAGTCGAAAAGCAAGTTGATAGCAAGTTTGATCCATTGCCGCAGCAGTGTCATCTCCGTTTCTGCGGGGGCTAGTTCTCCATCAAACTCGCTTCCACTGCAGCAGCTATAACATTCCCCGCCGCTTCCGCAGTAGACCATCCCCAGCCGACCACCTGAGAGGCACACCCATCCGACCTCAAGACAACCAACTCCCGTCCTATGTTACAAGAAGCCTTCCAGCGAATAACCCCTTCCCATGGCTGATACTTTAAGCTTTGCACTCTGCTAGTTTTGGGGGGTCATCAACATTCTGGCGGCTGTCCCACATTTTATTTGCAGCTTTTTGGGGGGAGTACTCTGGGTTCGGGCCGAATACTGAGGCCGGAGCCCTCTCCTCGGACAGCACGCCAAATACGCATTTATTTTACCTGACTTATTTGTGAGTGTGAACTAGTGAAATTATGTTTTATAAACAAAGTTCGGGAGGAGCACGTTCAAATAATCATTCCAATCAACTTGTCATCAAACAATTACCATGTCTACCCTATCAGCACGAGAGGAAGCATATATATATATATATATATATATATATATATATATAGATATATATTCACTGTCAACTCACCTAACATTCCTTGACAGTTTTCAGCATCCCTCCACCACCCCGACTCCTCACTCTTGGCTTATTCTTCACAGCCAGGAATACGGGGGGGGAGTACTCTGGGTTCGGGCCGAATAAATAGAAAATAAAATACTATGAAAATGGTTTCAGTTATGAATTTTTTCATGAATAACGACTTTATTCAACAATTTCTTCTCCTCTATGTCAGTCTCCTATGCTGATCACATTGTAAACATAGTACAGAGCTTCCGGCTTGTACACCAGAATGCCGGCTAAGTGAGCTGGCTCCTGCGTTAGCACCACACACATTGAATGAACAGTGTCGGAGACTGACATGGAAGAGAAGAAATAGTTCAATAAAGTCGTTACTTTAAAAGTACAAAAAGTATTCTCGTTGCTTCATAACCTTAATGTTGAACTACTCTAGTCACATGGACTGTTTTAACGATGTCTTTACTACCTTTCTGGACCTTGAAAATGGCAATGTCGTTGCTATCTATGGGGGTGGGGGTCAGAAAGCTCTAAGATTTCATCAAACAATTTCTTAGTTTGTGTTCCGAAGATGAACGAAGGTCTTACGGTTTACGGTATAACAGAATTTTCATTTTTGAGTGAACTGTGAACAAATAAAGAAGTGTGAAGTCCGCACACTGAAAAATACTGCTCCAAAGGAATCTATTAAAAAGGCAACGTTTCGACCATCAGGTCTTCATCAGGCACAATAATCACTGTAGAGTAAGTTTAGCTTTAAATAGACACAGATAATCACCATTAATTATAATCACCTTGATTATGCACACATAAGGGATCATGTGACAGATACAGGTACCGTGACAAATACAAAGCACGTGACAGTTACATTTCACATGAGAAAAAAAAAAAATAATAAAAATAAAAAAAAAAAATAATAATAATACATCACTTTAAAAAAAAGCCTTAATATCAAAATCCTCATTCAACCCTAATGGTGACAAAGTGTTTAAAGTATAAATCCAAAAGCATTCCCTCGGTAATAATTTTTTCTCATAATCTCCTCTTGAGGGTTTTGTTACTTTTTCTATGCCAATATACTGCAAGGCGCTAACATTATGGCCTACTTTTCTAAAATGAGACGCTATAGGGCTGCGCATGTCTCCAGTTCTAATGGTACTGCGATGTTCACTAATACGAGTGCGTAATTGTCTGATTGTTTAAACTTTATTTGTTTATATCACTCAGTTGTCCTGCACCTGCACCCAGTCTGGGTGTTTAGGATGTGCACACCAGTTGTGTATTTTTTTAACTGTGAACAATCCCTTTAAGAATATGATACCAGATCTAAATGTTCCCATACCAAACTGAGCCTTTTACTGCATATATCAGCAGGTTTTCTAACTGATTCATCAAGTGCCCCTCTTGAAAGGAAAAGCACAATTGAGCAAGTTGATACATAAGTCTTCTTGTGTGTAAAAGTCAATTTTAACTTTCTTGGGAAAGCCAAGAGGAGGGGTAGCATCAGCACCAGTCATGAATGTCAAAAGATCCTCAAACGTCAGAGAGGTCTCTTTTTCTGTTAAATATATTATAAAACATCAACCCACGGTTTCAAATACAAGGTTTAAGCCTATAGTCCTGGAGTTTAATGCAAGTTTGAGCTGTTTCAACTGAAGGCAACTTGCACAAAGGCTGACATTCCAGCTAACAGGGAACGTTCCCATAACATTCACTAACGTTCTTTAAAAGTTGTGTAAATGTTAGTACAAAACGTTTTTAAAATAATGTTTTCGGAACGTTCATATAATGTTATTAACGTTCTTGTAACGTTGAGAGAAAACGTTCTTAGAACAACATTCTTGGAACGTCTTTATGACGTTATTTGTGATTGATGAAAGTTCTCATCACGTTGATAGAAACGTTTTTAGAACAAGGTTCTTGGAACGTCTTTATGACGTTATTTGTGATTGTTGAACGTTGTCATAACGTTGATAGAAAACGTTCTTAGAACAAGGTTCTTGGAACATCTTTTTATGACGTTATTTGTGATTGATGAAAGTTCTCATCACGTTGATAGAAAACGTTCTTAGAACAACGTTCTTGGAACGTCTTTATGACGTTATTTGTGATTGATGAAAGTTCTCATCACGTTGATAGAAACGTTTTTAGAACAAGGTTCTTGGAACGTCTTTATGACGTTATTTGTGATTGTTGAACGTTGGCATAACGTTGATAGAAAACGTTCTTATAGAACAAGAAAACGTTCTTAGAACAACGTTCTTGGAACGTCTTTAAGACGTTATTTGTGATTGATGAAAGTTCTCATCATGTTGATAGAAAACGTTCTTAGAACAAGGTTCTTGGAACGTCTTTATGACGTTATTTGTGATTGATGAAAGTTCTCATCATGTTGATAGAAAACGTTCTTAGAAAAAGGTTCTTGGAACGTCTTTATGACGTTATTTGTTATTGATGAAAGTTCTCATAACGTTGATAGAAAACGTTCTTAGAACAACATTCTTAGAACGTCCTTATGTTATTAGCATTTTCTGAATGTTTATATTTAGGCTATCATAAAACGTTCTGGGAACATGTTATTTGCTGAACATTCTCATAATGTTAAGTACACTTGTTAACAAATGTGAGCTTCTTAACATTAGTTTACAATCACTAGATTTGTATAATATGCCCATAATATATAGTATAATATAATATCCATATAAACATTTTAAACATCACAATAGTTTATAACACCGCCCCAATAAACCAGCACTTACCCAGCTAACAAAAATAAGTTGTCAGAACGTTTTGCTAACATTCCCATTAGGTTAGGAAAACGTTATTTCTGAATATTTTTTAAACATTGAAAACGTCCAGTTTTTTTAATGTATTAAGAAAATTTTTTCTTGGTTAATATGAACGTTAAAGGAGCATTCCATTCACTCATATTGAACATGTTATTAAAACGTTATTTCTGAATGTTTTTTAAACGTTGGAATCGTCCAGTTTTTTTAATGTACATTAAGAACGTTTTGTCTAAACATTTATACATTTTTAGAATTTTAGTGAATGTGATAGGAACACTCTCTTTTGGTTATAAAAAAAGCTAGAACATGCAGGGAACGTTCTGGAAACTCTCTTTAAAATATACTGTAAAAAAATCAAAGTCCTGATTGATTTGTGAAATGCATTAGGTTCAGTCTCAGCTAACAAAGAACCCAACAAACACAGAACTTTCCCCCTAATGTTCCCATATGGTTCCCATTTGGTTATTGTTTTGGGAACCAAATAAGAACGTTCTAGGAACATTCTCTGTTGGTTATTTATTTTTTTTAGAACCTAAAGAGAACTTTCAAGATCTTTCCCTGCAGATTATTTTTAGGTTTTATTTTAGAACCCAAATAAAACCTTCCCAAAACGTTCCCTTTCCAGAACGTTCCCTGCTAGTTTTTTTTATAACCTTAGTGAACGTTATGGGAATGCTCTCTTAACATTCTTTAAAAGTTAGGTATAAATATTTAGACAAAACGTTCTTAAAACATTTTTAAAAAACTGGATGTTTTGAACATTTAGAAAACATTAAACAATTACGTTTTCATAGCATTTCCAAAATGATAAAACATTCTTAATACTTAAAAAAAAAAACGGAAGTTTGGAACGTTAAGAAAACATTCAGAGATAATGTTTTCATAACTTAATGGGAATGTTAAAAAAACATTCTAAGAACATATTTTTGTATCTGAGAATGTTGTTCTAAGAACGTTCTCAATATGAGAACATCAGTGAAGAACTAATAACATCACAAGCACGTTCCATGAACGTTGTTATAGGAACGTTTTCACTCAACATTATGAGAACATCACAAGCCCGTTCCGTGAACATTGTTATAAGAACGTTTTCACTCAACGTTATGAGAACATCAGTTAAGAACAAATAACATCACAAGCACGTTCCATGAACGTTGTTATAAGAACGTTTTCACTCAACATTATGAGAACATCACAAGCACGTTCCATGAACATTGTTATAAGAACGTTTTCACTCAACATTATAAGAACGTTCCAGAAACATTATTTCAGGAAAGTTTTTTACTTACATTTACATAACTTTTACATAACATTAGTGAAAGTTATGGGAACATTCCCTGTTAGCTGAGTTTCTATTGTGTTGTTTTTCACATGTCTTGTTAGATTTGACTTGTCTTGTTGTATGTTTGAGTTTGTGTTCTTTTTTCCCTTGTGGTGGGGTTGTGTTTTTGGTTTAGAAATAATAATTTTTCCTCTTTATGATTCCATTGTTTGTGTGTACTTCACAGTAAATTGTGAATCTTGAAGTATTTTTTGTAATTCAAATATTTAATTCACTTACTCTGGAAAAATGTAAATACTCTAGACAAATGTGTCAACAGGTTCTGGTACTTAAAAATCCTGTCACTTTGAAATCCAGACCTGTAGCTGTAAGAAATTAATTGCTTACATTTTATGAATTCATATAGAAATAAAAAATAGAAACATGGCAGCTCAGTGGGTAGCACCATCACCTCGCAGCAAGAAGGTCTCCGGTTCAAGTGCTGGCTGAGCCAGGAGTTAGCAGGTTCTCTGTGATTTCCTTCAGGTAAGCTACAGCAGTTTCCACCACAGCTCAAACCCATGCAGTAGGCTAATTAGTGAAACTCAAGTGCCTGTGTGTAAGCCTGGTGATGGATGCTGATGTGCCAATCACATCAGGATCAGGGTGATAAAAACATTCACAAATAATGTTTTAATAACATTTTCAAAATTAGTGAATGTAATGTTCCTTTAACGTTCACATTTACCAAGAAAAAACTTTCTTAATACATAAAAAAACTGGACGTTTCCAACGTTTAAAAAACATTCAGAAATAACGTTTTAATAACATTTTCAAAATTAGTGAATGGAATGTTTTCAATGTTTAAAAAACATTCAAAAATAACGTTTTCCTAACCTAATGAGAATGTTAGCAAAACGTTCTGACAATTTATTTTTGTTAGCTGGGATACCAGTAATGTTTTTTTTCAAAGGGATGCTTATAAAATCTCCTAAATGTCCTAATTGAACTAAGGCCTAATCCTGGCTTAATCTAAAAGCTGATTTATACTTCTGCGTCGGACCTATGCCGCTGTAGGCTACGCATCGGTTTTCATTTATACTACTGCGTCGTTGTCCATGTTGACGTGCAATTACACATGCAGAGGGAGCATGAGACCCGAGGGAGGGGTTCTAGCAGACCAATCACAGGTTGTGGTTTGAGTAGAATTGACGTGTTGTTAAATTTTTGGAAAGGTGCACGTCAGGGTACGCTGTAGGGTACTCGTGCTACACACATCCTACGACTTAGCTACGTCGTGAGTTTGAGTTTGATGCAGAAGTACAAATTGGGCTTAAGCCCAGTCTGTAAACCAGGTCCAAGTGAAACAACAGCTAAGCTCTGTGAGTTGTGAACGTAACCAAATTATGTACTCTAAACAGGACTAAGAACTGTATTCTGATGCTATACTGTCTGAATGTGGCTTATGTGCAGCTGGCATTAGATTCAGGAACCCTGGATATATAGGCTATGCAATTTGGCTCCAGAATAATTTTTTTTAGCCCTCAGTAATATTCAGTCTAATGTAGATATAAAAAGGCTACACCACACTTCTATTCCTTTTCTTAGGTATAATGGTTGCACTTCAGTGCTGGGGGTCTGTTTATTGAAAATCATTCCTCTAGTGCACAGTTCAAGTTGAAGAGCAGTTTGTTTTTTCAAGCAGGCATTCAGTAATCACATCCCAGCAGGCCTTGCAGTCTGGCATGCTTGCTTGAGCACAGCACAGTGAAAATTGTATATTCCATGCACACTCAAACCTTTATAGTTTTAAAGTTTCAATCTCAAATTCGCTAAACTTGGGCAAGTGGACATGAGGATTAATTAGCTATTTACATAATTTAGGATCTACTGACTGCAGATATATGGATAATCAGGTTCAAAATGAACTTTTCTAACAGTCTAATATGGCTTTGCCATGTGTTATGCACCATGGTTTTAATGAAGTATTAAGTCACTTAAGCAAATACAGACATTTGAAAACAGTGTTTTGCTATTTAAATGCTATTTACATGAATTTGTTTGACTGGCTCATTCCATGGGAAATCACTTTAGGAAAGGAGTTTTTCTAACCACCCCTTCCTCTTCAGTCGGTCAGTCGACGCCACGTCAAGACCGACGAATAGGAATCTTGCTAGAGAGGCCAATCTACTTTGAGTGAAACTAAACAAGCCAATGCACATTCAGGATTTCAAGTGGATCTGAAAGAATCTTCAAACCTTCATGATTAAAAAAATAGGTACTATTTTACTATATGTAGTGTGGATACAAATAAAAATTTTTTTTAGCAATGGGTCTTAAATTATTAATGTTCCCAATATAGCTGTGATATAGTGTCAACGAATTAAAGGGCAAAGCAAACTAACTGACATACACCTAACAATGCCACAGTTGTGGCATAACTTCCACTACAACACGCAATGTTGCCATTGTTCATTTTACTTTTTTTGTTGTTGTTGTAAATATTTATCAAAAGTTATTTTACTTCTTTACCAAAGACACAAAAGTGAAAGTGAAGAGCTTGAGAATTGTTATTATAAATTGAGTGAATCTGGGATACTTAAATGCAAGCTCAAAAATTAGCCTTATAACAAAGATTGTTAAAATATTATGTCCCACAGATATGATATAACATATAGGTGTGCACTCTAAAGCAGCTTTACTTTGTGTGCTTTTTGATACATACAATTTCATAAAATCCTACTGTACATCCTGAGATTTTCTGATGTCAAGAACATGGGTATGTTCTGTGTGAGTGGGTGGTCTATAAGTAAAAGAAATAGTGTTGAGAATCTCTATTGGACACAACTTCTAATTGAGATGTGACATGTGTCAAGTGTAAGGCTAACAGGATAGCCTATGGTTTCTGCAAAAAGGTACATACACAGGATATGTGGTTAGGTACTTATAGTACTTATATTTTGATCTCTGAAAACCTTGAATAACATTTGAAAAATGCTGCCTGACTGCATGTGTATAAGGTCGTGTGACTCGTGTTGGATCAGATCACATGGTAAGTTCATTTAAGGATTTGTCACTCAGAAGAATATGTCAGACTGAAACTCTTGAGATTGTGAGTCTTTTTAAGGTATTCATAAATTGACCGACTCATAAACAGACATTTGTTTATAATCTGATTGCACAAGTTGCTATTAAGTAAGTTGGATGTTGATTTTCAACGCATTCTCACCCCAAGGCGTCATTTAATTGAGACTTTTGACCATGCTTCAATAACTGACGCTAAAGGGTGCCTTTATGACGCAATGACGCTTCCGTTATGGGTAGGTTTAGGTATGGGTAGGTAGGCGCGTCTCATATTGACGCTAAGGGTTCCGTGTGCGTCTAATTTAGACGCATGGTCAAAAGCGTCATTTAGATGACGCTCGAGGATGAGCGTCATCTAACTGAAGCTAAAGGCACCCGCACCCTTTAGCGTCAGTTATTGAAGCATGGTCAAAAGTCTCAATTAAATGACGCCTTGGGGTGATTTAGTAGGCCACTTTGAAGGATTCTGTGAGGTTTTTCAGTGAAAGATAATCAGAAACCGGTAACAACTTGTTTGAGCAATTAATTAAATAGACTCAAATGGTTGCACTGTTTGTTTGTTTTTGCATGCAGCCATGAGGAGAAAACACTGTTATATTTTTCATATTTCATTTATATTTGATAAAAAAAAGGCAACATATTTGAAAAGCTAATTAAAGTTCTGCATGTACTGATCCTGTAGCTTTGAGTTTAAAAAACAACAACAACATAAAACAGAATAAACTCTTTAAATGTTTGGGTTATTTCAGAATGTATTATTCCGTCACTCTTCTCCGATATTCTTATTTGACTCTTTTTCAGTTGAAAAGCTGTAACGCCTCATCTTGTGTGACTTTCAAAAAAGAGATAATTTCATTAATCATTAAAGAGATCATTCAGTTTTAATTTAAATTAATTTAACTGAATATTTTCAACGGCTGCTCTACATAAGCTCTTATGTACAATCGCTGTTGAGGGTCTGGATGGTTGTTTATAAGATGAGTTGAGTTTTCATTTTCTATTCAATTTCACTGGCACCCCCACAAACTCAAACCATTAGTTGAACTGTGTCAGTCTGGTTTTGATGACCAAACAGACAGAGCAAAATGTTGTAAGCCTGGTAAAGCTGATATTTTGAACAATCTACTTAGGCTCACTGCCCACAGAGTTTTGACCATGTCTATACCTTTAATAGATATTCTGCATAATAAAGTATGTCACTCTTAATATGAGCTTATTTTCAGCCTTATTAGGAAGTAAATGTGCTCATGTGTTGTGATGGAGGTATTGAAGTTTAAAAAATATGGATCCTTGCAGGTGAGGTTTGTGGCTTCCTGAAGGTCACTGTCATGATTCTGCCATCTAGTCCTTGTCGTTCTTTAATTCTTGAGGCAGGATCATTACAGACCCATGTTTTGTGTGCAAGCACATGGCCTTTTGTTTGGGCCATGTGCTTGTGTTGTTTTGTTCTCTTGCCCTGGCCCCTTGTTATCCTCGTTTTGTCATTATTGCTTTACCTGTGTCACCTGTTGTTTTATCATTAGTCTCTCTATTTAATCCCCTTGTGTTTGCTGTCTTGTGCCGGTTCATTGTGATGTGTGTATCCTGTGATACAATACTTGTGTGTTGACCTTCCTGTGAGTACCTTGAAGAATCATGTCTTGTAAAATCCTGATCTTGTTGCTGTTGTTAGTTATTTGTCTAGTTATCTGTCAAGTCTTAGTCTAGTGTTGTTAGTCTTTGTTTTTGCCCACCAGCCTTGTTTTGCCCCATCGTGGGTTTTGTTTTCCCTGTTTTATCTGAATAAAACCGTGTTAATTGCATACTATCTACGATTGGGTTCATCTCTCCACAAACCATAAGTCACAATGGGCTCTATATTGTTGTTCTGTGCTAAGGGTCAGGATGTACTCAATTTACCATTGTAGAATGTGCTGGACATATTTCTTGAGCTCTGGCCCTGTATGCTATTATAATGGAGCTGGGAGAGGTTAATAGTTTGTGGAAGATTGAAGAGGGAGTAATTGGGTGCTCAGTATGAAACGCTAGTTAAAATGGAGGAGCTCTGGTTGCCTAATCCTAATCTATAGCCTGAGGTGTGAGAGGGGATAATTGGATGTTAAAGGCAAAGTTGTAGCCACTAATAAGAATTCTGATGTAACTGTCTTGGTTCCAGGTCAAGATGTATGTGGCAGTGACAGAGCTGTAGCTTGACATTCTGGGAACTCTTGACCGTATGCTTTCTGTTACGCTTAAGCAAAATACGAATTTGGCCAGGTGAAGATATGTCATTTTGCATAATGGTAATCCTACCATTTATTATAAAATACAAATATTTATTGGGTTTTTTTTTCATCAAAGCTGTCTTATTTCTAATCTTTGTTTGGAATTCAACAGGGACAAGGAGACAATTGTTCAGTCAATAACAACTTTTTATTGGCTGCCCTGAGCATGGATTGAACACATTTTTTTTTTTTATGCAATAAATTAGACAATTTAAGCAACTTGCAATCCCCCATAGCAACAACCTGGACTGGGACCCAAATACCCGTTACAGCCCTACCTGGGACCATCTCATAAAGGGTACTATAGCTTATACATTACTATTTGTTGTGCCCCTAGAGTCCCCCACCACATTAGCCATGGCATAAGTGGCAGGTAGGCTATATAGACTGGGTTTTTAATGGAATCATGATGCTTAATTAGCTACATTAGTTTAAGGAGAGAGGATAAGCAGATATTTTAAGTACTCTATAAGAAGCACCTTTACAGTTTGTTCACTTTGGTCAATAAATAGTCACATTTCGTGTGTGTTTTTTTTTTTAATTTTTATATTTTTTTATGAGCATTTTCCACAGTTGCCAGTGACTTGATTGCTATGTTTTAATGGTTGGTTAAGGTGAGTGCTTTTATTATTTTTTACATTCAATCAAACAGCAGCTCTGATGATGAAAAAGCACACACTATAATCATGTACAAATATGTAAAATCTACAAATGTAATAAATCATTAAATTGCCTTAACTATTGTGATAACACCCAAAAGGGTTAGAATAAAGGTCTGTGTTAGTTACTTTTCATTTACCACAACCATCATACCTCCAGTGGGAACCTGTAATGGAACTGATCAAAGTATATGCCGTAAATGAATGGATTTTTCTGACCAAGTATAGTATATGGCAACAAACCAACCAAGTGCTGTGCATTGAAGTGATTCTGAAACTATACCAACCATAACTAATGGGGTTTGGAATGAGCTAATAATCCCAGAAAACATGAAGTATAAACACACAAACTTACCTTACTCTTTTGGAAATGCCTGCTCCCAGCATGTGTATCTTGAGGCTTCATGTGTTTTTAACATTTTATATTAAGTAAAATATTTTGTCAACAGTCTGGGGCTTGAACTTAAAGTCAAACCATTTATCAATTTAAAGTACTCTATAAACAGAAGGTCTTGTCACACTACATGGTGGGCATGGTTTAATTTTGTGGTGTTATATCCAGGTATTCATAATCTGTTTATGTTACCCTGTAGGTAGTCTGATTACCATTGTTGGTATGATCATAATAGTATAGATGTATCCATGTATTTATAATCTGTCTTATTATACCTTGTAGGTATTTGATTACCATTGTTGGTATTATTATAATTGTTACCTATGGGCATATATGGTGTGCTTTAGGATGTTTTGTTTTTGTTTTATGGTATTGTTTTGGGTTTTTTTGGCGAGGGAGAAGGGGTTCCCCTTCTTTCCCTTCTCATGTTTTCTCATATGTATATATATATAAAAAATTGTATTGAGTGTTATGATAATGTTTAAGGAAGCAGCTACCATTGTTTTGTTTTTGTTTTCCTGTTAATGGTAACCGGGGTGGGTTCAAATAAGTTTGACTTCTACCCACTCTGTTTTGAGCAATAGATGGAAATATTTTGTTATAGTTGGATGAAAGTTTATGAATGTAAAGTCTTGTATTGATTAATCATAGTGTTTCTATATTACCTTTGTCATGTATAATTATATATTGCTCGAAATAAATAAATAAATAAATAAATAGGCCTAATGAAACCTTATTGTAAAGTGTTCCTTGTTCATTCATCCACTCTGGCCATATAACATTCTATAGCTTCAAAAAAAAAAAAAAAAAGCTGGTAAGATATAATTAATTTTCTATCAACAATGATTGTTTAATGTTGTCTTTTAATCTGACATCCAGACATTTTTATTTATTTTCAATTAGACACTAAGCAGAATGTTATCTGCAGCTGACTCATCAAAGTGTGGTCAAAAGCATGGATGGTAGATTGAAATTACCTTTTTTCATTACAGTGACAATGTGGGAATGTTTTGTCCTCTGAAATTAACCTACCAGAAAGAAGCGAGTGCCACCAGAACATCAACAGCCTCCCAGTGATGTTAAACCCATTAACCTGTACCACCCAACAGGCCGAGATACCATCACCTAGAGAGTATTTTACTTGGCGTTCAATGAAAGCAGTAGTAAATCATAGTCTTTATTCCTTGTCACATTGCTAAATGTTCCAATATTGCATTTGTTTTCAGATTTCTTTCTTTATGACAAACCAGCTTCAAGGTCCTGTTTTCACCTCAAGAAATAATAAATACTTTTTTTAATTACAATTATTAATTAAAAATCTGAATCAGTGTTTAGTAGCAGTGTTAATGGCTCAAGAGAAAACTATTTTGTACTGGCGTGCTTGTGAACAATAGGCTCTATTTCTGGTTTTATTTGTGAAATACTTACATTCACAAGTAAACAACTGATATAGAACATTCCTCTTTTTCTTTTAAACAAAACATTCTATGTGCCGGTTCGTTCAAGGACAGGGCATACCATATACATGGAGCTGTGGATATTAAAACTCTCAAGGCTTGCTGAAAATAATCTGCAAGAAGATGTAGCCAGACTAATTCATTATTTAAATATGGCCACTTTGTAGAACAACCGAAAAAGGCATGGGCTATATGTAAACATCATAACTTGTAACAAACCGTTTTGTCATAATATAATAACATATGGACAACCACATTTCCAGAGACACCAGAGACATTTCCATTTGGGACATTTTGCAAAATGCAATAAAATCAAGAATCTGTGATTTGGTAATTCTCTCAATCCTTTATTAAACTGACAAAAGTACTAAGAAAATATTTCCATTTTTTTCACTGACCAACTTAATTGTATAACCAATTTGGATATTTATGGCTGCAACACTCTCCAAAAAAGTTGGGACAGAGGCAAAATAAAAGTGATATAAAATAAAATGTTTGCCTAAAAAGCCAAACCCAGTCATAGATTCATCAAATATGTATTTTAGTAATTTCTGGTTTAAATTAGAATCCCTTCCATTTAATATTCCCGTATCCTTCGCCATTCCCAAGTCAGTGACACAGTGACGCAAAATTAGTCAAATTTGACTACATTTATTCAATGTATATAATGTGCTGCAAATTTGAGGCATACATTTGTGGCTACTTGTCCCTGTGATATACACTCACCGGCCACTTTATTAGGTACCCCATGCTAGTAACGGGTTGGACCCCCTTTTGCCTTCAGAACTGCCTCAATTCTTCGTGGCATAGATTCAACAAGGTGCTGGAAGCATTCCTCAGGGAGTTTGGTCCATATTGACATGATGGCATCACACAGTTGCCGCAGATTTGTCGGCTGCACATCCATGATGCGAATCTCCCGTTCCACCACATCCCAAAGATGCTCTATTGGATTGAGATCTGGTGACTGTGGAGGCCATTTGAGTACAGCGAACTCATTGTCATGTTCAAGAAACCAGTCTGAGATGATTCCAGCTTTATGACATGGCGCATTATCCTGCTGAAAGTAGCCATCAGAAGTTGGGTACATTGTGGTCATAAAGGGATGGACATGGTCAGCAACAATACTCAGGTAGGTTGTGGCGTTGCAACGATGCTCAATTGGTACCAAGGGGCCCAAAGAGTGCCAAGAAAATATTCCCCACACCATGACACCACCACCACCAGCCTGAACCGTTGATACAAGGCAGGATGGATCCATGCTTTCATGTTGTAGACGCCAAATTCTGACCCTACCATCCGAATGTCGCAGCAGAAATCGAGACTCATCAGACCAGGCAACGTTTTTCCAATCTTCTATTGTCCAATTTCGATGAGCTTGTGCAAATTGTAGCCTCAGTTTCCTGTTCTTAGCTGAAAGGAGTGGCACCCGGTGTGGTCTTCTGCTGCTGTAGCCCATCTGCCTCAAAGTTCGACGTACTGTGCGTTCAGAGATGCTCTTCTGCCCACCTTGGTTGTAACGGGTGGTTATTTGAGTCACTGTTGCCCTTCTATCAGCTCGAACCAGTCTGGCCATTCTCCTCTGACCTCTGGCATCAACAAGGCATTTCCGCCCACAGAACTGCCGCTCACTGGATGTTTTTTCTTTTTCGGACCATTCTCTGTAAACCCTAGAGATGGTTGTGCGTGAAAATCCCAGTAGATTAGCAGTTTCTGAAATACTCAGACCAGCCCTTCTGGCACCAACAATCATGCCACGTTCAAAGTCACTCAAATCACCTTTCTTCCAAATACTGATGCTCGGTTTGAACTGCAGGAGATTGTCTTGACCATGTCTACATGCCTAAATGCACTGAGTTGCCGCCATGTGATTGGCTGCTTAGAAATTAAGTGTTAAGGAGCAGTTGGACAGGTGTACCTAATAAAGTGGCCGGTGAGTGTAGATGAGACACTCTTGACCCAGAGAAAAGAGATTTTTTTAAATCTATTTGCAAATAAAATTGTAAATGTGCCATTAACATTTCGCTATACTCTGTCCTGAGATTAATCAAATCAGAGCTTAACCATGCACTAATAATTGACTGCCATTTGAAGCTGCACTGAAACTGTCATTTGGACCTTGAACCGTTTGGGTCCTGTGGAAGTCCATTATATGGAGAAAAATCCTGAAGTGTTTTCATCAAAAACCTTAATTTCTTTTCGACTGAGGAAAGAAAGACATGGATGACATGGGGGTGAGTAAATTATCAGCAAAAGTTTTTTTAAAAGTGAACTAATCCTTTAATGCTAAATCTGGATCCCTTTAACAACTACCTAACTTCTGTATTAATAAGCAGTAATTATGAGTTTATTGAGGCAAAAGTCCTAGTTCGTAGTAAGAATTGGACCCTAATCTAAAGTGTGACCATATTTTATATTTGATTAAAAGTGTAGACATTTTATTCATTCACTTTAGGATCATTACTTAGGCAATATAGGCTAGGCCTACACAATGTTGTTATTGGTTCTGTTACTGTAATGTAATGAACTGTTATCTCAGCAAATTCCGTTCAGTTTTGTTCTATTCCCGTTTCTCTTTTTTGCTCATTGAAAAACTTTTTGTATTACGTCTTCACGAAGCAGGATTAGCTGTTGTGCAGTATTCATAGTGTCTTTTCCCATGTGGTGATCTCAGAAAGGGTCAATCCCTTTAATCAGGCTCTTCTGACTGTAATTGATTTTCTACGTTTGGACATACAACTGAATGATCAATAGGCTAAAGAGAGATGAGTCAGCTCTGATTCATGAGCCTCATTAAGCATCCATAAAATGCAAATGAGGTGATTTGTTAGATGCTGATCAAACCTGTAAAGAAAACAACAGGCAATATACAACAGTTAGTTCTGGTCCTAGAATTTGATTGGTTGAGCAGCGTATATTCAGCCCTGACAGCACTGCGAACCAGCATTCAATTTGTCCAGCAACAACATTACTTCATTCAGAATTGAAACGAGTGACTGTCTTAAAAGGTTAGTTTACTCAAAAATGTAATTTCTATCATAAATTACTCACACTCGTGTCATTCCAAACCCGTAACTGATCCACAAGCGTCAGTGAAATTGATGCACGCTGTTTGCCCCCATAACAACCCAAGTTAGCCCGCTTAGTGGAGAATACTTTCGTTATGATTTAACAGCATGATATTTTCATTGTAATTTTACAGCATGATATTTTTGGTTAGTAAATAAGTTAGTTTTCTCGTAGTTTATTATATTTTCATATTATTTTCCGGTGACGGTCAGAATGACTGTTTTGGCCAGTTTGGGGCCAATGCGTTTCATATGTGCCCATAAAGGTTTTACCTATGCATTGAAATGCACATTGGCAATGTTTTTTGTAAGTTATTGTATTCTAATATCTAAGGATGAATACATCTGTTTTAATTTTACAAAGAAAATAATAGAAAATGTATCAATTTCAACTGTGCATCTGTAATTACAATTCATTATTTAAACGACATGCCACCAAAATGCTCTAAGAAAACAACCTCTTTAGAGTATTCTATCTGTTAGACAGAGGCAACGTCATTCATACTTACCTTCACTCATCATTGCTGATTGGTGGAGAAAGCTAGGGGAGGGGCCTACACTCAGCATGCCAGACCGTGGCTGTGGGGGCAAGAGTTTCTCTCTCGTCTGCCTGCCAAGAGCTGGGAGCACTCTGGAGACTGAATGCCTCACTCTGAATACTGGATGTTGCTGTGTGCACTTCAACAGAGTCTGTGTTTATAGATTCAGTCAGATGTCGCTTTCTCCTATTCTCTAATTCTCTGTCTGCATGTTTTTATCTCTATTTTTATCTTGTATTCTTATGTAGGAGGCTCTTGCAGCCCTTTGTTGGACGTTTTTGCTGCTTTGGAGGAAGAGTTATCACAGAGGGGAGGTGATGGATGTTTGTTCACTATCTGCTTTCTTTGATCTAGATGCCGGAGGATGTTCAATGTGAAACTAATGAATTCATCAGACTGAATTAGCTTCAGGTCAAACCACTGACCACAGATATTCAGGGAAATGAACACCTCACATCATCATGGACTGCATCATTCGTACTGGAATCACAGCCAGGGAGCTCTGCCGGTGGGAAAGCATGGTCAGGGCGACAGAGGATCAGCCTCAGGATGCTATGAGCAGCTGCTCATCTCCACAGAGGTCTTCCTCGCGCTCGGGCTCATCAGTCTCCTGGAGAACATTCTGGTGATTGCGGCTATTGTCAAGAACAAGAACCTTCATTCTCCCATGTATTTCTTTATCTGCAGTTTAGCCGTAGCAGACTTGTTGGTCAGTGTCTCCAATGCTTCAGAAACGGTCGCGATAGCGCTCATCACGGGGGGCAACCTGACCAACCGCGAAAGCATTATCAAAAACATGGACAACATTTTTGACTCAATGATCTGCAGCTCACTGTTAGCTTCCATTTGGAGTTTGTTGGCCATCGCAGTGGACCGCTACATCACGATCTTCTACGCCTTGCGCTACCACAACATCATGACCCAGTGGCGGGCAGGCACCATCATAACCTGCATCTGGACCTTCTGTACGGTCTCCGGCGTGCTCTTCATCGTGTACTCGGAGAGCACCACCGTTCTCATCTGCCTCATCAGCATGTTCTTCACCATGTTGGCGCTCATGGCCTCGCTCTACGTCCACATGTTTCTTCTAGCCCGGCTGCACATGAAGCGCATTGCTGCTCTCCCTGGCAATGGCCCTATCTGGCAGGCAGCAAATATGAAGGGGGCCATCACCATCACTATCCTGCTGGGGGTATTCGTAGTGTGCTGGGCTCCGTTTTTCTTGCACCTCATCCTCATGATCTCCTGCCCCCGGAACCCCTATTGCGTCTGCTTCATGTCTCACTTCAACATGTATCTGATCCTCATTATGTGCAACTCAGTCATAGACCCTCTCATCTATGCCTTCAGGAGCCAAGAAATGAGGAAGACCTTCAAGGAAATCTGCTGCTGCTGGTATGGACTGACCTCTCTGTGTGCATAAGGTTTTCTGTTTGACATTAAGATACTGATTGTGAGACGTTGGCTTACAAGATAACTCAAGACAACAAATGATGCTGAGAATGTATAGGTCTAATTACACTGCATAGCTGCACATTTATTTGATGCCCAGAGAAAGCTGATACTAATGGCTGTGCTGACCATAAAAAAGGAACCTCAACGAGATTAGCTAATTTTAATGACTCAAGGATTCGGTTCAAATATTTTTTATTCATTTACACATTGTTTTGGTGTTTACTCATATATACCAAACTCGTTCATTTTGTCTGTTGAATATTAGACATCAAAAGTGCCAATATTTAAAGCATTATGAAATGTTTGCTGTGTGTTGTGATTCAGTAACTCAAGCACATGCACAATGTGCTTGGCAACTGTGATTATGTTCTGTTAGCAGGTTGGTACTTTATTATCCAGCCCGAGGACCATTGCAGCTTGATACGTGTTTCAGACTGCATTTATTTTTATATTTTGTAAGTTAAGATCATTATTTTTTTTTCAATGCCATCTGATTGTGCAATAAAAAAAAACATAAAAATGAGCAATTATGCCTCACCAATTTTCTTGTGGATTTTGTTCATCGCTGTCTTGGTTTACATTTTCCTTTCTTCCCAGCTTCAGTGTCATGAAGCTCAAAAGCTAAATCTCCATATCATCTAGTAGTAGAATGCCTACAGGGTCTTAAAACTATTTAATTTGTTTGTTCTTTTTAAAGGTTTACTTACAGTATGTGCTGCTTATAGTCTCTCATCTCGTGCAACTACATAAGAAAGGATTTCTGTCCGTTTGCACATTAAACAAGCTCTCATTTATATCCATGATTTTCCTCTCTTCCAATAATATTATTTGACCTTTAAATCAAAGCCAAATCCCCTGAATGTAGCCTACTTAAAAAAAGATTATGATTATTTATCTCAGCATGCTGAGGTCTATAGTACCTGGATGGATAAAGCTATAATTTGGCATTCCTGTTAGCATAGGAGGAGGGTATACCAACTCTAGGGTAAGGCTAGATGCGATTCCTCCTTAAAACACATTTAAATAGAATCTCATGAAATAGTTATGTGTTGCCTATCAACAACCTACACATCACAGCATAAACACTCTTGTTATTAAAGTGGTTATGTTCGCAAACCACTATGATTTGTACAGGCAAGCATATGCGTGATTTGGCATGGCAGCCAGTTTGAATAATAAATAGCCTATTTCCTATGCAGCAATACATAGCCTACATTTTCTTCAAATTCCGAATGTATTATCGCCTAGAAAGTGTGCATAAAGTGCTCCATTTAGTTTATAATCACCAAGCTGTCACTCATCTTAATTCATCGCGATCTCACAAAGTTCTGCTAATCTCATTTAGCCTACATAGTGTCTACACTTTTTTTGTTACAAGTTAAATTATAACGAGAGGATTTGAGTGTGCAGATCTAATAGCCTACTGAATAAAACTCTGGCGTTTTGAGTGGTAAGGGGTTCCAACTCAAACACATCTGATTGGCCATTCAAGAAATCATCAGATATGTTTGTGATTGGCTACATTGCTCAATGCTGCAAAAATACGTTGTAAATAGAAAAAAACTATTTATATTAGCTTCAACGCTCTCAATAGCACAATCACCAAATCTGTTTATGTTTATCAGTTTATGAGTTGTGAGCATTCACGAGTTCAGCTCGCGCACTGAATACAACTCTGGTGTTTCAGCGATTACTAATCTTAACATCTCTGATTGGCCATTGCATTCATTAACTCAACAGAGTCGTGTGTGTGATTGGTATAGTGCGCAACACTGTAAAACGCTTGAAAAGTATGATGCAACATGAGCAGATATAAATTGAATGCCCCCATCGACACTTTTAATTTAATTTTCATTTTAATTTTATTACTAGATTTAGTTTAAATGTGCAGTTGCATTTTTGGCCAAAGCCCCCGTTACACGCTCCGCCTAATGGCTCAGCTGGTGCCTGACCCTCTGTAAATACCTAAGGTGTATGGCAAATCTCTCTTGAGCCACATTGAAAATGACAATTAGCTGATGGCACTAGCTGGTGACACCAACCCTTCACTAGTTGTGACATGTCATCATAATATATATATATTTGGGAAACAGCCTGTCAGGCTGATGGAAACCTATATATCCTATCGTTACAAAGTTATTTTTTCTGTCTTCACGGGAAATGAAATGCTTCTCACGAATCTCACCACTGCTAAACATCAATTCATGTATAGGCTACTGGTATTCAGTTTGTGTTGGCCACACATTAGCATGTGCAATCAAGCAATAAAAAATTACTTATTTTAAAATAAATTGAATAAGATATTGCAATGTCTAAGATATAGCACTCATTATCTGTGTTGTTTATAAATTACACAACTCATAAAACTCATGCTCCATTACATTTTGTAAAAAAAAAAAAGAAAAAAAAGAAGCAGATTCATCAGGTCCCCTCTGAGTAATATTGATCAGTTTAAGTGTGACCCAAAGCCCTTCTTTTAGCTTTCTTTCTAGTGATTACAATCCATTTACATGTATAAGTCTCATTCAATTTCAGGATTGAGTCTCAGATTGCTGCATCATAAGTGCAATCATCTCATCTCTCAACAATCATCTCTTTGGTCGCAGTTCACATTTTCACCACTGAATAAAACACCTTCTCTGAACACGTGACATGATAAATGCTTCAGCAACGTACAAGGTAGATTTACACAGCATGAAATGCTTTCTAGGTCTGCATGAAAAGATATCTTAAAAATAAAAATGCAAATGTGTAAAATGGAGAGGAAGGAGATGCACAAGGGGTTTCTCTGTATTTTTGTATATTTGGTCACTGGAACTGATTCAACATTAACCATTGGCTGTGTATCGATAAATGAGGCTTCCTCAGAAATAGGCTCCCTGAAATTATTTGTGAAAGGCGCCTTTTCTTAGCAATTTAAGCTTGACTTAAGAAGTATCATTAAAGTCATTTATTTGGTAAAGAAAGCAGGGGAAGATACAGCAATGAGGCTAAGAGCATCATGATTGGTCTTGACAATAAAGCCTGCCCTGCACTGACCCTTTGTTAAATTTTTCTTATTTAGCTCTTATGATTAAGATGTTATTATTTTTGTTAAATGACAGCGAGCAGTTTTGATATAGGCTATATATATTCTTTATGCTTTCAATGAATGTATATTAATTAAAGGTAATCAGAAGAACTTAACTGATGTTTGAACTATAGTATTGTCAGTGAATTTGTGTTTTGGTGGAGTGTCTAAACATCTGAATATTTTACTAACTCGGCGGGGCAGATAGTGAAAGCTTATAAGCGACTGTAAATAATTGGTAATTAAAAGGATGTGTTTACTGTTCTGTGAAATTATTGGAAGGTGCTTTCATCAAAAGTGACCATCATGGAGAATAATGTTCCTTCTAAGTAAGCTGGACCTTGTTCAAACACATGAGCCAACTATTTTCATACAAAACTGAGGATTGTCACTATAGGAAAAGAAAGCTAAGGTAAAAGTAAATGTCTTAAATAAATGTACAATGTATGTGTGTGCTTTGTTAACTGTTGTTAAGTTCAAATCAGGGCTCTGAACTGGCTCAAAAAACAAAAACACAGAATTTTAACAGGAGTATTAACAAAAACAAAATCAATTTGAAACATTCTGAACAGAAACGCTTATTTGAAATTAGCATCGGTTAACGTTTTTTTATCCTTTTGTTTAAGATTTTAATTTTGCAGTCAACCAATCATAAATTCAAATATAGTACGGCCTATGCAAATACAACACAAAAATTGGCACATCCAACATGAGTGAAATGTCAGTTGTCACATTTGTCATCATAGTCGCGTACTGGCATTAGCTAATATGTTCATATTTTACTATGAAAGTTGCAGGTTTGTGTAGAACCACCACTATTCAGATTTTTTTTTTTTTTTAATTAATAAACTTGTTGTCAAAGTTAGTATTGTGGCTTTATGTGTTAATTTTTTCCAAAATCAAACTCAAATTGAGTTACAAGGTTTTTCACCGGCGGATGTCAGAGTTTGTGTTTTGTCCGTCATTAGAACAGTCATATGACTCCCTTTTGAGGCGGTAAGTGCATCGCATTAAGTTTAATCAACTTCCAGGTTAAAAAGGTTATTGTAGCTATATGTGGGTGCTCAGTTGTTTAATACATTTGGCCAAAATGTTGTGTTATAAAAGATGAAGTGCTTTGCACAGGCTGTATTGGCTATGACACACACACACACACACACCACTGACATCAGATCACTGATCTATGCTGTGGGTTTTCACCCAAAATGTTTTGTTTTTTTAATGGCACATATGAAAATGTTTGTTTAATGCAGTTTAAATGTCATGTGGCTGTATAAGCAATTGTGTTTTAAAATGTATGATAAATTACTATTTCCCTTTGCAGTTTGACTGGCCCATTGTACCTGAAACAGCATGCAAAAAAAGTTGGCACAGCTGATGTTTCAAGAATGTAGGGCCTAAATAATTATATTTTATTACATAATTTCAACACTAAATTATCAAAAAGAGCCATTATTAATCATAAAAACACATGGAAAAGGCATATTGTATTATGGTCCCAAACGATTTACCAAAAAGTGGCCCAATTTAGCTGATATCACCCCTAAAGTAACGAAGTAGGCTATTTGTACTTTGTTACATTCCAACACTGCTACTTGGCATTGAGTCTGTCCTCTGCTCTTCAATAACTGTCTGGTTTGGCTCAGCTACAAAATCAGACATCAGAAGACTACAGAGGACAGTTCAGACTGCTGAGAGGATTGTTGGTGCTCCTCTGCCCACCCTCCAAGAGCTGTATATATTCCAGAGTGAGAAAAGGGCTCAGGAAATCACACTGGATCCCTCATTTGAACACTGTGCAAAGATCAATATCACTTATATTTGTTTGACAATACCCTACCTCTTTTTATTCAATTATGTGTACAGGCTATTGCACACCTGTACATACAAATTTCTTTTTTGTTTTAAATTTAAATATATACTCTGTGTCTTATTCACATATATTTTTATTTTTTATTTTACTATCTGTGTACTGTTGTTGTCTCTGTGTACTGGAAGCTTCTTCGGATGTCACCAAAACAAAATTGCAATGAAGCTCTTTCTGATTATGAGTTTGTTATTTGTGAGGCTTTTTTTTTTTTTTTTTTAAAGCAAATGGCACTGCAAAACCAAAACAAATGCATGCGCTTTTATGTTCAAAGAACCAAACCAGCTCAATAAATGGAGTCACTAAGAGCTATCTGAATACCTGACAAGAGACTCCATTAAATTCTGCTGACTATAGAGCATATACATCTCCTTAATGGATTGATTTTTTACATACATTTGATGAATGTGGATTTCTGTGATAACAGCATCACCCATCTGGGCTCAGTTGAGCTGTTCAGCATGATGACATGCAACCACTGAGCCAACTGACACTATCACTCCATATGCTTATGCTGATGACTGTGCTGTGACAGAATAACTAATAGTGTTAAAGGTGCCTTATGTCAAAAAATCAATTCATACTCCACATATTCCATACCAGATGGGGGCAGTATACCTACAGAAAGTTGGCCTACTCTAGTCTGTTTTTTAGTTTCAGGTTGTTAATCTTCTAAAACCGTCAAATAGTTCGCTTTGTCCCGCCAAAGCCTATTTTGATCGGTGAGGGATGTTGAATAGAATGACTGCTGCCGCTGCGCTTGACAGGGCGCGTTACGAGCAGAGAGAGAGAGAGAGAGAGAGAGAGAGAGAGAGAGAGAGAGAGAGAGAGAGAGAGAGAGAGAGAGAGAGAGAGAGAGAGAGAGAGAGCCCCGGCCGCGCGCGCCCACTCTCACGTCTTCAAACAACACGAGCGCGGCCCTGCTCTCTCTCCCTTGCGCATATTAATCAAATCAATTGACACGATAGTAAGACCGCAGTTTCACGTGGAGCATTTGGAGATTTTTAGAGATTAGAGATGTAACGCACGCCTAACGCACGTGAACCGATCATCTCTACTAGCTAATAGTAAAAAAACACGAACTCTGTTGAAAGATACAGTATGCTGCAACTTACCAAAATGTATTCCTCATACATAATATCGACCAATAATTTTTTTGAACTCTTCCTTGAACTGAAATGTAGTAGTGGGCTGTACCAAAGTCCTTTTTTGTCCTTTACACGATTGACATCAGGTTCAAGTACGCCCACAAGCCGTGCGAGTTATTCGTGTGTTGCAGTTTGGCTGGTGGTTATGTATGTTGCCCGCCTACCGCCTCCCATGGCCGAAACTGGTATTATGACACCGGCCGGGCCGGGGCTTGTAATTTAGTATGCTAATTCAGGTTTATATTTTGGCAGCACTATAACTTGTAATTTTTTTAATGACATCATTGCACTTATTTCTTCTCATTCTTTTGATACCTGTAGCTCATTTTTTGGATATTTTTACCTCAATTTTTACATATGGCACCTTTAAAAGCAGATGTGTGTATCAGTTCATTGTGTTTTATTTAGTTCAATTTATGAATGAAAAGAAGAAAACATTTAATATATTTTATAAGATTGATCAATGGATGTTTATTCACTGAAAAAAGTGATTTTGGAGAGTGGTAAATGTGGAAAAACCATATAAAATGTAGGCTACATGATTATTGCAGCCAGCCAACGAATTCTAAAGTAATGGGTAAATTCTACATATGCTACCCATTCGTCAACAGTAAGAACCATCACATAGAAAAATGCAGTAAAATATACCCCCAAACCGTGAGGTTTTTTTTGCTTTAAATTGCGCATGCGTCAGCCCGCGTTTTTGAGTGAGTGTGGGCGACGCTGGATCCTCTCTGGCTGAAATCGAACAGCAGAAGTGAAGGTAAGCTATTTACATAGGAGTGTAGTAGGCTATATATATTTTTTAATTATGAGATATTACACTTCACTTGTATTCAGCTTTCGTTTGTTTAACATGCCATTACCTGAAATTAAAGTTTGAATCTGTCGCTGGCGTCACCATGGCCCGGGACACATCAAGCCGACGGTCGGCCGTTAGGCAACGTGTTCAAAGTTACTATCAGATTTAATGTGATTACCTTGACAAATTATACATTATTAAACAGATAAGATAAGACTCAGCTAAAAAATATGCAGATTCGGAGAAATATTTATAGATTATCATAGGTTTATGTCAGATTTCTGTATAGAGGAATTATATTTATTGAATATACCCAAAATGGGCCGATGTAATCATAAGAGCGCTGGATACTCAGATGGGCCTAGTGTGTTTTCAATACACACTGGCAGCTGGGGGGCGCCGTGTGCACATTATTATACTCCGTATATCACGAAGAAGAGCCATTTTGACCTAATTAAAAGTATTTTAATACTTAACATACTAAAAAAAATTGTTTTAATATAGACAAATAGAACCTAAAATATTAATATCAGAACATTAACTAATTCATATTTTGCCTGTTTTTTGCCTTTCTGAGTCCTGAAGCAGTGAGTTTGCAGGAGATTTTGTAGTGCGTTTTATGTTTCTTGTGTGGACTTATGTTTAGTTTGTTTCTGTTTCCTGTTTTTAGTTTTGTAGTCTTTTTGTAGTTCTTTTGGACAATCCTTGATTGTTTGCACCTGTGTCTTGTTTGTTGTTCCTTGTATTATTGTTGCTTGTATTCCTACCCTTCATGTTTCCTGTTTTGTTAATTGAAATACCTTCACTTAGTTCCTCGTCTGCCTGTCTTCCTTGCCTCCTTATAATAACAAATAAGCCAAAGTAATGCAAAACATTCATTGCTCTTTACAACATTAGCATAATGTGGAATATTATAATATTAGCTTTGGATGGAAACTCCAACTGAAATGAAAACTTTAGAGACATTCCGAAGGGGATTGAATGAAAAAAAATGGCAAGAATTAATTTAATTATTTTTCTAAACCAAACGAACCATGAAAAAGAGAACCAGTTTCAATTACACCTGCAAGATAACTAGGCTAATGCCGTAAGACGATATTCACAATCACGGTGAGCCACTGAGGAAAGTCTGTTTCTGCCTAACATTATTACTTTGTAGGAAAAGGGAATGGCTGTGAATAAAATGTATCCATTAGGGAGTTTAAACGCTGTGGGAATGGTGTTCTCTGAGATGCCTGCCTGCATCTCATCGCAGTGATATTTAGTGCAGATGAGAACATTCAAATCCTGGCACAACATATGTCTGACACCCCTCTGAGATGTAGTTTCCATTTAGTGCTTCATTTTGTAAAAAGACAACTATTTGCATATGACATTTATCATGTAGCCTACCAGTGCTTTACATTGCACATTTTAAATGACTTCGTCATAATATTGGATTTTGATTGACGACCATCATCGGGCCCTTAAGCCGGGACACACTTAACGACTGTAAGGCCGATTATGAACGTAATTTGATACTTACAGTACAACTGATCATGCCCAAACATTCTGAGGGGATTTTCCAGGCTGGCTGGAGTGTAAATTAATATTGATCAAACCTGCTCTCCATACATTGCATGAATAAAATATTGTAGTATGTTTTCCATCATGTCATTTAGCTGATAATTATGCTTCCGTGCACTCTCTGAAAGCTTGAAATAGCCTTGATTATTAATGACACGTTATAATCTTTCTGATTACCAACCCAGCACTTGTAAACATAGGAAATTGATAGAACAAATCATGCAGTACCATCAATCACTGACCACAGTTGTCATTGTGAATGAGATTTTTCCCGGGGCCACTATGGGAGGCTCACCTGTAAAACTTGTCCCAGACTATCACTGTGTGGTTTGAAAAAAGTATTATCTGTAATGAAATTTGGACATACAGTACATCAATCTGTCATGTGACCAATGCAGTAAGTTGCGTCAATTCACAAATCTTCTCCCGTGGCCTCATGGGATAGTAAAGAGTCCATCGAATTCACACTTCAGAATCTAGGCGGAAGTAGTAATACTTTTCGCCTACTGTTTTTCAAATACTATTTGTATTTGGACTACATTGTTGCTGTACTTTTTTCCCTACTATATACTAGGGAAGTATTTGATTTCGGACGCAGCATAGGTGAATTTTATTGTTGGCTCTGCCTCAGGTAAAAGTTTTTGATAATTGTTTGTAATTGATAAATTTTTTTCATTATAAGGCTATTATTATTCAAATAGATTAAAAAAAGAAATTTAGTGACAATGAAAATGACTTGAATACCACTTCTATGATGAACATATTTTCAATTTCTGAATTAAAAGTCTGATCATTTTAAAGATGCTTAAATTAAAAAATGCCTAGGTGATGTATAAAAGATTAAACAAGAAAACAAGTCTAATTAAATGGCTGGAATTTTTGGGAGGCAAAAATCATCATCTTAAAAAATGAGAGAAGAGGAGGCAATATCGTTTTAAAATATTTTAAATACTTGACAACTATTTGACCTCCAAATCAATGTCAGTGTGGCATAACATGCAGGAAGCCACTTTCATGTCTACTGATTTAAAAATGTATGAAACTGCCAGGAACACAAAGAATTTCAAGAATTTGGCACTTGTGTTTTGAATAATTTTTTAATTATAATATTTTAAAGCATTTCTCCTTTTCATCATCTTAGACATCCTTATTTATCACAGAGCTCCTTTACAGGAGGCATACGGTTTTAGCCTTTTTAAGATACATTTTTGACAGAAACAAATGACTGAATCATTTGCATATACTCATTGGCCGGTTTGCATTTAGGCTGACCTCTTAGATTAGTATTCTGAATATAAATTAAATATTTATATCATTATACATTATATAAACATTATGAACAAACATTAGAAAAAGTTTTTTTTAAAAACAACAACATTTGGTTGTATTGCCGTAGGACCTGTGATGGACCGTCACTGCTGCTTCCAGTATAGGGTACACAATAACTTAGTGCTGGGTTGAGTTCAGGGTTAAAATAATCTAGACTTTCAGCTGTGCTCTGTGTTATACGGTTCAAACCATTTACTCAGACCAATGTTAGGACTCATTATTCAGTCTGAGATTACTGTTAATGGTACATATTGTAGGGGAGAGAAAACCAGCATGAGTCATAGTTGCTCTCCTGAGAGCATCTAAAATGGCAGCTCATATTAATTATTAATCATGGAAGCTTGTATTCATCTGAAGTAAATTGAATAAAGCAATTTTTGTATGCATGTACCTCTCTAGGTTTAGACGTTGTAAAAGTAATGGCACAGAACAGTAGTAATTGCTGTTTCCTGCACGTCAGAGCAGCTTTGATGCGTCCTGCTAACTGATGTCAAGTGATGCATTGTTCAGCATTTGTTACAAGCAAGATGAGTCTTATCAGACTCTGAAATCAGTTCACAACCTGATTATCTTTGCAATTATGCATTAAAAACTATTTATTAGGAACACAAGTTCATGCATGCTAAAAAATTGAATTGAATTAATTTGAGCCTTTCGAGTGAGTTGAGAATGTGTTCTTGTCATGTAGTGTTGAGGGTGCTGTAGATGCAACTACATGGATACTGTAGAATAATCTTTTTCACAGGATTCAGACCAATTGCTGTTGTAGAACCATTGTCTCCACCGATTAGTCAAACAACCAATAAGCTGCTGCTTTTTAAGTGACTGGTAATTGTGACCAAGGTCTCCTTATGCCCTCTGGACTGTGAATTTATGTAACACCACAATGTCAAACTCCTATATCCTGCACTTCTTACTGTAAAATACTATCAAACTAAATGTATTAGGCCCTATCCACACTACTGCGTTTTAGTTTAGAAACGGAGAATTAAAACGAATACGATCTCCGTCCACACCAGCGTTTTAGCTGCGATCTCCGTCCACATTAAAACGACTGAAAACGTGGATCACGTGACCAGTCACCTACACTGGGCATGCGCATGCCAGTGTAAACACCATTACTCAGGAACCACATCTTCATTGATAAAATTATCCCACCATGCGCTGGTTCTTCCCGGCTTAACCCAAAACCGACGCTCCATGCACGGCCGATACCGCCGCTGCACATGGCATGGGAATTGTCACAGATCGCTGGAATAAGCTTGCCTCCGGCGCATGTAGGCAGTTAAAGTTACAGCATCAGGAAAGGATACGCCATGACTGATGACACCCAATCAGAGAGCCGAGCGCAAGCGTCTGCGTCATCGTTTTTAAAGTCCTCCGGTTTGTCCCGTCTTCACTAAAACGCCCTCCGGAGATTCAAAACGCAAAACGGGTCTGCAGCGTTTCTAAACGTCTCCGTTTTAGGTCTTCGTTTTTGCCGTTTTAGTCTGGACGACAGGTGCAAACGTAGCAAAAGGTCTCCGTTTCTAAAGGCCCTGTTTACACGAGAACGATTCCGAGTGAAAACGTAAAAATATTTTATCGGATGTGCCTTTCGTTTACACGGTGACGCCGTTTTTATGGCTTAAAAACGCAAAAAAGTGAAACCACCCTCCAGAGTGGAAAACTTAAAAACGCTCCACCGTCGCGTTCCCGTGTAAAGGGTAAAAACCGGTAAAAACGCAAAACTGCCCTCGATCACGTGCGCGTTTACGTCACAGGCATTCGCCAGTACAGGAAAATAATAGGCTTGTTCGACTTCATGCAGCTCTGCGCAGAACGATCGGCGGCTGACTTGAAGCAGTGCATGCCGGTTAGAAATTTTGTCCGACTTGATACAGCGCCGACGCCACGTGACTGTGACGTATGCCATCAAAGTAACGCGAGAGCGATTCGAGAGTAGCCGGAGAATTCAGCCAGCGCAGCTTCTGAAGAGCGGCTGCTCTGGGCTGCACGAGCGCTGATGACGACACGGCAGTTCCACGATTGGCCGGATTCACCGCATGACAACGATCACGTGTGTTTCGTGTTTATTCGACCACCTTTAGTTCCTCTACAGCTCACAAATCATTTTTATAACATTAAGCACTCTTTTCATGTAGTCGCAATGTTATATTGTGTCATGTTTATCCAATTAAAACTGATTAAAAAACGTTGATTCCACTTCATTGATAGTAGGCTAGCTGTAGGCTTATGGTGAACTTTATTCTTGTTCAAACAGACGCTGTATGAAGCAGTACATAAAGTATTGAATGAAAATGCTTCTGAAACATCTGTGTATTTAGCAAATATTGCATTTATTTCACTTAAGCTGTGATAAAGTATGCAAACACCACGTGAGCGGTCACTACGGGAACCAGAAGTGTCCGACTTCACGTCTCCGTTTGCAGCTCCTCCCCGGCTGCACGCGGCTACTCTCGCCGATCGCTTACATCCAGCCGCAGCCGATGTCGAACACACCTAATAACTAACATGTCGGATTATTTCCATACGTCGGACCTTCAAGTTGCCACAGCAGCTCTGATAAACATACAAGAGTCTTTTCAGCAGTTGCACAAAATATTCTCAGATATTGGTGTTGTTGTGTGGCAGTGCTTCGTTGCCACCTAGCCGCCTGGAGTGCACACTACATCGAATTTCACACACTTTTGCGTCACCATATGCACGCAGATTTCCCCTTCATAACGCTCGTCTAAACGCAGAATAAAAAGTGAAAACGCAACGCCACTTTTGCGTTTTCTCTTCTGATCGTTTCCGTGTAAACATAGCCTTAGTCTGATAACTTACCCTGGTATAAGGATTTATACACTGTGGTGAGTTATCAGACTAATACATTAACTTTCATAGTACTCTGAAAGTTGAAAGGATAGTTTGACCAAAAAACCCCTGAAAAAAAAGCAAAAAAAAAATAAAATAAAAAAAATCTCTATCTGATAGTGAATCACTATCACTGATGTCACCCTCATGTCGTTCCAAACCTGTATGAATGTCTTTATACTATTATAAGATATTTTGAAGAATATTTCTGTTGTGTTTGTCCATACAATGAAAGTCAATGGGATCCAAATCAACCCTGAACTTCACTGTCCCCCACACCACAAAAAACACACAAAGACTTTTTACAAATATCTTATGTGTTCAGCAGAAGAAAAAAAGCCATGCAAACATGGAATGACACAAGGATGAGAAAATTATGACAGAATTTTAATTTATGGGTTTACTATTCCTTTGTTAGCAGTAGCACATACAGTTATTTAAAGTATTCAAGTTATTCAAATTTAAAGTCAGGTCAGGCATATTCGTGGCAGTTCTGAAGTCTGTAGGTGTGGAGCAATAAAGCAGGGTGCCACATACAAAGCTCAGATGAATTGGTAACCGCCTCAGGCTTCAGACAGACAGCTGAAGCACAATGGGCCACACAGGATGAGGGGAAATGTGCTGTCTTGTATCAATGCTTTTGATATTCCCAAACCGAAGTGTGGATACACAATGAATGACTGCAGCATTGAATACATATGAAAATCTCAGGGTTTTTACTTCACGGTGCAAATAAAGCATAATTTTGGAGACAACGCAGAAAAATGATAACCCAGTTTTTCATTCAAAATGTAACCCTTCCATCTCATATCGTGAAACAATGCACTTCAAATATATACTACAAACCTCTTAAATTAAAAACCCATTTCCTAGTTGGAAGCTAATTTACGTTCCTTATTGCGTCCATACATCTTAACCTTATTACACATGTACTCAATGCAGACAGACCAATGAGTACATAGCAAATCTCAAAAAAGCCTTTGGTAAAGAGCGTGCCACAGCTGTTGTTGTCTTCATGGAGTCTGTGACGTGCTCTCTGATGATATTGATTCATACTCTCTGTGAACATCTAAGCAGCCGAAGAGGGACTCTAGAATGTTCAGTACACTGTTCTGGATGGAATCCACTTGTTCTGATGGGCAATACTCATCCAAACTGGATCTGACAAGAAATGAAAGAAACATTTAAATCTTATTGTATATTACAAGATGGAAATTATGTCAGTTGATTTCATATATATATATATAGGCTATACACGGTTCGGTATGTTTTCGATACAGCAAAAAGAAAGAAATTCCAGAGAAATTTCCTTGATTTTTTTTATTTATTTTTTATTATTAAAACTAACATCATAAAGTATTACTTTGAGCAATAATGGAGCTTGACTCTTCTTAGGAGCATATAAAACAAAAAACAGCTCCTTGCTCCTTGAAAAAAAATAAATAAAATATTGTAGTAGTTATATAACTTATATAACTTACTATTCCTGCCAAACTTTTATGGTTTCGGTTAGCGTTACTACTGTAAATCCATTGTGAATGTTGCTGATCTGTGCACCATCACTAGTGGCCACTCAAAAAATAACTAAATAAATAAAAAGTATGGTGCATGTCGGCCATGGTGATGCACCATCAGTCAGAGACCTGGGTATTAAAATATAATGAAAAATATTCTCATGGACCATGAAGGGTTGAGCTCCCTCTGACTCACAGAGATAAGAGTGTGATTGATGAGTGTAATGTTGAGTCTATTCTCATTAAAAAACACACTAACAGATCACTGAGACACAAGTCTCACATAACACCATCTGTCTCAACTGCAAAAGATACAAGCATCTGCTTTTGGGCCATCAACCAGCAAAAGAACATTCATTAAATCATAAATTTCAAAGCTAATTAATGCAGACTGAAAAGAAAACAAGAAATATGATTTTCTGATGCTTCTCTGAAGGGAAAAAACAAAACCAAATGCTGTTAACCCTAGAGGATGCAACAAATCATTAGTGAAAGATTAAAGGACCCAATGTACTTTTCAAAAGGAGACACAGAACAGACAGCTATGAGCTCTAATGACTGATGTACCGTGATATAGTGACAATGGTGGGCTTGGGCAGAGCTTCCAGGAAGAGCTGCACGGCCGTGATCATTTGCTGGATCTCCTCCTCACTGCTGATGTGGTGAGGGAGCTCAGAGAAATCACAGGTCAAGCCTGCTTGATGCACCTAGAGTCAACACCACAGGCTCACATTATATCACTCTGTGGCGCCTCAGCACTACAAACCAAATGAAACAAATGTACTATCATTCATGTTCTATTTAGGGACCCTTAATACAGGGTTCCTACACCTTTTCCTTTTCAAAATTTTTCCAGACTCAATTGTAAGAATCTCTGAAGACTTTTTTTTTTAGACTACATTTAACAAAAACAATCCATACAGCATTATATTTGATTTATAGTAGAGCAATCTGAAAATATTTTATTTTCTGTGTATTTTTTTCCATTGGTTTTCTTGAAGTGAAAACATGAATGCACTTACATGATCAAAAGAAACCTAAAACGCTTTATAGCATCCACATATTCACCTCTGACACATCACTTAAATGCGGTTTGATGTTGCACGATCACCAGACAGCAAAGTACAGTCGGATTTAGATGATTGTGGCTGGTTTGAGTGGCACATTTTTTTTAGTGAAGTTCAAAAGCGACTCGCAGTTTTGCATAATGAAAATGTGTGCCTTGAATTCATGTTCGACAATTACTAAACGATCACTACATTTTTGCCATGAAAACACTCATACTGCTTGTATGATAAAACTGCGTAGGAACCCTGGCAATAGCTCAAAAACATACTTAACAATGAAGGATCAGGCTGATACTTCATTATTTTTCCTCATCACTGCAAAACATTATTTTTGAATCAGTATTGTGTATCTCATTTTTCAGAAAAAAAATCTATACATATTTGTAACAAGATAAATTTAGATATTGATATTGACTTAGTTTTAGAAAGTAAAGTATATATTTAATTACATTTATTTCTCTTCAGGTTTTATCATAAACTATATATTATATTTTTCTTGTCATTTAAATTGACAAGGATGCTTTAGATGTTTCAAACTTGACAACATACCTCAAACATCTTCCATCAAAATATTTTACATTGTTTAGTTTGGGGTCTCATATGACTCCGCGATGTTAAAGGACAACTCCGGCGCAAAATGAACCTTTGGTCTAATTACACATTGGTACATAGTCAACCGATCTCTGAGATTTATTTTCATGATTGTCGAATGTAAAGAGTTTTATCTCTAAAAACTGTATATACGCTAGTATATTGGGCATAGAGTAATGAAAATAAACATCGCTAGTTAATACCACTAACAAGCCTCAAAATAGCCCAACACTAACACGGTAGCATAATGAGGGTCCCTACTGCAAACTGAAGCATTGAGAACGTTGTAAGTGTACAGACAGTTTAATAAGAAAATATTTTATAAAGACAGTCCACTTCGCTTACACAGACAGGAGCCGTCTTTGGAAAACAGTCTCAACTAATCAAATCATGAACGCCGAGCCGAACAACGGACCATATGAGATTCCAAGACAGTTCAGTGCACTCGGCTCGGCGTTCATGATTCGACTGATCGAGACTTTTCCACAGTGGAAAGTGCGAAGTGGACTGTCTTTGTAAAATATCTTCTTATTAAACTGTCTATACACTTACAACGTTCTCAATGCTTCAGTTTGCAGTAGGGACCCTCATTATGCTACCGTGTTAGTGTTGGGCTATTTTGAGCCTTGTTAGTGGTACTAACCCCTTAGCTGTCACCCCCCTTTTTGATAAATGACATTAAAATGCACTATTCAAACTTAAATGGTTGTAACTCAAGAACGCTTTGGAATATAGACCAAAGTTTGGGCTTGTTTTAAAGAAAACAACCAGCAGATTATTGCTGAAGTGAAAGCACTTCAAAAAATGTAAGTATGTAAAAGTTATGGAAGTTTACATTTACAGTAATTCAAATATACTGTACTTAATATTTTTTTCTTTTGTATAAAATATATATTTGATAAAATATGTTTTACTATAAAATTACTATAAATTCAAAGCCATATATCTAATCAAGTTGTGTTCCAAATTTGAAGTTGATTTCAAAAAAATTTAAGTTCCCATGAGATTTTGTTTAGGCGTAATACCAAAGATAGCCACCGGGTGCCATTGAATTCCATTGAATTTAATTGTGTGCATTCTGCCATAATAAATTAATAAATTTCTGTCCAAATATCACTTCTGTCACAAAATATGGAACCTTGAGACTCAGACCTTTCTGACAATATGTGTTTTGTCAAGATTAGAAAAGGTTTTGATCATAATTTATGAAACATGATGATGCCCAAAAGGGGAGGAGCCTGATAACATAATTTAGAGTACTGTTTTTATGGTAACACAACATCCAATTTCAAAACGGTTTGCACAGGATGAATTCTGAGTTCGTAAGCTTTCAAATGATATCTAATTTATGATAACTACTAAAATATGTGATGTAATAAATAAATAAAAAATATATAAAAATCATATATATATAATATTATACTTTTTAGAGGGTAATATTATTTTATCATTTTTTTTATTGACAAATACTAGATTATGCTTTATTATGAACTTTTAACATGAAACCCAAAGTTTCAATGATTAAAAGTGCGTGCGTCGACATTTTGTGTCAGAAACTCCTGTTATGATGTAGATTTTTTGAGGTGCACTCTAGTCATAAATTCATTTATTACTGTTTCCACATAAATTGTAATAAAAAACAGTGCTAAAATATCTATTTAGGGGTCTTAGACCTTTCCAACGATATATAGTTTGTCATGATTAAATTAGGATTTAATAGTTATATAGCGAAGTAAAGTTAGGTGTCCCGTATACGGGACAGTGACAGTTAATTAACTAGCGATTTTTATTTTCATTAACTCTATGCCCAATATACTAGCGTTAAAAGCTAAACAGTTTTTAGAGATAAAACTCTTTACATTTGACAATAATGAAAACAAATCTCAGAGAACGGTTGACTATGTACCAATGTGCAATTAGACCAAAGGTTAATTTTGCGCCGGAGTTGTCCTTTAAGCATGAATAAATGCAAATTCATTTTCATGTTAAGATTTGCTGACAAGTATTCACACTGCAGCAATACACTCCTGACAGCTTATTATTATTATTATTTTTTTTAAACATTGTTCAATTTCAACTTGACCCCAAGATGAAACAACGTGACTAGAATGGATATGAGCCACATTTCTGAAAACTGCATGCATGCTCTACAGTAAAATAGATGGATATCATCTGCCAACTGAGTTACAATTATGCCAGACGAACTTTTAAAAAAATGTAAAGGTAAAATAAGAGGAAACAAATTTCATTTTTAGTAGGGCTGTCAAATGATAAATCACGATTAATCGCATCCAAAATAAAAGTTTGTGTTTACATAATAAATGTGTTTGTACTGTGTAACATTATTTTGTATATATAAGTACACACACGTGCATTTATATATTTAAGAAAAATGTGTTATTTATATATAAAATATTTATATTTATATAAATTATATATAAATCTATATATAGTATATACATGCAAATATTTCTTAAATATATACAAGCATGTGTATGTATTTATATATATAAAATAATTATACACAGTACAAACACATTTATTATGTAAACACAAACTTTTATTTTGGATGAGATTAATCGTGATTAATCATTTGACAGCCCTAATTTTTAGACATACATCAGTGTAGTCTCTGAAAGCTTAAGAACTAACATGATTATAACACACACACACACTTCACCATTTCATAGTCCGGTGACTGTGTCCGATTCTTAAGGCTGTGTACAAGTCTGACAAGAGATTTCATTCTGCAAAGAAAGAAAAGTAAAAAAAAAAAAAATCAATGCATGAGGCTGTCATCTCTTGCTTGATCAAATGCACATCGACCATATACCAATCAATCAAGTCCAATGGTGTGCTGATATGGAGCTATAATCAAGAAGCACAGAGCCTGTGGCTCTACATTCTCAATGAGATCAGTAATGCATACCTTGGGTTTGCTGCTAAACGTTCAACAGTTTCCTGGCCGTCATCCTCCACCAGGTCAGCAAATGCAGCCTCCAGGTCTTCGAGCTGGTGTGTGCGTCTCTCTACACAATCTAAAAGCTCCTCCTGAAAACCAACAAAATGGAACTGTAAAGGCCACCTGCCTTTTTTTGCGTTGTGTATTCGCCATAATTCAATGAGGTCCAAAAGCCAGAGACCACATTGAACATAGAGGATAGCATTTATACCTTGAAATAAACAAAGTTCTTATTGAATTTAAAACCTGCATGAAAAATAAATGTTTAAGATTCTACACTATATCTATGCGACTAATCAAAATTAAGAACATTACTGTTGGGATCAGTACGATTTTGGACACTAAATTGATCAAAAGTTACAGAAAATACATTTATAATGTTAACAAAGATGTCTATTTCAAACAAATGCTGTTCTTCTGATTTTTTTTTTTCATCAAAGAATCCTGAAAAAAAGTATCACAAAATCAGTAAAAATTATTGATTACTAAAGGATCATGTGACACTAAAGACAGCTAAAAATTCAGCTCTGCCATCACAAAAATTAATTTGTTTTTAAAATATATAAACAATATTAGTGCAGATATATTAGTGAAATATTTTACTCCATTTATTATCAAATAAATGCAGTCTTGGTAAACATAAGATAATTATTTCATAAACATTTAAAAATGATTACCAACCCCAAACGTTTGAATGATAGTAGGCCTACTGTACATTTGTGATTGTCACAATACAAAGTAATTTAAGTTTACCTCTGAATCAACTTCTCACTCACATTGTCATGCCGATAATATTATTTGCAATTAAAATAGTTTTAAACTAGAAAAATGCAAAACAGATGCATTTTCCCTAGCATTTGTCAGCATTCAAATGTGATAAGATAATAAGATGTCAACAATTTAAGCACAAATGATAAAACAGTTCTCAATGATTTTGATAAAAGCTGTTGTAACAGCCATTATATACAAAATTTTTATTTTGAGCTGCACGGATGTGTGAATCAAAATGTATTTATAAAGCACTTTAAAACAACGAAGTGGACCTAAGTGCTGTAAAGAAAAATAAATAAGAGACATAAAATACATACGTATAAAGCATATAATACAAATAAAACAAATCAAGAGACATACAACATAGGACATTTTTTTGTTGTTTTATAGTTTTATAAAAGTATTTATTTAAAAAAACAAGACAGCTTTAGTTTGACTCACTGAAGGTGTTTAGGAATGTCGAACGAATGCCTCGTGATTAGTTATGGTACATTTGATTAGGAATCTTCATTACCTCATTTGGATCCTGCTGTGGCCTGCTAAAGTAGTATAACTCTTGAAGGAGATCATACTCTTCCTGTAAGATGACAACAGGGGAAAACAGACATTGAATATAGATATATAAAGATATTGACTCCATATGAGTCGTGAAGAAACCATTTCCATTTAAACCGTGGAATCAATACCTTCCATTTGCCTACAAAGCTTTTTCTATGTCAGTGTGTAGGTGTGAGAATGTATGGAAAGTTAAATGTTATCGCTTAAGGAACAACAAAAAAGACTATAAATATGTGTGTGCTTGACTCACTCTACCTGTGTATACATCTCCTTGAAAGGATTCTTACAGGAGAAAAAATCCAAGTCAATGTCAAGTATGAAAGGGTCAGTTTGCTCTATAACTGCTAAAAGCTTGTCAGTGATGTAGCTTGTTGACCCCTCATCAGCCTTCATGACTGTGTTAATGACGTCTCCTGATGCTGTGCTGCCACCAAGCGGTTGAGAAGAGGAAGTGCACGGGGTGTCCCTTTTGAACGGCACATCACCGTCTTCCTTTACAGCTGCTTTGGGTATTTTAGCACCGCTTTGTCCTTTTTTATGCTTCCTTTTCTGCAGAATGTTGGCAGGATCCACTCGAATGACATCTAAATGTAATTTTTTTGGGTTTTCCAGCTGATCCAGCGGAACGTAAAGAGCGTCACTCAAAAAGTAATCGTCTCTGCTTGTCACCCTGCAAAGAGAAAGAGATTTCTCATGAATGTTTTTTTTAAACACGATCTAACAGTACAATTTTCCCTGACAGGGTGGAGGTCTCATTCTTATTAATAGTAAATGAAGGTCTGCTGCCATCTCATGGCTACATGCTGATCCTCTGCACCTGACCTGATGGTGGTCGTGGATGAATCTCTCCCCACACACATGGAGTGCTCTCCTTCTTTGATCTGCTGAGCCCAGTACGGATGCAGCCAAGCTACATGGGATACGTGTCCGGCATAGACCATTGGCATAATCCAATTCTCAATGCTCAGCTCACTGCAAGAGCAAACAAAAACATGTCAACCCGTATATTCACTGTTGCAACTAATAATGTGCACACATATCAGTGGGGTTTAGTCTCATCAGCATGAGCTGCCTTTTCAAAGTTTCTCTGATTAGACTAATAGACGGAGGAGTATTCATGTTTTTTTATTCATTTGTACAGGCATTTATGGGTGTCTCTTTAACTGTGAGCACATTTGGCTTTTTGTAGACACTGGTAGAAAGCAGAAGTTGCGTTAGTCTTTTCATCACTATTGTGACATATATCCAAGTCCATATCCATATATCCAGCATCTCAACTAAGAAAAAAATGTAGGGCAGGATTTGATTTTGTCCATTGGAAATGGATTGGATCGTAGTGGTTTGGTATTGCTGTGATCTCACGTGAGTGACAGCTTGTCCCACCCTCGCGCCAGTAAACAAGTCATCAGAGAAGAAGAGTCGATGCAAGAGGGAGGGGAAGTTACTTTGATTAAAGATTATGAGGGCACATGAAATTAAAAAAATAAATAAATAAACATAATGATGTGCACAGATAAATCATATATATAAAAAATACAACAATATTCCATAAAATAATAAGACTTGTCAATTTTGATTTTACTTTGACAAACAAAGTCCAACAGTGGACCATTCTGTGTCTGTACTGATTTATCAACTTTGTAACAACTCAAATAAAAACCATAAACAAACATTTTCATTACTTGAAATAAAATAAATGTAAAGTTGAAATATAAAAGAAATTGAATTTATTTTATTTCTTCTAGTTCCAAGGCAACATTTCCGATAATAAAAACTATATAGACATACTAAAAAATAATAATAAAAATGACAAAAACACACAACACAATACTAAAACTAACTAAAATGACAATTTAAATGGAAAATTTAAAAATAAAACCTAATAAAAAAAATTTATAAGAACTAAAATACCCATGCATTGTAATTTCTCTTAAGATCATGACCATTTCCACCACATCTCAAATGAAGTATGTATAGCATTATCTGGTTAAAAAAAGACATTTGAAATGTTTTTGGAATAAAATGGATTACTTCATTATCCTGCTAAAGCTAGTCTAACTGCTTAGCTAGCATAACACAATCAATTAAATATGTATTATTGAGGGGGATAATTCGACAAAAGTATAACTTGATTGGAAATGATGAATAACACATATATATAAAAAAAATATATCCTATATCAGAGTACAACAAAATCTGTACATAAAATATATTTTACGAATTAAAAAGTAGCAAAAATACATTATGATCTCAGTAAAATGTTTCCAAGATTAATGTAAAATAATTAAATCTGTTTTAATTAAAAACTATCTATAAACGATCTATAAAAGACTACAAAGTTTATGAAAAACCCTTATAAACTAACCTGAGCAGAGTCTCTTTGTCATACACCGTATCAGCAGGCATATTCACGGGGATGAGGAGATCAGGATGTGAGTCCAAATGGACCATTTTAATGTCCTTCATAGGAATATGTTTAGAGCCGATGGCACGATATATGTGTTGCACAACCTACAGCAGGTGAAAATTACATATCAATAACTATTTTTTTTCTTTCGTAATTGCTTTAACGTTACACGTTTAGTAGGTGATATATCATTCAAAACCTCTGTCTTATTTTCGTTTATTTTTTATATGCAGTTATTTACAGTAGTTGGAGTTAGACTTAAAGCTCCAAAACAGCAAGGACTGAAGTTAACGTTACGTCCTATCTACCTCATGATGATCCTCCACAATCCACACGGGTAGTTTAGGATACACGCGTTTCTGCGGAGGAGTGCTCATTTTTTTCTTCTTCCAAGAGTGGTTATTAATTTTTGTTAAGTGTCTTGTTTTAAACTATAACACCATTTGTAAGATTTATTAGGGTTATGATGCCGCTGCAAGTGGTGCACTGTGCGTCCTTGTTTTTCAACCGGGTGGAAACAACTCGAGCAAGTTTTGAATTCCTACGACAGCCAGCACGAGACAGGTAATGTAAATATATTCAGATAAGTGTTTCTGATTTGAATTATGTGCCGGCGATAAAATGGCAAACATCTGTGTACCACAGAGGAAAGGAAGTAACGCATGTAAGGAACAGCACGGGGTTGATACTGTAGTAAATCAGAAATGATTCAGTGGCTACTAACGCTATTTTTAATTTAGCCATTTCATCTGAATATCAACTGTAAGATTTAGTCAGTCGAAACAGTTTTGAGGTTTCAAAATGTATCCACTTTTGTGTCTCTTGAAAATAGTGATCTATGACATAATATTATGTTGAATAAAAGTTATATTATATATATTATATAAATATTATATATATAGGCCCTATATATATATAATGCATAATTATTGCAATTAATGAGGTTATTATTCAGCATTTCCATTAATTATATGTACATTTCAGACATATTTGCTTTCATTAAAACATATTAGGTTAGTTGAGTGAAATCATTAAATTTGCATTGATGGTGTTGCTATGACAGTCTTCAATTCAAATATGGCCAATTAAATAAGTAAATATTTATATGCTTGTATATAATTCAAAGAATAATTGTACTTTTCAGATGAATCTCTTTTACTGTGCTTTGTCTGTCATTCAATTATTAACTAAATTGTCAATATAACATTTCAAATGCAATAGTTTATTTAGAGTAGTATTCTACATTAATGACACTTAAAAATATATATAAATATTAATAAGAATTATATCAAAAGTAATTTATTAATTCTGTAAAAGTTTATGCAGGGGGCTTCTTACTCCTCTTTTAATATTTTACATTTTGTGCTATAACAACTAAATTAGCCAATATTTCTTATTGGCTGATGCATCATCAACCTTTATGCTAAACGTATATCTAAATATGTCAAAAGGAGTAAAAGTTTAAAAGTAAATCCACATTGTTCTTAAGGGGGGTGTCTTCCCCTAATATTACCCTATACCTTAAACAGAATCATCAAACCTTTCAAAGTTAAATCACTTTTTGTTTACATCACAGTAATGGATACTGAGTATAAAATAAAAAACGTGGTTTTATTAAAGACATTAACCCAAGCATGACTTCACTGTTAGAAAAAAATAAGTATTTTATAGGTAAACAACAGCTTGACATGGGGCAGTACCCTGAAAAGCTAATATGTATCATATAATCTACTAATATGGTATACCTTTTTCTGACAGTATATTCAGACATCCATGTAACCTTTGAGTAACCTTTGAGTTGAATGCCTCAGTCAATGTAAATCATGTTTGAGTTATTATATGTAATTAGGCTTAGGCATGTAGTGTACAAATGGAGGAGATGCAGCACTGCTATTGCTTATGTGTGGTTGTCCAAATAAAACTATGCCAAGAAAAAAGCATAGATAGGTCTACAGGTCACATAAACTCAAGTGCAGAAGCAGCTATACGGATCTACAGACAGCTCTTGCATTGGTCTCTGTCAGTTATATATCAATATTGCATTGGCAAATATTACTCCAGAAGAGTGAACTGGCTGTCCGTGAGCTGAAGTTTAACAGTTATGAAATGTACAGTGCCTTCAGGAAGTATTCAGTTCACTCCCTTGAGTTTTCACATATTGTTCTGGCTATATCTCTCAATTTTATACCCCTGAAGTCAGTGTTTTTTCTTCCCTGAATAACACAATCATTAAACATTTAGATTAGAAACCCAAAACACTTACAGTCATAACCTTGAGCATGTCAGTCAAGGCAGTCAAATCAAGTCTTCGCAAATCCCACTACTGTACACTTCATCTTTTAGTGCCTTTGAAGTCATAGCAGTCGCAGTCGATTACATTATGCAAGAAATAATGAAATACAATAAATAATCAACATGGATGTGCAGTATGCGTTGAATCAAGTTAGCAAAGGGTTGTGGAAAATATAAATATGCAAATGTTTTATTTGGAGTAAAGTATGCCAAGTCAAATTGAGGCCATTCAATGTAAGTCTCTTGAATAGAATGTGCTAAAGGCAGACCACACATCACCTATACTCAGGTTTCATCAGATGCCAGTTTTATTACAAGAGTTTCAGGCTTTGTTTTAGCCTGCTGCACATCAAAACTCCATCTATGACGCAACAAACCCAGACCTCTCCATCTAGAAAGCACACACATCTTCTATAGTATAAACTTGGATAAACACGTAGATTAACTTTTAAGGGAACTCTATTTTCTATTAAATGTTTGCATTTAATAACATCTGACCTCAATTTTGACTATGTGAGACTTATCATTATTATAGGAAGGCATAACGTCTTCGGAGGGTTGGGACCCAATTAGGCCATTTCCAAAATAGGAAAGGTTTTGGGAGGTACATACAAGACAGAAAATGAAAAGGAGAAAGATAACCAATAGGACAACAACAGTCTTAACAGACCCATCATTCTCATGGCTTCTAGCAGACTCCAGGCACGAGTCTCATGGTCACTTGTGTGTTCATTGCCCTTCATGTCCAGTTGCTTATTTTCCACTGCCAGTTTCTTGACTGACAGCAAGACTGATCTCTTGTTTAAGTGTTTTTGAAAGACAGTGATATGCAATTAAGCAATTAAACATCAGCGCATTCAGAATGAACACATGTATCTTGTTGCGCAAACACCTATAATCCATAAGTAATTTTCAGATTTTCGACATAATTTATGAGTGTACTATACAAAATTGCTTTTACAGGAGCGAAAGAAATCCAATTTACAAATGCTTTAGCGACAAAACAAGAAGCAATCAATGTGTGAATTACATTTAAAGCCAGTAAGTAAATCTTAGACTTAATAGTGATGTCAAGCAGTTTTGCCTCCTTCCATCTGATATGCCTGATTTTTGGGAAGCAGATATTGCAAAACATTGTGGTGTGAATGAGTTTTTTTAATGGGAAATTGACCAATATCTCTTATTAACAAATGTGTGCAAAGAAAGCATTTGTTTGCTTAAAATCAATATCAAAATCAATGTACCTGGAGGTACTCTTTTCTTGAGAAAAAGAAGTGCACTTACTTTTATTGAACATGCACTTGTAGTGTACTTTAAAACTTTAAAAAGTAAAAAAAAACAGTTCTTTGTAGATAATATAATATTACTGAAATAAAAGTCCACATGTGTACTTAAAGAGAATAGATTTCTTAACCAGATTTCTCTTCGGTCAGAAATGACAATTTTTTTCTTCATCGCAATGGGATGACTTTTGTCGTATTAGCTATGTTATGATGACACACACACAAAAAAATCATGGACATGACTCAGATATGTTTGCACTTTGGCTCCTTCGCTGTCAAAAATAACTGACATAGGAAATGAATGGGAAATATGAAAACTCAGATAATCTTTTGGTGGTACAAACTACAAATTAGTCCCCAAATTTTAAAATATGACATCCAAGTTTCAATAGAAATCACATTAATGTAAACTAATCTATAATAAACTTAAATTATTATACATTTTCATTTCATTGCAATTAACATGCGATCAAGTGCATTCAGGTCTCGTTATTATTTTAAAGAAAAATATTATTTTAAAGTATTATTTTAGTAATATATATATATAAAAAAAGGTGTGCTAAATTGTACTTTTTTTTTCACAAAGTCTCCAGGTTTGTATTGTATATTTTTCTAACAAGTATATAATTGGTGTTTCAAACACTACGTGAAAGTGTATGCTCCTCATATGTTGATCCACTGAATTAATGCAGCACTACACATAATTCTGTAGCATTAACAAGCTTTCTCTCATCACTGAAAGCATGTTATTAGGACCCGCACAATATGAGAGGCTGTTCTTGCTACCGTGATGAATAAAATTCAATCTCAGTCTCATGGCATGAGTGCACTATAAACCAGATTGTAAGAAAGTGTTCAGGGACACGCTGTTTCAGTTTTTACTGGCCTGAACTGTTTTGGAGGAAGTATTTGTAAAATCTAAATTAGTGGCATTGTATAAGGCTTCAGCAATGATCTAGACTGCATGCTTCCAAACCCAAAAGTCTTGCAGGTCATTACTGAAATGTACGTGAGGTGTTGGTCTGAATACATTGCAGTTTGCTCTTGGAATTGGCAAATACAGCCCAGTAAAAGACAGTGAGTAATAAGGCTAATGGATTTTCTTGGTATATTTGTTAAAGAGGATGAATGTGTCTTAGGGGAAATATTATTAGGTGCTTTCCTCCTTTTCTCTCTTTTGGCGATGGAAATGTTGTTTATTGTACCATTTGAGAGCTTTGGAACTAATAATGCCCGGGAATTTAAACGTATGTGGCCTTGTTGACGAGTGATCTTTTATTTGCAGGGAGGGGAATGATAAGGGATGTGTGCTGAAGTAAATTACCAATGCTGCATTGCTCGAGTCTCTTGGCACTATTGCATCATCACCCCAGAGATAAGTCCAGGGAGGCTTCATCTGAAAATTTCACTCTTAGCAATTTCACTGATGCATTATAGGAAGCACGGTTATTCGTAAGTGAATACAGGAGGGGAAAGCAATCAAAGCATGTGTCCCTGTGGTCTGATGTAGTTACCTGCTCATGTAAAGCCTTTGCAGCTGCATTGTTTAGGCTGCGATTTATGCAGTTGGAGAGGTTAAGAAAGGTTCAAATGCTTCTCGAAAGTTTTTGAATAAACTTGCTCGTTCTTTTCCTGCTCTTCTCCTCTGGAAATACTGGAGATTGTTGCTCATACCATTTCTTATGGTGCATTTCGATTTTGCACTGCAGTTTAATGAAATAATTCTCATGGCCTTCACATAATGTTCAAATATTTGCTCACAAAACCTGCCTTAAGTGTATCAAAGACTCTGCAATTGCACATATTGGTTAAATGCTCATTTATTTTAATGTTGTATATCCTTGTCATCTCCTTGCTGCAAAATACATTACACAGTTGCTTGACAACTCAAATAACTTCTATACATATTATAACATAGATTTAGACACGCACCGACATAATTACATTGTAATGATATAGTTACATTGGTTATTTTAAAAAAAATGACATAAAATTTTGAAATAAGAATATGTCTTGAATTTAGAACTGCATATAAAAAGGGAATCAGTTTGGAAGCAAAACATTAAATAATCTAATGTGTTCTTGCTGTTTAGACACATTCTAATCTGTGCCAAATATCTGCCAAAATATCCCAATTGGTTGACAAACACGTAAAGTCGCTACGTAACAAAAGTAGCAACATATCTTTTCTTTCATATTGTGATGCACATCTAAAGGAAACGCATTATCGAAAAAGAAAAAAAGGTAGGGTATGATCGGATAATGGCAGATTTGTGATGAGGCAGACTAAATGACTGAAGAAATCTGGCATACGCAACCGGAGAAAAGTCTGTAATTTCACCAGAAGGTCAGTGCCTCACCAAAAAAAAAAAAAAAGTTATAAATGATAAATGCACTAAGAATGCAGTTGAACCTCCATAGCAACAGCCTGGCAACCACCCAAAACGCCAAAGCATTGTGGCCGCAAGTTTTACACAGACAATACCACAGAAATGTTTTGCTCCTGAGAATATAAAAATGTACATTTTAAATGTAATTTAACCTATACTCTAATACTCTCAGCTACTAATGTACGTTTGGTCTCCTCTACCATGTTGGGGAAGTTAGCTTCGCTCTCATTGAAATTATTGATGAGTGCTGATGCATAGCCTTGACTCTTTAATTAGACTGTAACCTGTTAGCACTTGTACAACATATATCACATGGTACGGCACCAAACCGACTAATTGGGAGCTGTGAGAGATGCTGTAGGGTTCACATCATTGGAATATATCGACGCACATGTGTTGCTAGATGCAGTGCTCAATCTCCTCCATGATTAATGCAGAGGCCTTTGGCTTTGACCCAATCTAATGATGAAGGCTGTACGTCTTGCACGCTGGGCCCGCAGCCACTCATCCCTCCCTCTGTCCGGGGGGCAGCCCGTCTGGTGGCCTTGGGTTCACGTCAGCTGCCGAGGGTTTGTTAGTGGAAAGCTCACACTGGAGCGGAAGGCACTGTGGAGAGCTCTTTTGTTGAATTATTCCTCGGGTTATATGGCTTTCTCTCAAACTTTTGCCTGGAAGTTCACAGTAGGTGAGGCAGGTGGAGAGAAGAAGGTGGAAACTTTGTGCAGTCAGTCAGTCAGTCAGTGCAACTCCGCACCATGATCTGTGCCACTCTGATTTGCAGAGTGAAGCGGTGCAGTGCTGCTCGCTACTCTTTAGGACACACGGTGCTCAATTCACTTCAGCTGGATTATTAGCTCTGACTCTCTGTCAGGGCTCTGCTGAATAAATAATGATGGGCTGATGGATTTCCATGTTCTCTTCCTGTTCGTTCCGGCTGTCTCTCTTGGCCTCTCCCTTATTCTCTCTTATCTCTCTCTCTCTCTTTCTCTCCTCTGTCTCTCTCTCTCTATACATTGCATGTGAGCTGGTCCTTGAGGCGTTTTCCATCATCTTCCTGTTTTATGTTGCCTCGCCAAAGGCTTCAATTTGCGATGTACATTGTGTTGTCTTCTGCTGAAGATTGTATAATATAATGACTTTCCGGGCGGTCAACCGGTTGGAAGGTGTACTTGGTAATGCTTTTTTGTTGTTGCTCTAGTTTATACAGCTTGATTCATTTTAGGCTTAAACTGACACCTAGTGGCATAGATGTAGCATTATGCAAAAACAAACATTCAGTTACCGATGCTTTTGTAGAAACGTGCTATTCGAAGTGAGTCATTATTGCAAAATAGTGCAATAACAGGGGGTTTCTGAGATGATAGTAAACATACTTCCTTCTTTGTAAAACTAGGGATGCACAACTACAGCGATTATCGCTGATATTATAGATTTTATAATTTATCAATTTTGTTCAATGTTGTATATAATTATGCATTCTCATTTCCCTACCCTCACATAAAAATCATTTTTAAAAACACTGATAATAAAATAAAAAAATTCAACAAAAAAAAAAAAAAAACACTGCACTGCCCTGTTTATTTTTCGGTCACATTCTGTTCACATTGTCTCGAACAACCCAAATAGCTTTTTAGGTCCTATCCTAAACGTTGTCTGATTTGTAAATCTATTATGAAGTAAGAAACTACAACTGTAACTATTGATTTGCAATCGGAGCAGTGTACTGTTGCTATGGTAACGTCCTCATATGAACATATTAATGTGTTGCGTCTATTTGAAAATATGTGCTAACTTATAATTTAACCTTTATATATTAAAGGAAATGTTTGAAAACGCCATTGAAATGTTTTGGCTGGGTTCAAACATAATTGCAAACTCCCCCCATGCTATATTTTACAATCATTATGAGCCTTCTGTTTTCTGTAGATCTCATCGATATTACTGTTAATCGTAGCACATTTTATTTGTTTTATGAAAGAACGAGATTTTGTACATTTTAATAGGCTGTTACTATAGGCTTTGTGAGTAGCAGACTGCATCATGGCCCACTGCACGGGCAAATTGTGCCCTTTTGAAGAGCAGGGAAAATTTATCAATGTCAAGAAGGTCCCAGAATCTTTGCAGGTTTGTTCTATTTTTAGAAACAAAGTGAGGTGTTGAAGGAAGAATGTTCCCATTCTTTCTCTCTGTCTATCTCCCAACCCTTCCCCCTTTCTCCTTCCTCCTTTTTTCATTGCTCGTTCCCTCTTTCACAGCCATGCTCTCTCCCCTCTTTAACTGCTTTTTTTTGCTATTTCTTTTTATGCTATCTCTCCCTCTCTTTTTTATTCTGTGTCTCTCTCTTTCCCTCTCCCTCTGTCTATTTTCTGCTTTACAGCTCTTCCCATATCGCATGAATGCCCCTGTCACATCCGCCACCACTGAGGACACATGCCTCCTGGGGCATTCTGATTGGCTGAAGTTTCAAAGAGTCCAGTGTAGGTGAGTGGGTGGTGGTTTGACTGGAGGGAGTGCGACAGACAGCACCAAGACTGTGCTCAAATGTGGGGCTCCACAACTGAGTCCAAGAGAATTTTTGAAGTGGGCTTCAACACTTTTTCTCTTCCAGAGACACAGTAATCACAGTGATTCTTGTGAATGTTTCACTATGGTAACCTGCAACTCTGTCAAATCTGTCTTCCTGCAGCCCATCACCTAAGTGCACATAGTATGGAGGCTAATGCTAACTAGCTTATTGGATTTGATGTATTTCAGTGCATAATGTACCACTGCTTTAGGAAAAAGAACAGCACGAAGATTAGCTGGCACTGTCAGAGATGTGCAGCTGTGAACGCTGCTAGTTTGATTCCAGCTCGCAACATTTTCTGTTTATTTTCCTCTTCTCTCCATTATTTCAAGCCCGTTGTCCTTCATCCCTAATCCATATAAATAAAAGTGAAAGAAAAGCCCAAAACCAAAAAATACATAAAAAAGATAAATTAGTCTCAACATAGGCACATTTTATTATACACGTTTTATTTCAGCAAACTTGGCAGTATTATTGTGTGCAGAGTTGTTAAAATGGAAATCTTAAGCCAAGATTAGTGCTTTTCCCAATCTTTCTCTGTATTAGCTTGTACTTACTCAAATTTCTGCTTAGATGGGGCATAGACATCCCAGAGAGCCTGAATAATTCAGCTGTACAACTTTATCATGTGAAGATCTCATACCACTACAAAAGAGGATCTTTTCATATTTTTGTTGCAGAGAGATTTGGAAATCCCATAGTCAGCTGTTAGAAGACATGATGGTTTGATATCTATCCTTGTTGAAACCATCTGTTTAGCTGGAAAAATCGAAATGACGGTTGGATTTTTGTTAAAAAAATAGCTCTATTGTTTTGGTTTGATAATGCCACCTATCTGAAATGTGGTGGTGAATGTATAAAAATATGTAATTGGCTGATATGTCATTGTGATGTATGCTTGATTGTATAGATATCATGAAATTGTTTTGCGGTATTAGATGTCGCTTTGTCGAGCGGGTGGATGACATATGGAAAATAAAGGAGGAGTGAGGCTTCCTGCCCAATATTTCATTCCCATTTTTTCCTCACAAACACCTCGGACCACCTTGCAGATCAACGTATTGAATGTTTAAACACATAATTGACAAATCTATTGATGGTAATCTCTCAAAAAATGTCATCTTTAAAAAAAAAATCAGCTTAAAATGAATAAGAAGAGGAAAGTAAGGGATGATGAGAAATTTAAAGGGACACTCCACCCATTTGCATTAAGCTTTCCATTGTTAGAAACCCAGTCATACTATTGAATGGTCGTGCAACACTCTTTCATTTTCCCCTGAGACGAGAGAAATCCGCTATTTACCTTTTTCACTTCCTCCTACAATGACGCAAATATCGTTTTACGTCATTGTAGGAGGAAGTGTAAGAGGGGGGTAATTTCTGTAAAGACTACAAGCACTAGTTCCCACCCTTTCAAACCCGCCCATAGGGGGTTGGACCTAATGCGCTAACAGACCTATCACAGATCAGTGCCAGTGCGTTTGATTTCACTGGCAGAAACTTTTTGAAAATATGGACGAAGGTCGAGCAAAACATACAAGATATTTAGTTTGTAAACAGACAAATCATAGGAGATGTGTTGCTTTACAGCAGACGACTATGTCAGTGTGTGTTCTCAGTAGCCACTAGCTGCTAATAGAGTCGAGTCAGAAAGAACCTTACCTATGCCGGTACTATGCAAGTGCACACCATTTCGACACAAAAATGAGGAGTAATTCTATAATTGGGTCGCAAAATAACTCTTCACTACAAACTGTACGAAATGATTTCCAGGCGGTAGCGTAGAGTGGAGCTCAACTCCAGTCTACATTGATGGGCGGAGTAGTGGGAGTGGCCTGCGGAGCTGAGCATTGCAATGCACTATGGGGATTGTTGTCTACAATCCACAAGCACTAAAAAGTCATTTTCTGCCTTTTATCGGCCAAGAAGGACCAAAATTTTAAATTTATGCTACTATTCTAATACGTATATGACCCACTTTCAATACACATTCAGGTCTCCACCGGTGGAGTGTCCCTTTTAGAGTACAGAAATACAAGTTGTTTGAGGGCAGCTATTGTTTTCTTAAAGGATAATTCCGGTATTTAGCACTTTGAGTCTATTTTCTAGTTTGTTTTGGATGAACTACAGTGGTGGACGCAGAAATTTTGACGATGGGTTCTGTCTCGACTTTTTGACTATTTTAGAATCGCCTTTGACCGCTTCAGAGTGGCTGTCTACGGGCATGCACAAACATGTCCTTAAAACAACCCTTAACGTTCGTTTTCAAAACTGCAACTCACCGAGTGGTTAGTGGTGTTAGTTGATGTTCCAAAACAAGTAGCGTAGCGAAATACAGTTTCTGTCGTGTTTTATTTGGCATTTTGTGAAATTGCATTGATTTCTGTTGGAGGACGCATTGCTGAAATGGAAAAGGGGGCTGTTTACATTTGGTTGTAGTCTTTTCGCTCGGTTCTCACACTGTCTATGTGCTAGACACCGTGTTCCGTACAGCGTCCTTGTACGGCAAAGTGGTTGTCGCCATCAAGTGGTCGGGAGTGTGCTAATGCTTCAGAATCAAATATAGAGCGGAAGTTTATACGCGGTTGTGAGGTATATATCTGGAAAAATAGTTCCACCATAGCAAATAACACGGATTGAAATCATACATTGCACCTATATATTTGTTTTTAATCATCAACGAACACCACTAACCACTCGGTGAGTTGCACACTAGACTTAAGGGTTGTTTTAAGGAGATGTTTGTACATGCCCGTAGACAGCCACTCTGAAGCGGTCAAAGGCGATTCTAAAAGAGTCAAAAAGTCGAGACAGGACCCATCCTCAAAATGTCTGTGTCCACCACTCTAGTTCATCCAAAACAAACTAGAAATCTCAAAAGTGCTAAATACCGGAATTATACTTTTACTGATTCGTCTGATTTGGCCATTTCATTCCAAGAACATCTAAATCTCTATTCCTTCTTTGCCCGTTTTCCTCCTCCTCCTGTTCAGGATTTAACAAAGCTGTTATCTTAGATTCTGTGTTTATCCATTGAACTTCGATGGTGGTGATATATCAAACTTTTTATTGCATGTCAGTTACAGACTGTTCGTCTCAGAGCTAAGGGTATCTGAAGGCTGAATTTTACTCCAAGCTTGTAGCCTTTTCTAAAACTCACCATGTTTGCCAAGGCTACATGATTAGTAACACTAATTTGTCAAATGGTTTTGGGGACGATGCACATGATGATTATAGCTGATATATGGCAGATCTTATTTTTTGTTTTGTAGCACACATATTGATCAGAGTGTAGTGTATTTGCTGTAAAAGCAGACTTTCACTGTCTCACCAGCAGAGGACAGTGTCCATCATATTTTTAATGAGCTCTCCAACAGAGCTTCAAACAGAGGGGGGTTCAACCACACAAGGAGAGAGCATGCTGTGGTCCAACTCACTCCAAATCTCCTCTTATGGTTTCAGAATTTGCCTCTATATCCGTGCAGTACAGTTCAGTCTCAAGGATAGATAGATAGATAGATAGATAGATAGATAGATAGATAGATAGATAGATAGATGGATAGATGGATGGATGGATGGCTGGATGGATGGATGGATGGATGGATGGATGGATGGATGGATGGTTAGAGGACTAGATAGAGGGTGAGTAAATTATGGCCGAATGTTCATTTTGGTGTGAACTAACCCTTTTTAAGATTGGCTAAAGCTGCTAGATGAAGAATGCATCAGTATATCAGTACATATCACACATTTTATTGCCATGTACAGGTTGGGTGCCTTCTCCGACTACAGCTACAAAAAGCTACATTTGTATATAATAATGCTTAAATTCACTTAAGCATCACAAAATTGGTTTGACATGAACAAAAACGATTGATTTTAGTGTTTTAAACAAAATAGTATTGTTTTTTAAAGTAATCCGTTATCACATAGAAAGGATTATCAACTTACTGCATTGCTCTAAGTATAATTAATCAAAACGAAAACATATAAAAACAAAACAAAAATGAAAAAATTAACACAAAATTGAAAATGCAAAACTGTAATAACCTTGTAAAAGGGAAAGGGAAGCAGTAGTGTTCCCTGTGGTGGCCCAGCATTACTCATCAGTTGCTTTGACACATTCCTGCAGCCTCAGAGTCTTTAGGCTACGCTTGGCCTTCAGTAGTTTAGAAGTTTATGTGGGCCAGAGAGAAAATGTTTTTGTGTGCATTGGCTAACTGTGTTTATAGCTAGACAGAGGGTGAAACATCTGCTTGGTGAGGCCCAAGCTGAGCTGCGAGAGCACTTTCATCTGTCGACTGTATGGACCAGATGGAACGTAATGCACATGGGAAAAGGCGCAACCACTGCTTTAACATTCTTTCCACAGAATCCGTTATATATTTATTTATTTATTTGTGTCACATCAGTTTACAAAGGCATCACACCTCTTACTCGACACTCCAATCTGTTCAAGAAGCAGAAGATAAGATCAATCATTCCTGTGCACGCCAGCGGGTGTTAGCACCGCTCGCTTCAAAAAAAACCTTTTCCTTCAGGTTTTGTTGGCCATGGCCCACCATATTTTGTATCATAACAAGTTGGCATTTGGCAGCGCTGGCTGTACCCAGCGTGAGAGTGCGTGCCCACCTTTATTCTCATGCTCTTTCAAATTCATCTCCACAGATGGCCTTTCCTCATAGCAGCTACCCATGCTAACAGGACACAGTGGCAGCAATGCACACTTTATCTCTCCACCTTCAGCCTCTATGAATAATAAGCAGAAAAGTCATCCTATGGAGAACCGACTTGGAATACCTTTCCCGATAGCGGTGGCTTACTGTGGCCCGCGCATCCGTGACCGAGGGAGAGATGTGGCGTTCCGATACCTCCCTCCTTCCGCCTCCCTCTTCCCTGACACTTTTGTCATCCTCCCTGACTGCGAGGAACAGTTTTAGTAGCAAGCAGTGTCAACTTGTCTCTCCATCTCTGACCCCCAACCGGGCTTGATAAGCTAATATGATGTTCTGTTGACACCAAAGGGTTTGAGCACAGCCTGCAGGCACAGGTTGATATTGAAATGCTATTCAGGCCCAGCCACAAAGGGTGCCTTTGCCATCTCCCGCCATGCTTGTGACTCATATACAGATACTGTGGATATGCTGCGTACACTCCAAAGGCCCTCGTCTTACTGGTGCCGACGTAATGCGACCTTTAAACTAAGAGCCTCTGGAGAAAGCAGGCTTTATCTGTGCAGATAAGGCTTTCTTCTTGCCCTGCGAGAACGTATCTATCAAGCCAGCACAGGGAGCGCTGACAACAGGAGCAGCCATTGCTCAGTGGCTAGGCAGTGGCCACATTACCACTCCACAGCGACACTGCGCTCAATCAACATCCCACTTGGATCACTTAAACAGAGCGCCGGCGTCTCGCTGTTGTTTTACAAAATGCTGTTCGGATGTGAAAGAAACCTTCTGGACGATGATGAGATTCAACAGAGCTCGCTCTTCAAAACAACACCTGGTTTTTGAGCATTTTGCATGAGGTACAAAAGCACTGAAAGTGATTATGTTGATTTTCCCCTCAGCTTTGTTTCCCATGGTGATCATTATGACATTACAACACCCATACAATCCAAATTATTGTGCAGAGATTGGAAAATCACTGCCATTATAGGACTCGGGAAAACTGATAATTCCACCGCTGATTTTGAGCACACAAAGGAGATTCTTCAAGCCTTCTCGAAGACTCAAACTGTGACATCATCAGTACCTTTCCAGACTTCATTCGAATTTCAAAGCCCACCAGTGTGAATACACGGAACTATATTCATCATCTTGTCAAGGCTCGATGGATTTCGTGGTGGGGGGTCACCATCTCCCGATCTCCAATTAAAAAGATTCCCCTTTTACAGACTGAACTGCTGAACTCCTCTGAGAACTTCGCTCGGCTTTGCTTCACTGCAATCTTCACCTAAGACGCCGCCACAGCTGATAAGCTCTCAGCTTCATTTCCATCAAACGGCGCTAGAGAGAAGTCCATTCTACTGTGCTTTATGTCCCTAATTTCTGTGTGCTGCTGATCTGTGGATTATAGTCTAGAGGAGTCACCCACCATTGCCGAGCAGATGGTGGGGCTTTGTATGCCATTCTAAGCTCTTCCTATTAAAAGACCAGACCAGGATTACCACCCTGGTATTGAATATTGTTATGATATTTTATCTGTTTTTTTTTTTAAACTGGCCCTCAATCTGTGTGTTATTCATCTGACTAATGGACAAGATTTCAACTTTTACAAACCCAAAGACCCCCTTACCCAACTGAATTTGCTAACATTTTATAATAACTTTCATTCACAATATATAATCTACCATTACTACATTATATAATGCTTAGAGGATCATTAGTTCAAAATGCTATGAAATTCAACAGTTTTAAAAATGATATCTTCTACATGACCCCTGTGGAGTACCTTTAGGGACCCCTGGTAGGAACCCCCGGAGCTAATGCTAGCCAAAGGGACTTCTGTGATCTTGAGAGGTGTGTCATCCAGGTTTTCAGGTTTCGGAAATGAAAGAAATAAGGAAATTAGATTGAAAGAGTGAATACTATTGCAAGGTTTTTAATGTGCAGTTCCTGTGTTCTCTTTTAAATTCACTGTCTGTCACTAAGTCAGAGCCGATAAGCACCAATGAGGTGGAAACATTCTGAGGAGAAGGTGAAGGGAAATATTGAAGCATCACTCATGCTTGCCCTCAGGGACACAAATACTGGGTATATGCAGAATAGGCAATGCAGATGGACCCGTGACCAATAGGGGAATCCATCAGGAAAGATGTAGAAGTGAAAAAAGTACATAACAAGCAGGCCCTGCATTTAGGTGTGGGATTATTGTACATGATTTGAACCCTATAAAGCTATATGCATTATATTTAAGAACATGGCTTTCTAAGGCCTCTAATTCATTTAAATAATCAATACTTTCCCAAAACACCCTTTGTCTTGTGTCCCCTGGTGGATAACACTTGCCTATGTAGAAAACTTTATATTGTAATTGATATTTCACAATTAATATTTTGTGGATTATATGTATAAAATGTGTATGTATAAAATACACATATGTGACCCTGGATCACAAAACCAGTCACAAGTAGTACAGGTATATTTTGTGGCAATAGCCAACAATACATTGTATGGGTCAAAATTATCGATTTTTCTTTTATGCCAAAAATCATTAGGATATGTTTATTTATAGCACATTTCATACACTATGGCAATTCAAAGTGCTTTACAGAAAATAATTAAAATAATCACAAAATAAAAGCAAGGAAAAATAAAAGAGTTATAAAAAAATAATAAAAAAAATGATACAGTTATCAGTTATGATACAGTTACAAAATTGATTAAAATAGTAAACAAAAAAAACCCTGTTACATAAAACAGCCTCCTTCAACATCCTTATAGCACACCTGTTACATTTTTCATATCCATCTCTCTCTAGACTTCCACCTACTGAAATAGTCAGAGAATAGAAACCATATTTAATTGAAAACCAGAAGGAAAACCAGGCTGTGTGATGGATTGATGTGCAGTCTGCTGACAAACAATTGAATGGGCGGCAAATATATGCCTCATAGGCTCATTTCTTTGCAAATAAATATGACATCTATTTAGGTATGTTATGCCTTATGTAATAGCTCATATATTTATTATTATTTTTCATATTCATCTAAAGAAAATATTTGGAAGAAAGTTTCAACTATTTCTATGTATATAACATTGGACCTGTATGGACCAAAAATATTTTTTTCTAAATGTCAGTTTTGTTAGATGGACTATTTAAGGAAGGATTTAAGTTACCTTTATTTATCTAGTACAATACAGTTTGTTTCAAAGCAGCTTTACATTGTTAAACGGATGTTAAATAATGATCAACGATGCAAACAGAATTGTAGAAAGACAATGGTATCATTATTCAGTTGAAATCAGTTCAATGTTGACTCAGTTTAGTTCATACATTTTGGGATGAGTTCAATTAATCTATAAAGCAGCTCTGGAGAAAACAGTAATGCCATCATCTAGCTCAGTTCAGTTCTCATCCGATAGTGTCAGTGCAGACAAATTAATAATACTGCAGAATATGAAGTGTCCCCAACTAAGCAAGCTAAAACGCAACAGTGGTGCATGTGGAACACAAATTTCATCAGTGACAGAAATGGAGAAAAAAACCTTTGGAGAAACCAGGCTCAGTCAGGGGGCCAGTTCTCTTCTGGCCAGACAAACGCACATGGCGTGGTTTAATTTCAGGCTGCATCACAAGTCAGATTGTGGATTGATATCATTCACAATTTTTCACTTAGTTCCTTCTGCTTGAAGATTGGGATACATTACGCCAGCATTTGGTGGGAGGCAGTTGAAGCTGGAAATAGGGTCTGTGCAAAAGGCTTGTCTGGTTATTGTGGTCTTCACTGAGGATCTGCTGATGGCTGGCTACTGGCTAGTCAACGAGGTCTTCGCAAGGGATCTTTCTCTACGGCTCATCTAGTTGTCACAGTGTCCTCATTTAGGGCAGTTGTGGTCATCTGCAGGTGCAGATCCATCATCTAGTCTGGATACCGACAGTATCCGACTGCCTACTGTAACCTATATTACCACTCAATCGATATCGCTGTAGTTAACATTCCTCTTACGATGTAAAAAGTACATTGGATGTTAGGGGAAATGTTCCCAGTTCCGGTTGGCATAATCTATGTTGCCTAACCATCCTTTAATGGATTTTTTAAGGGAATTATCAAATGTGATAGTGTGTTTTGTGTAAGCAAGGTTAAAGAGATGGGTCTTTAATCTAGATATAAACTGACAGAGTGTGTCTGCCTCCTGAACAAGGCTAGGAAGAAAAAATGGAAAAAGGATATACCACCTGCAGTCGATTTTGATATTCAACTGGCCATTGTATTATCAACTGGCCAGAATTTTGAGATCACAATGAACATGAAGGACTATAATGCGATACTGAGGAGCTAGACCATTCAGGGCTTTATAAGTAATTAGCAAGATTTAAAAATGTATGTGATGTTAAAATGGACAAAATGTTGACAAAATCTGGCTAACATGATCACACTTCCTTGTTCTAGAAAGAAAGATAGCTGCTGCATATTGAACCAGCTGGAGTTTGTTTATTGAGCCTGCAGGGCAACCACCCAGTAAAGCATTACAATAATCTAGTCTTGAGGTCATGAATGCATGAATTAACTTTTCTGCATTTGACATTGAGAGCATATGTTGTAATTTTTTAAGATGAAAAAATGATTGTTTTACATATGCTAGAAGTGTGGATTTCACATGAAAGCTTGCTGTCAAATAACACGTCCCTAACTGATGACGAAGAAAGAGCAGACATCAAGACTTGTTTCAGTATTCTTGTTATTACGTGCAAAGGTTTTGAGGTCAAATAATTAAAACCTCAGAATTTAGTAGTAAAAAAATTATTGAAATTCTATATCAAATGCATTCCATTAGTTTTGTGAATTAGTGTGTTTCATCAGGCCACAGAGAAATATAGAGCTGGGTATCATCAGCGTAACAATAAAAACTGATGCAATGTTTCCTAATGATCTCCCAAGGGTAGTATACAGGGTGAAGAGCAAAGGTCCTAGTACTGAGCCTTGCACTTCTCCATACTGAACGTGTGATCGGTATGATACCTCTTAATTTATAGCTACAAATTGATAACGGTCAGATAAGTATAATTTTAACCATGCTATTCCACTAATGTCAACATCATTTTCAAGTCGACTCAAAAGAATGTGGTCGATAATGTTAAATGCAGCAGTTACACTAATAGAGAGATGCAACCACGACTGGATGATAAGAGCAAGTCATTTGTTAGTCTAATGAGAGCAGTCTATGATATAGTCTAAATCCTGACTGGAAATCCTCACAGATACCATTTTTGGAACATAGTTGTGTGGATACTGCCTTTTCCAATATTTTTGACAGAAAAGGGATATACAGTATATACTATAATAGTATATGACTTTAAGTTGAACTTGAAATAACCAAACTTTTTCACAGTGCTGCAATGTCCTAAATATAACAGTTAATTTAAGATTTTAGCGTTGACGTTATATTCGCTGTATAATGAGGCTTATATATTGCCCCATAAAAAGGTAATGACCAAACCATATGACCTAAGAAGAGATGAATGCACCTATACTTGCACTTATAAATTCATGAAAATTCTCATCTAGTTTTGGAGGCGTCAATATGGAACTCAACCTCAGAACAATTTTGTTCAGTGTATTGAAGTGAAGGCCTAATTATGATCCCTGTACTTTCTAAAACATTCAAAAAAATAAAGCCGCAGGGTCAGTTAAATTAACCGCTCAAGCATTCAAGCAGCCAAACTGAAACTATTTTAACTCGGATCCCCTCAGTGTTCTAATGCAGAAAAATGTCGGAACATGATCCTATGTCAAAGAGGCTGTGTGCGCCGTGCCCTGTATAGAAGCCCTCGACGCTTTCATCTCCAATTCCAAATACCACCCTTTGGTAAATTATTTCCTTTCATTTCATTTGCCCTTTTAATGTGCAAGACTAATTTCTGATTACATAAACTCTGCCGTTCAAATTTGACTGACTCGCACCAAGCTGCTGACCTACATAAGTCAAAATGCCATTAAAACAAATGATAGAAATTACGTTCTTTTATAATGGGGTTATTAGAAACTAGAAGAGTCATGTTGTTGAAAAATCGAGACTAGAAAATGCTTTTGGATGAATGTTAATGTCAGAGGTAATAAGGATTGTGTATGCCCACAATTGCGGAAGAATGATGCCCCATATGGCAGTGATGATATTTGCAATATTGTTTTGAAATGCCTTGGGTAAGATTATAGGGGCCGTGGCCTTTCAAACAGCTGTTTAGCCTTTGCGTGGATCACCCGTGGCAATCTGCAGCAGCACAGTTATATATTTTTTCTTTGCAAACCCGCTCAATTTAGGAATGAACTCTGCTATAGACTTCTGCCTTTTGTGTGTGCCACTGAGTGGGCATATTACACTCCGCTTCATCGTTCAATGGCTCTATGAGTTGTTTATTTGATGGGAGTTTGCTTATTGAAAGATGTTGTTTTGTCACTCAAGGCTATCCAGTATGGACACACTTTATCTTGTTTCACCAACCCAGAGTGGATACATGAATCCAGCTGATGGGTGACTCAGTCTCTCCCAAAGCGCTACACATCCTTTTATCCAAGCCTTGCTTAATCCCAACAAGAACAGAGGGCATCTGAACTGTACTGGGCTGCTGATGATAGATAGTGGGGATGATAAAATAATGCGAGCATGATGCCAAGAGCGCATTTAGCCCCATAGAGGCTGTACACAAATGAGAGGGGAGGAGGATATGAGAGGGTCCTGATGGATGAGGCTTAGGGGGTGGACCAACAGCAGGACAGTGATGGAGGGGGAGATGTGAACCACAGCAGGTTCAGGTAGCGGTGTACAAAGAAAAATAAATAAGGGGTGTTTGCCATGGTCTGTGCATCTGCGGGTGACCACCCATGGTTATCTAATCCCAAAAGTCAAGCCTTATATTGAGGGCTGTGCACAAATCAACTGATGACAAATGAGTGTCACCTGCAGTGTTTTTGGCTCACTGACAGTCTGTGATCTGTTTCTTATTATACTTGTCAATAACAGGAAGTAGAATATAAATTAAATCATTGCAAACACATATATGGGATGCAAAAAATATCAGCCCCTTATCAATTATCGGCCAATAGTTTTTTTTTTATATATAAATGCATCAGTATCGGTTGATATTTAATATTTCTTTTTTTCATGATAATTTCCCCTTGTTTTTACATTTAGATTACCTTTACTGTCATCTAATGCTCATTTAATCTTTAAAAATATTACTGGTAAATATATCCTCAGTAAATCTCAAAATGAATATATGAAATATTTATTTTATATACTGTACATTATGCTGTGATTTCACTTGTAGCATTTAAATGATTGATTTAAGTTTTTAGTGATTTTCCCATAAACTACATTCCAGCAAACATTGTTTTTATCATGTTTACGCTTTACATTTTTTACCAATAATTCTCAATAAGTTATAAAAAACATTATTTTCTGAAAGTGAACATTCAGAATCTCCAGTTTTAAGAAAAAGGATATTTGTTTATATCATGAGCGTCATGGAAAACATTAACAGAACAACTGCTGTAATTGTATTTTTATGCCAAGCATCATTCAGAGGAAATGAAAACATGTACAATAAACATTCAAACATGTAGCCTAGGCCTATGTAACTCTTTTAACCAAAGTGACAGTACATTCCACATGTATGCTACATTTGACCAGTTTTTACTTTGAATTGAACCCATGACCTTGGCATTAATACGGTGCGCAATCAGTGGAGCTACAGAAACCAAGGGTACATGTTCATGAAAATGAAGTCTGAATAAAATATGATTCAAATTCTGAAAGAAACAAAGAAATTCTGTTGAAGACAAGCAATCTTTTTGCACAATAGTTTTCAATGCCACAGATTACAATATGATAATTTTTTTCCCCAGATTTCTGTGTCCATGATGTACAGGTGCAGTGTTTATTGAGAACGGCATGTTTGATATTCTTGTATTTTAATGAGTGGACTGAAAAAAAAGGTCAGTTCTGTTCTCCTGCAATTTGTGGTTTTGCATCTTTTACTATAACAACAAGAAACCTTTAAATGTGTCTGCACAAACCCCTGACATTACGTTAACCCCTTTTTTACAGTTCAGCAACCCTATGTTGACTTTGTAGACAGTGACATGGGAAGACTCATGATTAAAAGGGCTTATGACTAAATGTCATATGCCGTCATGGTTAGTAACATTTAAAATATCTGTGACGTATAAGAAATATATACAGCCCAAGATCTGCATATTCTGCATTGACATGTGTTCTAGTTCTTTCTATAGTTTTAAGGTGGTTGATTTATTTATATCTCAAGCGTGTGTGTCAACACGTTGCTGCAGTAACCAGCAGAGTGTGCTACAATCATATAGAGATATCAGTGAGTTGATTGCAGCAAAATAGCCAAGCAAATGCTTTCAGAGAGCGGAGTAGTCGCAACTGAGCTGTGCTAACCCTTACAAATGTCAGGAAACTGTTTGGCAAAGAAGATGGAAAACTAGATTGAGGCTTCTGGAGGAGTATAAAGATTGTGATATAAAAGGTGATGCGGGTTAATTTGACTTTTTGCTCCTCCGTTCACCTGCAGTCATTCATACATTCTTTTGAAATGGTAATAAAATAATCAAAGTGCAGGAAAACTTCAGGACACAGTCTCGTTTCCTGACAGTATTAGGTGTCCACATAAAGCATCTGCCTGATTGCAAGACAGATTTCGGGTTCCCCACCCCACGGTCCCCTCTGCCTCCTCCCAGCGCACTCCTGTCTTTGAGCAGACCACCACCCTTCCTCAAATCTTCATCAATCTGCTTCATTCCTGATGAGATTAGAGCCAAACTTTGATCTCTCCCCTCCTGAGGATTCAGCCTCACTTTGATGTGTTCCCTTCTTGTTAACGACAGAGCCGATAGTAGATGACAGAATCCCTTCTGGGTGAGAGAAAGAGATTGAACGGCATAGAGGAGGGGAGCAAAAGTATAGGAGCCGGGGTGGAGTGGACATGGATGAGGGATGCTCTCTGGCTTGGCATAAAGGAAGAAAACAGGACAGGTTGTCAGAGTAGATTGATAGGTGCTTCTCTGCTCTCTTTGAGCCTCCACCTCACCCACCCCCATTACCCCGGGCTCCGTAGCCATGCCTGTGCATTGAGCTTTTGTGGAGATGAGAGATTGGTGCGCTCATTTATTTCCTCTTCTATAGGAGATGTTTTAAGTGGTCCTCCGGGGTAATAGAGAGAGGATTTTTTTTCCTCATTCTTGCTCGTACGGGCCCATTGTAGCGATGTGCCGGGAGAGGAGCAGGTTTATTAAGCTATCCGTTACTAGTATCCGACCTCAAATTGAATTCAATGATGGCAGTGAGGATGTAAATAAAACTCAGGCAATACTGTGTACATTTATTTGAAAGGGAGTGAATTGTAGGCGATGTAGATGGGTGAAGAGTGGACATATTGTTATTGCAATAATACTTCTTTATTGATTTAATTTGTAATGTATAATTTAATTCATAATAAAAAATTGCAATAGTATTATATTTCGTTATTGGTGTTTAATCTTTATAATTTAAATAAAAAAAATATATATATTTTGAAAAATTAATCTCATGTTAATAATATGAATATATTATTTTAATAATAATATTTTTTATTTAAATTAATATTATTAATAATTATATATATATATATATATATATATATATATATATATATATATGGTCTCATTTGTCAACATTAATGTATTAACTAACAATGAGCAATACATTTGTTACAGTATTTATTAATCTTTGTTAATGTTAGTTAATAACAATACAGTCGTTCATTGTTTGTTCATGTTAGTTCACAGTGCATTAACTAATGTTAACAAATACAACTTTTGATTTTAATAATGTATTAGTAAATGTTGGAAAGATTAATAAACATTGTTGAAATATTGTTCAGTTTTAGTTTGTTAACTAAAGTAGTGAACTTTACTAATAAAACCTTATAGTAAAGTGTTACCATGTGACCCTGGACAACAAAACCAGTCACATGGATTAATTTTTTGAAATTGAGATTTATACATCATCTGAAAGCTGAATACGTAAGCTTTCCATTACTGTATGATTTGGGATAGGACAATATTTGGGCGAGATACAACTATTTGACAACTTTACAACTATCGTCTTTAAAGTTGTCAATTTCACGATTGTGCTGCATTCACTCACAAAAATAAATGTTTTATATAATTACGGTAGGACATTTTCTAAATATCTTCATATTTACTTAATATCCTAATGATTTTTGGCATAAAAGAAAAATTAATAATTTTGACCCATACAATGTATTGTTGGCTTTTGCCACAAATATACCCAGACTTGTGACTGGTTTGGTGATCCAGGGTCACATACAGTATATGTATGTATATATAACTTTAACTTACAAATTAATGAAAAAATAAATTTATGTTACTGTTTGTTTTATAGTCATATTGATTGTTTTCCTTCCTTTTTTGTCCTTAGCTGCTCACATGCCTGATCCATACATCCACATGCAGACATGATCAAGTCGGCTTGTCTGATATAAATACAACTGAACACACTGATCTGATCTGATGCATTTACCCATGTGTTGGTTTCAATGCATTCTAAAACTACAGACATGGCATGCGCACCTTTTTAATGTCACATTGCTGAAAGCTTCACGGATTGTCCTTGATTTACTGTAAGTATAAGCAGGTAAACTTGATTTTAGACTGATTTTCCTTCAGGGCTTAAGCTGTCTTTTAGCAGTACATCAAAAACAGCTGGGATTTTATCATTTACCTTGGATTTATGATATAAAACAACTCTGAAACGGAGAATCTGTTATTTTCCCCCCAGATAGGTTAAAAGCACAGAAGCAGCTGCCAGTCTGTCCAGCCTGTTCAGATGGATGTACATGTTCTCCAGTCCAGAGCACAATGATCAATATAAAACCAGTGGAGCTCTTTTGTTTGTTTCCATCAGTAAATCCACAGTATTGAAAATGCACTACTGTTTGCTCTCTTAATTAATCAAACAATCCTCTAAAATAAAGTATTTTTGTAAGCTATCTAATGACGATGTTTTATCAGGGGAGTTTTCATGTATTAGCGGACTTATTCCATTCATTCCTTTTCTTGGCATCACAGCACGCCTAATGAGGTGTGTGTCTTTTGAGAGTTGAAAATTCAAATGTGGAGCCTAACACAATGTGCCCAAGAAAGTGGGACAGCCGTGCTTTATGGCAGCCAATTTAAATGTATTTTCCACTTATGGCCTTTCCCAGTGGGACGTGATATGAAGCATATTACTTTATTACGTATGTCATTGCTGTCAAACAAAAGCATTTTTTTTTTTACAGAAAAACTGATATATTATTAATTTGACAAACATAGATTAACAATCTGGATAATCATTCAGAGAATAGTCTCAACCCGTGTGATTTACCCTTGAAACAATACGATTTAGTCGGCACTCAATGAATACAGAGCAAAAATGTTCTCTTTCTTTCTTTCTTTCTTAAAAGCCCTTAAGATAAAGTATGGTCTCATTTGAAGTGATGCAGGTGGAGCCGTCGGCCCCATATCTAAGAGCGCCTTCGAGCCTCTGAGAATGAGAGGTGTGGAGAAGATCAGACCAAAGCAGAAGTGACTGAAGTACCATAGATGATTTAGAGGGCCCTCAATATCTGAAATAATCCTGAATGAAGGTGAGTGTGGAGAGCGCCAGTGATTAGATCACTCATGCTTGAAATGAACCATAGATCTAAATGCAAGACTTCAGTTGCTTTAAATCTTGGACAGAAACTCTAAATGCCTGCATTTTTTTTTATTTTGTTTTTTATAATATGGTGACTGTCAAAATTTCAGCTTGGGCATTGTTCTGTCTTCAAAAGTGTTTACGTGTTAGGAAGTAAAACAGCACCAGGTCCATTTACAGTTTTTTTTAAAAGTTTTATTTGGAGGATGTTTTTGGGTATCTTGCCCTGAAGTGATTATTAATGTTATTCTTTATGGTGAAAGTGAGAGACTTCTATCCATTTTTAATGATAGGAGAACATCAAAATACCAAAAATGTGAGAATACCAAAAATACCAAAGTAATCCTTTAAATGTACAAATATGCTGTCAACTTCATTTATGCACGATGATGTATTTGTTGTCGGTAACAAACGCATTCAAGCAGTTAACCATTACATACAAATGTATTTGACAGAATTAGTAGAAAATCAATCAAAAATATGCTTTTCTGAAAGCAGTTCTCCAGAACACAAATGTGGTTACATGGTGCATCATGACAGAAAAAGAAATTACAATGACTACTGGGATGTGACCAAGAAAACGCTTTACATGGTTTACTCTGCTTCATTATTAACCATTTGATTGCCATTTTCTATGAATCATGTGGTTGCAAATTGAAGAAAATTGGTTTGTTATTGGTTTGTTAAGCCAAAAAGTTAAAGCATATAGATCGAATCAAGAACTCAGATCCACAATGAAGAACAGTATCAATTGAAGTTTGAAAGCATATCTATTCAGTAAAGTTTTTCTGTAGTTATTTCAATTCTGCATTTCCATCGCAAGGCAAGAGATGATCTGCAATATCCAGTATTTAACTTTCTCTGTTTTGTGGGTTTCTTTACAATCTTGTCCTAGAAAGGTCTTTACAATGAGTTTTACTCAGCAGAAGCGCTTGCGTCGTTCTCCGTTCGCAACAAGGATTATTAATAGGTAACTGGACTGGTTAAGAGAGGCTCTTGAGCTAAATCAATGAAGTGCTTGAGAAGGAAGCTATGCAAGAAGACCTAATGGCCACTTGTGATCGAACTTGAAAGGACTAGCACTCAACATGAAAAGGTCTGTAATCCTGTTTGAACTAGTGCAATTTTTATATCTCCCATTTCTGAGCAAAAAGCCTGTTTAGTACACTGAAGTCTTAGACTTGGTAAAGTGCATCTAAGACGAAAATGGAACCATTTTCATATTGCCATGTGTTAGCCACTAAAGTGAATTCAGTGACATTCGGGCGATCAAATTGAAAACGGAGATACACTTACATTTGAAAAAAAGAAACATCTACAAATGCACAAGACCCTAAAATAGACTAAAACTAAAAGTTCACTTAAAAGGGCCAAAACAAACATTTCAGAGGGTAGGAATATTTTAAAGAAAAGGTTCCTGCTAATGGACTTTGCTTTTAGATGCCCCCATCGGAATGCGGGTCCAATCTTGTGGACACAAGGGAGATTCCACACCACCGTATGTCTTCTAAGTAGTCTGTGATCTGTACTCATCCCTTTTTTCCTGTCCATTGAATTATAGATATGGGCATCATCTATGCTGGAGCCGAGTGACCTCAAAGTCCAATGCCTCTGTGGGGTTGTTCAGCTGAGAGGGCCGAGAAGTGGAAATCACATTCTACAGGCAACGCTGGAGCACATGAATTATTCTGATCATTTTAGGGGCAGGAAAATGAATACTGAGGGTGAAATGAAATGTAGAAAAGCGGATGAGATGCAGCAGACCCGATGATCTCTCATTTCTTCTCCTTCGGACCCCTCCATCCCCCCTCCGAGTAAACATAAAGTCATAGACTTGGCAGATAGAGGCATATTGGAAAATCTCAATTTGACAACAGCTTCACATTTCTGCCGATAATCCACCACCTGATGACAAAGCAATAGCCATGCTTTTTGGAGCCGCACCGGGGCAGGTAAGCGCTAAGCTGTGGGAAAATGGGAATTTGGAGTAAAAATTTAATGCCTTCTTTGCTTTCTCGTATTGGCCCGTGATGACGGACATTGTGTGGCCAATAAATGTTCCTTGCTTCCACTGGTGTGTGGTAAAGGCTGCATTTTCCGGCCCATTGGAGAGAGATGTTAGCACCTCAGGTGTGCGTTGTTTTGAAGCGAACCTTCTCGTCTTCTTGCAGGAAACAGCGTTTGCCTAATGTGGCTGCAAAGGTTCAGAAGTTCAAAAGAAGAGCGCTGTGACTCCTTCCACGCACGAAATAGGGGTGTCCTTACAGATCTGGATCCTCGCATGGCTTCACATTTGCTATAGACATGAAAAACTAGACATGAAACCCAGTGGGAGATGGTTACTTGGTGCCTTACAGGTTCAATATTTCAAGCTCTAATGAATTTTTGCTGGCCTTTTTGACATCAGCTGTCTTCCACTCACTCTTCAACGTGCTGTGTTGTTCTGATGGGCAGACAGTGATTACCAAATACCTGTCATGTACCCAGATAAGCAGGGTGAAAGGAGAGAAAAAAATTGAAGGCCCTGTGATGGGACTAGTGTGATCCCATCTAGTATTAGAACTTTTGGTTTGGAATTTATAGTAGTTGACGAAGTGCATAATTCATGCACTTGAGTTAAAGTACTGATACCCTAATTAAAAAAAAGAATTAGTGATATATATATATATATATATATATATATATATATATATATATATATATATATATAACTTTTAATGACTTCAGCAGTCTCAAAATTATTGAACCCCTTCACGGCAAGCATCTTTAGAACTTAGTAGAACACCCATTTGCTGTTATGACCTGCTGCAAACAAACGAGATTTATAACCAGACACCAGCTTCTGGCAGTCTTCTGGAATCTTTGCCCATTCCTCATGAGCAATGGCCTCCAGTTTAGTGATATTCTTGGGTTTGTGTGCTGCAACCGCCTTCTTCAAATCCCACCCTTGGGATTCAAGTCAGATGACTGTGATTGCCACTGTAGGATCTTCCAGGACTTCTGCAACCAAGCCTTGGTAGAATCAAAGTCCTTTTAGGCAAGTCATGCCACTCGGCCGCCATCTTGGCAACGCCTCCGGGCAGCTATTTCGGACTAACAAGACCAGGCTCCTATCTAAATGAATGGGCAGAGAGTCAGAACTGCACTTTCACTGGTTACCGGGACATAAAAACTGCATGTATAGAAACAGCAGTAAAATATGATAAAAATCGCTGAAAAAGTTTGATGACTTTGCCCCAAAATAAGGTTTAAAACGCCTTTTTCCCCACAGGTTATACTTTACTACGCATGCGCAAGGGTTCTCGTCTCCGCTGTCGCAAACATCTAACTGTGCGCATGCGTCAGTGGAACCAGACGATAGGCTTAAATGTTTCCCGGCTTGACTGTTGAAAGCAGACGATTGGCTTTCCAGCGGGAGGGGCGGGACATTTGTATACAACCGCCATATTTGGCGTTATGGGTTTTTCTATATAGTTGTATTGAGGATTGAGGAAGTGGCGTGTCTCATATAAATTGTCTCTGGTAGAATTTAAGGTATGCTTGAGATAATTGTCCTGTTGGAAGCAGCCCCATCCCCCAACATGCTTAACTGTGTTCTTTTCAGCATATATGCTTCATTCTTCTTCCTCCAGACAAACCGCGGATCCATCGAACATCCACAGAATCCCAAAACTTCTGTGGCTGATTTGATTTCATAAACCGGATGTGTTTAGTACGCGCTTTACTGTGCAAGCTGAAACCTCAGTTCTTGTTGCCAACAGGTCTTGCTGCAGGTCTTTTGCAGTCACTCAAGGGTTTTTCTGAGCCTGTCTTTCTTGAAATCTTCCTTTTTCTGCCCCATCCAGGTAGTGTAACCACTGTTTCACTGTGTCTCTAGGAACATTTAGTGCATTCTCTTTCTTTTTGTATCCTATTCCTTGTTTGTGAAGGGCGATGATATCTTCTCATAGCTTTTTGGACCATTCTTTTGACTTAGCCATACAGTATTGAATGACATGCAGTCAAATGTGACACTCAACAAACCTAGCCGGTTCAGATATTTCATGTGTTCTAGCTCAAACACAACTAATGAAGCCCTTGATTAGTTGCATCAGGTGTGCTTGAGACACCTGTTTTGCAGATTTGTGCTGTTGTAAAGGATTCTATTCAGGGGGTTGAATGATTGTGAGACTGCAGAAGTCATTAAAAGTTGTATTTTCAGTTGAATTTGGGGAAACCACTTGAAACATTTGTTGTGTTGAGCTATTGCAATTATTTTTGTTTGAATTCTTAATTGCAAACAGCTGAAAGTCTGTAAATGTTGCCAATAAACCTGATTTGCAATGGTGGGTTGAATATTGATTACAACTGTATATCTAAAATATGCTTGAAATACCTAAAGTTTTTTTAATTGGCATTTACTATCTATGAAACACTTCCATTCCACAAAAGGTTATTTATAGTAGAAAAAGGTTCTTTGATTATTAAAATGTTTCCTTACATGAAGAAAAAAATGGTTTTCACTAAAAGGTTCTTTGGGAAGCAAAAATGGGTTCTTCTATGGCATCGCTGCAAAAAAACACCCTTTTGGAACCTTTATTTTTAAGAGTGTATTTAAGGAGAACACACAGAGAGGACAGAGGTTACAAGCTTTTAGGTCAGTCTGGAATAATTATAAATTATTGTTATTAGAAAACTAGTCCTCAAAATTCAAGTATTTCACACAATGAACGTAAATAGCTCTTCCATTTACAGCAGATTTAGTTCACATATAACTTACAGTTGTATAACCAATGATTTCATATACAATAAACTTGAATTGAAGGGATACTTCAGGATTTAGCATTAAGCTTTGTACTAGTAGAAAACCTGTAGTATTTTCGAATTATAATGTGCTTTCCACCCTCATATCCCCCTGAGACGAGAGATTTATGTATTTTTTGCCTGGAAAAAATCCTCCGATGACGCAAACATCGTCATTTTGCGTCATCAGAGGATTTTTTGGCCAGAGGCTGAAGACTACAGCCAGTAGTAGGGCCTGTCCTGCATGTTCTCAACCCACCCGTAGAGGGTGGGATCTCACTCACAGAATATACAAATAGTGTCAGCCATCTTTTTTTGGAAGCTAAGCTAGCAGGCTCTTGTTCTGTGGAGAAAACTGAGTAGTAGGAGAAAGCTGAGTAGTAGGGGTTACGGGTTACCATCCTCTTTTTCCCGGACATGTCCAGCTGTCGAGATCTTTCAAAATATCCGGGATTCAGCTTTTGCTTTCTGCAGTCGCCATTCATTGTTTACATGCAAACCTTTTGTTTTAATCTAACTGAATTCATTCTGATTGGTGAATCTGAATGTAGTGTTTACATGAACGCTAAACAAGTGATCGGTTGATGTACATTTTAACATTGTTAAGAAAATTCCCATTCCTCCGTGAGAGATACGAGACAGGTGTCGCTCATCAGTAATCACACCACCGGCCTCACGGCGTTCTCCCGCGGCCCTCAGTCTCGTCCTGCTCGCCACACTAAACATAACGGATGGCAACTGTAGAACGCAAAAGCCGAATCCTGGACAATCTCGAAATCCTGGGCAGACTCATCACGGAGATTCACTAGTAGCCTAGCGCTCTGTTGCCGGTAGGTGTGGCCTCCTAGTTGTTGTCGGTGGGAGTTGTTGTCTTTCATCCACATAAGCCAATAATACATTTTCTGGCTTTTCTCTGTCTAGAAAGCTCTAAATTCAAAAATAATTTCACATTTCTTCTACATAAATGACCCATTTTAAATACACATTCATCTTTCCAGAGGTGAAGTATCCCTTTAAGCATTACCTTGTGAAATGTCATGAGTAAAAAAATAAGATTTGTAATAGGCTATAGTGATAAAAGTAATAAAGTAATATAGTAAAGATAAAATGACTCCGTTACCACCACTGACAATTCATAGCCCAAAAGCTATACAACACCTTTTTAATATTTTCGTTATAATTTTTCTAAATGGTTTAAATTTTACACATAAAGTTTCTTGTAGTTTTCCCCCCAAGCTTTTTTCATCAATTTTATGGAGGCTTTCAGATAGCAAAAAAAAAAAAAAAAAAGGACGATCATGTTGCAGTAATGCTGACAAGATTTTTTTCTACAAAGACTCAAAGGGTTTTCTATCAATGCATATTAGACTGAAAAGTTCAGGAAGTTTGGACACTTTTGAAACACGAGATGTGTTGGACTCCGAGATAAGAGACTTCCCATCAGTACCATTCCAAGAAAAGCGCATGAGTCCATAATATTAATTAGAATAATCCATCAAAAGCACTCACTGTATCAGAGTCAATGATGGCTATGTAAAGTTTTAACCGTCACTGTTGCTTAAACTGTTGAACGATGGTGTAAGTATCACTAAACATGCTGTTCGGGAGATTATTTTGAGCCATAGCTAAATGTCTTTTGTATGGCAAATAAACAGCCTATTGCTTGTTAAATGAGTCAGAACTACAAGTAACCGAAATGAGTGTACAAGTGAATGGGACTCATTCGGTGAATGACTGGAAAATAGGCCATGACACAACGCATTCAAAACAACATCAGGAGCTCTTAGATAACACAGACAACAGACCTTTCAGTGCTCTTCACAACATTTGCAGCTTGACAGATTGAATATAAACATCATTTTTGGCACAAAAGAAAGCTGGAACGGTACTTTAGAACTCTCTGGAGTAAAGTTTAATCCGAAGACTTTTTGTGAATAACAATGAAAACTTAGCCTGTCAGCAATGACGGCCACAGCGGAGGATACGGCACCCCATGAAAGCGTGGGGTAGAAAGAGAAGAAAATCAAAGCCCAAGATGAGGTAGATTGGTGTTTAGCATTTCCCCTAACATGACATGCCCATTAAAGATTAAGGCTAAAGAGACAGGCGAGGCTAATGGGAAGCGACGCAGCGTTTTAAGCCTCGGCCATGATGAGTTACAACCCTCAGCAGCAGCACGGCTGCGGTGACATGTTGACTGCCCTTGATTCAGGCGAATCCTTCACGGAGTCGGCCATGACCGCCGCGGATCCCCAGCGTACATCCAGCGCGGGCCTGAAGCACAACTAACCTTTAGTCGGCTTAATGTTACAGAGATTAAAACACACTTGAGTGTACATTTTTCTTCTGCTTCGTGCCGCCCTCGCTTTCATTACTGCGTATTTCATGTAATCTTGTCTTCGGGGCTTATCCTACGATTACCAGCCGTATTTGATTCGAGATATACGCTTGTAATGAACTCAAGTCTAGGGAGACGTCTTTAGAGTTTGCAACATTTTAGTGCAACATAACTTAATGTCTTATGCATATCAGGTAAAAGCTGTTAGGTTTTGCTCAGGCTCCATTATACTAAAAAGCTGTGCCTTATGACTGAGCATGTAGTAGGCTACGTTAACGAATAGTTGACCCAATAGTTACTCTCATGTCATTAAAACCTGTAAGCTGAACATATCATTTTCCCATAGATTTGTTTCCCATATTTCCCATATAGTGACCACAGTGGGACAACAACAACAAATCAATATAAAAACAACACAGAACCATTATCACTGAATATTAACTGAGATGTGGGTCAGTTGTTCATTTAAAGCTATATCATAGCTTCAGAAGGTTTTGAATATAGCTTCTATGGATGAGTTTTTTGGTGCCTTAAATGCAAATTAAATTGATAGAAAACCATACAAAAGAAATATATTTTTTCCCTCATCTTTTTTATTGACTAAAGACCTACAACATACAATATTTTTGTGTTCAAATTTGTATTACTTTATATTAGGCTATTTATTATGTTTAAATTAATGTGTATTAGTTTTATTTGATTAAAACAGCATATGGGAGGTAAATGTAAATGTAAATATTAAAACGATTTACATGGGGCCAAACTATTCCTTTAAACTTGGAATCCTTTATTTAGTTTTCAGATTTATCTGTGCTTCCGCTTTTTCAGTAGTGCATAAACCTCAACCAATTTCTCTTATAAGCAAAAGCCCTTCTGCTAGAGTACAATTTTTCCATATTTTTCCTCCAAGACATGCATACTGACCCTTCTAAATGAGGTTAGCACACCTGAATCCTGGAGTGCTGCTTAAGCCCTTAATGGCCTTGTAGACACACAGAGAGACCAGATGAGACTAGTGTCTACGTACATATTTGCAGAGAGCGCTGGATGGCAGTGTGATTGAGTTAACATCGGCATTGTTTGAAATGTCACCATCTGCCTCATAACAGCTCATCCCCAATCAATTTAAAATGAATACTGTTTCCTCTCCCTCCAAATCCAGTAGCGAGCTTTGAGATCTTCATTATAGATTGGCCTAATGAGCTGACGATCTTGGGCAGACACTGGAAATTTTCAGAAACCGATCATGACATTTGGCCTCTAACATGTTAAAGTCATGCCCATGTATTGAGCATTAAAGATATACTAAAAATAAAGCCTATCGTATAATACTAATATATACTTGTATGATTCTCTCTCTCTCTCTCTCTCTCTATATATATATATATAAATAATAAAAATACATTTATTTTAGGTTGATTGAACTTATCACAAAATGGGCAGCAGACCAACTTTAATTTGCTAAATAAATAAATAAATAAATAAATACAAATTGCTTGTGATAAGTCAAAAGCTTAACGCAATGCATTTGTAAGTGTTTTCTGGGTGTGCAAAGAATTGCAAAGGTTTTGTGTAAAAGAGAACATTTATTTTAATGAAAGTTTGATTCCATTTGCACATCATCAAATGAACTGCAACCAGCTCACATTTATAGTTGAACACGTTCAAAACACGGGAACAGTAATAGCGAATGTACATATTTCAAGAATATTTAGTCATCATTGTGGTATATAAATATTTGGTACAAAATTTCACAAGATATAAAGTAAAGTAGTACATGGACATAATCTACTCTCCCAAGCCACTGGTACAAAGCACTGTTCATTAAACCAAGTTTTTACAGCATGAGTAACCATCTTTTTCTTTTTTTTTCTTTTTTTTCTTTTTTACAGCATATCAATGACAAAGAATGGAAATTCTGTTTCTAAAACACAAATATTTACCTTCTCGAGCACTGTTCAGAGCTGACTCACCCCCTCCTAAGCGAAGAGGTGAAGGCAATCTCAAGGCTCATTTTCTGGCTTGAAGAGAGGGCGCAATCATTGCGGAGTGATTTACTTTAAGATTTGACTCACACCTCAATACAACACTGTTGTGGTTAACATTCAGCCGAGGAATAAATCAGTTGAGCTTTTATTACTTCCCCGGCTATTCGTTTGCAGCATGTCATTAAGGGACCGTGTGGAAGTGTGTCTCTCACAAGAAGAAAGTTATACTAAGCAGTTCTGAGTTCAACCAAACGTTAGTCAGACTGCTAAAAGAAGAAAAAACACATTTAGGTCCAATGACATAGCAGATAATTGTAAGCTTCTGGCATTTTTTTTTTCATGTGGATGATGAAAACCAGTGCCAAGCATGAAACATCTTCTGACCCATTTTCTAGATGGGTTTCACACAACCAGTCTTGATTCCGGGTTACAGGACAACACATATTTTTTTTGAGTGCGTAAGTAGATTAATAAAATTATGCAAATGGTTAATAGTAAGAGTTTGAAAATTTGACAACTCCTATGATGTTGAACTGTTTGATTCTAAGCCGCCCGCAACACATTGAGGTCTGATGGTGAATTCACATGCCCGAGTTTGGCGGTGGTTTCATTACTTTCATAAAGTACTCGGCCTTGGCCTTTTAGTCAATGACCTGCTCAAGTTCACTTCAAGTGTTTCACAGGCTCACAGTCAACTGATAAACTGTTCTCTGCAGCAGTATTTGAACAGCGCTTCCGCATCAGATGCTTGGTTTTTCATTGATGGTTACAGATATGAAAAACCGTAGACATTTCCAGAACAATCTGGGATTAAGCAGAAAGATGTCACCGCGAATGATCTTTCTGATGAGAAGTTCGCAGACAGAAACGTCCTCCTTGCGGAGCGTGAAGTTCGTCTCCTCTTTTGAGAAAACGCACAGCCAATCACGACAGAGAAACCGGCTGCCTGATTGTAGGACAAAGAGAAGGATAAAAGGGCACTTTGTAAAAGAAATTAGGCTGCCTCGTTCTGCCACTCCAGTCTTCATGTAGAGGCAGATCAGCAAATGAGTCTTGTTCCGCAGTCTGTCCATTAGGAGTCCCAGTCACTGTCCTCCCCGCCGTACATGTCTGCTAGCTTCCTGAAGCGTGGCCCCCACTCGCTGAGGTAGTTATAGTCCTGCGCCCCCTCCGAGGACACGGACCCCAGTGAGCTGAGCGACTCGGCCACCGATCCGTTACCTTCGTACGCGTAGGTGGCCAACGAGTCATAAGGAGGAGCCGTGGGGTTGCCGTCATTTTCCTGCACGCGCTGGTTGATAAAGTCCAGCACGTCTGTGTTCTCTCGGGACGGCACAATGGTCCTACGGAGCGGCGGCGGGGGATAGAGTGACTCGGAGGGCAGGATGTCCCGACGCATTTTGTTGTCCTCCATTGCTTCCGGATGCCGAAGCGCTCCGATGTCAAAGGCCTGCGTGTCCTCCTCGCCGCCACCCTCATCATTGTAGCTGACGACATTGTCCCTCACGTCCTCCTTGGAGATGATCAGGGGCTCTTTCTTCTTCTGACGTTTCAGGGCAGCAAACAGCACTACAATCACTACAGAACAAGAGAAAATAAAAGTAAATATTAGTGATGCACCAGAATGAAAAAGCAGTCATAAATGTATCAAAGGTTTGTCAGTTAGATGTTTTAAAAAGAAATTCATGCTATTATTCAGCAAGGATGCATTAAAATGATCAAAAGTGACAATAATGACTTTTACATTGTTAAAAACAGAAGAAAAAAACCTGCTGTTCTTTCGAACTTTCTATTTTTCAAAGAATCCTGTAAAAAAATTGTCCACAAAAATATTAAGCAGCACAAGTGCACAACTGTTTTTAACATTTATAATAATAAGAAATGTTTCTTGAGCAGCAAATCAGCATATTAGAATGATTTCTGAAGGATTATGTGACACTGAAGACTGGAGTAATGATGCTGAAAACTCAGCTTTGCCGTTTAATATCCTGTAGTTGAGTTTGGTTTCCTTGGTTTTTCCAACGCATGCAAGTGTTCTCGATTTCATTGATTAGTTTGACTTGTTACTTAAACCCTGAGTTCATGGTCCGTTCTCATCAATATTATGTTGGTTGTTCAGTTCTACGTGTGTTTGTATCCAGTATTCTGAAGTGTTATTTTGAGTTTGTTTTCATTAACCTTTCGCTGCTTGCAAATTGCAATTAAATAATTTCATAGCGTTTGCAACAAGCACTGACAACTTTTTAAAGATATTGAAATACAAAACAGTTATTTTAAATAGTAATAATATTTCACTATATTACTGTTTTAACTGTATTTTTAATTAAAAAAAAATTAAGCCATGGTGAGTGTTAGATAGCCTATATAAAATTACACCGTTACACCGTTTTACAATAAGATATACTATATACTGTCTTCAACAAATTTTCTATATATATATATATATATATATATAATCGGATCTGGTAGAAATGTGGTCATAAATAAATTAGGCTTAATTATATATTGTGCTTTGTTCACAAAAACTCTATTATGCTGCTATAACCACCTACAGAAAGCAGATGGTAAACAAAATGTCATTTAAAAATGTGTACATCGTGTAAATTTCCCTTTGCTCTTGCAGCAGATATTCATCAAATGATGTAGAAGAGCATTATAAACAGCCATTTTTCCAGATGTGTTGGGTAGTAATGTATGCTTTCGGCATTTTGAAGAGGCGATTCAGATTCAGATTCAGCATGTGGTAATTAACCACACTATCAGTGGGAGCAATTCATTTTTCAGTAAACCCCCCCTTAGTACCATTTGGTTGCTTTTATCAGTGATCTTTCACTGCAGTGGAGTAGGAAGAGTTTCATACATGATGCATTACCCTGTGGGTGACACTTACTGTAGGTGTCAGGTCGTTAAGATCTACTGCACAGTTCACAGATGAGAACTACGAGTAGCTGATGTTAACAGATAGCAAAACTCTATCAAGCAAGCTTTTCTATAGCAATTCCAATGCACTGTCAAAAAAAGGACAGTAAATTGCTCAATTACACATGCATGTTAGTTATATGACAAGTGTTTCAATTAAAATTAAGCCCAGAACCCAAATGTGATATTCCATTTTCTGTTGAATTAAAACAAGCCTGGATTCATTTTCATTTAATTGAAATGTAGTCCTTGTTATTCAGTTTCCTGATTAAATAACCAACAAGTTTTATCAGTTCAGCCATCTGAGCATGTCAGAAACTGTTTCCTTTATTTTCTTTTTCCCCCTAATTGCAAATTATTTTACATGCAGATCAGGCGTACACACTTCAAACCACTGGAATTGTAATTAATCAAATGGCAGCGCAGACAAAAGTGCTAACTGACAGGAAGACAGGAGGGAAAATGAACTGAAAAGTCTGACTAACAAAGGGCTTGAAAGATGAACAGTCAGATGGATTCACAGATGGAGGAAGCGGGCATCAGACAGATGGACGTATGAGAAGTGATCTGATTGTCAAAGGAGAGAACTGAAGGCTACTTACAGAGCAGGATGAGGATGCAGAGCAGGATGGCCACCAGCGCCCCTGTGCTGAGCCCCGCAGAGCTGGTCAGAGCCTCTGCATTGCACATCTCCATGTTGCCATCTCGGTCACACGTGCACACCCGAACTGTGAGCGTGCCCGTGCCCGTGTTGCTCTGCATGGGAAAGGTTCCATCTGAGATCACCACCGCCACTAGATGGGTGCTCTTGTGCATTCGGCCAAATCCGGCGCGTTGTGTAAAGATTCCAGCTGTGTTATCTGTGGAGAGTTGAGCGCTTAGTTTATTAACCCTTAAACGCATACCTCTGGTCTTTTTCGACCCGGGACATTATTCACTCTTATTCATTTTTTTTAAGTTAGACATCCACCTTCTTAGTGTTCCTCAATCAACAATGTCACAATAATGATTTATTTTTTAAATAAAAGAATGTCTGTTTTCTAGGGTGAGGTATGTAATAGTGTAAGTATATTTTTTCTGTGTATCAATTATTCAATTGACTGATGACTCAATAAGTGCAATTCACCTTTTTTCCTCAAGGTGGCAATACCTGATACACAGTGATGACGTGATGTTTCACTCATAATTACCGCAGACATAAAACAAAAGAATACACAAATATAATCAGCAAAACTTTAAATAGCTCAGTGATTTATTTCAGAGCAAGTTCTGTACGCAATCAAATAGTGTCACTGTCACTGGATGGTGGATCTGGTGGGGAAGCTGTCAGTTTTAAAGACGTAGAAAATGATAGTTTTGAGAATATGGTTGAGATCGCAAATATGATCCAGTAGCTGAATGGGGAAATGAGCTTTGACAATGACAGTGATGATAGTAAAAAGCATCTGCTCAAATCGAACCCTTCCAAGTTAAAAGGAAACGAAACATGCTTTAATTTACTTTTTTTGTAATTGTTTATAAGGAGAGTTTTATACTATTGCGGCAGTTAAAGATCGCAAGACACAAATATGTATTAGGTTAAAGTGCCCCTATTAAGCTTTTTCAGATATTACCTTCTTATGCAGCGTGTAATAATGTACCTGTTTGTGAATGTAAAAGGTCTGCAAAATTTTAAAGATCAAAGTGTGCGATAAAGTTATTGTCTCTCTCTCAAAAAAAAAAGAAGAAATGTTTAACTGCTCAAACGAGTTGTCAGTGATTCCAGTCTTATTTCCATAACTTACATATGTAACAATGTAACATTTGCATAATGCCCACCTAAGTTCTTCATTGGCTGCAAGCGCACAACGTCTACTTTGAACCGCCCTCAAAAACTGTAGTTGGTTTGTGTGTGTACATGTCGAGAAAAGGCTGTTTTATGCACTGCAAAAGAAAATTCTCTGTGTAAACACTTTCATAGAATAAGGATGTGAAGAAGAGTCAGTGGCTAAAATTATAACCTTTAGACGATTGCTTCTCAAATCTCTGTGCGGTCTAAATGGGATTTACAAAACGCTTATCCATTAAAGATGGGACAGTACCCACTTTATTTAGACCAACTTGCTCCTCAGAATCACAGCCGTAAGTATGATTAATTATTGATGTATTTTCTCCCGGGTGTTTAAAATACATAGTTTTGTGTTTTATATTGTGTAGGTCTCAGACTAACCGGCTAACTCGCATTATTACTGAAATAGTCTTACTGAAATAGTTCTGCTAAGCAGCTGTGGGCCATTATTACCTAAAATTGTGTCCACTAATGCCGATTTGTCAGTTGTTCTCACTACTTTGAGTAATGATAAAGGATGGAGCAAGATCTTTTTTTACGAACTTTAGTGCTCAGCTGAAGTATGCACCGTTATTATTGATACAGTTAATGATAAAGTTCCCACGTCTGCACCGAATTAAATATACACATCGGTTTGTTGATGGACATACACTTGTTAATGCTGATGCTGAGGAATTACAGTTGCAACATCTCATAATTTACATCAAAACTGAGTAGTTTATCACTGAGAAACATCTTGCTCAAGTCGTCCTTGTGATGGAGGTTCGGGCTGAATAACTAGTTCTTCCAGTGTTTCATAATTGGACTGGCGCTCGGACTGATATGGGAAAATCGTCGGGAGCCTTCGGAGCTGAAATTCAGTTATAGTAATGGGCTTTTTGTTTATGACACATGCTGTGAGCAGTAGACCGATCACAACAGACTGGGCCATCTGGCCAATCAGAGCAGAGTAGGCTCTCGGGAAAGGAGGGTTTAGAGAGACTGAATCTTCGAACGAGTCGTTTGAGAATCTTTGAAAAATGTGGTGATATGCAATGTATACTATGAGAAAATGAAAGTGTTTTTTGACCTTTTATGCATGTAAACTTGATGTAGGAGACATCTAAAACAAAATTAGGAACCTTTAAAATAGCATAATAGGGCCACTTTAAGGAATGAGGCAACTGTCTTCTCTGCAGACCACAACAGGCCTAGAAAGACCTAAAGTTATGGCTACTGCAAACCAACATGGCTCAATTTAAACAGCTAGATGTGGAAAGGCCATGTGTCCTAAAGATTTCTCCTGTTTGATTGGTCTGTGTTGTCATGAAGAGAGACAGTGAGCTAGTTATAGGGCCAGACGATGTGAGAGGGCACCCACCTCCATTATCTCGGACTGAGAAGTTTGCTCGCACTAAGCTCTCTGGTGCCAAGGAGAACGAGAAGCGATGTCCACCGACCGGGTCATCTAGATCCACTGCACTTATTGTCTGGATTTTCTGTGGGAAAGAAGCAAATGATGAAAATCACATATTTCACACATAACCAAAATGTATAGGACATACGTTACAAACTGTGTTTGGTTAGTTTTTTTAGAAAGTGCACATTATAAATGTATTCTATAAATTATATTTGAAATTAAAATCATATTAGTTTCTATCATCACTGTTATCTATTTAACAAATTTGGTTTAAAAAGATGTTGCCATTTTTGTCACCTTCTAATGTCAAAACCTGGCATGTTCTAAAGAAGTATTAGTGTTTTTTCTTCATTTTTTCATTTCAATTAATCTTTTCTCACTCTCAAATAATGATATGCATAGATCAAACAAATTATTTGTTCTATTATCTTTTTCAAATGCATCACACAAAAATAAACAAATACAAATAATAAATTACATGAGCAGTTCAGTTACATGATTATGTTTTTATTAAATGTAGCAAAAAAATAATATTCTTTTTAATTTAAATCCTTTTTCTTCAAACAAAACATGCATTCTTTAACACACACACACACACACACACACACACACACGCACGCACACACACACACACATGTCTGGTTCGCTATCTTTGTGGGGACTCTCCATAGGCGTAATGGTTTTTATACTGTACAAACTGTATATTCTGTCCCCTTACACTACCCCTGTCCCTAAACCTACCCATCACAGGAGACATTCTGCATTTTTACATTTTCAAAAAACATTACTTAGTGTGATTTATACGCTGTTCTCCTCATGGGGACCGCTGGCTGGTCCCCACAATGTAGGTGATTTCAGGTTTTACTATACTTGTGGGGACATTTGGTCCCCACAATGTAATATAAACATGAGCACACATACACACACACACACACACACACTATATTAAAACAAGTTTATCCTGTTAGTTTTATTGAAGTCTGAATTTAGATAACGTTAGCAATGACTAACTTTTGCTCCATATCACTATTCTGTTAAGCCTCCTGTTAATTATCTTGACATTATGTAAATTGTGTGAACATAACATTTAATTGCATGAGCTTGACAGGCACATATTATTGTAAGTAACAATTGTTGTTTTTGTAAAAAACTGGAATGACCTATTCACAATGTCTTTAATGGATCTTTCAGACCTTACAAGTGTTTACATGTAAACACTATAAGCATGTTTACAGCAAGGAAAGATGTTGGCTCAGTGATAGAGGCGCATGGTTATCTTTAGTTGTCACCAAGGGCAATTTTAGTTTAAATGCATCTCTCAAGGGTGCACTGGCAACACGCTGTGACAAAAATGTAATCATCCATTGTGTGCTTCATGATTTTTTTCTCTACCAGGCTTACGCACTGGCCAGATTTCTTGCTTGCGTGTTGCTGGCTGGCTTCCCTTTCCTCTGGGCTTTACTTCAGTCTGTTAGAATATAACTGCTGAATAGAATCAAAATCCCAGCCTTATCTCACACTGCCGTCGCTGAAATATAGCTAATAAACACAATACTAATTAATGATTGTTTGGTTTCATCATGCAAGTAACAGAATTGCCACAGTCTCCTTCACCTAAAGTATCTTTTACCTAAATGGAATTAAATTGAATTATTACAATTATTATAACATTTTATAGATGTAGTTGATAGCATATGCACTTTTTCTTAAAAAAATTGTGCGAAATAATTTGTGTAAAATAAATAATAGTTAAATTGTTCTTGTTTTTAATATAAACCTCACTAAATAGGGGAATAAATGCAAGACGTCTATAGTATTTTATGCAATTTTGCTTCTCAAGTACAATGAGAAAGATGTTTTGATATTTTTATTGGAAAAAGACCAGAATACTTTTGTATTATACATGTATGTATACATAGTCTTGGTTCTTTTTGAACCCAACAACTAAACCATGGCAAACACCAGGTTGAACAATTCTGCCAGGCGCTGAGGTGGGCGGGTCAGTGAGGTGGGTGATGACGGACAACGAGGGATACAAGAAGAGTCAGGAAATGGAGGAGAGGTGGACAGTTATTATGAAGTGCCTGTGATATGTGACAGCCCCTGTCATCCACCATGACACATAATCTCATCAAGCCTGACAGAAAAAGGCTCTGCCGTCTAATCCATGAAGGAGAAATACTCATCACTGATCTCTATCTCGCTCTGGAGGTGTGAGTTCTGTAGAGGTCACACACTGTTTAACAGACGCCCCTGCTTTAAATCAACACATCCATCCACCGGCCGAACAGGAGAAGTGGACTTATTCCTCCTTATCTTACATCGAAATTGACAATGTGGCAGATAAATGGGAAACGTATACTAAAATGCTCTTTACCTGTCCGACTTTGGCGTTTTCACAGACGAAGGTCTCGTAGAAGGATGCCAGCATAGGGGGGTTATCGTTGACATCAAGTATGCGGATGTACACAGGCACTCGGCTGGTCTGCTCTTTGACTAAGTGTCCTTAAAAAGATGTGGCAGATGATGGTTGACTACTTGAGATGATAGAAGCTCACATTATTGGAGCCACGGGAGGAAACTGGATTTCTAATTTGAAAAAGTAAACTAATATATTTAGTCAATATAAGCTGTCATGGTAAATGAAAATGCGGAAATCTTACTGGAGAAATTTAATGCTGGATGACTTGAGCTTAGCAACCTAAATTCATTCCAAATGAACTGCGGATGTGAGCCGCGTGCAGTTACTTACCGAACTCAGTTGCGATCACTGAAATGTTGTGCCAAGCGAATTCCTCTCGGTCCAGAGGCCTCTGCAGGAATATAGATCCATTCCCAGCATTGACACCAAAAACCCGGTCCACATCTGTGCGCCGATCAATTGAATACCTGCAAGTCAAACCATTCAGCTCAATTGTCACCAGTTCCAATGTGCTTGCGACAGTGTTCTTTTCAAAATAGTGTAGAGTAGTTAAACTATGATGTGACCTGTGACAAATCGGTTTGGCTCAATTATGCTCAGAGAAAATGGAGTGTGAAAATCATTAAAAATTCAGGGAAAAATGCAAGACCATTTTGTCAGTGTTGTCATAATTACCATTTTGTAGGGAAGAATAATCAGATCCCCACTCCTCCCATACTTGTCCCTTTCATTCTCATATGTAGCGTTGGAAATTCATTCTAGTGAGTATCAGTAATTGAAACTATTTGATTTGAGTCCCTGTGCAAAAATCCTTGGTGGTATTTTAGGTCTTCTTTATTTTATTTCAACATAAATATTTAGTTAAATATAACTAAATATAGATTTTAGTTGTAATTCAAATTTAAGTAAAAATCTTTCAGCCTAGTTGAGTTTCCACTGTCATAGAAAACCTGGAAATGCCAAGGAATTTTTAAATTGTGTTTTCCAGGCCTGGAAAGTCATCACAAATCATTACAAAAGTATTAAAAATAAAAAGTCAGACAAATCTCTTAAGTGACAGTAAAACTTAATTGAATTTGCTGAAAAAAAAACCCCTCATTGTTTTGTACCAGAAAAATAGAAATGATAAAGGATATCATTGGAGAGTTACTGTATACATTTCAAACGATATTGCACCATTTTTTCCTGTAGTGAGCTCTTTTTTTAGTATCTAAAAGAAAACTACTTTTTCAAAAGGGTGCATTTACTAGTTTGACTACTTTAAATTCAAATTTAGCTTGCAACTTGGCAAAACAGCTTCCCCAACACTGGTTTACAAAACCATTAAGACAACTGAACCTTTAGAGCAGGAGACACTTGAGGATGCTTGGTGCACACCACAGCTATAACTGCATGAACATGCATCACATCCCAGTGCTCTGCGCCCACACATGCCCAGTTCCCATTTGTTCTTCTTTCACCAGAAGATCACAATATTGCCCTTTCAAATGTAATCAATCAGTGGGATTGTTCAATTTCCTAATTAGCCTCCTGATGTTCAGAGCGACAGTGTTGCCCGTGCTTCTGATGTCCCTGATAATTACCAGCCCTGAAGTCCTGTTCTCTGCTGCAGAGGGCTTTTTAATTGCGCTTCCATTCTGCACTCTTATTTACTGTGTTCTCCGGAGGGAAAAACATCCATTTATTGTCCTCCTGAGCCTTCCGCATCAGATTTATCATTAGGGCGCTTTGGACAGTGATAATATCCTCATTTATTCTCATAATTGTAGTTTATTACAATTATCTCATAAAGATGCTGCGACTGAAGGACCTCTTGAATTAAATGTGAATTTAATAAACACGCTCCGAGGAAGCAGTCCATCTAAGCTCACATTGCCATAGCTTCAGACAGATTATTCAGGGTTTTGCAGATATCAAAAGGTCACGGGAAGAAACAGGCAGAGGTTTAAGCAGCTTGCAAGCTACTGTCAGGCTATTGTGTGTTGGGCAATGTGCATTTAAAGAGATTTACGGTGATCTTGTAAATCTAGATGATGAAAACAATGTGATGGGATGATATTAATGCAAAGCCCTTACTTGACCGGACTGCCGGGTATGTCAGGATCCGTGGCATTGACCCATCCTATCACTGTGCCCACAGCCGCGTCCTCTTTCACCTCCAAAAAATAGCTGATTTTCTTAAATTGTGGGGGCTCATCCACATCCTCAATGCTGACCCTGACAGTTGCCGTGTCCTTAGCATCCAGGCTCAGAAATCGTGGGTCTGGATGCGTGTTTTGGACCTTGATCTGAAGCAAGTATGATTTCTTCTTCTCGTAGTCCAGAGGCTGCAACAGAAACACATTCACAGGAATAAACAACCCATTCCGAGTCGAATTTTCAGCACCCCTCCCCATTTCATTCACAAACCATCAAGTAACTATTTTCATTTTAAAAAACAAGCTTCTTAAACTTGCATGAGTGAAAATTCAATGCACGAAAGAAAGAAAGTTTCTTTGTACCTTCTTTACACTAAGTATGCCTTCTTGGGTGTTCCTGTCAGTGCTGATGTCGAACACATCCAGACCATCTCCGCCAACAACGGTGTAGTCCATCTCTGCATTTCTGCCGACGTCGGCATCCACAGCCTCGATCCTGCCAACTGATGATCCTACGTTGGTGAGCTCTGGAACGCTGAACAGATATATACCTGGGGAACATAATGTTAACGTTAGGGTTTGTGCTTGAATCTCTGAATTCTCTTGAGAGAGGATCTACACTATATAGAGCAACAAGGGACCATTTACTTGTTCAAGAGAACATAAAAGAAGAGTTTGGAGGAACAAATCTTATTTGTAAATCTACATATCCGATCCCTGTATCTAACACTGTAGCCAATTAAAGTGCTTTTTAAAGCGTTTTCACCTACTCTTGGTGTTCTCTTTACTTAAAAAAATGGCGGACGTGACCGATATTGTGCTGCCTGCAATAAATCCGCTTTGTGCTGATAGCCTGCATTCCTCTAATTAACATGACAGAAATTCCAAGCATTTTATATTTGCATGCAGGCTAAAATAATAGATTATTTTAAGAGAAACACAAAAGAGTAAGTGAGCTGAGCCCACTCTGTCCATTTAATCAGGATTAACACACAGACCTCACGCAGTTGCTAAAGCTTTGCCACAAACCATTTTCCTTCCCACAATGAAAAAACAATATTTTTTGTCTTTGTTTTTTTATTTTTTATTTGTGTATTGTATTTGTTGTTTATTCCAACTATAATACTCATGCAAATGAAAAGAACCATTGGGATTATGGAACAAATGTCTTGTCCAAATATCAATTTGTTGATATTTACAAATTTATATTTTCTATCTATTAAATGCATGCTTACTCTGTGTGAAATGAGGGGGGTTGTCATTGACATCGGTGAGGCTGATGTTTACTGTGGTGCTGCCTGTTAAGCCCCCCTTCTGGCCGGCCATGTCCTTGGCTTCGATCACCACCTGGTAGTGCTCCCTCTGCTCTCTGTCCATATCGGAAGGTCCCAAAGCTGTCCGGATTATACCTGAGGGAAAGATGACTTAGTTTGTTAACATCCAATCCAGCCCAGTTCCTTACTCTAGGAGATGGACGACACCAGACTGCAGTTGCAGCTGAGTCTTTGTTGTGTTTGAACAGTGCAGAACTAATTGCGTACATGCACTGAGACTGACATTTTGCCGCAGAGATTTTTACAGGCAGCAGCTGCTGATTGAGAGATCGCTGCAAGTTCCGAAGAAACAAGACCTTGGATTATTAAAACCGGTGTTTTACAAGCTAAAACAATTTGGTGACAAGCTATTTCAGAGTAAGACACTGTTGGATTTGCTTGACAGTGTTGGACCAGTAATTTTTGTGCAATAATTATTTTATATTCACAGCAAGAATTCTAAAATAATACAAGACATAATATACAAGCAGGTAAAAGTAAACATTTGAATTAAATAAACTAATTTAAAAAAATTTAAACAGCAAGTAATCATATTTCAGTGTTAAGGTCCTTGCACACTTAGTCCGAAATTTGCGTCCAAAGTTTTTGCACTTAAAAAAATAAATACAACCTCATGTTTTGTAAATCACACTTACACACTGCCTCCGAAACTTTAGTCCATCATAAAAAATTGTTTTGACAATGTTTTGCCACCGAATCACGACTACGAAAAAACTGATACGAAAATTCTGGACTCGGTGTGTAAGGACCTTTAATCAGGCATAAAAAACTATTATTATTATTATATAAATATATATAGATTTATTATTTTTTAATTTTCTTCACAATCTTTAATCAATGTAACAACTTTTCCTCTGATGTCAGTTAGGAAATGCAAGCTACTGGATATTGTTAACCAATAGCCAAATAGCTTGGATTGATTAGCAAACTTCCTTTCTGATATGTAACGCCCACTTTTCATGACCCAATTAATTTTGTGTTGGATAAAATCAAGTCCCATCCTACATTCTTTCTTATTGAACATCCTGTTATATCACATTACAGAAGTAAAATGGCTTGCAAACAGTGATTCACGTTGACTTTGAACATAAGTATGCCTGATGTCCTGGTTAGATCCAAAAAAGGCAAAAGACAAATCCAGTAATTTACGTAAAGAAGAATCCAAGCCCTGCTGCTTCTTTGAATGGCACAAATGTTCTCAGATTAACCCCCACATCTAATGAATATCCCTTTTTTTCAGTCTTAGGATTTCATGTGCTCATGGACATCATCGTTCGTGTCCCATCTGGGCTAAAGCATATCAGTGTTAAGCTGGACACTAATCTGCCATGGGAGCTTTTGTGTTTCTATTTCTCTTTTGTTTAAACAAAGACCTCTGCGGGAAATGTTCCAGGGCACACATTAGCAATGATTAAACTCGCTGGGCGAATTTCCCCGGCTAAATTGCTTGAACGACAGAGCTGCAGTGCAACCCTAACCCCATTTCAAATCATACAGATACACATTCTCTCTTTCTATTTCGCCATTTCTGTCTATGATATAACAGGTCAACATGGACTGACCTGTGTTTGGCTCTACTGAGAAGTATGGATGACCCTGGCTGATGCTGTAGGCTAGCTTTGCACTGTAGCCAAACATTTCATCGTCTGCATCCTGGGCGGTAACTTGAGTGACATAGGTGCCTGAAAAACAAGAAATTAGTTCAAGAAAGAGTTCACCTATAGTCATTATGTACTTGCTCTCATGATGTTTGTTATGACTATCGTTCTTCAGTGGAAAGCAAAAAGGAGGAAATAGGAAGAATGGGCCTGTCACTCTTGTCTATGACTAATGAATTGAATTTCTGATTGATTCATTCACGAATCAGACTGTTTTGGTTCTAAAGTTCAACTTACTGATTCAGTGATCCAGTTTCAGCAGTTAGCCTAATAGTTCGCTGGGGGAAGATTATCAGTGGATAAAGACTAAAATGAATACATTTGTATCATTTTTAAAGCTTGAACGCTCTAGTCACCATTTATTAAACACTGTGGAAAATAGTGACCTGCACATTCTTCAAAATATCTCCTTAAGTGTTCACAGAAGAAAGAAACTCATACAGGTTTGAAACCCGATGTGGGAGAGTAAATAATAAGACTCAATTATTACTTAAAGTGAAGATGTTTAATAAAAGATGACAAATTACAATATTGTTTTATATTACTATACTAAGCAATAGATTGTTTTGTAATATTTCTACAATATTGATATACTTCATATGCACCCACAAGACTTTCAGTGGTTGTTTTTGAAGCTGCCGAATCTTACCAATGTGTGACCTCTCAGGTACGGACGCTGTATAAACCTCCTTGTCAAACTTGGGCTCATTGTCATTGATGTCATGTAGTTTCACAATAAACTCTGTCTCTGGCTCCAGTGGGACGCCGGTCTTCTTGTTGACAGCCTGAGCTCGGAGTGAGTAGAGAGGTTTCTCCTCTCTGTCCAGGCTCCTGGTAGCATGCAGATCTCCTGAGTTGGCATCTATCACAAAGATCGTCCCCGCACCTTCACCTGAGAGAACGTACATCACTGTGCCGTCTCCTTTATCCATATCTGAGTGAAGCTGTTGAGAGGAAGCAATTCAAGCATTTCATCAGCACCTCCGCTCATTCTGCCGTTGATATGGCTCATGAATATGTATTGCATTCGATATCCTGTCTGTATTCAATGTCCGTTGATTTTGAAGGAATAAAACAATAACGAAATACTACAGGGGGAATGTAGCAATAGACAGGTACTCCATGGCAAATATGTGAAAATGAGTCCTTGTGGAATTGAATTCTGATGGCATATCAGTTGAAAGTACAACACCCTGAATGTGCAATCAAGGTGAATGCCTGTCTATTATGAACAGTCACGCTGCTGCTGCATGGGATCTTTTGGGGCAACCACTTTTGTCAAATATTTATGAGGCAATCAAACTTTTTTACTTCTCGTCTCTATATGATGTGTGTATAAAGCAGTTTTGAATTTGTGTTATTCACTATTGTTACGCAAAATGATTAAATTGAGTGATAGGAACATCACATTTTAGAGCTGAAGGTGTGATGTGATTAGCTTTGGCAATTACATCTGATAGAGGAGTGAGAGAATGATTTGACACCCTCTTTCCACTTGAATAAGCCGCTTTGTTACAGTAAAATAGGGTAGTAAAATACAAAAGACTATTCAAACACAATGGCTCTTATGCTCTACATGATTTTCTCTCGGAACATTATAGAAATGGCTGCTTCTACTCCACACTGACTGCTACATGATCCAGGCACATAATGTCCATAACAACAATGAGAGCTTTGTGAATTCTGCTCTTGCAACATCCCACATGAATAATCCACTGGTTGGTGATCCTTTGCGAGGCTTTCGAGTTTCTGAACTAGTCGGTTCTCAGACTTTTCAGACCAAGTATCACCTGATCAAATCAGAACATCCAAGAACCACCGAGTTAATTCACCTCTCTGCAGTGAAAATTTAAGTTTATATTTTGATTCCACTTTTCCTGTAAAAACCATTATCAGTTTCTTGACTGGCCTCATGCAGAACAGCCTCTACAAACACACAGCACGACATTACATGTTATTGCACTTGTTAATATGCATATTTTACAATCAAATTCAAACTAGCCTAATAAATATTCAATATTCTATAGCATACACTACTGTTAAGCGGTTTGGGGTTGGTAAGATTTTTAAATGTTTTGAAAGAAGTCTCATGAGTCCTGTTCACCAAAAATTTATTTATTTAATCAAAAATACAGTGAAAACAGTAATAGGGAAATATCATTACAATTTAAAATAACAGGATTTTCAGCAGTCATTACTTTAGTCTTCAGTTCCACAAGATCCTTCAGAAATCCCATTTCGTATTATTATCAATGTTGAAAACAGCTTTATATTTTTGTGGAAACATGACAGTAGAAAAAACTGCATTACTTTGAAATATAAATATTTTGTAAAACGTCTTTACTGTCACTTTTGATCAATTTAATGTGTTGCTGTTGCTGAGCAAAGGAATTATATAACAATATTACTAACCCCAAACCTTTGAATGATAGTGTATATTTAGGTATGCACAATATATCAGTACTACTGCATTTGTTTTGTTTTTTGACAATTATTTTATGTAATTGTATTTGTTAATTTCCCCTATTTTTACATTGAGATTACATTTACATCATCTAATCTTTAATGAATCTAATAATTTAATAACACTGTTAAATGTATTCTTATTATACATTTTTCATATTGTACATTACAAAGTGTAAAATTGATTTTAGCTTTAAATCTTTTAATTTTTATTTATTTAGATATGGTAGTACTATGGGCTATTTATCAGTTTTCAGCCATAAAATGAAAACTGCGATCCACTTATTAGTATCTTCAGATTTTTAACACCGGTGTGATATTTTGAATAAATTTGAAACACTGTGCCAATAATATGATGTATCTTGCGCCCTCATGTTCTGTTTGCAATTAAATTATTTTTTAAAGGAACTTTTTAATGGATTAACAGGTTAATCTAACAACCTTATTTAGTGTAAATCCTGAGGTGTGTCGCCTACCACCTGAGGGCCACAGTTTGAGATCTTCTGCAATAAGAAACAGTAGCAAGCTGTTATACTTTATTTTAATCTTTGATCCTCTACAGCTCCGAGCTTCAGATGAAGTGTGAGGTACCAGGGAGGTCAGATTTCACCCAGCTCCTTATCTCAAATCCAGCAGGGTCTATGCTGGAGATCCCTACATATGACTTGGCCACAGTTTTGATCATTCTCTGTTTATTAACCTCAGAAGACAGAATTAGAAGGAGTGATGAAACCAAATCTATCTCTGCAATCGACTCTATCACCATCACTCCAGCATTGCTCAGACCACATTTATACTCTGAAATAGATACATGATCTCTTACCTTGCCAATATATTGGTGTTCCGTTCCTGTGTATTCCTCTTGCAGAAAAAACTGTCTCCACATCCATCCTCTCTTTGAACGTCTGAGAAACTCTTTGTCTTGCTGTCCTTCAATTTCTTTGGTTTTCCTTCGAACCGGCCCTCTTGAAAGGGCAACTGCATTCACAGTTTTGTGTGCACATGCCCACAGAAGAAGTACAATCCAAGTCCTCATCTTTCCCGGTCTTAGGGTGTCTTACAGGGGGATAATGATCCTATCTGCCAAAGTTACAGAGCTCTGCAGTGCACGTGGCAGCCACCCTCATAGTCTTTCCTGCTGCCAGCGAGCCACACAGTACCTGTAATAAGAGATAGAAAGAAATTGAAAAACAATCAGTTATTGGGCAAAGTCTCAGAGTGTTATCCTAGGGTTGCTGGGAATGCTTCCCTTCCTAATTAAAGCGAACTTCAGCTCCTGTATCATACGACAGCCATCCCCTTATTAAAGATATCTTTGAAACATTCTCCATAAGATACCAATTCCATTGCAAGTCTTGTGGCCGAGGCTCTGATATCTATATAATTGGCGTCCCACATTCACGAAGTATAAAAGCAGAGGCCATTCGAAGTGCTGCAGCCATCATGATAAAAAGCAGAAAGGCTTTTTTCCCCACCTAGCCATTAACCCCCGACTTTTAAAATACTGCAAAGCAGGCCAATGGGCGAGATCTCACAAATCTGTAATCAATGAATCAATACGCATGCTCTCTAAACGCCCTGCTTTAAAGATCTAACCACTCACAGCGCTATTAATTCAGAGTTTCTTCGAAAAAACAACAACAACAACAACCAATGTGTGTAGGGTTTTATCAGCATGCATGGTCACATCAGCCTGCTGGCTCTGAACTGACCTGCTGGAATGACAGTCTGATAGACAAAAGCTTCCTGCCACCACATAATAATCAGCAATCAGCACGTTTCCTGTTTCCACATCAATCTGAGGCTTTGTCTGCGACTGAACGCCTGCCCTCGCTCCCTCTCGCACTTTATCAAGCAGATTGCAAATGTGATTGCGCAAAGTGGTGAAGGGGAGACGTGGGCCTCTCAATGAATCGCATTTAAGTACCTCTGCTTTTTTGATTTACAATATTGCTTGCGACATTGGCGCACCTCTCTCCGTCAGTGTAAAAATGCATCAGGTCAACATCACCCTTCATCCGGGAAGAGCGACGGTTGAGGGCCAGCGATTCAGATGGAAATGCACAATTGCGATGCCGAATTGACTTTCATAGTTCCGTGTATGACTTAAATGGTGCAGCTATTCCCCTAATAGCATTTTCCATTAGCTCCATTATGTTCTGCTTTATGAATTGGCCTAATTGAATTAGGTAACAATAGATAGCACAGGATATTGATTTACTGTCAAAGTCAATGAGCTAGAAATTATTATGGGGGCTCTACGTATGTATAAACATACTGTATGTGTGTGCATGATTCCATGTGTGCATTTCAGTACAATCAGGGAAGCAAAATGGGAGATGTGGGCCCTGTTATGTCCAGCAATTGTAGCTTACGGATGCTGCTCTTTAATGAATTTCAGCCACCCAAAACTCCTGGGCAAAGAGAACAGGCTCCTGGACCACATTAGTCAAACTCAGGCAGCCATTTTGCTCAGCTCTGTGACCTGGCAAATCCCTTGACACAGTCCTGCCGGGGGAACTCAGCTGGATCTAAAGCGGTTTTGTTACATGGTGTGTCAGACTGAACAGACACAGTTTCCAGCACAAAATGTCTGCTCGTTCATTTACAAGTCCATCCTGCTGGGAGGGAGATGGATAGTGAAGGATAAAAATTCCCCTGCTGTCTTTAAATATAAGCACAAACCTAAGACAACTCAATGGGACACTATGGTTTCACATAGTGTCTCACACAGCACCTCATTTTACAGCCTCACCAATGTGTCATTTGATACACGCTGATTCACATCACTACCGACTCTTTATATCAGTCTTATACTGTGAAAGTCATGATTGAGTATACCTAAAAAGAATACGCACACAAAAAAAAATCTGTCATCATCTATAATATTTACCCTAATTTTGTTCCAAACCAAGGTCATTATCGTAAAATAAAAAAAGAAGACAAAAACTATTTAAAAAAAAAATGTAACTGAAAAAATTTAATTACATTACTGGGAAAACTTAATAAAATATATTGTCATGACTCTAAACCTAACTAAAATAAAACTGATAATGTTTAAATAATATAAAATAAATAATATTTTTATTTTATTTTTAGCAGCAGCATATCCTTAAACCCACCATAGCCATTATGTAAAAGTGTCACTAGAGGGTGATAATACATATGCCTATTAACCTCATCCTGTATGCAATTTTTATTTATTTAAATGTAATAAGACTTTTGCTTAATTTGTTTGCATTGGAGGGACTTCCAATTTCCAATTTAAAATGAAAAAGGGGTAAACATGTCAGTGTTTTGTGTTTTTTTGTGCTTGTAATGGATTTAGAAAACGTTATATAGGTTGCCCCTGGTTATTTTATTATTATTACATGACTATGAAAGCCCAAACAAAATGGTAAAATATTATTTTGGTGAACTAATAATTAACTTAAAGCTGTAGTGTGTAATTTTTGTGTGACTAGCATCACTAAATCGAACTGCAAAAATAATAACAGTTTATCCAAACACTTCCCTTGTCAGCGATTGGTCGCACACCAAATAGTCCTGCTCCAAACTCACACCAATGGTTAAGCCAAAGTTGTAGTGTCAAACTGGTGTGGAATCTCAAACAACCAGATGCTACCAGTTCAACTACACACTCTTCTGAGAAATCAGCCAACATGGAATAAATTACACACATCACCTTTAAACTGACTCCGTTACACTAGCATGCTTTACATTTTTCATGTTTCAATTAATGCAACGATAAAGTAATTAACTCTCGGGGTGCCTGCCATAAACTGCGCCACGGTTGTCTGCTATCCAAAACACAGACAAAACAAATTAACCTCAATGACACCTCAATCGCGTCTGCCTGAACGTTATCTGCTTTTGTTTTCAGATCAGGCAATTTACCATGCAGTCTGACCTTGAGACATCATATGTCCTATTTTTATTCAATTTTTTTTATTTATATTTTTCTTTCAAAGACACAGTACCCTCAGAGGCCCTTTGGGAACACGAACGAAGTGGGGGCTGACAGGTGAGGAAGGAAGAGGAAGACCGGCGACACCTGTGGAGGACGCGGGGAGTCGGTCAGGCGGCAGGAAGTGCCAGAGAGAAGAGAGAAAGGCGGGGCCCTCGCACGGCCCTCGCTGAAAGCTCTGCCACGCTGAAGACAGCCACAGCAGCCCTGATAAGTCCCACAGGGGCAATTAGGAGTGAGAGAAGGAGAATGTCAGCCACGGGCAGCGAGAAGGGAGGCGACAGGTAACAATTCTTGCTGCAGGAACACAGACCAGCAGAGCAGAGAGAAACAGAGCTAGCTTTAATGCCACACACTGTCTCCAGGCTCTCTATTAAAATGACCACCAGCCATTAACTAGAAAGACTAGATGCCACGGTTTTTAAATAGGTCATTCTTGTTTGCATAGCCAAGGTACATGATATAGCGTCTCATGATAGCGATAGCATAAATGTTTGATTTCTCTGAGCTGCGCAAATCTTTTTTTTATTTTTTTATATATTTTTTTATATCTCTGCAAAGATATTCTCACGTAGCTTCTGGCTACATCACGTCTAAGTGAAAACACTAAGAGAAAACTCTCCAGCTAGTACTCATCTCTCTCGAGCAAATGGTAGGAGACATGTGCCATGTTTGATTGTGGTTCTCTTTCTACCACTGAGCAACAGTGCATGAGAGGCAAAGTCGAGATCAGGTGAACACAAATACAGTCAGGGTGGCACACTTAAACAGATTCAAGCTCCTCTTCGGTCCGCTCGGTGCACTTGCCTGCCAAGCAGCGTATCCGTGTCATTCCCCAGGGCATAGCGGGTAATCAATATATATTGATTTGTCTGTTTGGGGGGGAAAGGGCTGTCTAGACAGCTGGGTTTTCGAATGCTAAGGTATCACTTATCCTGCAACACTCTAGCTCGGCTGTAAGCGATGATTGATTTATTCATTTTAGACATACGTTTTTTTCCCATATCTGACCTACCCTACATTTGCCAGGGCTATTTATACACATCACTTGAGGTTTAAATGCAATAACACGTTTACCTGATGGCAAAAAGGCTAAGATGTGAAATAAATCAGTGATAGCAAGCAGATAAATATAAAGCCTACTGTGCTGTTTTTGCAGCTGATACAACCAAAGGGACTGGAATATCCAACGCATTCTCATCCCAAGGCGTAATATTCTGACACTTTGACAAAGCGTCTATATCGAACGCGCATGGAACCCTTTAGCGTCAATATAACACGCAGAGAGATGGGTAGGTTTAGGTATGGTGTAGGGTTAGGGTTAGACCGCTAGGAGGCGCCTTCTGACCCATATATTTCGGCGTCTCATATTGACGCTAAAGGGTACCATGCGCGTTCGATATAGACGCTTTGGCAAAAGCGTAATTATATTACGCCTTGGGATGAGAACGGGCTGGAATATCATATAACAACACAATCAACTGATATACTGTTTTTATGATCGATACTGATGGATTTTCTAATGTTAAGAATTAAGTATCCAATGACCGATATTCCAAACGAATAGCCTATTGTATTTCTGCTACTTGGCGCAAATAAATTAAAACTACAACATATGCATTATTATTTTTATTATAATTATTATCATGATAAAAATATAATTCAGACTATTTTGCCATTAATTATAACAATAATATTAAATAAATTCTTATTATTATCACTTTTTTATTTTCATTTTAATTTGCAATAGGAATTATTGTTATTATAATAAAAAATATAATGCACATTATTTAGCTATAACAATACAAAAATAATATTGATAATAATAATTGTTATTATTATAATGAAAAAACTGAAATGTCACATTTTTGCTGTAATATTACTACTACTACTACTACTACTACTACTACTACTAATAATAATAATAATAATATTAATCATCCAAATAATACATCAAATTATATGACCTATTGTTGGGTGCTATTCTTTTGGAGACTTGTCAAAGAAACCCAATGCTAAAGTCCCCCTGTAGTCAATAATTTATACCAAAATTTTATTTTTAAACTTTTTTTCCTTGGAAAAAAAACCTTCATACTTAAATATAGCTTGAATGTTACTCTACACCCTTGCCTCATTTAGTATACGCAGTTCTATGAATATGCAAATTAGCCCCGCCTCCACTCACTCACACCAGCTCAGAGATCCACTGGTTGACGTAATTGGTTACAAGGTAGTTTGTGGCGTCAGAAACACCAGTGATGTCAAACCGCGCTTTTGAGACTGTCTTTAAATCACTGCAGTTTTAAAGAGAAAACACTCAGCAATGGTGTTGACTTATGATTTTGCACATGGTTTGTCTTAAAGGTTGTATCAGTGATTTCAGGCCCAAAAAAGGCCGAAACATAAATGATCTCATTCATCTAATCTTTCCTAATGATCCGCTAGCTGCCCGCCCCATAAGCATGCCGTCCAAAAACTGCGTCTCTGTAGGCAGCCTAGGCTCTGAGATCTGCACACAAAAACAAATGGGACAACCACCACTTAAAACCAAAATAAACAGTGTTGCATCCAATCACCGACAGGGGCGGGTGTTGTGAGGTTTTGAGCTTGTGCACGGCTGGACGCGAAGTTGGAGCAACACCCGCCCCTGTCGGTGATTGGTTGGAACACTGTTTATTTTAGTTTTGAGTGGTGGTTGTCCCATTTGTTTTTGTGTGCAGATCTCAGAGACGCAGTTTTTGGACGGCATGCTTATGGGGCGGGCAGCTAGTGGATCGTTAGGAAAGATTAGGTGAATGTGATCATTTATGTTTCGGCCTTTTTTGGGCCTGAAATCACTGATACAACTTTTAAAGACACCACATAGACATATAAACAACATTAAAAGCTTGATTTTCACCAACGGGGGAATTTAAAGAACCACCTAACTGATTAATTTAAATAGTATGAAAAGTATGAATATCGTCCAAAACCGATTATCTCTAGTCTACACACACATAAAAGGAGTCACTTGATAGAACAGCACATTGTAACATACTCTCGGCATGTGACTAGATTGCTGGAAGTGCTTAACCAACAGGGCTACCACACCATAGACTTAATCCTCAAGTCTCGACCCTACAAGACACAAGAGTCCCCCGAGCCTCCACCATAATCTCCCTGGAAACATGTGCTCCCTAATCTGAACAGTAGGAGATAATGGATTCAAATGTTGGAGGTCTTTTTTTGCTCAATGGGATGGCCATGTGCACACCAACACAATTAGTGTCAGGGAGCGCTGCCCGTACCAGATGGGTCCTCTTAATTACGTAACGAGAGAGGCCATAATGTGATCTGGAAGCAATGTTGTGCCACTGACTTAGAATCTGCTTTTCCTGGTCGGCCATAAAGACGGTGAAAGCGTGTGTTTTTGCTGCACAAATTGCCTGGAGCAGACCGTACTGTGTGCTGAATTAAAGCAATTTAGCCAAACCTGCTAAAATCAAATGCGCCTCAAATCCCCATTTAGCCGCATAACATTCATTTGCTCACGAGAGCGTCGCGTGATAGACTGCAGCTTGTCCTTTCTTTGTCAATTCGTGCAGACTGTTCAAATAGATAGTACAAAACATCTGTTAACCTTTGTGTCAGTGTGGCCCTGGCGTTTACAGTGGAGCTGGAAAGGTTTCCCTGTAATCCCATAACAGCATTGTGGGGTGTTTGTTTAGGGTTCCCCTCATGAGGCAAAGGAGAAGCCGTGGGAACAGCAGTTTTACGGCGTGCGTAACGAACTCCTCGGGAGCCTACGAGACAGAAGCCTCCCTTCAGCATTGTGATTCAACCCTGGAATGCAGCTCCCATTTCAATGCAAATGTACCCGCGTCTGGTTGTTTTGTGCGAGCGCGTTTACATGCGTGCTTGTTTACTTGTCACTTCCATGACTGACAAATACGCAAATCACAAACATGGTGCTAATAGAGTTTTTGCAGAGGCTGTCAAAGTCAAACAGACTCTTTCTCGGATCATAGTTTATATTTATTGTGTGTTCTACCCCGAAGGCCCTTTTACAACTTGACAATGCCATTAACTCATCCTCAGACTCACAACATCTTGTAAGTGTGGCACCTTTACCTTGGTAAACACAAGAGACTTGTGTTTCAGACAGACTGAGACGTGGTTGTTTAACCCCCAGACTGTGTTTCAATTTATGGCCGTGATTTTCATGAAGGTATCTAAATGGAACCGTTCTTGACTAGGTCGTAATTCATTGTGTTGTTTTATGCCTTTAACCCTTGCTTTGAGGAAGGAGTTTTAAAGACAGGATTTTTACAATGTCAATGCTTCCATTTCAAAAGGTCACAAGAAGTCATCATGATTGCAATCACAACATACTTTGACATTTGATTCTGCATCTTTGTTGATATAGTTCAGGCCCCACACGACAAGGAACGAAAAAAAAAAATATATCAACAGAAATAATCAATAATGACATTTATTGACATTAACAAGCGCAACAATACAATGGAAAATCTCAATGCTCTGTGACCACAAATAAATAAACCCAGTGAGTGACAACTGGAAAATTCTTTGAATTAAAAGCCACCATATATGCCGAAGGCAAGCAGAGAGCAAAGGTTAAAAGCTGTTGATTAAACTGACTTCTTTTCTTTTATACTTTCTTTCTTTGGACCAAGCTATGTAACGGTGGAAAAGCTGTACTCTGCCGGCCCTGGATTTATCAATACTGTTACGATAAGCCTTATACAGTAAGATTTGTATGCTAGTATGGAGAATAAACAATAAATGGCTGATATTAAAATGCTACAATAGTTTGTCTAGATAAGTTTAAAAAATTGTTTAATTCATTTTATTGCAAGTTGCTACAAGTGAATATTTTAATATTGTATATTATAATTAATATGAAAAAAATGGATATACATTTTGAGAAATTCTAAATATTATATTTAACAGTAACTTTAACGGTTAACTTTAAGTGAGTGTTAAATGATGGCAAAGGTAATCTAAATGAAGAAATATGAGAAATTAGTATGCACAATTAAATATCCAATAGCAACCAATTAAAAACAAACTGATAAGCCGATCATTATTATTTTTATTTTTTTTATGGACAATAAACAATATATATAGGCCTATATCATTTAAGTTAATTCATTAAAATTGTGTATTACAATGAATATAAAGACATTGATATACAATACATTTACAGGTTTGTTAAATATTACCTACTTCAAGTGGCCAAATGTAATGTATAACAAAAATAGGATATGCACAATTAAATATGATACACAATTTAACAATAAATGAAGAAACTGCTAAGCTCATAATTTAAAAGTTTAAAAGTTAGCCGATAACTGATGTAGGGGATTTTACTGCTACAGACCCAGATATGATGAATGAAGACCAGGATGCAATCTTCAAAAGAAGAGTTTGCAGTTTCATCAGCAGAAGCCAGCTTCAACACTCAGCAGGACCTTAGACATATAGTTGTCTTGTACAGCTATTATGAATCTTGGCTAATTTGGTTCTATCATCAAATGAATTAATTGGATCAGACCCTTAGTCACCTCTCTGATACCAAATACAGATATTGCCTGTAACATAGCCTAAATACTAAAAAATACTAAAAAAAGTAAGTTTTTTTTTTTAATAGAAAACTATGATTTGCAATTCATTATAGAATACAAGAAAAGGAATTGTAACTCCTTTCACTGATTAGAGACAAAGATATTTTAGCTTATTCATCCAATAAATGATTGTAGCCTACCTCATTTGCCACTAAATACATCAGCCATACAGTAATCTGTATGAATAGCTTGTATTTCTTGCTCTTTGCTCTTGGGGCCTGTGCCCTTTCTGTGACCACACTCTGACTGTGTCGTCTTCCAGTTAATAACTATTTGCTTTTGGGCCATGCTGCTTGTATGACAGTTTGTTTTTCCAAGGGTAAATATATCAGTATCGCAGTTTCGGTGTGAGATGTCACCGGCAGAAAATATCCAGGCTAGATTGTCTGACC